>JAIOJX010000030.1:218419380-219113547 GCA_022376925.1 Tragulus kanchil | reverse complement strand
ACGTCCCTTTGCCACAAGTATTGAGCCTGTGCTCCAGAGCCCAGAAACTGCAGCTACTGAAGCCCATGAGCCCTAGCGCCTATGCGTCACAATGGATGAGGCCACCACAATGAAAAACACGAGCACTGCAGCTAGAGAAAAGCCAGCACAGAGACGACGACCCAGGACAGCCCAAAATAAAATTATTATTAAAAAATAAAAAAGACTCTCATTGACCATTCTTGCTGAAATAGCTGAAGACATTGGGAGCAATATCAATAATCAACTGAAAACACCAGGAAAATGATTTTGAATGGTTTTCCTTGGTTTTTGATGAGTAAACAGATATTACAGATGCTGTAAACTGTTGTCTATTCAAGCTCTCAGTGGTGGGTTTGAAGTGAGTAAAGAATTAGCCTCCATGAATAGTCTACCCAATATGACAAGAATATTTTCCAAAAAAATGAGGAACACGCAATCGGCTATAACATATTACAACTGATGGTCGCTGATATCTGTATTGAGCAGAAAAAGCGTGAGTAGGAACCATGCAGAACGCAAGGCTGTGAGCTTCCCTAGAAAATTAGAAGGAATCTGGGGTTTGAGGAAGTAAAAGCAGGGACCCCAAGCAGCCCACACGCCATTCAGCGACAGGGTGAAAGCATGTGGGACCAAAGGTGCCCCACGCCCCAGGACACACACACACAGTGTTGCCATGACCTCCTGGCTTGCTTTGGGCGATGGAATGACGAAAGTGCTTACAATTCCCCCTTAAAGAAATTTCAAAGTAAAATATCTCATCACAATAGAATTTCTTCAAGGGAATTTCCTGACACTCCAGTGGTTGGAACTTGACCCTTTCACTGCCATGGGTCCAGGATCTATCCCTGGTCATGGAGCTAAGCTCCCACAAGCTGCCCAGCCCAGCCAAAACAAATCAACAAACAAACGAAAAATTATTTTCCTCAAAACGAGAAAATGAAATAAGGCTGCAAGCAAAGTAAGTTTTGAAATAGCTCATTTGTTAACCAAGCAAGAGAAGCCTTTGAACTAGGTTGAGTTAGTGAAATAATTTGATGGCAGTTGTTAAACAAATGTGTCCAGAGAATAATCATTTATTTAAGAATGTTAGGGCATCCCAGGTAGCTCAGTGGTAAAGAATCTGCTTGCTCATGTAGAACACGGGTTCAATCCCTGATCTGGGAAGATCCCACATGCCACAGAGCAACTACGTCCCTTTGCCACAAGTATTGAGCCTGTGCTCCAGAGCCCAGAAACTGCAGCTACTGAAGCCCATGAGCCCTAGCGCCTATGCGTCACAATGGATGAGGCCACCACAATGAAAAACACGAGCACTGCAGCTAGAGAAAAGCCAGCACAGAGACGACGACCCAGGACAGCCCAAAATAAAATTATTATTAAAAAATAAAAAAGACTCTCATTGACCATTCTTGCTGAAATAGCTGAAGACATTGGGAGCAATATCAATAATCAACTGAAAACACCAGGAAAATGATTTTGAATGGTTTTCCTTGGTTTTTGATGAGTAAACAGATATTACAGATGCTGTAAACTGTTGTCTATTCAAGCTCTCAGTGGTGGGTTTGAAGTGAGTAAAGAATTAGCCTCCATGAATAGTCTACCCAATATGACAAGAATATTTTCCAAAAAAATGAGGAACACGCAATCGGCTATAACATATTACAACTGATGGTCGCTGATATCTGTATTGAGCAGAAAAAAGCGTAGAGTAGGAACCATGCAGAACGCAAGGCTGTGAGCTTCCCTAGAAAATTAGAAGGAATCTGGGGTTTGAGGAAGTAAAAGCAGGGACCCCAAGCAGCCCACACGCCATTCAGCGACAGGGTGAAAGCATGTGGGACCAAAGGTGCCCCACGCCCCAGGACACACACACACAGTGTTGCCATGACCTCCTGGCTTGCTTTGGGCGATGGAATGACGAAAGTGCTATGGCCTTTCCCAGGAAGAAGCCTTACGAGTTATTGTGCGGTGCCTCTTTTATTTCCCCCTCTGTTGACAGGCCATCATGCCCCAGATTAGAGCTGCTGGTTCAGCCTGGGTGTCAGTAAAGAGACAAACAACAGTCACTGATGACCCATGACTGGGTCATGACCCATGAATGTGGCTTTGTTGTGTAAGGCACTGAGATGTTGACTTAGCATGAGCTAATGGATACAGTGACACTAGAATTCGAAATTTTATTTCAGCCAGAAAAAGGGATTTCATGGCCCTTTCATTCCATCTAACTATCTTCACGCAGTTCAAATATTATGTTCTATCTTGCTGGCATTATACCTCGGTATACGTGGGAATTGATTCCAGGACATACTGTGGATGCCAAAATCCAAGGATGCTCACATCCCTTATATAAAATGATGTAGCATTTGCACATAACCTATGCATATCCTCCAGTACATTGTAAACCATCTCTAGACCCCTTGTAACACCTAATACAATGTAAACAATATGTAAATAGTTGCCAGCCCGTGGCAAATGCAAGTTTTGCTTTCTGGAACTTCCTGGAATTTTTCAACTATTTTCAAACCTCTGTTAGTTGAATTTCAAGGATGTGTAACCCATGCATATAGAGGGCCCACTGTATTTCACATTTTCCCCTAACGTCTGTATTTGTACATTTATTACACCTGATGCTATTTACTTAAACCACCAAATACTCATAAATCTCCTAGATACCCAGTTTCTTCCACTAATCAGTCGACTCTCACTGTCTATTCCTGCCCGCCCCCCGCCCGCCTTGGAAACACATGGAGGTATGCATATATGCACAGACACACACTCGCACAGACTGCTATGTGACCCAGCAACCAGGTGCCCTTGGGGAAAACAGTTGCTCGGCTCAACCTTAGATTCTAGACCATCAGACACCAAACCCAAAACGGCAGGAAGAGGGGAGGGGATGGGGGGCCTGGAACACAGGAAAGGAAAGGCTCCACTGGGCGGGTATCTGGACAGACACACGATTTCAGGATGAAATTCTAGAGAGGGTACATGGCATTTTATAGGGAATAAAAACCAACAGCATTTCTCATTTTATTTCTTGCTAAGATGGCAGCGGGGAATTGTGAATACTGATGAGCTTGACAAAGTTCGGCTTCAGGAAGGGCGAGGAAGGTCCCTCGCACCCGGGGCTGAGAGCTGGGCCAGCGAGGGGCTGAGGCCTCTGGGGAAGGCAGGGTAGCGTCTTTGCTGGTTTTACCTCCTCAAGAAGGTGCAGGCTTCCAGAAGTGCTGTGGGGCACAACAAAGCCAGAAATTCAGAAACAGATTCGCTTTTTTTTTTTTTTTTTTAAAAATCAATACATCAGTCAAAGAAGATCCTACAACAGACTTTCCCCTGCCCTTCTCCCCCACTGAAGATCAAGGCTTGCTATCCCCACATTTCCCGATGACCCTTCCTGCAAAGAGCAGCAGGGCCCACACAGAGCACACAGAAGGTCTGGGTCTCATCGAGCTCTGAGCTTTCCTGCTCGGGCCTGAGTGACCTAACCCCCAGCCACTAGTCTCCAGGTGAATCAGCTCTCACACTCTCAGTTCACATGGTCCCCGGATTCCTTCTGGAACGTGAGCCACTGATCCTCCCCACGCAAATCTGCCTGCAGTGGTGACCACCTCCTCATTCACTCATTCATCCGTGAATCCCTCCTGCGCGCTGCTTGCTGTGAGTCTCTGTGTTAAGTGCCGGGGATTCAACACAGACAGAGGAGCCCTGCCCTCAAGGGGCGTACAGCCTGTGCAGTCCTGATGGGCTGCTCACAGGAGTCACCCTGCTGCAGGATTTCAAAGTGCAGCCCTAGATCCTCAGGCATAACTATCTCCTGAGATGTCCATGGATACAGCAGGGTTTCTCAGCCTTGGCGCTCCTGACCCTTGGGGCTGGGGACTTCTTCGCTGAGAAGGCTGTTCTGTGCTTTGTTTAGTAGCATCCCCACTTCTACCCACAGATGCCAGCAGTACCCACTTTAAAGTCGTGAAAACGAAAAATACCTCCTGGCATGGCTAAAATGCCTCGGGGATCACCTTGAGAACACTCATGTGGAGATTCTCAGCCTCCTCCTCCGCCCAGGACACAAACCCCACCCATGCCTCCACCTTCCCTGGACCAGGAACCTGACGCCTCAGGGCACAGAGGAGGCAGCGGAATTGTGAATACTGATGAGCTTGACAAAGTTCGGCTTCAGGAAGGGCGAGGAAGGTCCCTCGCACCCGGGCTGAGAGCTGGGCCAGCGAGGGGCTGAGGCCTCTGGGGAAGGCAGGGTAGCGTCTTTGCTGGTTTTACCTCCTCAAGAAGGTGCAGGCTTCCAGAAGTGCTGTGGGGCACAACAAAGCCAGAAATTCAGAAACAGATTCGCTTTTTTTTTTTTTTTTTTAAAAATCAATACATCAGTCAAAGAAGATCCTACAACAGACTTTCCCCTGCCCTTCTCCCCCACTGAAGATCAAGGCTTGCTATCCCCACATTTCCCGATGACCCTTCCTGCAAAGAGCAGCAGGGCCCACACAGAGCACACAGAAGGTCTGGGTCTCATCGAGCTCTGAGCTTTCCTGCTCGGGCCTGAGTGACCTAACCCCCAGCCACTAGTCTCCAGGTGAATCAGCTCTCACACTCTCAGTTCACATGGTCCCCGGATTCCTTCTGGAACGTGAGCCACTGATCCTCCCCACGCAAATCTGCCTGCAGTGGTGACCACCTCCTCATTCACTCATTCATCCGTGAATCCCTCCTGCGCGCTGCTTGCTGTGAGTCTCTGTGTTAAGTGCCGGGGATTCAACACAGACAGAGGAGCCCTGCCCTCAAGGGGCGTACAGCCTGTGCAGTCCTGATGGGCTGCTCACAGGAGTCACCCTGCTGCAGGATTTCAAAGTGCAGCCCTAGATCCTCAGGCATAACTATCTCCTGAGATGTCCATGGATACAGCAGGGTTTCTCAGCCTTGGCGCTCCTGACCCTTGGGGCTGGGGACTTCTTCGCTGAGAAGGCTGTTCTGTGCTTTGTTTAGTAGCATCCCCACTTCTACCCACAGATGCCAGCAGTACCCACTTTAAAGTCGTGAAAACGAAAAATACCTCCTGGCATGGCTAAAATGCCTCGGGGGGGGGGGGGGATCACCTTGAGAACACTCATGTGGAGATTCTCAGCCTCCTCCTCCCTCCGCCCAGGACACAAACCCCACCCATGCCTCCACCTTCCCCTGGACCAGGAACCTGGACGCCTCCAGGGCACAGAGGAGGCAGAACTCCCTGAGATTTGAGAATCACTGTCTGGGGCCTTACAACGCTTTGCTCAGTCTTCTAAATGCTTTTAAACGCTTAAATTATTGTCAGGACACTTTTCTGGCAAAAACAGTTTTTAAGAATTTGTATTCTCTATGGCTACTACTTACGGTAAATGTCTAGAAACCAGAATTTGCCATTTCCAAATATATATGTATATGTGTATACATATGTTTGTATGCATGCATTGGCAGGCAGGTTCTTTATGACTAGCGCCACCTGGGAAGCCCGTGTGTGTATATTAATATACACATATATATACATATATATATACACACACAGACACACACATACATATATTTACATACGTACATAGATATATTTACAATTGCTATCAGCATTATAAAAATTTACCGTATTATATATTGCTTTATTTTCTTCTCTAATTCTTTCACTTCATCAATGATAGCGTAATTTTCCAAGGTATGTTGTGTATGTTAGTCACTCAGTCATGTCCAACTCTATGCGACCCCACAGACTGTATAGCCTGCTAGGATCCTCTGTCCATGGGATTCTCAAGGCAAGAACACTGGAGTGGGCTGCCATTTCCCTCTCCAGGCGATCTTCCCGACCCACAGATCAGACCTGGGTCTCCTGCATTGCAGGGGGACACTGTACCGTTTGATCCACGAGGGAAGTCCCAAGGTACAGAGACATTGTATTGTCCTAACGTTCTTAAACCCACATCATCCCTAGAGTGTTTGGCTCCAGCCCTGCCCTTCACCCGACGTGGTTTCTCAGTGATGTTACTTATATTCCACTTACGGGAGGTCGAGCATTTTTTCAGGTTAGCAACGGCCGTGACATACTCATTCCCCAAATACTTCTCATATGTCGTTTTGTCTCCAACTTTGGCCAGACACTCAGTATTGTCGTTGAACAGAAGGTTTTTGGTTTCAGACTGGAACAAGCAAAACTTGTCCGGGCAGTCTCTCCCATTTCTCCCAAACAGAGCCTGTGTCAGAAGGACAGACAGTTAAGAGGTTGGCTAAGGGAAAAGAGGAGAGGTTATGGATCTGGGAGGCCGAGGGCATTTCTTCCAGGCAGGATCAGTCCCACGGAAACCATGGTGCAAAAGGAACTGAGTCCTAGAATCAATCCACTGTCCTGGCTAAGCCTCCCCCTGCCCTGGCTCCGTGCCCCAGCCCAGCGCCCAGGCCCCTCACCACCTCTGATCTCACCTCCTGCCATCTTGCTTTGCATCTTACTCCGTGGCCTCTGCCCTTAGAACTTGCTATGGGTGACTAGGTGCTGGCTCAGGAGTCTGCGATCTGCCCTCAAAGTTCATCGCCTCTAGCGTTCTAAAAGGCCAGCTCTCCCAGAGGGGCAGTCTGCATTGGAAACCGTCTCTGCCACGGACCAGGTCATTGCCTCGAGCAGGTCACCTAGCCTCCCTAGGCCAGGGTTCCTCGTTTATGCCCGGGCTCCTCCGGAGGTGAGCTGCAAGGACCGAGCACCTCCATGGCGGCAGACCTCTTACCAGCACAGTGGGGGCTCCACAAATGCTAGTGGTTTGGGGCCTTTTTTTTTTACAGCCAAGAGTCACTGTCTTTAAAGCATATCTAGGAAAAAAAACATGCCATTTTAACACACAACTAGTCATTCTCAAAGAGAATCCCAGACCTTAAGGAAATTATAGGACTTCCTTCAAACGACCTCACACAGATAGCCCTTAAATCTATGAACATTCCGGGTTTGCTGTTTTTAGAGACAACAAATGCCAGGGCCTTGTCGAGAACGTCGCCCGGTTGGCCGGGGCTCTGGAGACCACTCTCGAGCTGGCTGTGCGAGGAAGGCTCAGTCACCTGCCTCATTTGCCTGAAGAACAACAGGAGGTTCCAGGAAAGGCAGCCTCTCCCAGCCGGGCAGTGGGCACACGTCCAGAGGCCTGAGACTCAGGGCAGCCCCACTGGGGGGTCAAATAACTCTCACCTCCAGCTTCAAGCAGAGGGACAAGGGAGACGGGCTGGAGGGCAGCGGGTCCCCTGAGCTCTGTGGTTGCCCACTCACCGACAGGAGCCCCTGCAGGCAAGAGTGGGCAGGAGGGACCCTCACCTGCTGGTCGAGCAGCACCTGTTCCACGTAAGCCGCCTTATCGCTCCGAGACACCACGGCGTGATTCGGGGCCACTGCCAGGTTGCAGCTCTTAGCCTCTGTCACAGGTTTCTTGCTGCCATCGAGGCACAGCAGCCTAAAGTCCTCGCGATTCAAGTTCCGAGCCCAGTCTGCAGTGCTCTCTCCTGAAGATGCAGAGAAGACAGCATCAGCCACGGTCACTCCGCCAAGTCAAAGCCTCCTTTCCTGGTGGCTCGGACCACCCACCATCCTCTTAAAATGCACACACACTGGGGCTGCAGTGATGTGAAGGAGAAACAGTAAAGCTCCTCAGTTTATACAGACTTCAAACACCAGTGCTATATCCTCACCATGGAGTCTGACTCAGCAACAAAAAGGACTCGAGTCCCGACACATGCTACCAGGGGGATGAACCTCGAAAACATGACGCTAAGTGAGAGAAGCCAGTCACCAAAGACCACGTATGGCCGGATTCCAGTTAGGTGAAACGCCCACAATAGGCAAATCCATGGAGACAGACAGTGAACTGGTGATTGCCCGCCCTGGGGGTGTGGGGAAGGGACTGGTAACAGGACCCTGCCTTCTTTAAGGGGCCTGGTGAACATTTTCCAATTGGATTCTGTTGGCAGCTGCGCCACTCTGTGAATGTGCTGGAGGTCACTGAATCGTAACCCGAATAGGTGTGTTTTACAGTATGGAAATTCTGTATCCATAGAGCCCTTACATGTCTTTAAAAGAAACCCCATTATTTTCCAGCAAGTTCTAGAAAAAGGAGTGCTGGCTCAAGAAGAAATTGTTTACTTTTGTATTGCAACACTCTTAAGGTAACTAGAGAAGGAGGAACTTCTATAATGGGTTTATCAAGTGTGTTCAAGTCAATTCCAATAACATACAGGTGTAAAACCCCAGAGGAGCTTAAAACTAAGTCTGACACTCCTCTGACCCTGGAGATCACTCAGATTCACAGTTGGTGAATTTGAAACGCAGCCGTGTGCAGGCATGCCCGTGTGCATACAAATACAGCTTCCTTGGTCACACGGCTGCTTCTCTCCTTTTTCCTTCTCCCCTCAAGAAAACACTTCCTCCATTCGCTTGGTTTTGTCTATTCGATGTTGAGATCATCTAAAATTTACATGTCTGGTCTCAGTGGCTCTCCCCAGAGACCTGAGGAAGAAGAGGCCAGGACTGTGGCTATCACTGAAGGAGGGAGGCAGAACGTCGAAGTTCTCTCTTGAAGGAAGGAAGTGGTGGGTCTTCTGAAGGACGTGGGGTGGGGGAAGATGAAGAGGTGGAGAGGACGGGGGGGAGGTGGTGGCAGGGGAGCACACAGATACAGTTTGGAAGGTATTAAGTTGCTGGGAGTCTTGACCTTGTAATTAGATGTGAAGGAGAAACAGTAAAGCTCCTCAGTTTATACAGACTTCAAACACCAGTGCTATATCCTCACCATGGAGTCTGACTCAGCAACAAAAAGGACTCGAGTCCCGACACATGCTACCAGGGGGATGAACCTCGAAAACATGACGCTAAGTGAGAGAAGCCAGTCACCAAAGACCACGTATGGCCGGATTCCAGTTAGGTGAAACGCCCACAATAGGCAAATCCATGGAGACAGACAGTGAACTGGTGATTGCCCGCCCTGGGGGTGTGGGGAAGGGACTGGTAACAGGACCCTGCCTTCTTTAAGGGGCCTGGTGAACATTTTCCAATTGGATTCTGTTGGCAGCTGCGCCACTCTGTGAATGTGCTGGAGGTCACTGAATCGTACACGCCGAATAGGTGTGTTTTACAGTATGGAAATTCTGTATCCATAGAGCCCTTACATGTCTTTAAAAGAAACCCCATTATTTTCCAGCAAGTTCTAGAAAAAGGAGTGCTGGCTCAAGAAGAAATTGTTTACTTTTGTATTGCAACACTCTTAAGGTAACTAGAGAAGGAGGAACTTCTATAATGGGTTTATCAAGTGTGTTCAAGTCAATTCCAATAACATACAGGTGTAAAACCCCAGAGGAGCTTAAAACTAAGTCTGACACTCCTCTGACCCTGGAGATCACTCAGATTCACAGTTGGTGAATTTGAAACGCAGCCGTGTGCAGGCATGCCCGTGTGCATACAAATACAGCTTCCTTGGTCACACGGCTGCTTCTCTCCTTTTGCCTTCTCCCCTCAAGAAAACACTTCCTCCATTCGCTTGGTTTTGTCTATTCGATGTTGAGATCATCTAAAATTTACATGTCTGGTCTCAGTGGCTCTCCCCAGAGACCTGAGGAAGAAGAGGCCAGGACTGTGGCTATCACTGAAGGAGGGAGGCAGAACGTCGAAGTTCTCTCTTGAAGGAAGGAAGTGGTGGGTCTTCTGAAGGACGTGGGGTGGGGGAAGATGAAGAGGTGGAGAGGACGGGGGGGAGGTGGTGGCAGGGGAGCACACAGATACAGTTTGGAAGGTATTAAGTTGCTGGGAGTCTTGACCTTGTAATTATTAGCTTCACCAGAGGGCAGAATAGAGAGATTACTGCCCAAGGCATCTCCACACTGAGCGCTCACAGGGCCTGAAGGAAGGCTTCCACTTCCCTTTTTTAAAGGATAAATTGTACATGCATATGTTCAGGGGTGTTTTGAGTTATCATTCACATTCAGCTTCTGATCGGCTGAGACATGCAGATAGCATGCTTCTGCGGCCCAGAATTGAGGTCATCTCCGGAAGTGACTGAGCCCCATTGTAACCGCTGACTACAGCCCCCCCGATCCTGACCAGCCAGCTGCCCGACCCCATATTATTGACAGATAAAAATGCCTACATGGTTATTCACCCTAGAGCACCTTAACTAATCACCTAATGCCCCCCTCTCAACAGCAATTTTCTTTGTCGTGAGGCTATAAAAATTGGCCGCTGATCCACAAAAGAGTCAGCTCTCCTTTGAGGCAGCCCACTGTTCTAACAGTGTTCCAACGACTCTCCCTGGTCCGTCAGGAGGTCGGCCCCCTGTGCCTACAGCCCCCTCGTTATCTCTGCTCCTTGTTCTTAATGAAGTCATGCCCTTCGGAAATACTCTGTGTCTGCAAATTCTTTTCCGACCCATGCCCAGACCGCCACAACAGCAGGCTGTGTTGTGGTGGGAAAGATTCTGCCCCAAAGGAGAAAGGGAAACACCTTCACCTACCATTAGTGTTCTCCAAGACAGTGGCGTCTTTCACAAATGCAACATCCCCAGCATCCTCAACCAGACATCTAGAACGTTCCAGAGAATACAAACATTGCCAGAGAAGAAACATGATTTGCGCTTTCATAAATATTTATAACACACATTCCAAAAACTGCACCATGGAATTAAACATAGAAAAAAATAAAGAGAAATATGCACAGGAACTTAGAGTTTAAAATGGTAGATGGGAGACTTACGGGTACCCTCGCTCCTTGTAAAAATTTCAATACAATGGCACGAACGAGATTGTTTTTTAAGCCACAAGCCCATGAGTGAGAAGAAGGCAAGAGGGAAAGAGAGAAGATCAAAATGGCAACATTTGGAGGTCAGAGGTCAAAGGGGTGGGTGGTAATGGACCCGAAAGAGCAATAAAAGCTGTGACGTAAGTTGGAAGTCGGGGGCACCCAGGAGAAAGCTGATGTGTACTCCAGAAAGACTCCACAGTTAGAAGTCCTAGGCACCACTGAAAGCAGCTGAGAACAAGAGGACTGGATAGAGCCTGTGTGCATGGTGGGTAAACATACATGCACAATCCAATGACTCGAAAGAAGACACACCTAAAGAGATACCATCGTGAAGTTTCAGAACACTGGTGGGAGATGACAAAATAATCTTTAGGGACTTCCCTGGAGGTCCAGTGGCTAAGGCTCCACGCTCTCAATGCAGGGGGCCTGGGTTCAATTCCTGGTGAGGGAACTTGATCCCACATGCCTCAACTAAGAATTTACATGTTACACTTAAGACCTGGTAGAGACAAGTAAATAATTTTTAAAAATTATAAAAAATAATAATGATCATCTGTACAACTATGATTTCTTTCATTTTTTAAAATGAAAATCTTTTCAAGATAATCACTTCCAAAGCATTTTCCATTGGAGGAAACCCCAAACTGGTTTTTCCTAAAGAATATTTTTCATTCATAGTTTAACCTCTGTAAATTTACAGATCCATAGAAAACCTGTATGTCTGATTTATTTACTCTTCAAAAAATATCCTTTGTGTAGATCTGTTTACTAAGACATCTCGTGAGCTTTCTAAAGCTTATCTCTCAGAGTTAGGAAGCCAAAAATAAAGTTGAAAGCTCAAAAACAATTTTTCTTTACATGAAGAAAAAATGTCACATACAAAGAATTAGAAACCAAAAATTGGTATCAGATTCCTCAGTAGAAACTCTAGGTTTAGAAGACAATGGATTATTGCTCTTAAATTTCTGAATTCACTTTCTGTCTTTCTATGTTACATTCTGCATAATTTTTTAAAATATTTTTTCACATCACTACTTCTCTTTTCAGCTATGTTCAGTCTGTTAAACTGGTCAGCGTAACTGGTAACTTCAATTGCTGTACTTTTTTCCTTTCTAGAAGTCTTATTTATTTCTTTTAAAAACACTAATTTCTTCAAAACTTTTTAGGCAATTTGGCCAGGTCAGAGAAAAATCAAAGGGGTGGGCGGTAACGGACCCGAAAGAGCACTAAAAGCTGTGACGTAAGTTGGAAGTCGGGGGCACCCAGGAGAAAGCTGATGTGTACTCCAGAAAGACTCCACAGTTAGAAGTCCTAGGCACCACTGAAAGCAGCTGAGAACAAGAGGACTGGATAGAGCCTGTGTGCATGGTGGGTAAACATACATGCACAATCCAATGACTCGAAAGAAGACACACCTAAAGAGATACCATCGTGAAGTTTCAGAACACTGGTGGGAGATGACAAAATAATCTTTAGGGACTTCCCTGGAGGTCCAGTGGCTAAGGCTCCACGCTCTCAATGCAGGGGGCCTGGGTTCAATTCCTGGTGAGGGAACTTGATCCCACATGCCTCAACTAAGAATTTACATGTTACACTTAAGACCTGGTAGAGACAAGTAAATAATTTTTAAAAATTATAAAAAATAATAATGATCATCTGTACAACTATGATTTCTTTCATTTTTTAAAATGAAAATCTTTTCAAGATAATCACTTCCAAAGCATTTTCCATTGGAGGAAACCCCAAACTGGTTTTTCCTAAAGAATATTTTTCATTCATAGTTTAACCTCTGTAAATTTACAGATCCATAGAAAACCTGTATGTCTGATTTATTTACTCTTCAAAAAATATCCTTTGTGTAGATCTGTTTACTAAGACATCTCGTGAGCTTTCTAAAGCTTATCTCTCAGAGTTAGGAAGCCAAAAATAAAGTTGAAAGCTCAAAAACAATTTTTCTTTACATGAAGAAAAAATGTCACATACAAAGAATTAGAAACCAAAAATTGGTATCAGATTCCTCAGTAGAAACTCTAGGTTTAGAAGACAATGGATTATTGCTCTTAAATTTCTGAATTCACTTTCTGTCTTTCTATGTTACATTCTGCATAATTTTTTAAAATATTTTTTCACATCACTACTTCTCTTTTCAGCTATGTTCAGTCTGTTAAACTGGTCAGCGTAACTGGTAACTTCAATTGCTGTACTTTTTTCCTTTCTAGAAGTCTTATTTATTTCTTTTAAAAACACTAATCTGGCTTCCCTGGTGGTCTAGTGGGAAGAGAGTCCACTTTTTAGTGCAAGAGGCCCCAGTTCTATCCTTGGCCCGGGAAGATTCCACATGCCGTGGAGCAGCTGTACCCATGTGTCCAATTACAAACCAGCACTTTGGAGCGCATGCACCTAGAGCTGGTGCTTAGCAGTGACAGAGGTCACTGCAATGGGAGGCCTGCACATGCCAAAGAATAAAAAATGGATAAAAATAAATATGAAAATGAAAGAGGCACGATGGGGGAAAAACTTTTTTAATATATTTTAAAAATATTTTTTAAAAATTAAAAGAGTGAAAAAAAACCACTAAACTGTTGATTTTGCTGTGTTTTCACTTCTGGCAACTTTTCCCCCATGTGTTTATTTACCACTGTTACAATGACTTTTTACTGTATCTGCCTCATTGTTATTTAAAGAGTATTTCTAAGCCTAGCCTGAAGATGTCGGGCTCCTAGAGGAGTGATTCCACCCGGCTAAACTCACTTTTTTATGAGTTGAGAATTTCTGAACCATCCTAAGGAACACAAGCTGGAGCTGGCCCATGGTTTCACTTCTTCAGGAATGCTGTGTCATTTCCTCCCTGTGTTCCTCAGCATTTAGGCAACTTGAAGCCCCATGAGAGTGGGGTGGGAGCTACTTCTGGTTCACTCCTGCCCTAACGATGTATGTAACATCTGAACCCAAGTTTGTCAGAACCGCTAACTGTCTTCAGGGCAAAGTGGCTCCACTTAGTTCTCTGAGTCCCTATTCTCCTTGGATTTTAGTCTAACAATTCCTTATTACTTTGTCAGTTACTCAATGCTCTTAGGAACGCACGCATGCGCATATGTGTATGTGTGTGTACTTAACTCAGCATATTTGCTTGTTTTTAGTGGGACAGTTGGTCAAAGCAATTAATGTTGCCTTTTCCCAGATGTGGAAATCTTGTCAAAATTCCCAGGGAAAATGTTTTCCACCTGATACTTATTTAGCCAAACTATAAATCACTTCAAGGGTAGATGAATGATATTTTTAAACATGTAAACACTCAAAACCCAACAACTCCTATTCACTCTTTCTCAAGAAGATATGTTCTGTTGCAACAAAACCGAGAAAGCTAAAGATGTGGGATCCAGAAAACAGGCCCCATAACGGGAAGTAAGACAATGGAAAATCCCAGAATGAGGATTAAGGGGAACTGTAGGACCAGAGATGTGCAGTGTAGGGTAGAAAGGACCAATCCAGTCTGGGGAGCAGGATGGAGATCTTCAGGTGCAACATTCACAGGCAAACGATGAACCTGAGGCAGCGCCCAGTCCGTTTATACACGGATTGTTAGATTTATGCTACGAGCAGAAGGTTTGGGGATGATGAGGGATTGGTTAAAAGAAGATACAAGGTTAAGCAAAAGACAAGGTTAAAAAGGCACTTAATGACTCCAGAGTCAACAAAAACCTTGTACAATGAGGGAGCTATAATCTTATTATATCACAGATTTCATATGAAACTAATATTTGGATAGTCATAATAAAGTAAGCACTAAATATGTCACACTCTTGTTGGGTACTAAAAGAGAGTGAAGTTTGTGGTTATAAGTGAAAAAGGCAGAGAAGCAGTAACAGAGGCTAGGCTTTCTTCTTTCATAAGAAAAAGTCAGCAGAAGATAGCTGACATTTAAAAATCAAGACCCTGCAATATATGAGGACACTAGGAACAAAGAGAACTTCCAGTTCCAACTTTCGATTTCAGCAAAAGACAAAGCATTTCCTTCTAGTATAAATAGAAAATACCATACTATACTTATAGGAATAGAATAAGTAGGTATTTCCAGTGAAATAATGCCTTTCCATAGGTTTTATTTTATTTTTTTTTAAATTTTATTTATTTATCTTATGGGGGGGGTAGGGTGGGGAGGGAGGGGGATGGGCAGGCCACTTCTACTGGTCTTCCATTTCTCTATTTTCATCTGTCTTTTGTTTTTTGGCTCCTGTGGGCCTCCCATCACAGTGGCCTTTGTTGTCGCAGAGCGCCAGCTCTGGGCGCACGCGTGCCAGTGCTCCGGCTCGGTAATTGGACACATTGGTCCAGCCGCTCCGCAGCACGTGGGATCTTCCCAGGCCAAGGATCGAACTGGCGCCCCTTGCACTGCAAGGCGGTGTCCTTATCCACTCGACCACCAGGGGAAGCCCTCCATAGGTTTGAACAAGAAAACTGCATGGTTTTCATCAGACAAGTTGTCTATTCAATATTTCAGTAGAAAAACACCACAACTTTTTCATGTGCAAAACTTTAGCCCTTTAAAGACTTTTTTGTACATTCATGAAATATTTTTAATAAGTCACCCAGAGTATAGCAAAAGCTATTTTTATATCATCCCATCCCTGGATAGAAGGCTACTGAATTTATATTTAAAAAAATCTGAAAACCAGTTCGAGCAATCATTCTCAAACACATGACACCACCTAGTGGTGAAATATATTCTTGGCGAATAGAGAAAAAACAAACAAACAGATGGGGGAGAATCGTATCACTCAGAAGTACCATCTGACTGAAGGAGATTGTAAAATGAGGACTGTGAAAAGATCCTAGAATTCACCAAGAGTTTGTAATTGGTGAATTCTGAAAACTTTTTTGATTTATTTTTCACTAGCTGAGAAGAACCCTACAATCCTCCTTCTCTTTGCCATTTCTAAGGCCAAAATCAAAGAGAACAGTAAAATGTGAGACATAACGATTACCTAGACTGGGGAGAGAGAGTGATGCCTATGGGAAAGAGAATTCTTCCCCATCAAAGTGTATTTCAAAAAGGACTTATACCATCGCCTCTCCTCATTTGATGCTGAGCATAAGGACCTTGAGATCCACTGAGGTTGACCTTGGCTCCAGGGCATAGGAGGAACCCAGCAGAGCTGAGGTCAGGCAGCCCCGGGGTCAGTCCACACTCTTGGGGTGGTGGGGGTGGTGGGAGGAGCCCTTCCTGGCCTGCCTATCCACTAATTCCCCAGGCAGCCCCCTGGCTCTGCTGTGACTGGCCACATGGGGCTCCTTAGCAACGCTGTGCCAAAGACCTGTGGACAAAGCCGGGGAAGGAGAGGGTGGAGGAACTGACAGAGTAGGACTGAAATGTACACATCACCATGTGGAAGACAGATAGCAACTGAGAAGTCACTATATAACACGGGCAGCTCAACCGGGTGCTCTGTGATAACCTTGAGGGGTGCTATGGGGGGAGGGGGGAGGGAGGCTCCAGAGGGAGGGGATATGTGTATACTTATGGCTGACTCACGTTGTTGCACAGCAGGAACCAACACAACACTGGTAAGCAATCATCCTCCAATTACAAATAAAGAAAAGACGTTTTAAAAAGAGAAAGAAAAAGAAAAAAAGAGAGAGAGAAAAAAACGCAGCGCCAAGGTGCTGTGCTGGTGAAATTTGGCTGCAGCACTCACCTGAAAGCCCCGGCGTAGCCATAGTACCTCTCCTTGCTGTTGGGCACACACTTGTCCAGACCCTGGTCGTCGCCAGCACACAGCGCACAGAGACTGGACTTCGGGTCGGCCCCAGGGGCACAGCTCTGACTGAAGAATTCATCTGCAGGGAAGAAACACGAGGAGTCAGCTCTTGCTCCCTGACTCACAAGAGAGGTCTTTGCCTAACAGGTGATGTGCCTCGGTGTTCATCCATTGACCAAGGCAGAGAGAACACAGTCCTTACAGCACATAGGACCATGTTACCATCAACCCAGGCCCCACCAGGATTCAGAAAAATTTGAGACTATGGGAAACTGGAGAAGGGCCTGTGACTGTGCAAAGGGTCCCGTCATTGCAGCCTCGAGCTGGGGACTCAGCCTGATGCACGCGATGGCGATCACAGCAGAAGCTGCAAAATATCCACTCCAGGGTCTGGTGTCCCCCTTCCCTCAGTAATAGGAACCCTGATTTCTACCTGAACACCTGGTCTCTTAGAACAGAGATGAGCCTTATCAGACTCGGGCTAGTACGCCACGGGGCGAGGCGTACGTCTGAAAGATGAGTGGGGTGTTGGGTGCCAGCGTCTTGACATCCTTAAAAGACAGATGGCAAACACGTCCTGCCCTTCTCCCTCCCTCCTTCGTTCTGCACATGGAATGCCTAAAGTGGGGGGGCTGACCAAAAAGACCTGTGGACAAAGCCGGGGAAGGAGAGGGTGGAGGAACTGACAGAGTAGGACTGAAATGTACACATCACCATGTGGAAGACAGATAGCAACTGAGAAGTCACTATATAACACGGGCAGCTCAACCGGGTGCTCTGTGATAACCTTGAGGGGTGCTATGGGGGGAGGGGGGAGGGAGGCTCCAGAGGGAGGGGATATGTGTATACTTATGGCTGACTCACGTTGTTGCACAGCAGGAACCAACACAACACTGGTAAGCAATCATCCTCCAATTACAAATAAAGAAAAGACGTTTTAAAAAGAGAAAGAAAAAGAAAAAAAGAGAGAGAGAAAAAAACGCAGCGCCAAGGTGCTGTGCTGGTGAAATTTGGCTGCAGCACTCACCTGAAAGCCCCGGCGTAGCCATAGTACCTCTCCTTGCTGTTGGGCACACACTTGTCCAGACCCTGGTCGTCGCCAGCACACAGCGCACAGAGACTGGACTTCGGGTCGGCCCCAGGGGCACAGCTCTGACTGAAGAATTCATCTGCAGGGAAGAAACACGAGGAGTCAGCTCTTGCTCCCTGACTCACAAGAGAGGTCTTTGCCTAACAGGTGATGTGCCTCGGTGTTCATCCATTGACCAAGGCAGAGAGAACACAGTCCTTACAGCACATAGGACCATGTTACCATCAACCCAGGCCCCACCAGGATTCAGAAAAATTTGAGACTATGGGAAACTGGAGAAGGGCCTGTGACTGTGCAAAGGGTCCCGTCATTGCAGCCTCGAGCTGGGGACTCAGCCTGATGCACGCGATGGCGATCACAGCAGAAGCTGCAAAATATCCACTCCAGGGTCTGGTGTCCCCCTTCCCTCAGTAATAGGAACCCTGATTTCTACCTGAACACCTGGTCTCTTAGAACAGAGATGAGCCTTATCAGACTCGGGCTAGTACGCCACGGGGCGAGGCGTACGTCTGAAAGATGAGTGGGGTGTTGGGTGCCAGCGTCTTGACATCCTTAAAAGACAGATGGCAAACACGTCCTGCCCCTTCTCCCTCCCCTCCTTCGTTCTGCACATGGAATGCCTAAGTGTGGGCTGGAACCCCCAGAGATGACATGGGCCACGAGTGACCTTGAACATATAAGTCACATATGTGTCAGAAGACCCAGATGTTTGAAACACAGGTCCCTGATACCATGTGGCTGTCCTGCCAGCTCTGGACAATTCACCCCTGGACTTCAGTTACATGAGAGAGAAATAAACCTCTATTTACTTCTCTTCAGGGTTTTCTGTCCTTGCAGCTGAACCTAATTTGGACCAATGCATCATGTGATTTAACCTACACTAAGGAGTTTGCAGGGGCTTCTCTGGTGGCTCATTGGTAAAGAATCTGCCTGTCAATGCAGGAAATATGGGTTCGATCCCTGAGTCAGGAAGATCTCCTGGATAAGGAAGTGACAACTGACTCCAGTATTCTTGCCTGGAGAATCCCATGCACTGAAGAGCCTGGGAGGGTATAGCCCATGGATTTGCAGAGTTGGACACGACTTAGCGACCAAACAATAACAAGGAGTTAACATGGATTAACACAGGCTAAAGAGAGACAAAATAAAGGTAACAAGAAAGCCCTGCCCCAATGAGCACGCAGCACCCTGCCACTGGAAAAGTCACACCCTGTGCCAAGCTCAGGCAAGGCTGTCCCTCCGTGGTCGTGGCAGCCTCCCCGCCGCCTGGGGGCAGCCTTGGGCCCGTACAGAGCCGCCCTAGTGTGCACTGCTGGGGAGGAGCAGAGCTTCACGAAAGCCTGCCACGGAGGGCTTGTCACAGACCCACTCAAAACCCAGCAGGGCTCCCCCAGAACAGACACCTGCCTGGGAGATGGGCCACAGCGAGAACGTGGCACACAGCTCCACGTCACCAGGCCCACAGCAGGCAGGGCATGGCTCATGTGGGCGTTACATGGCGTGAAGTTGGGGGTGGGGAGGAGGAGAAGCCCAGGCAGAAGCCTGGAGGGCTTACTGGCTTTCCTCTGGGAGGCGAGTAAGAAGTCCATTTAGTAACAGAAGACACTTTTCATGAGGAAGGGGAAAAAGCTGGTCTCTTAGAACAGAGATGAGCCTTATCAGACTGGGCTAGTACGCCACGGGGCGAGGCGTACGTCTGAAAGATGAGTGGGGTGTTGGGTGCCAGCGTCTTGACATCCTTAAAAGACAGATGGCAAACACGTCCTGCCCCTTCTCCCTCCCCTCCTTCGTTCTGCACATGGAATGCCTAAGTGTGGGCTGGAACCCCCAGAGATGACATGGGCCACGAGTGACCTTGAACATATAAGTCACATATGTGTCAGAAGACCCAGATGTTTGAAACACAGGTCCCTGATACCATGTGGCTGTCCTGCCAGCTCTGGACAATTCACCCCTGGACTTCAGTCACATGAGAGAGAAATAAACCTCTATTTACTTCTCTTCAGGGTTTTCTGTCCTTGCAGCTGAACCTAATTTGGACCAATGCATCATGTGATTTAACCTACACTAAGGAGTTTGCAGGGGCTTCTCTGGTGGCTCATTGGTAAAGAATCTGCCTGTCAATGCAGGAAATATGGGTTCGATCCCTGAGTCAGGAAGATCTCCTGGATAAGGAAGTGACAACTGACTCCAGTATTCTTGCCTGGAGAATCCCATGCACTGAAGAGCCTGGGAGGGTATAGCCCATGGATTTGCAGAGTTGGACACGACTTAGCGACCAAACAATAACAAGGAGTTAACATGGATTAACACAGGCTAAAGAGAGACAAAATAAAGGTAACAAGAAAGCCCTGCCCCAATGAGCACGCAGCACCCTGCCACTGGAAAAGTCACACCCTGTGCCAAGCTCAGGCAAGGCTGTCCCTCCGTGGTCCTGGCAGCCTCCCCACAGCCTGGAGGCAGCCATGGGCCCGGACAGAGCCGCCCTAGTGTGCACTGCTGGGGAGGAGCAGAGCTTCACGAAAGCCTGCCACGGAGGGCTTGTCACAGACCCACTCAAAACCCAGCAGGGCTCCCCCAGAACAGACACCTGCCTGGGAGATGGGCCACAGCGAGAACGTGGCACACAGCTCCACGTCACCAGGCCCACAGCAGGCAGGGCATGGCTCATGTGTGGGGCGTTACATGGCGTGAAGTTGGGGGTGGGGGGAGAGGAGGAGAAGCCCAGGCAGAAGCCTGGAGGGCTTACTGGCTTTCCTCTGGGAGGCGAGTAAGAAGTCCATTTAGTAACAGAAGACACTTTTCATGAGGAAAGCAGGTGGTTATTGTCAAATTAGAAAAACCAATGCCCGGGAGGAATTTAGATATGGAGTTCCAGGAGGCAAAAAAAAAAAAGACTTTTAAACATCTCAGAAGCTGCATCCATTCTTAGCATGCAGAGAGACAGACTGACATCCAGCTTTGTGTCTCCGTGTGAGGTGGATGGGGCGTGGGGAGTGTTGTGCAGAGAAGCCGCAGGAGACAGCCACAGACACCCCACTTACACCAAACAAAGCCTGTGGGCCACAGTCAGTCTGTAAATCCCCGGCCCTCCCTTCTCTGAGTTCTGCAGGGGACTCCAGCCTCCCTCGGAACGGTCAACCCACCACTGCCTCAGGACACCTACCAAATTTGCAGGAGCCTGTCTGGTTGGCGATCAGGCCCATGGGGATGTTCCAGCCTGCGGTCCGGTCCACGGCGGTGTGGCAGGACTTCTTGCCTTTCAGAGAATTCCAGGTGAGCGCCTCATTTGCCTTCTTGACAACTGCCACGGCAAGGTACCCTTGGACAAGAGAAGAGCAAGTCTTAACCTCCCAGGGCCTGGGCTGGGGACTCAACAGCTCAGCATGCAACCCGGGGCTGGGGGCGCTACTGCACGGCCTGCAACCGGGCCCACAAAGGTCAAGAAGCATCACCAGCAATGATCCCCCAGATGACTGGTCACTGTCAAAGAAACCAACACAGCTGAAACTGCTGCTGTATGTTAAGATGAGACTGACCTGGGCTGTGAAATGAAATACTAAGCTGATCCTCACAGTGATCTCTGGGCACACTCTACAACCAGCCATCCACCACCTCTAACAATTCAGCTGCAGATGTGGGCTGCAGAAGCCGCAAGCACTGAATGATAAATAAGACCCCAACAGTGCATACATCACCAGCTGCAACATGCAATATGCCAACTGCATTGGGCCACACCAGACGTGACAGCTGCCTGATGAAGTGCTCTGTGGATGCAGGGGGGCGTCCCCAAGGACCTCCCTGGGCTGAGAGAGGGTCAGTGGAGTGCAGCTCTCCTCCTGAGAGCATGCCCCTGGCAGGCTCCGCTGACGGCAAGGGCCACACTCTGCCTAAGCTGAGGAGGCCCCAGCTCTGGCAGGCGGTGGGCGGGTGCACAGGGCATGGGATTTAGCAAAGAACCCTGGTTCTGGCCAGGATCAGCACAGTATTACCTATGGCTGTGAATGAGATTTTTGGCACTGTTTCCTTACTCATACAAGCCGGGGACATACCACCCCTCTTTTTCTGTGGTCAGGGCACAATGAGGAACTCTGAGATTTCTCTGTCATACCCACGATTCATATGAACATGAATCATAGCTACTCATCTCTGAATGACTGGCATCTGCGGAAGAAATCACAGCTTCTATGGCTGCGTCTCTGTGAGGTTTTTTTTTTAAGCTCCCACCACCTCCTCCTCCAGTGGCAAGAGATTACCCTTGACCCTGAACTCACCTTCCACTGGTCTCTGCACACAATCCGAGTTACTGATTTGGGAGGATCCTGAGAGAATAAAGAGAAGCAAAATGTCATTTAACACATTTTTTAGCGTGTTCATGTATCTTTCAGGGTTTCCTTAGTGGCTTAAATGATAAAGAATCTGCTTTAGCTGTTTCTTCAATGAGGTCTTAACCTCCCAGGCCTGGGCTGGGACTCAACAGCTCAGCATGCAACCCGGGGCTGGGGGCGCTACTGCACGGCCTGCAACCGGGCCCACAAAGGTCAAGAAGCATCACCAGCAATGATCCCCCAGATGACTGGTCACTGTCAAAGAAACCAACACAGCTGAAACTGCTGCTGTATGTTAAGATGAGACTGACCTGGGCTGTGAAATGAAATACTAAGCTGATCCTCACAGTGATCTCTGGGCACACTCTACAACCAGCCATCCACCACCTCTAACAATTCAGCTGCAGATGTGGGCTGCAGAAGCCGCAAGCACTGAATGATAAATAAGACCCCAACAGTGCATACATCACCAGCTGCAACATGCAATATGCCAACTGCATTGGGCCACACCAGACGTGACAGCTGCCTGATGAAGTGCTCTGTGGATGCAGGGGGGCGTCCCCAAGGACCTCCCTGGGCTGAGAGAGGGTCAGTGGAGTGCAGCTCTCCTCCTGAGAGCATGCCCCTGGCAGGCTCCGCTGACGGCAAGGGCCACACTCTGCCTAAGCTGAGGAGGCCCCAGCTCTGGCAGGCGGTGGGCGGGTGCACAGGGCATGGGATTTAGCAAAGAACCCTGGTTCTGGCCAGGATCAGCACAGTATTACCTATGGCTGTGAATGAGATTTTTGGCACTGTTTCCTTACTCATACAAGCCGGGGACATACCACCCCTCTTTTTCTGTGGTCAGGGCACAATGAGGAACTCTGAGATTTCTCTGTCATACGCGACGATTCATATGAACATGAATCATAGCTACTCATCTCTGAATGACTGGCATCTGCGGAAGAAATCACAGCTTCTATGGCTGCGTCTCTGTGAGGTTTTTTTTTTAAGCTCCCACCACCTCCTCCTCCAGTGGCAAGAGATTACCCTTGACCCTGAACTCACCTTCCACTGGTCTCTGCACACAATCCGAGTTACTGATTTGGGAGGATCCTGAGAGAATAAAGAGAAGCAAAATGTCATTTAACACATTTTTTAGCGTGTTCATGTATCTTTCAGGGTTTCCTTAGTGGCTTAAATGATAAAGAATCTGCTTGCAATGCAGGAGACCTGAGTTTGATCCCTGAGTCAGGAAGATCCCCTGGAAGAGGAAGTGGCAACCCACTCCAGTATTCTTGCCTGGAAGATTCCATGGATAGAGAACCTGGCGGGCTACAATCCATGGGGTTGCACAGAGTCAGACACAACTGAAGCAAGTAACATTTTTATATAGTTCAAAGGTACACATATATCGAAAAACACATATTGGCATGGCTTTGTGTATATATGTTTTTAATATAAATAAATGGCATTGAATTATAGACTTCACTGAGTGTCTTCCTTTTTTGGTTTCAACCCAATACCATGTTTTTAAGTTCCTTTTTAAAACTGAAGTAAAGTTGATTTACAATGCTGCTGTATGGCAAAATGACTCATTTATACCCATATAGACATTTGGTTTTTTGTATATTCTTATTTGTTATAGTTTATCTTGGAGATTAGACATAGTCCCCTGTGCTATACAGTAGGGCCTTGGTGTTTATCCATTCTAAATGTTAACAGCTTATATCTACCAACTCCAAACTCCCAGTCCATTCCTCTCCTTCCTCCCATCTCCCTTGGCAACTGTAAGTCTGACCTCTACGTCTGTGAGTCTGCTGTTTCTGTTTCGTAGATAGGTCCATATTTTAGATTGCACATATAGGTGCTATCCTATATTTGTCCCAATAGTGTGATTTTAAGTTTGAATCGCCTTACAGCCTATAATCCACTGAGCTGAGTCAGTGCTCCTAAGTTCACTGCTTCCAAGGTTGTCACAGACATCTTCATGCATGCCTGAGGCTGTACCCAGGAGTGGAACTGCTTGAACGAATGACTGGACCCTTCCATCAGCTCTCTTTTCTGTTTAAGCCACTCGGCAACTGGTTGGTGTCAGTTGCGATCAAACGACTCCTACCTAACTCTCACCCATCGGAGGCGGGGGGCACCTGGCCCCCTCTGGTTCCTTCTGGAGAGGCAAAGGATAAAGTAGTAATTTTTATGTCCTTCCAGCACTTCCTGTCCTTGTCTTCAGATTCAGGAACTGGCTTCCTCTTGGGAAAATGTCTCCCCATCTCCATTTCCTTGGATGGATGCAATGTAGGTATTGTTTTTTTGGAAAGGCATTTTAACTGGTTTATAACATTAGGTCAGTTTCATGTGGACACTATATTTTGACTTCTATACCTATAGTCTATGTGTGTGTGTGTGTGTGTTCAGCTGTGTCTGACTCTTTGCAACCCCATGGACGACAGCCCACCAGGCTCCTCTGTCCATGAGATTCTCCAGGAAGAATACTGGAGTGGGTTGCCATGCCCTCCTTCGAGGGATGCTCCTGACCCAGGGATCAAACCCACATCTCTTGCCTCTCCTGTGTCATCAGGTGGCTTCTTGATCACTGCACCACTGAGAAAGTGCCTTTCCTGTAGTGGGCTCACCACCAAAAGTTTAGCTTCCACCCACTGACTACAGTTGACCCTTTTTACCCATCTCCCTTTCCCCCACCTCCGTTTCCCTCTTTCCTCATCCACTACTCTATTCCTTGAATCTGTGTATTTGTTTTGGTTTGTTCCCTTATTTTCATATTCCACGTAGGAGTGAAATCAGAAGGTATCTGTATCTGTCTTCTCCATCTGAGAAATCACAAACTTTTAAATCTCAACAAAGTAGAATGAAATCTAAGCAGACCAGCCCAGCAGTTCCACGCAGCAGAAATGCATGGACATGTTCACCAAACGACATGGGCCCAGATGTTCACAGCAACACCAGCCACAACAGCCACCCCCGAAAGTTACCCAAATGTTCATCCACAGGAGAATAAAGAAACAACGACAGGGAAGTCACCAGAGAATACTACAAACCAAGAGGTCACGGTGAGCAAGAGACATTTTACAAGGTACAGGCTGTGGAACTCCTTTCACATAGAGTTCAGAAACAGGCTGAATAGATCTGTGCCTCTTGAAGTCCGGAGTGATTACCCTCGCTGGGGTAAGAGGGCTGGTGATACCAGGGAACTTGTGGAGCCTGCTATGTCTCACTGTGGGCACTAGTGCCTGGGGACATAACTCGGAGGCGGGGGCACCTGGCCCCTCTGGTTTAGAGGCAAAGGATAAAGTAGTAATTTTATGTCCTTCCAGCACTTCCTGTCCTTGTCTTCAGATTCAGGAACTGGCTTCCTCTTGGGAAAATGTCTCCCCATCTCCATTTCCTTGGATGGATGCAATGTAGGTATTGTTTTTTTGGAAAGGCATTTTAACTGGTTTATAACATTAGGTCAGTTTCATGTGGACACTATATTTTGACTTCTATACCTATAGTCTATGTGTGTGTGTGTGTGTTCAGCTGTGTCTGACTCTTTGCAACCCCATGGACGACAGCCCACCAGGCTCCTCTGTCCATGAGATTCTCCAGGAAGAATACTGGAGTGGGTTGCCATGCCCTCCTTCGAGGGATGCTCCTGACCCAGGGATCAAACCCACATCTCTTGCCTCTCCTGTGTCATCAGGTGGCTTCTTGATCACTGCACCACTGAGAAAGTGCCTTTCCTGTAGTGGGCTCACCACCAAAAGTTTAGCTTCCACCCACTGACTACAGTTGACCCTTTTTACCCATCTCCCTTTCCCCCACCTCCGTTTCCCTCTTTCCTCATCCACTACTCTATTCCTTGAATCTGTGTATTTGTTTTGGTTTGTTCCCTTATTTTCATATTCCACGTAGGAGTGAAATCAGAAGGTATCTGTATCTGTCTTCTCCATCTGAGAAATCACAAACTTTTAAATCTCAACAAAGTAGAATGAAATCTAAGCAGACCAGCCCAGCAGTTCCACGCAGCAGAAATGCATGGACATGTTCACCAAACGACATGGGCCCAGATGTTCACAGCAACACCAGCCACAACAGCCACCCCCGAAAGTTACCCAAATGTTCATCCACAGGAGAATAAAGAAACAACGACAGGGAAGTCACCAGAGAATACTACAAACCAAGAGGTCACGGTGAGCAAGAGACATTTTACAAGGTACAGGCTGTGGAACTCCTTTCACATAGAGTTCAGAAACAGGCTGAATAGATCTGTGCCTCTTGAAGTCCGGAGTGATTACCCTCGCTGGGGTAAGAGGGCTGGTGATACCAGGGAACTTGTGGAGCCTGCTATGTCTCACTGTGGGCACTAGTGCCTGGGGACATAACAGTTTGGGAAATGTCCTTGAGTTGTACACTTATGTGTTCTTTTTACATATATATATATATATATATATATATAATACTTTACTAAAACCTTTTTCAAAATCAAAAAAAGGAAAACAATCAGGGCTGTGTCAGTGCTTACTGCAATAAACCAAGTGGGTAACACAGCCCCTTTTAACTATTCTCACTCCCAATTCTCCTGTTGGAACCGATCCGTCCATTTTAATGTCTCCGCCTGGACCCCAGAGTGGGGGCTACTCCTCTCTACCCCAGCCCCAGAAGCCCAGGGGGAATAAACCAGAGAGGACTCTTCTCCACTTACGTTGGTTCTCAGCCAGGACAGGCACTAGACCACACTTGCCCGCAGTGTAGATGTATCCTCCATCCAGGCTCAGGGCATCCGCTTCTCCTTTCTGCCAAGACAAAGCATGTCTCCACAGTGAGACTATTTCCCAGCGCACCTGTCTTTTTAAATTTATTTTTATTTTTTTATTTTATATTTTTTAAATTTATTTTTGGCTATTCTGGGTTTTCACTGCTGCCACAGGCTCTTCTCTAGTTGCAGAGAGTGGGGGCTACTCTCTAGATGAGACAAGCAGGCTTCTTGTTGCCGTGACTTCTCTTGTTGTGAAACTCGGGCTCTAGGGCACAAAGGCTTCAATAGTTGAGGCACCTGGGCTCAGTAGTTGCACCTCTGAGGCTCTAGAGCCCAGGCTCCATAGTTGTGGCTCACAAGCTCAGTTGCCCTGCAGCATGTGGGACCTTCCCGGATGCTGGTTACTGGTTGATCCCTGATCAGGGATCGAACCCATGTCTCCTGCATTGGTAGGCGAACTCTTTACCACTGAACTACCCGGGAAGCCCCTGTCTTTTTTTAAAAAAAAATTATTTATTTATTTATTTGGGGCTATTCTGGGTTTTCACAGCTGCCACAGGCTCTTCTCTAGTTGCAGGGAGTGGGGGCTCCTCTCTAGTTGAGGTGAGCAGGCTTCTTGTTGCGGTGACTTCTCTTGTTGTGGAACTCAGGCTCTAGGGCACACGGGCTTCAGTAGTTGCGGCACATGGGCTCCATAGTTGCGGCTCCGAGGCTCTAGAGCACAGGCTCCATAGTTGCGGCTCACGGGCTTAGTTGCTCCACAGCATGTGGGATCTTCCTGGATCAGGGACTGAACCCGTGTCTCCTGCATTGGCAGGCAAACTCTTTACCACTGAGCTACCAGGAAAACCTGATCGTGTCTGTCTTTACGGCTCTGAGAGAATGACTGTCAAGTGCCCGAGTGAAGCAGCAAGGGCTGACCTGAGAGCCCCAGGGGAACGCCCTGTGCCCTATGGATTCTCAACCAGCCCTGCATGCTTTTCATGTTGTCATTTCCATCAGAAAGACCAGGTACAGGCAACCCCATGGTTACTGTTTACTCACTAAGTTGTGTCCAGTTTTTTTTCAACCCCATGGACTGTACACAAGATATCCTGAAGTCTTTTTTTTTTTTTTTTTGGCCACATCATGCAGCACGTGGGATCATCCCCTACCAGGGATCAAACCCAGGTCCCCTGTAGGCCTCCCTGGACTCTTCACCACAGAACCACCAGGAAAGTCGCTGAAGCAATTTTTTTTTACAGTGGTTTCAAAGCATATATCACATGGGAAAATGTCCATGATATACCATTAAGTGAAAAGGACTCAAACTACATAATTGGAACAATCCCCTACTGTTCAGAGCCTAAACTGAGATGAACTGATAAATCCTGGAGTGAGGAATTAGCAAAACACTGTGGTGGCCCTGTGAGAGGTCCCACTGTTCTGTTTGTTTTCGCATCACATCTTTCTGTATTTTTCAAATCACCTGCATTCATCCTGAGTTGTTCTTAAAAGGAGAACAGTGGAAAGTCCACAATACACACGTTGGAGGGCAGAAAGCTATGCCTGTCCCCACTCTGCTCAGGGAAGGCCCAAGTACACTCCAAGCTCCAGCTCACCTCCGACCGGAAGCGTGACCAGGGTTTTTTTAAAAAAATTATTTATTTATCTTATTTGGGGCTATTCTGGGTTTTCACTGCTGCCACAGGCTCTTCTCTAGTTGCAGGGAGTGGGGGCTACTCTCTAGTTGAGGTGAGCAGGCTTCTTGTTGCGGTGACTTCTCTTGTTGTGGAACTCAGGCTCTAGGGCACACGGGCTTCAGTAGTTGCGGCACATGGGCTCCATAGTCGCGGCTCCGAGGCTCTAGAGCACAGGCTCCATAGTTGTGGCTCACGGGCTTAGTTGCTCCTCAGCATGTGGGATCTTCCTGGATCAGGGGTTGAACATGTGTCTCCTGCATTGGCAGGTAAGCTCTTTACCACTGAGCTACCAGGAAAACCTGATCGTGTCTGTTTTTACGGCTCTGAGAGAATGACTGTCAAGTGCCCGAGTGAAGCAGCAAGGGCTGACCTGAGAGCCCCAGGGGAACGCCCTGTGCCCTATGGATTCTCAACCAGCCCTGCATGCTTTTCATGTTGTCATTTCCATCAGAAAGACCAGGTACAGGCAACCCCATGGTTACTGTTTACTCACTAAGTTGTGTCCAGTTTTTTTTCAACCCCATGGACTGTACACAAGATATCCTGAAGTCTTTTTTTTTTTTGGCCACATCATGCAGCACGTGGGATCATCCCCTACCAGGGATCAAACCCAGGTCCCCTGTAGGCCTCCCTGGACTCTTCACCACAGAACCACCAGGAAAGTCGCTGAAGCAATTTTTTTTTACAGTGGTTTCAAAGCATATATCACATGGGAAAATGTCCATGATATACCATTAAGTGAAAAGGACTCAAACTACATAATTGGAACAATCCCCTACTGTTCAGAGCCTAAACTGAGATGAACTGATAAATCCTGGAGTGAGGAATTAGCAAAACACTGTGGTGGCCCTGTGAGAGGTCCCACTGTTCTGTTTGTTTTCGCATCACATCTTTCTGTATTTTTCAAATCACCTGCATTCATCCTGAGTTGTTCTTAAAAGCAGAAGAGTGGAAAGTCCACAATACACACGTTGGAGGGCAGAAAGCTATGCCTGTCCCCACTCTGCTCAGGGACAAGCACACCCTGACCCCCGGGGCCGAAGCGCCTCTACACTCCAAGCTCCAGCTCACCTCCGACCGGAAGCGTGTGACCAGGGTCCCCCACCGCACCACCCACAGGCCGGCAGCCGGCCACCTACCAGAACCAGGGCGATGCAGTCGTCAGTGGTGGAGGCCGAGGTGCAGGTCACGGCCCGGCTGCTCTCCTGGCTCCACTGCTCGCACTTCCTCTGCTCCTCGGGTCCCACCGCGCACCACACGACCTGCGTGCGCCGCGCCTTCACCTGCTCCTCAGCTGCCCGGGGTCACACGGCGGTCAACAGGGGTCCTGAGCCCAGTGAGGGACACCCAGGCCCCCCGACCACCCTGGAGTCGCAGCTCCACTAAGAGCGCCTTCCTGCTGGGACCCTCCCTGGATGGAAGCCTCTCCATCCAGGGTAGACTGGAATCAGGCACCTGGGCCTCCTGCCTTCCGTGTGCTCCGCTCTCCCTCCGCTCTCAGCCCCCAAACCCCTTCTTCAGGCGCAGCCCTCCTTGTGTTGCATTTCTGTTCCTTTGGAAGCTTCCTCTGACTTCTAATCTGCCCTTCCAGCCTGGGTGTGACGACTTGCCTAATATCTTGGTCCCAGGGGATGCAAGTTCCAGGACACAGAAACAGTGGCAGCCCCAGGAGATGGCCTGGGGCACCCAGCGTTGACCTCCCAAAGGGCAGCAGCCCCCACCGATGCACAGGTCCCCTGTAGGCCTCCCTGGACTCTTCACCACAGAACCACCAGGAAAGTCGCTGAAGCAATTTTTTTTTACAGTGGTTTCAAAGCATATATCACATGGGAAAATGTCCATGATATACCATTAAGTGAAAAGGACTCAAACTACATAATTGGAACAATCCCCTACTGTTCAGAGCCTAAACTGAGATGAACTGATAAATCCTGGAGTGAGGAATTAGCAAAACACTGTGGTGGCCCTGTGAGAGGTCCCACTGTTCTGCTTGTTTTCGCATCACATCTTTCTGTATTTTTCAAATCACCTGCATTCATCCTGAGTTGTTCTTAAAAGGAGAACAGTGGAAAGTCCACAATACACACGTTGGAGGGCAGAAAGCTATGCCTGTCCCCACTCTGCTCAGGGACAAGCACACCCTGACTCCCGGGGCCAAAGCGCCTCTACACTCCAAGCTCCAGCTCACCTCCGACCGGAAGCGTGTGACCAGGGTCCCCCACCGCACCACCCACAGGCCGGCAGCCGGCCACCTACCAGCACCAGGGCGATGCAGTCGTCAGTGGTGGAGGCCGAGGTGCAGGTCACGGCCCGGCTGCTCTCCTGGCTCCACTGCTCGCACTTCCTCTGCTCCTCGGGTCCCACCGCGCACCACACGACCTGCGTGCGCCGCGCCTTCACCTGCTCCTCAGCTGCCCGGGGTCACACGGCGGTCAACAGGGGTCCTGAGCCCAGTGAGGGACACCCAGGCCCCCCGACCACCCTGGAGTCGCAGCTCCACTAAGAGCGCCTTCCTGCTGGGACCCTCCCTGGATGGAAGCCTCTCCATCCAGGGTAGACTGGAATCAGGCACCTGGGCCTCCTGCCTTCCGTGTGCTCCGCTCTCCCTCCGCTCTCAGCCCCCAAACCCCTTCTTCAGGCGCAGCCCTCCTTGTGTTGCATTTCTGTTCCTTTGGAAGCTTCCTCTGACTTCTAATCTGCCCTTCCAGCCTGGGTGTGACGACTTGCCTAATATCTTGGTCCCAGGGGATGCAAGTTCCAGGACACAGAAACAGTGGCAGCCCCAGGAGATGGCCTGGGGCACCCAGCGTTGACCTCCCCAAAGGGCAGCAGTCACCACCTCTAACAACAGTGCAACCTCCCAGTTCACCCAGACTCCACCTGAAGCCTCCAGGGGAGGAAGACCCATGGCCGAGCTGGCTGGATGTGGCACCCGGGCCAAGTTTAGGGCCCAGGCACCAGGGCATGTCCCGCCAGGTCACTGGGTTCACCCCAGGAGGGGCCGTGGATCTCCTGGTTCCTGTTCCTACTTCTCACTTCACAGGAGGCAAACTGACTGCTCTGCCAGGTCTGGGGAGCCTGACACACACGGGGACCCCAGCAGGATCATCAGGGGGCCACACGTTCCTTTGGAGGCACTTGTCGCCCGACTGGGTCCACAGGGACGCTCACAGTCGCTTCACATCTACCATGGTGAAGACCGCCGGGGACTGGGAGGTGGCCAACTGACCGCGACAGAGCAGGGGCAAGCTGCCTGCACCTGGTGGGGGCTGGGAGGTGTGTGAGGTGCACCCCAAAGGCCTCGCCCATAGCTCACCGCTTTCCCTTAGGGAGTGCCTGACCCTCACTCACTTTCCCTCAGGTTCCTCAAGGCAGTGTAGTACTGGAAGCCCAGGTACAGCGCAGAATCTATCTTCGAGGGGATCCTCAAAAACCCAAGGGCAGAGTCTTTGAATAGCAGGTCTTTTTGGCCACGCGGAGAGCCAAAGAGCTGGAACTTCTGAGACTTGTTTTTTCCAAAGTTCTCCTAATTAAGGGGAAGGAGAATTATGATGTCAGTGACGAACAGGAAACCAAAACACAAAGCTGAAAAAGGGTATCTGGAACTTTGGGATGACTCTGAGAGCAGGAACCTCGGCTGACCTCCTCCTGTAGAGGGTCTCAGTGCCAACCCTCTGACATAGCTCAGCCATGGCTTCCTCTTTACGAAGGTGCTGGGGTCCAAGCACCTTGGAGTCTTAAGAATATTGTACTGTCTTCCCCAGCTTCTACTCCAGCCCATGGGACACCTCCAATCGGTAACGCTAGAGGGACATCATTGTTCCAGCTGCATGCAGTATGGCCTAGACAGGCAGGCCATGGCATCTTCCAGAGTGACAGGAAAAAGGAAGGAAGGAAACCTCCCCACCACCAGATGCAAGCAGGTGGAGATACCTGTGACTTGCGGAGAAGCTCCCAGATCCAATTCTCCTTTCCATCCTCACTTCGGGCCACAACAGCATGGGAAGGCACCTGGGCCAAGTGGCATTCCTTGAATGCATCCACTGGCGCCCGAGTGTTGTTTGGACAGAGCAGCTCATACTGGTCCCTGTTAGCCTGTTCTGGCAGGTTCTCTGGGGAAAAGCAGTGGAGGAGGAGAGTCCAAATGGGCTGATCCCAGGCAGTAGCCGTGAGCTGTGGCCCTCCACCCCCACAGAATCTGAGCTGGAGGAGAAATCTTACACGGTTGACAAAACTGGGGAGTTCAGAGAGGTAAGGGATTGCTCCAGAACATTTAAAAAGGTAAAGATAGTGTCCAGGAAGCCTTAGGGGTAAGATCATGTTCCTCTGACTGGATCATACAGGTCCTGGGGCTGTTGCAACTCTTGCCTGGCCAGTCAAGGAAACTGAATAGACCCATCTGTTCCCATGGCAACTCCACCTAGGTCACAGGATGGAGACAAGCCCAACAGGCCAGCCAGGGGTGCTACCTTACTCACATGTCTAGAAAAAATGAAAATAATAAAAAACTATAAAGCAAGAAATACAATTTAGTTATTCCCCAGCACTTGGGTATATCAATAAAAAAGGAGAAAGATTATGTTTATGAGCAAGTTCATCCCAGCTTGGAACTGTTGATCTGCATCACATGCACATTGTATCAGGATATATTAAGTGATGGAAACTGACCCAAGCTGTTTTATGAGATTAGTATAATCTTGGAGAAGGAAATGGCAACCCACTCCAGTATTCCTGCCTGGAGAATCCCATAGACAGAGGAGCCTGTCGGGCTACAGTCCATGGAGTCACAAGGAGTCAGACACAATTGAAGTGATTTAGTACAATCTTGATCTCAAAATCAAGAAAAAAAGCACTGAAGGGAATAACTACAGGCTTATTTTACTTATAAACATAAACACAAAAATCTGAAATAATCAGCTAATTCACTATAAAAGAGCATTTTTAAACTACTAAGTCAGGTTTTCATTTGTCAGTATTAAATTCACAAAAGAATGGCTGAATGTCAAAGAAGCTAGAGAAATTCATAACAAGAATAGATTAAAGGAAAACCATGAGATCATCTTAACAAGTGCAGAGAAAAGCATTTAAATGTTCAACACATTTGTGCTTTTTTTCAGTTTTGGAAAACTAGTAATATAGAGTACTTGGCAAAGGTATTAAACTTGATACATGCCACTTATCAAAATATCTACAGCAGAATCATAATAAAAGAAGAAAATTTAAACAGTCACTTCAAAATCAGGAACAAGACCAACATGTCAGTTGTCACATTGCTGGTACAATACGGGGCGACTTGAATTTCACAATTGAGTAAAGAAATGAGAGATATAAACTCTGGAAGGAAAAAACTAACTATTGAAAGATGATGTAATCACCTGCATAGAAAAGCCAATGAAACCAAGGAAAAACTAATAGAACTAACGAGAGTCCAGCAAGGCAACACTACAAAAATCAAGTGTTACCGTCATTAGCAATAACAAAACTAACACAGAATATAACCTATTATAATAGCAACTAAAATCATTAAATAGCAGGTAATTAGCTTCATTGGCTTCTCCAGTGGCTCAGTGGTAAAGAATTGCCTGCCAATGCAGGAGATGGGGGTTCAGTTCCTGGGTGTGGAAGATAACCTGAAGAAGGGAATGGCAACCCATTCCAGTATTCTTGCCTGGAGAATCCTATGGATAGAGGAGCCTGGTGGGCTTGTGTCCAAAGGGCTGACTCTGCAATTGGCTTTCTTAAACAATGCAGGAGGGAATTTTCTGGTGGTCTACCAAAGAGCCAGACACGACTGAGGGACTGCAGTTAGCTTCCTTAAACGATGCAGGAGGGAGTTCCCTGGTCGTCTAGTGGTTAGGATTCAGTGCTTTCACTCATGTGGCCTGGGTTAGGTCCCTAGTTAGGGAACTGAGATCCCCCAAGCCATGCTGCGCAGCCAAGATAAACCAAAACAAGCAATGTAGGAGACCAAGAGAAAAATGGTAAGATGCGTAAGGTCTATTAAAGAACCTAAAAAGAGGTGTGATCAAGAGGGAAAGACTTATTATGACTAGGGATTAGAAAATTTGACATAAATAAGTCAGTTTTTCATAAATCAGTTTAAATTCAATACAATCCTACTTAAAGTATGATGTTTTTAAAACTTCAAGAAAATAATTCTAAAATTTTAGTTTGAAAATAAACAGTAAACTGTTGGGGGAAGGTTCTCTCTCGTTCTCTCATTTCTACTTCCCACCTCTTTGTAAGCTATTAAGAACCACAACAAACCAGAGTAATACAAACAGAAAAAGAAAAATAGACCAGTGATGCAAAATAGCTCAGAAACTGATCCATGATTATAAACAAGCTTGACGTGTACATGGCTTCACACATTTACAGAAAAATTGTGGAATTTTTTTACAGTCATTACCATAAGGAAAATGGTCTCACTATAAAGAGAGAGAATGCTGAAGCAGAACCCATACCTCACTTCCTAGGTAGAGTACGTATAAACAAACGAGATGGTATGAGGGAGGGGAGTCTATACATTTTATTGTAGAAAATTTTTATGATTTGAAGGGAAGAGGGCATATTTAAAAGACCCCAAAACACAAGCCAGCAGGGCAAAAGTGACCAATTTGACTTTATCAACTGGGATCTCTTGCGTTGCAGGCAGATTCTTTACCAACTGATCCACCAGGGAAGTCCTTTATCAATATCAAGCACTTCCATTCAACAAAAGTGCTTACTGACAGATTTTTCTGACTGAGAAGAGATTTTCCTAAAGTCTGGAGCCAACATAGCTGGTTATCTAGAGATAAGGAATGCCTAAACATAAATCAAAATCATGATAAAATAGGCATGAAAATCAATTTTAAAATACTCAAAGATCAATAAATCAATAAATGATCAATAAAGCTTCTGTGAGCTTAGAATCCAGAAACACAAGCAGCACTGCACACTTTGCAAGACCACATATATCTCAGAGGACATGTGTCAGACACCTTGGCATGGGTGTCTTTGATGCGGAAGAGAGAGACGGTGGGCATGGGAGATTTGAAGAAAACTGATCATTTAAAATACGAAATCCCGTAAAACAAGACCTGGGCTCCGCAGATAACCTTGATAATCATGTGCCAAGAAGTGAGACGTCAAAAGAGCTCACTACTTAGAGTGACAAGGAAATGAAAGGAAACAGAAATAAAGGAGGCAGGACCCGTGGCCCCTCTCTTTCCTCTTACCAAGCACTGTGGTCTCCTTGACAAAAGCCACGTCTCCAGCCCCATCACTCAGACACCTGCAGGACAAGAAGCACCAGAGGGCCAGCGTGGAGCAGCTTGCCCCAGCTTGTTCCTCGGGCCTGTCTGTGCCACTGGGGGCCCAGGACTTGTCTTCTGAGGGTTCCCGATCTGCAGAGGCCAGGGCCCTGGGGCTCTAGGGCACTCCCACTGGGGAGGCATCAAGGGTCCCCTCTAGGTGAATTCTGAGGAAGAAAGGCTTGGGTGCTGGCTAGAGCTCCCCCACTTCTGCTTTAAGGGCTGAGGGGGCAAAACTTTGTATTTCTATGTAAAAGGGATTTGAAGCCTCTGCAGCAGAGGGTAAAAGTAGTACCCATAGCCATGGGGTTTTTTCCTTCCCAGGACTCAGTAGCAAATGTGCCCTGAGCAGCAGAGAATCAGGGAGGCCGCCTCCCGACAAAATTCCCGCGTCCCCGAGGCAGATGGGGGCAGAGGAGAAGCATCCACTCCAGCACAGGACCCGGGATGGGAGAGCTCCCCAGTGAGGCAGCGCTCACTGCCTCCTGCCTGGCTGGAAGCCTGGGGCTTGTCTCCTCCTGACACGACTCCTTCAGTCCCTCTGTGGTCAGGGAGGGGACAGAAGTCAGCAGGAGAAACCCAGGACAACAGGACAAAGCCCACTGCTGGGATCTCTGGGGAGACAGGAAGGGGTGCGGCTGAGATGGCTGCCTGCCCAGTCAGGCTGGTGTGGAAGTGAGGGGGCACCTGGGAGTCTGGAGGGGATCGTGCATTGGGCAGAATCAGCACCCTCTTCACCCTCTTTGGACTCAGTTTCTCTGTCTGCACAGCCGCAGAACCAGACCTCCTCGATGGTCCCCATTAGCTCACTGAGCTCTACCTGGGACCAGAGAAAGGGCTTCCTAACCAGACAGCATGCTGGCCACTGGGGAGAAGAGGACAGTCTCACTCACTTGAAAGCGCCAGAATAACCAAAGTACGGTTCCCGGGTGGAGCAGGCACATTTGTCTACCCCCGCACCTGTGCACAGTTGACACAAGTTGGGGTACGCGTTTCCATCTGTGCAGGGGACGCAGCTGGCAGAGAAGAAGTTAGCCACAGCTGTGGAACAGAGAGAAATGAACCAGAGTGTGAGTTTGCCGGGCCACAGCCAGCGGCACCCCCAGCGTTCCGTCCCCTCCCCCTTAATCCCACCTGACAGCCTATGCAAAGCAAGGAGCTCAGAGGGTGTAGTTCAGTTGAGAGCAGCCTGAACCGCCATCTCCCAGGGCTGCGGGGCGCCAGAGACCCTGACCCTGCAGGCTCCGTGGCAGTTAACCTCACCCCTGCCTCGGCTTCATCCCACATGCTCAGCTGGGCCTTTCCCATGAGCCACTGGAGGGGAGACCCCAGCCCAAGATCACCCCCGACCCCCCACTCCCAGCCCCTGCCACGCTTTTCTACCTTTCTGGAGGGGCTCTTGTGAGTCTGCCCCGTCCAAGAATGGGCGAAGTACTCCTATAGGGATGTTCCACCCGGCGGAGCGGCCAAGGCCTGTGTGGCAGGACTTCCGGCCCTTCAGCTGGTCCAGCTGGAAGTTGCTGCCCTTCTTTACGACGGCCACAGCATAGTAGTGGGTTTGGGGAGCTGCAGAAAAGCCCAAGAGAATCGAGAGTTCTTAGCCTGGAAGGGGAGAAACGGCCCATCCTGAACGAGCCTCCAGCAGGAAGGAGAATTCCATCTGGTCTCCGCAGTCAGAGCCTGCTCTGCTCTCCCAGTCAGCTGGTGACCGGCCCAAAGAGCCCAGGGACGCCATTCCCGGTTCATGTGATGTTGTCCAAGACCTCAGCTCTGTGTCTCATCCACTTGGACCCTTCAGAGCTCGGGGCCCAGGCCACCCTGACTTCTGGGTCCCCGGGGAGAACTCACACTCTTCCGTCCCATAGATCTCCGCTGCTACTGGCCGCAGTTTGTAGGGTTCCAGGCCCGCCTCAAACACCAAACCACTATCCAGGGTCACAGCATCTGCCCTTTTTTCCTGAAAACAGAGGCCAGACTGGCTTCAGAGGCTAAACCAGGCAAACGAATTTCAGGGCGTCAGAAGCCTCCGTGGCTAGAAGGACCTTCCAGTGGGTCAGCTTCTAGTCGTGTCCACGCAGCTGCCGTGAGAGGTGGCAACAGCCCAGGACCCCTCTTTATGGGTAACAAGTTCCAGCCCCTGTGCTGTAACTTCTGAGGCCACTGACGTGCCTTCGATCACTCGGCAAAGGCACCCTCCAGTCTTTTATATTAAAGGTTGTTGGGATAGACATGCACACCCTGTTGTATTTAAAATAGATAACCAACAAGGACCTACTGTACAGCACTGGGAACTCTGCTCAATGCTGTGTGGCAGCCTGGATGGGAGGGAATTTGGGAGAGAATGGATACATGCATGTGTATGACTGAGCCCCTTCGCTGTTCACTTCAAACTACCACAACATTGTGTTAATCAGCTCTATTCCAATACAAAATTGAAAGTTCAGTTAAAAAAAAAAATTGTTCTAAATGCTTTCTCTTGTATTTTTGCTCTGTATTATATTTCTCTTATATATATATATATTATTTAAGTTCTTGTTGCTTGAAGAGAAATTGCAACCATTCACATATCTTAAAGTCATCATCATCATAAACCGTGTTCATCTTCTTTGGCATATTACTTCACCTATGCTTCACCTGTTTCTCATATTTGCAACCTGGGAGAGAGAATAGTTTGTGGACTATTTTATTCGTCTCAAACTGCCTATGTTTTCTTACTTCTGCAGCACCTTTATTGACTCTATTGACTTCATGCTATTTTATCGTAGTGTGGCTGTTCCATAATTTATATTAAGCTTAATTTTTAAAATTCCCTCCAGTGTTCACCACTTGGGTTCCTTCTAACCTTTTTGCTGTTAAAACTATACTTTTAAGGACAGCTTTGTCCTCTTAGCTTTTCTTCCTTCTGATGACCTGTTGACTTGGGATAGGCATTGGAGAGTAGGATCACCCAGACAGTGGACACTGTGTCTTCAAGACCTTGGCAGTCATTGTCATCCGGCTTTCCAGATGATTCCTTTCCAGTTTAGAATGCCACCCACTGTGAGGACCAATTTAACTATAAAACCACAATGGGACAGCCTTTCATTATATTAAGTGCCATGATTTAGAAAACTCAAGTACTAACAAATTGCTTAGATTTGGATTATTCTTGACTATTAGGGGGGAACATTTCATAGTATTTTTAGGAATATTAACTCCATCTCCTCATATTTTCTTATACAATCCTACATTTCTTACCAATTGAATCAGTTCTTTATAGAGTACAGTCATTTGGCAGAGCTGGTGCATATTCACTCCAGTGTTTTTAAAAATTTTTTTTTAATTGGAGGATAATCACTTTACAATGTTACCAAATTTTTTGCTTAAATGTTTTCAATGGCTATAATTTTTTTTTAATTATTCACTTTCCTTCATGATTTAGTGCATTGCTTAAAAGCTAAGCGACTTCTCTTCCCTCTGCAGTTCTGCCAACCTAACCTCTCGGTGTTCAACAACACACATTTTATTTATTAGCCATTTCATCTATCTTTATTTTGATGTATGAGGTATAGTTGTTGTGTAGTCATTAAGTTGTGTCTGACTCTTTGTGACCTCATGAACTGGAGCCCACCAGGTTCCTCTGTCCATGGGATTTTCCAGGCAAGAATACTGAAGCGGGTTGCTATTTCCTTCTCCAGGGAACCTTCCTGACCCAGGAATCGAGCCCACGTTTCCTGCATTGACAGGTGGATTCTTAACCATGGAGCCACCAGGGAAGCCCATAGTATGAAGTACTGATTTCAAATGGGATTCTTGTTAAAAAGGTAGATGTGCACAGATATAGAACAAGTTAGAATAGGGCCTACAAATCTGCATTCTAAACCATCAAGAAGTACTGGTACTGTTGGTCCACAGGCCATAGTTGTAAAATAATAGCCTCAAATATTATTCAAAATAGGTTTTTCCCCTAAGTACTGCCCCAATTCTATTAATGAGAACTTATACGCACATTACCTACTCTGTGCTAAAGCTGAATAAACACAACTATACTACATATTTGTTGAACATATGCATAATAATGACTGCAGTAGATCTTACATCTGGGAAAAAAAAAAGGCAATCTGAACTCATCTACAAGTCATGACTCCTTTTCCTTCCTCTCTCTACTAATGTCTTGAACAAGTGTCTTCCCGGTGCCCTGTGGCCTGGCAGGCTGTGCCCCAGCACGTGCTGTGCAATGACGGGCTGAGCGTATTTCTCCGCCAAGCCCAGAGGCCATCTCTCTAGAAGTTATACCTTTTAAAGTCACCTTGACTTTGATCCATGCCACATATTCACCCAGTACAACTGCTTCTGGGTCACTATGGCACAGTCATTATTCACAATTTTCACTCTTCACAGCTTCCTCCCACATGGTTTTCAAATGTTAGAATCTTCATTTCTGCTTTCAAAATAGAATCATATCCTAGGAGACAGGACAACTCCCAGCTTACAGGTGTTCAAGAAGAGCAGAGATCACAGGATAAGCTCATTTTCCATGGCCCTCGGACCCTGTCCCTTTCAGGCTGGTCCCACCCAGCCTACCGCTTGGACTCACCGCGATGGCCTGGATACATTCCAGGGCAGAGCTCCTCCTCACGCAGGTGAGAGAGGGAGCACCCAGCCTTCTCACCCTCATCCTCCGCTGCCATTGGGAGCATTTATACCACTCCAGTTGTGAGACGGCACACCACCGAACCCTCTTCTTAGGGGCTGCCAGACACAGTCCTGGGAGGAAGAGAGTTAGGAGTGAGGGCTCCGTCACTGACAGTGGAAGAGACAGCCTCGCCCTCTCGCAGAATGGTCCTCCCCGCCCCTCTCCATTCTGTGGCTCCATTCTCTCCCTCCACTTTCCCCCAGTGGAGGTATCTTGATGGCCTCGTGATCCCTCTCTGCTAGCCAGAGGGCTGTGACCCTCCACAAATGTGAGGAGATGATCAGAGCCTCTGGACTCTTTTCCTTCCTCTTATGGGCATACTTGCCCTTCCTGAAAAAAAAAAAAAAAAATCAAGCACGCCCCCTTGCTTCTAGGGAGTTCTTCCATCTGCTCTGTTCCCTGGAACCTGGGAAGTAGGCAGCGGAGGGGTGACTGCTTCCGTCTTTCTGGAGTGAAAGCTGACTCTTGAGGACGCTGAGTGATGGACTCTCAGCAGCAGCACTGTATGGCCTTGAATCTGGGCCCCTCTAGGCTGTTGTAAGCTTCAGGCATCTTCCCAGAAGGAAAAGACACTCCACCCTTTGTTGGGAACTAGGCTGCCGTCAGTGTTGAACCAAATGGGTCAATGTGCCTGAATTACCCTATTCACCAGTGTATCAGAGAGAGGACTCACATGAGGAATGGCAGTTCAAAAATGATGCTCTGAATTTTCAAAGTCACCTTGACTTTGATCCAAAAAGCTTCTGGGTCACTATGGCTCAGTCATTATTCACAATTTTCACTCTTCACAGCTTCCTCCCACATGGTTTTCAAATGTTAGAATCTTCATTTCTGCTTTCAAAATAGAATCATATCCTAGGAGACAGGACAACTCCCAGCTTACAGGTGTTCAAGAAGAGCAGAGATCACAGGATAAGCTCATTTTCCATGGCCCTCGGACCCTGTCCCTTTCAGGCTGGTCCCACCCAGCCTACCGCTTGGACTCACCGCGATGGCCTGGATACATTCCAGGGCAGAGCTCCTCCTCACGCAGGTGAGAGAGGGAGCACCCAGCCTTCTCACCCTCATCCTCCGCTGCCATTGGGAGCATTTATACCACTCCAGTTGTGAGACGGCACACCACCGAACCCTCTTCTTAGGGGCTGCCAGACACAGTCCTGGGAGGAAGAGAGTTAGGAGTGAGGGCTCCGTCACTGACAGTGGAAGAGACAGCCTCCCCCTCTCGCAGAATGGTCCTCCCCGCCCCTCTCCATTCTGTGGCTCCATTCTCTCCCTCCACTTTCCCCCAGTGGAGGTATCTTGATGGCCTCGTGATCCCTCTCTGCTAGCCAGAGGGCTGTGACCCTCCACAAATGTGAGGAGATGATCAGAGCCTCTGGACTCTTTTCCTTCCTCTTATGGGCATACTTGCCCTTCCTGAAAAAAAAAAAAAAAAATCAAGCACGCCCCCTTGCTTCTAGGGAGTTCTTCCATCTGCTCTGTTCCCTGGAACCTGGGAAGTAGGCAGCGGAGGGGTGACTGCTTCCGTCTTTCTGGAGTGAAAGCTGACTCTTGAGGACGCTGAGTGATGGACTCTCAGCAGCAGCACTGTATGGCCTTGAATCTGGGCCCCTCTAGGCTGTTGTAAGCTTCAGGCATCTTCCCAGAAGGAAAAGACACTCCACCCTTTGTTGGGAACTAGGCTGCCGTCAGTGTTGAACCAAATGGGTCAATGTGCCTGAATTACCCTATTCACCAGTGTATCAGAGAGAGGACTCACATGGAGGAATGGGCATGTTCAAAAACTGATGCTCTGTGACGGTTACACCACCTGGTAAAGTTACTAAAAATCGCTAAATTGTTTAAATAAGGTGAATTTTATGATATGTAAAATATACGTCAGCAAAGCTGCTACCAAAAAAAAAACCTCTCAGTTGCAAAGGCCACTCCCCTTTTGGATGTGCACTGTGGGAGACCTCTGCCAGGAGCTGTCCCCTGCACAGTCAGACCCACCAGGGTGTTGAGGCACACGTGGTGAGGCTGTGGCTGCCACACCCTTCCTCCACCAGCCACCGTCCCGGGAAATCTCTGGGGGTGTGAGGTACTCTTGGAAGTCTTCCAGGAACTGCCCTGAAGTGACAATCGGCCCTATCCAATTCAGCCGCTGTGACCCAAGAGGCCTGGAGGCCTGTATCCTGGAGGCCGGGTGAGATGCCAAGGAATGTGCGTGCAGACAGCACCCGCTCTCTCCTCTCATTTGGAGTGGCAAAAAGCTCCCCAAGGGGAAGCCGAGTATGATGAATGCTCTAGAAGAAAACAACTACCAGGCCAGGAGGGATGTCCCCCTGACCTCAACCAGTAAGTCGGGGGAGGAGGGAGCCAATCCAGTAGGTGGGACACAGCGATAGTTCTATGCCAGGTGTTTACTCAGCCCTTCACGTGGTCAACGTCCCCCCGACCCACCCAACCCTCTCTTTATTGAGAGTTCTGCTGATATCCGCATCTTCTAGGTGATGAAACTGTGGCTTTATCTTGTGGCCTGCCCAAGGTTTCACAACTAATAAGTCTGGATCTAGGATGTGAACTTAGGCAATCAGACACCAACCCGCCTGCCTATTTAGGCTGACTGGTTAGAGACAGGCTGCCGTGGCGATGGGGCTGGTGAGGGGTTTGGGGGCAGGTCCTGGAAAGCCTCCATGGCTGACCCAAGAAGGGCTCTTTCTGAAGCAGTGGAGCAGTGACTCACAGGTGGACTGAAACCTGCGAACCAGGCAGAACAACAGTGAGAATGGAGAACAGGGCAGAAATCAGGAGCTGGGTTCAAAAGATGGAAACTGAGGGTGAAGGAGAGAACAAAACTAAGACCATGTGCCAAGCTTGGGGGAGGGCATGAGCAGGGGCAGGGGTGGGGAGCCCAGGGATGAGTTTGTCAGCATCCCTAGAAGGGGATGCACCGGGAAATGAAAGCATTGCTGAGAGGTTTTCTGAGACCAGCTCAGCACCACAAACGCCACGGCTGGGTGCAGAACGCAGTGTTCCATTCTTCCCATCCACAGCTCCCACCAGCCAGCTCGGAAGCTGTGGGTCTCCCCCTGAGGCAGGTCTGGGTCTGGCTCGTCCTGTAACCCCAGCCCTGCCACGATCAGTCTCAGTCACTCAGATGCTGCCCGTTTGAGCCTGGATGGAATCCTCCTGAAAGTGTGCATCCTCTGATCCCTTCTGCACAGACACACAGTGCCTCTGTCTCAAAGGCAGGGGCTGGGGTGGGAGCTGGTCTTCTCGCCCCACCCTGCCTCTTCCAGGCGGGACACCCATGCATGGGGAGCAGAGCAGGAACCCCCTAGGCCAGCTACCACTCCTTCCACTGGGTAGGACAAGAGATTCAGTGACACTTTGGAACACTGACCTCCAACCCATGGACATCAGGATTTACACAGCAGACCTCAGTGGGGGCCAAGACAGCTAGATTCAAGGGAAAATGGAATCCAGTGGTGCAACTCTGAGCCAGTTCCCGGACCACAGCCCATGACCATCTCGAGGAGAGCAAGGCGTCCTGCCCCTCAGGCCTCTCCCAGATGGGCCAAGCAGACCATGAGTGAAGGACCAGAAGGGAAGCGAGTCCCGAGCTGTTGGCCCTGGCTAGGCCCAATCCTGCCCTAGAGAAGAAAGACATAACCCATAGGAAAGATGAGAGGGTTGGATGGCATCCCCGACTCAATGGACATGTGCTTGGGCAAACTGCAGAGAGTCAGATACAACTGAGCGACTGAACAACATGGGAAAGAATTTGGAGAAGACCAGCAGAAAAGACAGGGGCGGGTTAGGGGACAAAGGCTCATGGTTATCCTCTAACCACCTCTTTTCATCCAGGAAGCTCCCAGCCCAGAGTAGATGCCCTTGGAGGGACAGGGTAGGGGTGGAGAATGGTGAAGGAGAGACCTAGGCTTTCCCTCTGAGCTCTGTGCTTACTTACACTGTCTTGAGGCTGGCACTCCCAAGTCCTCCCTCTCCCCCTCCACTGCAGGAAACCCCGCCCTCACATTTACATCACTTAGGTCCAGCATAGATAAGTGTCCTCAGAGCACCCCAGGCACTATTTCAGAAACCCATAGCAACTGTAGCAGTAGTAGTGGTTGGAGTAGTTGTTCAGTCAAGTCCAACTCTTTGCGACCCCAAGGACTGTAGCCCATCAGGCTCCTCTATCCAAGAGATTCTCCAGGCAAGAATACTGGAGCAGGTTGCCCTGCCCTACTCCAGGGGATCTTCCTGACCCAGGAATCGAACCCAGGTCTCCTGCACTGCAGCCAGATTCTTTACTGTCTAAGCCACCAGGGAAGCCCCTTTAAATACCTGGGGACAAAACTCACCGTTGTTTAGCCCCTTCTGTTGATCCCCCTTCTAGTCCAGGCAAACTAAAAACCAGGAACCAGTCACTTCTCTCACACCCTCCCCTGACAAAGGGGGTCCCATCAGCAGGGTCTGCACCCCTTTGTGGTGGGAGGCTCTGTCTACCACAGAACAGGTAGCCCGGGGCCCTTCTTACATCCTTGTGGGAAAAGGATTGGACCATTTTTTTCAGTGAAACTGAGGTTCAGAGACACTCGGTCTTGCCCAAGATACACGGTTCCTGCAGCAGCTGGGATCCCACCTGCAGTCTCCCGTGTGTCTTGGGCAAGTCACTCGCCCTCTCTGAATCTCATCGCCACCCTCACCTCCCTCTGCATACTCCTGTAACAAACAGTACTGTGGGTAGGAATGGGACAGGGATGGGAAAAGCCCTTGAGGGAGTTCGGCAGCTCTTCGCGGAGCCCCACTCCAGCCCCTCCCCAGGCGACTGGGCGGAATCCGCTCCACTCCTAGGCGCTTCCGGCACCGCTGGTGCCTACCTGGCTGTGTGCGGGGGACACCAGGACGCCTACACGGCTGGGCGCGGAACCAGGACCTTTACCCGGAGGGTATGCCTGCCCCCGACAGATACCCCAGGTACCTGCACTCACCAAGAGCTCCAAGGGACAACAGGGCGGGGACGAAGAGCTTCATGTCTGGGGTCCTGAAAGCACTCCTGAACAAGGCTCTGCCAGCTGCGCTTGCTCTGCGCCCCTTTATCCAGTGCTTGGAGACCTCACGAGGCTAGCCCCGCCCCGTGACCCAATAAGCGCCTCAGGCCTCCCCCCTCCCCTCTCCTCAGGTCTGCTAGTCCTAGAGGGGAAGAAGAGGGGGAGGGGACAGCGGGAGCCAGAAAGGTGCCTGGGCGGGGCTTGGCTCACCGGAGAGGTACCCAACCCGCACCCGCCTCTCAAGTCCTGGTGCTGCCTGGCCGGGGACGGTCTTCCTCTCCCCCTGGACTGCAGCCCCTGGGGAGTGGCGGCCCCTGAGTTCTGTCCTCTCTCTGGTTTAGAGTGGGACACAGAGCAGGGGTCCTAAGGTGAATCTTCGTGAATCATCTTGACTGTCCAGATGGTATCTAAAGTGCCTGGGAACCAGTTCCAGCAGAAGGAGGCCCCTCCATCTGCACACAGCAGCCAGCCAGCCAGGAGCTTGAAAGAGGACCCACTGCCTGGCAGAGGCAAGGTGCTGCCCAGAGTCTGATCCAGGCTGCCTGGGGGGCCTCCTAGCCCTACTGAGACCACAATACAGCTCCCCGAAAACAAAGTCAGAGGCCTCAGTGCCCAGTGGCTGTCTCCGTCCCCTCATTTGCCAAATAAAAGGAGGCCATACCCCTTCTTTTGCGGCAATGTGAGGTGGGAGACGGGAACCTCATTTTGATACTACCCAATACACAAGCAGACCCTATTTCAGGAAGCTGGTTTTCAATTCTAAAGCTGGAATTCTGCTCTACATCTTTCAAATATACTTTTTTGATGCACAAGCAGCTGCCCTCACAAGCAGGGGTCTCCAGGGCAGCCCTGCTCATCATTCACTGGTTGCAAGCAAACTAAATGTCCGTCGAGCAGGGCCTGGGGGACTTCCCTAGTGGTTCAGTGGTTAAGCCTCTGCGCTTCCATTGCAGGGTGTGCAGGTTCAAACCCAGGTTGGGGAACTAAGATCCCATATGCCGTGAGGCACAGCTAGAAAAAATTTTATAAGGGGAAGGAGTGTGTCACATACAGCATGATGCTGTGCCCACAGTGGCACACGCTGGAGGCCCCAAAGAGAACAGCCACCCTGCATGGCCTGATGTCCTCTTAGCTCCAGGAGCCACTAAGTGAAGAAGTCAGGTACTAACAGTGAGGGAAACCGCAGGTCACCCAAACATTCCCTCTGTAGGTTAGTCTGGACAGTATGTTATCCTGAAATCTGAAAAACTGGTTTTGATTCTTTGCTTAGACTGCTGGGTACAAAAAGGATCTTCCGGAGCCAAGGGGCAGCTCCTAGGGAGGCCACACTGTTGGGGGTGGGTGTGCAGCATGCAGAAATTTGGGTATGGAGAAGCAGAGCCAGCGTTCAAAGAGGTTGTACAGCCCCTCCATCCTTGGCATGGATCCTGCCAAGGCACAAGAGTGGGGTCTGCATAGGGGCCCCGATGGCTGGGCACAGGAGTGGGGGTCCACGGTTCAGTGGGACAATCCTCAGCCGGTTTTTGCGGATGGCCCATCCAGGGTCTCTCATTGTTTGGAAACACAGTGTCACAACATTAAAAGTTGCTTTCATCAGTAATCGCAATAAGCTATTTCAAAAATAATGAAGTAACATGAAGTTGACTAATTCTCCGGAGCGCTGAAGCATCTTTGTAGCTAACTTACCCATTTTGCCGTTCCATGAGGATAAAAGAATTAAGAAATGTCACAACCCAGGTCTGTAACTCCAAGTGCAAATTAGAAAAAGCATAGGTTGGGAGGTCAGAGACCTGTAGATTCTCTCATGTCTGTTACAGCGTTGGCCGGAACACAGAGAACCTGGGGCCATAACTGAGCGGCTGAGCTGAGGGGCTGCCCTCCAGGCAGGACTGGGGTAGGCAGACTATTCTCATGCTGTGTCTTCAGGAAATGGCCCAGCCTCGGGCTAGGGATGTGCTCAGATGAACATCAGCAGACCAACCTCTCAAGGCCACCTGCAAGGGAGGCGGACAAGGGGTCAGGGTGGCCTGCCCAGAAGACAAAGTTCCACTGATTTGTTAGCAACAGTCGTCCATTCACTCACTCAAGCCAGGACTGGTGGGCACCAAGAGGGACACAGAGAAGAGGGTCCATCCTTGGCCTCAGGAGCTCGTGCAGTGGGGGCAGGGGGTGGACGCAGGCCCCTGGGAAGAGGCAAGGCAGCAGAAACAGAGTGAGGGCCGAAGCCAAAGGAGGACCACAGACTGGTTCCCTTCGTGAGGGGCCCAGAAGGCTCTGAAGAACACTGGACCTAGGCACCTGAAGGAGAGGGAGGGTTTCTACCAAGAGCATATTCAGGTAGAGGAAATAGTCAGGTAAAAGCTTGAGAACACAGACTCCGTGACCTCGAAGGACAACCAGGGCTTTCTGAACCAGAATGTATATTGAAGAAGGATGAACAGAATCACATCCTGAGTTCCCCATGAGGTATCTATCCGCCCCTTCTGTAGGCACTACAGTCAATGCATTGAAAATCGATCTCCTCTGCTCCGTCCAGCCCCACACTTCCTTTCATATCTCCTACCACTTCCCATCAAAGCCACCAAATCAAGAGCCTCAGAGGCATCCTCAGATCCTCTAGCCAGCTAGCCCTGTGGGTGTTCTGGGCGCTGAATGATTAATATGAGATGACAGGTTGAGAGAACGAGTGAAGAGGAGGGACCAGAGGAGGGCAAAGGATCCTGCTTGTAATGTGTCAAATCTGAAAGACGATGAGGGCCAGGGCTGGCTGTGGCAGTCGCCCCAAGGCCTGGGTGCCTGGAATCATCAATTCACCCATTAATTCATCATCCATCTATGGGGCACCCCTGATGGGCCAGGAGCTGGGCTAGATCTTGAAAAGCCTGCCAGGAAGGAGGATGCAGGCTTCCAGACGCTGAGACAATTACACGGGATGACTAGACGGCATATCAAGAAGGTGGCTGTGGTACGAACCCCCGTGTAGTGGCGGAAGCTGGTGTTTAACAGGGCTGCCCAGTTGGCGCTAGTGGCCAAGAATCCGCCTGCCAATGTAGGAGACGGGAACGAAGCTCAACCCCCAGGACCCACTCTCTCTCTACCCCTGAAGTTCACACAGCGACCCTCTGCCGTCCAACCTAAGCCCTCCCCACAGATGGTCAGTAAACCTCATGCCCTGCCCTCTTTGGAGTCCCCCAGCTTCAATCCCCAAGAGAAGTATTAGAAAGAAATGATGGATCTGGGCAGAACTGGCTTCCCATGGAAGATAGGGGGGAAAAGGAGTTTCCAAGCCATCCGCTCAGCATGGGGGCTCCTGCCTGGCTGACAAGGAGACCCAGGCCTTGCTTCCAGCCCCTGCCAGTGGTGTGAGGTCACTGGCTTGGCAGAGAGCCACTCGTCCAATATTGAGGGATGTCCTGATGGGTTCCCAACCACTGGTAGCTTGGAATCAGTCACAATGGGAATATTTATACCATGGAAATTAGCAATTTCTAAAAATCAAGTCATTTTTCCCTCCAAGAGAGCCCATTTACAGCACACCTCTGCCTGTGTCAGTATTTGGAGGAATGCAGCGCCCATGGGCATGGGGTTTGTGTTGCTGGAGGGGGGTGGGGGGTGCTGTGGGAAGGGTGTCAACCTAGGAGAGAGAAGAGAACAGACCTTAGCATGTAGATGGTGCTTTCTACTCCAAAACAGAGTTGTCAGTCAGCTCATCGTCCCCTGTGACTCTAACAAAAGCTCTCTGAGTTAAGAAAGTCACAGGGGCTGCTCTAAATAGGAAGAAACTGAGGGTCGCCTGTGGCCATGCAATGAGTGAGATAACGGAGACCAAATTGCTAACCCAGAGTCATGGACAGGGTACCGTCAGTTCCTTCTCACATCAGCCGATCTTCACAGAAGCTCCGAGACTGCCTCGTTAGCCCTCCTTCCAGAAGTGGGGACTAAAGCAAAGCAGCTCGCCCACCCTCCAGCTAGAAACCTGTCCCTGATCCTTGACCCCTGCCCCATGACCTCTTAGGGCTTTGATCCTTCCTGTGCTGACCATCTTGAAGACAACGCAGAAAGTAAGCAAGAATGAGCAAGAGACAGGTGGAGTGCTCACTGCCTTCCAGCCAGTGTGACGACCGAGATTTCGGGGCAGGGCCTTCTCCCCTGGCCCTTGCATGGAGCCCAAGGCTCCCGAGAATCTTTGGACGCACCTGTGGGGTATGTGATGACAGAGAGAGAGCTCAGCTGAAGGGCAGTGGGCAGGAAAGCTGTGCCTTTGTTAACTAATACATCTTGTTGCCAACTGTTGCCCAATTTACAAAGAACCCACAAAGACAAAGAGTATCTATCTCGGTACACAGACCTCTTCCTCTTCCTCCTCCTCTCTGCCCCTCAGAATCAGGACCTTCCGCCATTCTGGACCCTCCCAGGGCCGACACCCCACACACCTACTGAGCGACTCTCTCCCTAGCAAAGGGGCAGTGGAAAATACCCCAGGTTCTCCCAGTCACAAGATTTCAATTGTGCTGGCCAGGCTGGCACTCCACATCCCTGGCAGGAATCAGATTCCATGAACACCCGATCATCACATCCACTGAGGTGAGAATGTACAGCATGCCAGGCCCAGGGAGAGTCTTCCAGGAAAGTGCCAGGCAAGGGCAGCCTGGAGGGGTAGCCATGCAAATTTCTTCCCAGAAGGAATGAAGCTCCTTGCCCAGGGAAACTCCCAGGCAGGAAGCACCTGAGCCCCACTTCTGCTGCCCTTGTCCTGAGACCACATTCTGGCAGGGAGGGGACCTGCTCTGTGGCCTTGAGCATCTCAGCTCAGCTGTCCTGAGGCCTCCACATCTGCTGCCCGTGCATACACACCCCCGAGGGGGCAGGCCAAGCAGGGCCTTCACTGAGAAGAAGCTAGAGATGGGCACTCAGAGGGGCAGGAAGCATGTTCTCCTCCATTCCCTGGACGAAGCCAGGCTCTACCTCCCCAGCTCCTCCAGGCTGGGAGTGCCCAGACCTGGACCGCTGCTCCAAGTGGGCGTCCCTTCATCGTTTCTCCGTTCATTTCTTCCCCAGACAGCCTGGCAGGCTAGAGGGCATGGGAGAGATGTGGCTAGAAACTCAAGCACTGGGCTTGGACATGGAGGGTTCCACCTGCTGCACCCTAAGGGGCTGTCTGGACCTGGGCCAGTCTCTCAACCTGCTTAAACCTCAGTTTCCCCAGGTGTGAAAAAGGGGCCCAGAAAATACACAGCTTCTAAAGTGGCACCTGGTTCTGAGGGAGGAGCTGTGTGTGCTGAGAGGGGCACACACAGAGCTTTGACAAAGAGGGGAAGAGTTCACCTGGAGTGCTCCCAGGTGCCCCCATTTTCTAGAGTGCTCAGTCTTACTTAGTCCTGCTTTCTAGCCCCTTCTCCGTGTCTCTGTCCACAACCCCTGCCTCTTCCCCTTCCCCTCTCCCTCTCACTTTCTTTTTTTTTTTTTTTTTTTTAAAGATTTATTTATTTTGGGCAGGGGTCGGGTTGGGGAGGGAGGGGAGCCGGCGGGCCACTTCTATTGGCCTTTCATTTCTCCATTTTTCATCTGTCTTTGTTCTTTGGCTCCTGTGGGTCTCCCATCACGGTGGCGTCTGTCGCTGCAGAGCTCCGGCTCTGGGCGCATGCGCTCCAGATCTCCGGCTCGGTAATTGGACACATCAGTCCAGCCGCTCCGCGGCACGTGGGATCTTCCCAGGCCAGGGCTCGAACCGGCGCCCCTTGCACTGCAAGGCGGTGTCCTTACCCACTGGACCACCAGGGGAAGCCCTCCCTCTCACTTTCTGCCTCTCTCTCCTTGGCTTCTTTCTCCATCTCTGCCTCTGTCTCTTCCTCCCTCCTTAAACACATGTCAGCATTTGTCCTGGATGCCCTGCTGCCAGGAGCCTGCCGTGACCCTGGCAGTGCTTCCTTCTGCCACTTAGTCACTCAATCGTGTCCAGCTCTTTGCAACCCCATAGACTGCAGCCCGCCAAGCTCCTCCTGTCCGTGGGAATCTCCAGGCAAGAATACTGGAGTGGGTTGCCATACCCTTCTCCAGGGGATCTTCCTGATCCAGGGATCAAACCTGCATCTCTTACGTCCCCTGCATTGTCAGGTGGGTTCTTTACCACTAGTGCCACCTGGGAAGCCCCTCCTTTTAGCACAGTCACTGCAATTACTGACCCATCTTTGGCATCTGCCCCCCGAATGCTGAGCTTTGGGGGAGAGGGTTGGTGGCTGCAACCTGAAGTAAAATCAGCAGAGATCTGGGCCCTCCAGGAGCTGCTTGCCTGTGAGCTGCAGTATTTATCCTAGCAGCATGTTATACCCAGGAAAGGACTGTCTCCCAAGATCACTCCACAGGCCCCAGTCCAGCTTTCCCTCCGGGCAACCTGTCCCTCATCCTTACTCATCCTTAACCTCTCTGGTGCTCACACAGAACATGAGCGGAGGGCTGGAGGAGGGGGTAGCAGGATGCCTTGTTTTCGTAATCCCTCGAGACTGATCTTGACCCTGAGCAAAATCTTCCTCCAGCAAGAGAATTTCCAAAAGATTCATTTGAGAAAAGGCTCATAAAAAGGCTTAAAAAGGCTCTGCCACCAGATTGACCCTCTTGAAAAGAGAGCTGACCCCTCTGGAGCTGAGGTGCTGGGGGGATTCAGAGGAATCCAAGGGGAGAGGGCTCGGGGACGGGAGAGCAAGGGCTCTGAACCAATAGCGGCATTGCCCAAGGTGGCCCCATTGGTAAAGGAAACTCAGCAACCAGAGGGCTTCTCTGCTTGTCCTTCCTGTCCCTTCTCTGGGCCCTCCCCCAGCCTTCCCTGTGGTCTCCTCTTCACCCCAGTCTGGCAGGGCTGGGGAAGGCTCTCAGCCTCTCTGGGTTAATACCTGTGTGTTTTTTGATTCCCCTCCCCCTTCGCCCATGATGTGGGCGCAACTGCACCCAGTTGGTCCTCGTTCTGCCCTTGTGCCCACACGTCCCTTTCTATCCTATGGTCACGAGATGGCCCCGGGCTCCTGTCTGACTTCCTGACCTCTCCCCTGCCTGGCGGCCACTCCCCTGCAGTCTGTCCCCAAGGGTGTCTTCCGGAGCACAGAGCTAACAGTGGTCCCAAGGCACCTCCCCTTGCCCCCACCTCCCAACTCCACTTCTCCCTACACTCTGTCCCTGAGGAATCTTATCTTCCTTCCCCACTTTTGGATAAAAGAAAGATCTCTGTGTGTGCTGAAATCTCCCGGAACTGCACTGCCCACCCAGATCTCATGTCGACTTGGAAGGGTCCTCAGCCGTGACTCAGCCTAGAGTCCCACTAGGACCCCATAGCAGCACACCAGTGTCCGGTGCTGGACCATGACGGAGCACGTACGTCTCTCCCTGCCCCACTGCAGATACAGCTTAAACCCTGGGGATGATAGATACAGTGATTTAAACACTCCAAGTGAATCATCTCATAGCTCATCTCAAGGCATCCTCGGTGGCTAAAGAACACCTGGCTGTGCTCCTTCCAGAGACTCCAGGGGAGCCCGCTTCTTGGCTTTCCGCAGTCTCTGGAGGCTGACCGTGCTCCGTGCATCTTGGCCCTGCCTCACTCTCCTTTCTGTCTCCATCATCACATCTCTGTCTTTCACTCTGACACTCCTGACTCTGCCTTATAAAAACCCTCATGATGACATTGGGCCTGTGAGGGTCATCTCCCCATCTCAAGATCTGTAATGGAATCATATCCGCAAAGTCCCTTTCGTCACGAAGATAACCCAAGAACCAAGACATGTACATCGTTGGGGCCCATGTTCAACCTATCAGGCAGGTATATTATGATACACTGTGGATCTGAAGTAACACCTAGAGCAACCACTAAGCAAACTATACAAAGCGAAGCACTTAAAGCACACTACAGGGGCTTCTCTTGTGGCTCAGTGGATAAGAACCCGTCTGCCAATGCAGGAGACACAGGTTCGATCCCTGATCTGGGAAGATCCCACATACCGCAGAGCAGCTAAACCCACACATCAACGAAGACCTAGTACAGCCAAAAATAAATAAAGAAAAGTTTTTTTTAAAAAAAAAAAAAAAAAACACTACAGAGAAGCCAAAATGGAATTCTAAAAAAATGTTTAGGCAACCCACAAGATAGTAGGTAAAAGAAAACAGTGAAAATGTCAAAAGAGCGAAAACAAACAAAAGTAAAAATAAAACGACAGACTTAACTCTAATATATCAATAGTTACATCAGATATAAATAGTCTAACTATCCCAATTAAGGGGCTTCCCTGGTGGCTCAGACAGGAAAGAATATGCCTGCAATGCAGGAGACTTGGGTTAGAACCTTGGATTGGGAAGATCCCTTGGAGAAGGAAATGGCAACCCACTCCACCATTCTTGCCTGGGAAATCCCATGGACAGAAAATCCTGACGGGCTGCAGTCCATGGAGTCACAAAGAGTTCGACACTCTTTGTGCAACTTTGAGCAAGTAAGACACACGCACATCCCAATTCAAACACTGAGACTGGCAGAGTGCTTTGAAAAGAACAACCTTGCATTACCTGCTTACGAGAAACTCACTTAACTATGTATCAACATAGCTAGGTTGAAAACAAAAACATGGAAAAATCTATACCATGTAAACATTAATAAAAAACAAAGTATGCAAAACAAAAAAAAATAAAAAAAATAAAGTGTGGCTGTATTAATATCAGATCAAGTCAAATCAGAGCAAAGAACATTATTACAGGCAGCAAGGAATACTGCATACTGATAAGAATCGACACATCAAGAGATCACAACAATCCTAAATGTTCATGCACCAAAAAACAGAGCTGACAGAAATGAAAGGAGAAATAGATAAATTTATAATTTATACATAAAACTCCTCTTTCAACAGTTGATAGAACAAGGAGACAGCAGATCTGCAAGGTGTAAGGGCCAACCCAACAGCACCATCCACCCAGATGGAATCAACATTTGTGGAACATTGCATTCTCCTCAAGTTCCCACGGAATATTTACCAAGAGAGACCACTACATCCTGGAACATAAACCAAACCTCAACAACGTTAAGAGAATTTACCTCATACAAAATGTGTTTGGTCACAATTAAATCAAACTAGACGTCAAGAACAAAGAGATAAGAACAATTCCAAACACTCAGAAACCTTAGCCTCACACTCCTAAATAATCAGTGGGTCAAAGAATCAGAAATGGGGAATTTAAGTTCCTCCCAAAAGACAATGAAGTCATGAGTTTGAATAAGAACTTAGGTAGTTTTAAATCAAGGAGCTGAGCCAACATTTTGAGAAATGCAGGCTTGAGTGCTCAGACATAGGGGAAACACACACACACACACACAAAATGAGAACCCATTATTCTCTGAGCTGGTTGGAGGCTTCCCTGGTGGCTCGGTGGCGAAGAATCTGCCTGCAGTGCAGAAGACTGGGGTTTGAGCCCCGGGTTGGATGAAATACTAACCCACTCTAGTTCTCTTGCCTGAGAAATCCCATGGACAGAGGAGCCTGGCGGGCTACAGCTCATGGGGTCACAAAGAGTCGGACACAACTGAGCGACTGACACTTTCATTTTCACTATTCTTTGGAGGAAGCCCCTCTGTGAAATGCAATCACTTTCTCTGGCTCTCTCTTCCCCGTGTCTCTCCTTTCCCTTCTCACACTGTCTTGCAAAGGGCTACCTTTGAATCACATGGCTCTTTTGATCTGGCTACAGTCCATTAACTTAAACTGGGGAACACCTACTCAAGCTGGCTAAGTACTCTTTTTAAAACTTAAAAAAAAATCGGGCTTCCCTGGTGGTCCAGTGGGTAAGGACACCACCTTACAGTGCAAGGGGCGCCGGTTCGATCCCTGGCCTGGGAAGATCCCACGTGCTGCGGAGCGGCTGGACCGATGTGTCCAACTACTGAGCCGGAGCTCTGGAGCGCGTGCGCCCAGAGCTGGTGCTCTGTGACGATGGAGGCCCCTGCGATGGGAGGCCCACACGGGCCAAAGAACAAAGATAAATAAATGAAAGATCAATAGAAGCAGCCAAAAAAAACAACAACAAAAATCTCTCTCATATAGAATAACGTAAAAACATAAATGTACAGCTCAATAGATTATCCCAGAAAGAACGCGTATATAACCACCACTTAGGTCTAAAAAGGAAACACTGCCAGTGTTCAGAAGTGCCCTTGCACCTCCACTTAAACCAACACCCTCTCTCTATCTCCAAAGCCAAAATCATTATCCCAATTTTTAACACTAACTTTTGCCTGTGTTTGAACTTTATATAGATTGAATCATAAAGTATATACTCTTTTGTATCCGATTCCTTTCATTCAACATTAGGTTTGTTGAGATCGTCCTTTTTTTTTTCTCATTTTCTGATTTTTATTTCATTTCCCAATAATTGCTAGTATTACAAATGCAATCTATTTTTGGATATTATCCTTATATCTGACAACCTTGTTAAATTCACTTCATTGCTATTAATTCTCAGGCCCCTCCTAGCAGCCTCTGTGGCTCATCTTGAAACTTTCTAATCTGTCTCCCAGCCAGCTGCCTCCTGATTCTCAGGCCCTACCTCTCTACTCCACATCTCTCTCCTGCCTGCAAAGTTGTCTAGGCTACAAAGGAAGCTTTCTCAGAGCCCATGTTGTCACTTGGTCACTTCCTCAGGTGACAAAGGTCAGGTGATGTGCTTTCCAGGGGAAATGGAGAATATTGGGGACTGAGGGGTGAATCCAGGACCAGCTGGTTCTGAACCATCCTTCCTGGTCGTCTGGGCAGGGGCACCTGGATGAGGAAGCAGCAGCAGGAGGCAGCATGGATGCCACAGGCCAAGATGAGGCTTAAAAGGGGCAGATGCCTCGTAGATTGAGGAACTGGTAGCAAAGTCCGGGCACCTGCTAGACAAAGGAGAACCTGATGGCTATTTGGAAATGGAGGAAAGAGTCCGGGAAGTGAGCAATTTCTAGGATATTTGGAAATATTCTGGCTTGAGGTTGCTCCTATGAAATAACTTGACCAAAAAAAAGAAAAAAAAAAATCAGACACTCTCAGAGCTGAATATTTCCTTTGATGCTGTTTATGGGGTCTCTAAGCCCAGAGAGGGCACATGGCCTGCCCAGACCCACCCCGGTAGAGCTAGGTAGAATCTGGCTTCCAGACTCCTTGTACTACGGGAAGAGGGGGATACCTTTCGGTTGAAAAGATCCTCATCAAGCATCTCTCCATGGCCCAGGCACTTGTCAAGGGCTGGGGTCACCAGTGCAAACCAGACCTGGTCACAGCCCCTAAAGACAAAAGACAAATAAGTGAGCAGGCATTTACCATCACGGGAGATAAAAATGTCCAATAAAAGGCACAGAAGACCACACCTGTGCTCAGTGTCTTATACATGGAAGAGGGGGTCTGCCCCTCACCTGTGGCAGCTCTGGAAGAGTCAGGCAAAGTCCCCACACACCTGCACCCTGGAGTCTTGCAGCAGACTCTACAAAGGCGGGCTTGGCTGAACCCCAGTGACTGACAGAGAGTATAGGAACCAGGAAGGGTGAGGCCTTGTGGATCACTGGATGAACTTCCACCTTTACTCTGGGGAGGTAGGAGCCACTGGGGGGGCAGTGCTAACAACAGACAGACTGACGGAGAGCAGAGAGGCAATCGTGGGAGCTCAGCAACGATCAGAGGGAGGAAAATGAGGCAGCTTTGTCTGGAGTGCAGCAGTGGGGAAGTGGCCAGACAGGGTAAGCTCTAGGCGTGATTTACAGGTGGACACGATGGGTGGTGCTCCCATCACCAGGGGTTACAGGGTGTGAAGGTCAGGAGTAGAAGATGACAATGCCAAGGTGCTTGGCCTGAGAAGCTAAAGGGTAGACTTGCCTTAACTGAGATGGGGAAGACCGTGGATGGAACAGACTGGGAGGGGGTGTACCAGAAGTTACATCCTGGGCACCATCAGATTAACAGACCCCTGGACCTCGGGGTTGACTGTAAGCGACAAATTTCCCTGACTCGCAGCCAACCAGAGTGGGCTGGTCCTGCAGGAGTCAAAGGCAGAGGTCTGGAGCCTTACTTAAAATTGTTTTTTGGACCAAGGATCCATTCCCCCACCCCCAGGAAAATGCTGATGCCTAATTACCCAAAACTGTGTCCAGCTCCAGGGTGTCATGAAACACTCTGTAGCATGTCGAAGGCTCATTCTTACATGAGTCTGGGGTACCTTTCCTAATGACCCCCTCAAGCGCCCCTCTGACTGCTTGGCCCCTGCCCTACCCACAGCTGCAGCAGTGGAGTGTAGCCAGCCTCCCACTCAAGCCCTCGGCTCATCTGCACTATTCTGTGCATGTGGGTTCCTCCCTTGCACGAGGACTCAGGGGGACTGAAGCGCTTCTCTGCAGGGTCCACATCTAGCACAGAGCCTGCCTCTTCGAGATTCATGACTAACACTGCTTTGTGACTGATTGTTGACTGCATTGTGGCCTCCCCCAGAGCGAGAGAGGAGGAAATGTCCACTCCGGCTGCAGGGAGAACAATGGGCACATTCACAAACCCCAGAGGGATTTGTGTGCATTTTCAGACAATGTTTATCTATCTTTTTTATGGGCCTCTCCGCATTGTGCACAGACTTCAGTGCACTAAATGATTTATTGAGATCAAATCTGAGCAGTGATCCATAAGATGTGAAACTTAAACTCATGAAGGAAGTCTTGAGAAGGAGAGCGGAGCTTCCTCACACTGGGCTTCTGCCCCAGGGACAGCCTAGCTCGGGCTGCCTCCCAGGTGGGCCATGTGGCTGAGGCGTAAAGGACAGCAGGCCCGCACAGTGGGGACACAGCTGCCAGGAGTGCCGCCCCCAGCTCCATGCCCTCTGCCACTGTTTGTGAGAAGATGCTCCAGCCAGACTCCTTGCCCTGCAGTGCTCCCAGGCTGCCCCTGCCCTGATGCCTGAGGCCTCTCTTCCCCACTCAGAGCCTCAGGGCTAACCTAGAGGAGTAGGATCGGGTGGGAGATGGGAGGGAGGTTCAAGAGGGGTATGTTTGCCTATGTTTACCTACGACTGATTTATGTCAATGGGGCTTCCCTTGTAGCTCAGCTGATAAAGAATCTGCCTGCCATGCAGGAGACCCTGGTTCAATTCCTGGGTCAGGATTCATGTTGATGTATGGCAGAAACCCACAAAATATTATAAAGCCATTATCTTCCAATGAAAAGTAAATAAATATTAAAAGGGAGAATTATAACTAAAAAATATTAAAACAAAGTTAAAAATCCTCAGGGCCAGCAAAGTGCAGCCCCCTCCAGGAAGCTGAGGGGCCGCACCTACGTGGTCCACCACCCTGCCCAGATCACACGTCAGCCAGTGACCCTGTGGAAGCAGCATTTGCTTATGGAATCTTTGGCAGGGAATTGTCAACCAGCCTGTGTTGGCTAGTTTGCTCAGTCATGGACTTAGTTTCTGGGAAAACTGCTGGTCCTGAGATAGGGCTACAAAGAACAACTGAATTTTGTTTAAAACCCCACCAACAGAGATATAAGCAGGTACAATCCCCTTGGAGAACCACTGGGCAGTTTCAGCTGAGGCTCACGACGCCTCATGACCAGAGCTGGGCTGCAAAGTGCTTACTACCTGGCTCTGAGAGGGTAGTTCCAGTATGACTATTGTTCAGTATATTTCTGTGTGTGTTCAAGAGCAAAATGAAAGAGAGGCGACTAGATGCCTGACAGAACATGACTTACTTGTCAGTGATGTGAGCAACATCTTTCCTGAGTCATATATACACTGACTTTCTGATAATGGAAAAATATTTTCTCAATTTTTTGTGCTATTTACAATGTGATAACTATAGAGAGGACACACGTATTAATCTGCATTATGAAGGCAGATTAAACTATAGAGATGACACATACTAATTCAATCTGCACTATGGACCTTTTCTGGAACCTGTAGGGCAAAGCTTTCCTTGAAAAACAACCTCCTTGGGGCTTCCGGGATAGTTCAGTGGTAAAGAGTCTGCCTGCCAATGCAGGGGACACAGGTTCAGTTCCTAATTCTGGAAGATCCCACATGCTGCGGAGCAGCCAAGCCTGTGGGCCACAACTACTGAGTCTGTGCTCTAGAGCCTCGGAGCTGCAACTATGGAGCCCATGTTGCCAAAGCTACTGAAGTCTGTGAGCCCTAGAGCCCGAGTTCCACAACAAGAGAAGTCACCACGACAAGAAGTCTGCTCACCTCAACTAGAGAGTAGCCCCCTCTCCTTGCAACTAGAGAAGAGCCTGCAGCAGCAGTGAAAACCCAGAATAGTCAAAAATAAATAAGTAAATAATTTTTAAAAAATGCATTTCTAAAAAAATTTTAAAAATAAAGAAATGGGACTATTATGAAGAAAAAGAAAAACAATCTCCTCAGCTCACGGACTTAGAGAAGGAACTTACGATTGCTGAGGGGAAGGCCGGAGTGGAGGGGAACAGACAGAGAATTTGGAATGGACATGTACACACTGATATATTTAAAATGGATAACCAATAAGGACCTACTCAGCACAGGGAACTCTGTTCAATGCTATATGGCATCCTTGATGGGATGGGGGTTTGGAGGAGAATGGATACACGTATAAGTACGGCTGAATCCCTTCACTATTCACCTGAAACTATTACAACACTGCTAATCAGCTATATTCCAATACAAAACAAAAAGTTTAAAAAAAGAAAAACAAACTCCTCTCTCAAATGGAAACTTTTGACAGTGACTGAAGAGAGAAGCAGGGAAGGGATGCTAAGTTCCTTCAGTCGTGTCTGATCCTCTGTGACCCTATAGACTGTAGCCCACCAGGGATTCTCCACGCATGAATCCAGAGGGGATTGCCATTTCCTACTCCAGAAGAATCTTCTCGACCCAGGATCAAACCCGTGTCTCCTAGGTCTCCTGCACCGGCACGCAAGTTCTTGACCACTAGCACCACCTGGGAAGCCCTTGGGGGAGAGGAAAGGGATGGCTATTTGTAAAGGGACGCAAGGTGAGTTGCAATGGGGTGGTGTTGAGCTGGGCATGGGTTCCGATGAAGGAGGGAAGGGAGTGGGGAGGGAGGGAGAACAATAGGAACAAGCCTATCTGGCAGACCCTGCCCAACCCCTGAGCACTGAGCCGGCTGCTGCTCTGAACACTGTGTGTGCTCAACACGGATCCTCAGCCACTTCTGTGAAGTGGGTCCCACCACCATCTGCCCGACTCACGGATGAGAACACCAAGACTCGTTAAGCGAGGTTCCGCCAGAGCCCCTCTAGGGCGTTTCAGATCCCTACCCCGCCCCCTGCTGCCCCAGGACACTCTGTGTCTGCTGGGAAGGCAGTGCTGAGAAGGGCCTGCGTGTCCTGCCAGTGTTCACCTTCCTCCCACGGGGCACTGAGCCTTCACACGCGGGAGGCCCCAGCGCACTGCTGTTGGTCCAAATGAGCCATGGATGATGAAGCAGGGACATCAAAGGGGCCCACAGGAGGAATAAGGAAACAACTGAAACGTGAAGCCGAACGTTCCCAGCAGGTGCAGCTCCCTCGAGCTTCACAGTCTGTCTCATCTCTCGCCCCTGCCCACCTCCAGTCCAGCGGGGCAGGAACCTGCCGCCCCCGGGCAGAGGGGCCAACTCTTCCATGCCCTTGGAGGCCGCTGAACGAGTTCCAGACTGGAGAGTCTCCAAGACCCCAGGGCCTGGCCCCAAGGCCACGTTTCCTCCTCGGCCAGCCCTCTGCCCTCCCGAGCCCCGGCCAGCCCCGGGGAAGCCAGCCTTCATCCTTTCCTTCTGTGGATTAAATTTTGGACCATGTCAGCTTCAGTCCAGTGCTTAGCTGGAATGAGGATCAGGGAAGCTGGGAGCAGAAAGCTCAGGGGCGGGGGCTAGCTGAGCGAGAGCCAGGTTGCCTAAGGGGTGATCACAAGGTCTGCTGGCTGGGCCCCGGCTTTGTCCTTCTGGGTTCCAGCCATGCTCTGGGCCCACCCAGAACCGTCATGGGGGCTGCAAGACACTGTCCACCGGAGAGGGAAGCAGAGCTCTCTGCTGGGAGCAAGAGTGAGCAGGAATGGGATGTGCGGCAAAGAACTGGCGGGAAGCAGGCAGCCCTGTGTGCAGGATGTTCCACAGCTCCTGTGACGGCTGCTGCTGGCAGTGAAGGACCACCTGCTTGCTTAAGGCCAGTCACTGAGCAGGGATGCTAAGGTCACAGGCGGAGGCTGGGCGTGGGGTGAGGTTCTGAGGATCCACCTGGCTCCTAAAGGAGAGGAGGGGGCAGCCTCAGAGGAAAGAGCCTGTGGGAGGTACCTGGCCCCTAGGAAGCCTGCAAGCCACCCGCTTCCTGTGCCCAGCCCCTCCCTCTTTACAGAATCCACCCCTGCCGACGGGCTCCTCTGCTCCCACGGGTAAAGTGGTTCTTCCTACATCACTGTCCTCAGAGTTTCAGGTCAGGGATCATTTTGCCGTGACGCAGGCAACCTGCAGCGTGTTAACTGTCGCTGCCACTGGCTAGGTGGGGACCAAGGCATCCTGGCTCACTTCCCCAGGGAGGCAATGGGAGCGGCACGAGGTGCAGGGCAAGGCGGAGGGCTGGGGCAGCGGACTGAGCTGAAGCTGGGAGGACTGTGTGTGTCTCTCCGCATGAGGTACACACAGAGCTGCCCCTCTCCTCCGAAAGGGCTTGGAAGAGAAAATGTCCTGGGGAGCCTCCCTCAGAATCTTTTTACCTCCTGTCCCAGCTATGGAACAGGAAGGACAGGAAGCCAAGGGGAGGAGGTTGGCCTGTCCTCTTGAAGTGAGAGGAGGAGGGCGCACAGATGTCTGGGCTCTGTGAAGACCAGCTGCTGCTTCAGGGAGCTCCAGGCCAGCCCCTCTGCAGGGAAAGCCCACCCCCTGCAGCTGTACAGAGGGACAGATGCCCACCCCCACCCTCAGGCCAGGCGGGAACAAGGAAGTAGCTTTGATTCCTGCTTCGGGGCATAGGGAGGATAAGGTCAACGCTGGGAAGCCAAGGGCTCAGACCAGCCAATCACCTAGAGCTTGGGGCGGGGCTGCGTGGCACAGCCACAAGATGAATGGCAGCCTTCGGCTTCCAACAGTGCACCTGGGATACAGGAGAGGCATTTTCAGGGCACTTCTTTGGACCTCGCTGGGAGCAAGAGTGAGCAGGAATGGGATGTGCGGCAAAGAACTGGCGGGAAGCAGGCAGCCCTGTGTGCAGGATGTTCCACAGCTCCTGTGACGGCTGCTGCTGGCAGTGAAGGACCACCTGCTTGCTTAAGGCCAGTCACTGAGCAGGGATGCTAAGGTCACAGGCGGAGGCTGGGCGTGGGGTGAGGTTCTGAGGATCCACCTGGCTCCTAAAGGAGAGGAGGGGGCAGCCTCAGAGGAAAGAGCCTGTGGGAGGTACCTGGCCCCTAGGAAGCCTGCAAGCCACCCGCTTCCTGTGCCCAGCCCCTCCCTCTTTACAGAACCCACCCCTGCCGACGGGCTCCTCTGCTCCCACGGGTAAAGTGGTTCTTCCTACATCACTGTCCTCAGAGTTTCAGGTCAGGGATCATTTTGCCGTGACGCAGGCAACCTGCAGCGTGTTAACTGTCGCTGCCACTGGCTAGGTGGGGACCAAGGCATCCTGGCTCACTTCCCCAGGGAGGCAATGGGAGCGGCACGAGGTGCAGGGCAAGGCGGAGGGCTGGGGCAGCGGACTGAGCTGAAGCTGGGAGGACTGTGTGTGTCTCTCCGCATGAGGTACACACAGAGCTGCCCCTCTCCTCCGAAAGGGCTTGGAAGAGAAAATGTCCTGGGGAGCCTCCCTCAGAATCTTTTTACCTCCTGTCCCAGCTATGGAACAGGAAGGACAGGAAGCCAAGGGGAGGAGGTTGGCCTGTCCTCTTGAAGTGAGAGGAGGAGGGCGCACAGATGTCTGGGCTCTGTGAAGACCAGCTGCTGCTTCAGGGAGCTCCAGGCCAGCCCCTCTGCAGGGAAAGCCCACCCCCTGCAGCTGTACAGAGGGACAGATGCCCACCCCCACCCTCAGGCCAGGCGGGAACAAGGAAGTAGCTTTGATTCCTGCTTCGGGGCATAGGGAGGATGAGGTCAACGCTGGGAAGCCAAGGGCTCAGACCAGCCAATCACCTAGAGCTTGGGGCGGGGCTGCGTGGCACAGCCACAAGATGAATGGCAGCCTTCGGCTTCCAACAGTGCACCTGGGATACAGGAGAGGCATTTTCAGGGCACTTCTTTGGACCTCAGTTTTCCCATCTCTAAAATGAGAGTAATTACCGCCCAGGGCTATAGTGAGAATTCAATATTGATGTAGCCTTTTTTAAAAAACTTGGCACAGTGTCTGGCCCATGAGACAAATGTTGGCCCCAGCTCTGGCCACTGGGATCTGTTTCAGGTTGGTTCCCACATCCTTTCGGCATGCCCCCATCCTTTTGTTCTCTGAGATCCTCGTATTTCCTGGCATCACAAGATACTACAGGTTCATTGTGTATGTTCCCTGCCCCAGGCCTACAATCACCTATTTGACTGAGGAGTCTTCCTTCCTTTTACTGGACAACGAGAATCAGAAACCAAAGTCTTTACACGGGATGTCCTTGCTGACATGGGGCCGTCTCTACAGACAGAGGGAGGCACCGGAAGCAAAGACAATCTGTGTAGATCACACACAGAGATGTACTCACATTGTTTCTGTATCTATCCACCTGGGTGCGTGCTGAGCTGCATTCCATCTGAGCTGTCTTCAGGGTGCACTCCAGGCTCCTTTCCCTCACCTGCAGTACAAACCACCTTCTATCATCCATCTGCTTCTTTGTTCTGCCCTAGCACACCCGAGAAGTCATTGCCAAACTGCACCCCTCGAGGAAACACATTGACCAACGACAGTGTGCTCTGTCCAGCTCCTTTCATCTTCAGCCTTACCATTTCCAGGCAAAATGCGGTTTCCTAAGGTGATTCAGATCAGTCCCTTTTCCCACCAGCCACTTCCAAGGGGCCCTGTCATGCATCTGTGTACAGTGTGAGTCACCCACGTAAGGGCCTGCCAGCTCAGAATGCACCCTCAACGTGGGCTCTGACCTGGAATTCCTTTAGAGGGAGTACGATGGGCAGCTTTCTCAGCAGGGGGAACTGGAAGAACACTGCAGGAGAAAGCTGTCCCGCCATTTCCAGCGTGGGCCAGGGCAGGGCAGCGTGGGCCTGAGGGCAGGCGGTCTGGGCCACACACTTGCAGCCTGGGTCTGGGGATGACCTCTTCCAGACCCCTCTCCACACAGATCTGGGAGCCCCAAGTAGCCTGTGTGACTGGCTCTGCGCTGGACCCAGACTTCCTGCCAAGTCCAGGGTCACACACTGAGCTGCAGCTGCCCGGCAAGCCTCTGCGTGGCTCTTAAAAGGCCTCGTGGCCCCGTGGCCCCTGGGTGAACATCTCTGTATTCCTGGACTGACTACACCTTCTCTAGGGAGACGCAGACCCCTTGCAAGTGTGTCCACCCTTCGGACATCTCCCTCAGCCCTATACTACTATACTCTCCTTATACCCTAGAGTTACTCCTGTATTACTGGTTAGTTGTATTGACTCTTCTGCTGCCCTAGGAGCACTCCCTGTGAGAGAGACGGTTGGCCTCGGCCCAAGAGGAGTGTGTCCTAATTTAATAAAGCCGACCCACTATGGCACCTTGGGACCAAGGCCGCTGAGGTGAGAGACGCCGACTCAGGCTGGTGGTCTCGCCCCTGGGCTGGAGGCAGGACAATTCCAAGTCCTGGTGAGGATTAGAGCAACTGAAACACTTATAAACTTTCAAAAAAAAAAAAAAAACTGGCTTATATACCCAACTGATGGGCAGCATTCCACATGCCTACAAGGCCTGCACTTGACCCACTTTAAAGCCAAAGAAAGAGCCTAGAGCCAGGAACAGAGACACCGACGGTTTAATGGATGGGGGAGCTTACCTGTCTGAAGCAAGACCTTGGGCGCAACACTCTACTGTGTGTGGCAGAAAGCAGGCAGGACTTGGTGACAGTCTTTGCTCCTGGGGGAAAGGGAAGGCTGATTACCAGGTACTGTCAGGTGGGCTCATTAATGACCAGGGACACCAGTGGAGGGGCACACCCTTCACCACCCCTTGGAAAAGAACTGTCACCATCTGGGGCAGAGATGACAGTATAGAAAGGTCAGTCACATGAGGAGGGTAGAGGTGAAGCAGGCACTCATCGGGCAAGGGACGGACAGAGAGCAAGAGAACACACTGACCATACACCAATAAAAACGCATATACAAGTGCGTGAGAAAACCAAAGAATACACACAGTCCCGCTATTTGTAATAAGCAAACATTGGTGTGGGCAAATACATTGCAGTTTTCATCCAATGGCACATAGAAGACGGGGAATCAACAAAAGATGGCAGCCTGGCACACCATGGATGAATCTCACAGGCACTCTCTTAGGCAAGAGACATGTTAAAAGATAAACTGAGGCACATTAAAATTTTCAAGATTTTGAGCACTTATCAGCTGGAATCAGGCAGCACTGAACTGAAGGTGGCTGGGCATGCTCCACTGACAGGGATGGTGGAGGTTTTTATAGAGAAGACGCAGAAGCTAAACAAGGAAATGATTTGACTGGCTACAGACTGTGCAGTTGCCTAACCGGAGAAAGTTTAGTTGGCTGCTTGTGATTGGTGGTTCTTAAGTTTCATTTTCTTGGATTCCAGTCTATTGATTCTGGTCAAGGTTCCAGTTTGCTTTCTAAGGCGACTAAGGCAGCACAGCGACCTCGGCCTAACGGACTCCTTGTTTCATTAACAGAAGCGGGGGGCTGTGTGAGATGTTTTAATAATAACACTTATTTAAAAATAACAGTTTTTACTTTTTCCCTTTCTAGTTTTGCAATGTTAACAACAGAATTATGAAAAGAGAAAACTCAAAACACACATAAAGGTGCTCCAAGAGAGGATCAAGGGACTAGGCAGTGAGGGTCCCGCCCACTTTGAAAGGGGCTTCCCTGGTGGCTCAGATGGCAAAAACTCTGCCTGCAATGTAGGAGATCCCGGTTTGATCCCTGGGTTAGGCAGATCCCCTGGAGAAGGGAATAGCTACCCACTCCAGGATCCTTACCCACTTTGGAGCAGCGTCTCCATGCCCAGGACCAGAGCAGGCAGGGAGCTCTGGGTACCTGGGGTCTCAGAAAGCCCCAAGCCTCTCTCTCCTGGAGGAAGTAGAGGATGATAAAGCACCTCAGGGTGTGGCCCTGGCCTCCTACCCACATAGGGACGTCGTAGCTTCATCTCCAGGACACGGGAACTGCAAGAGCTTTAGCCCAGGGGTGAGAGAGGGGCCCGGCCTTCCTACGCCACTGACCATACACCAATAAAGCATAGGCTAAAAAAAAAGTCCCGCTATTTGTAATAAGCAAACATTGGTGTGGGCAAATACATTGCAGTTTTCATCCAATGGCACATAGAAGACGGGGAATCAACAAAAGATGGCAGCCTGGCACACCATGGATGAATCTCACAGGCACTCTCTTAGGCAAGAGACATGTTAAAAGATAAACTGAGGCACATTAAAATTTTCAAGATTTTGAGCACTTATCAGCTGGAATCAGGCAGCACTGAACTGAAGGTGGCTGGGCATGCTCCACTGACAGGGATGGTGGAGGTTTTTATAGAGAAGACGCAGAAGCTAAACAAGGAAATGATTTGACTGGCTACAGACTGTGCGGTTGCCTAACCGGAGAAAGTTTAGTTGGCTGTTTGTGATTGGTGGTTCTTAAGTTTCATTTTCTTGGATTCCAGTCTATTGATTCTGGTCAAGGTTCCAGTTTGCTTTCTAAGGCGACTAAGGCAGCACAGCGACCTCGGCCTAACGGACTCCTTGTTTCATTAACAGAAGCGGGGGGCTGTGTGAGATGTTTTAATAATAACACTTATTTAAAAATAACAGTTTTTACTTTTTCCCTTTCTAGTTTTGCAATATTAACAACAGAATTATGAAAAGAGAAAACTCAAAACACACATAAAGGTGCTCCAAGAGAGGATCAAGGGACTAGGCAGTGAGGGTCCCGCCCACTTTGAAAGGGGCTTCCCTGGTGGCTCAGATGGCAAAAACTCTGCCTGCAATGTAGGAGATCCCGGTTTGATCCCTGGGTTAGGCAGATCCCCTGGAGAAGGGAATAGCTACCCACTCCAGGATCCTTACCCACTTTGGAGCAGCGTCTCCATGCCCAGGACCAGAGCAGGCAGGGAGCTCTGGGTACCTGGGGTCTCAGAAAGCCCCAAGCCTCTCTCTCCTGGAGGAAGTAGAGGATGATAAAGCACCTCAGGGTGTGGCCCTGGCCTCCTACCCACATAGGGACGTCGTAGCTTCATCTCCAGGACACGGGAACTGCAAGAGCTTTAGTCTCCAGGGGGTGAGAGAGTGGGCCTGGACAGCTTAGTGCCTATGAAACATGATCCCACAGACTTGGCGCCAGTCAGGAAGTAAAGAGGAAGAGTGAGGATGCAGGAGTGCAAGAATTCGAGCGAGGGCCCAAGATGGCCGTGTCCTTCCTCGTGCTTTTCGTCCCGCATTTTGAGCCCAGCAGCCCAGTGGATAAGGACTTTCAGGTGTTAGAACGAGAAAGGGCAACTGCAGCCTGTCTCCACCACTTACAGGGCTTCTGGGATCGAAAGGTGTGCACCCAGTTAAAGGAGGGCAAACAGCAGAGCCAGGCTGAGACCCACCCTTCCAGACACAGAGTCCAGGGCCCTCCTTTGGTAACATGTTGATGGATGAAGTCGTGCATTCTGTGTCTTTCGAAATCCCCCTTAGAGTCTAGTACTGTGCTTGGAAGGCAGAGCCAGAAACAACTGACCTTTGTCCTCGGGTCAAAGTCCTTGTTCAGGAGTCCAGTCCAGGGGCATAAGGGGGAGAGTGGATCTCAACCTCTGCTCAAGGGAGAAACCTCACACCCCACTCCAGGTGTGTCAGAGCCTGGGAGACGCTGCCACAGCCAATTCACCAGGGCAGAGATGGATCTGGACATGAAGGTGTGGAAGCGAGTGTTCCAGGAATTTATTCGGGAGGTGAAGCCGTGGCACACATGGCAACTGACACTGGACAGAAACCTCCTTCCTAACGTCCTGAAGCCGGGGTGGGCACAGTACCAGCAGTGGATCTTTGCCTGGTATGTAGGGGTGAATTCTTGCTTTTTTCTTACTTCATACACTCTTTCCTTCTGCTGCTCCTTCTGCTGCTCATGCTTATAAACTAGAGATTACAGGAAGGTGCCAACTTCCAAGATATTCACTGGAATGTGTTCCTTATTACACGGAACCCCCAAATGATAGCAGAACTGGGCTAATGCCCAGAAAGAGAGAGAGAGAAAAAAAAAAGCAGGCGGTGAGGGTGAGCAGCAGTGAGGAAAAGAGAAGGGGAGGGACAGAGGTGACTGCACTCAATCACATGAGAGCTGGATGAGCCAGGCTCAGGGCACATGCTCCCTGTCTTGGGGACACCTGGGGTCCAACACAGAGTCTTCTGGGAAGAGGCTGTGTGTGCTGAGGAGGCCCCTTCAGAGAGGGAGTGGAGGGTGGCGGGGAGCTGAGCAACCCGCCTCAACTTTGCCCCTCTCTACTTCCATCTGAGTCTTTTTTTAAAAAAATGATTTAATTTTATTTATTTTTGCCTGTACTGGGTCTTCACTGCTTTTGCACAGGCTTGTCATTGCAGTGGCTTCTCCTGTTGCAGAGCACAGGCTGCAGGCATGCAGGCTTCCGTCGCTGCAGCACACAGACTCAGTAGTTGTGGTGCACAAGCTTTGGTTGCTCTGAGGCATGTGGGATCTTCCCAGACCAGGGATTGAACCTGTGCCCCCGGAATGGGCGGGCAAATTCCTATCTACTGTGCCACTGCAGAAGTTCAATGGAATCTTTTTAAAATAGGACCCTCTAAAGTCATCCCAAGTCTCATCCTCTCTTTTACAGTCGGGAAAGAAGAACCCCAAGGACTGAGGGTGGGGGTCTGGACTCTATCCTGGGGCTGGGCCATGCTCATCCCCTGTCTACCGCCCCCTCTCCAGGAGAAGGTCCAGGAAGGGGAAGCAGAGCTCTTCTCTCTGGTGGTACATGGTTTTCCCAGGCAGGAACACTGGAGCAGAGACTCAACTCAGTGATTACAGTCTGGAGGCGGGGAAATCCAAGATCAAGGTGCTGGGACACAGGCTTCTTGTGTCCTTATATGGCAGGAGCTGGAGAGCTCTGTGGGGTCGCTTTTATGGAAGCACCGATCCCATTCCCGAGGGCTCCACTCTCACATCCTCATCACCTCCCACAGGGTTCACTTGCGAACACCATCTCCCTGGGGGTTAGGATCCCAACAAGGACATGTGAAGGGGAGGAACCCAAACATTCCATCTGCAGCACTTACCCACACCCACTTGTATCTGTTTTGTGGATTTCAGTTCCAGGCTCTTGGGGCTGTTGTATTCACAGCCTCTGACCCACTCAAATCTATGACGAAGCCTTGGTTTGGGGTCAAGAGACTGGAGCTCTAGTCCTAGCTCTTCCACCTACTGGGTCTCTGGGCATGGCAACTTGTCAGCATGCGCCTCACCTCTAAAATCATCAGATGGGACTTGGAATTTGCCCAAGGTCCCTTCTGGCGCCAAGGGGCTGTGATTTGTTGTTTTCATGGCAGACACACCTCTGGGTCACACGGCATGTAGGTGGCACAATGGAGACAGGAACAAGGGCTCAAGATTGCTTCCTGGTAATCCATGACACTTATCACATCTGGGTCTTCACTGCTTTTGCACAGGCTTGTTGCAGTGCCCTTAGCACAGGCTGCAGGCATGCAGGCTTCCGTCGCTGCAGCACACAGACTCAGTAGTTGTGGTGCACAAGCTTTGGTTGCTCTGAGGCATGTGGGATCTTCCCAGACCAGGGATTGAACCTGTGCCCCCGGAATGGGCGGGCAAATTCCTATCTACTGTGCCACTGCAGAAGTTCAATGGAATCTTTTTAAAATAGGACCCTCTAAAGTCATCCCAAGTCTCATCCTCTCTTTTACAGTCGGGAAAGAAGAACCCCAAGGACTGAGGGTGGGGGTCTGGACTCTATCCTGGGGCTGGGCCATGCTCATCCCCTGTCTACCGCCCCCTCTCCAGGAGAAGGTCCAGGAAGGGGAAGCAGAGCTCTTCTCTCTGGTGGTACATGGTTTTCCCAGGCAGGAACACTGGAGCAGAGACTCAACTCAGTGATTACAGTCTGGAGGCGGGAAGTCCAAGATCAAGGTGCTGGGACACAGGCTTCTTGTGTCCTTATATGGCAGGAGCTGGAGAGCTCTGTGGGGTCGCTTTTATGGAAGCACCGATCCCATTCCCGAGGGCTCCACTCTCACATCCTCATCACCTCCCACAGGGTTCACTTGCGAACACCATCTCCCTGGGGGTTAGGATCCCAACAAGGACATGTGAAGGGGAGGAACCCAAACATTCCATCTGCAGCACTTACCCACACCCACTTGTATCTGTTTTGTGGATTTCAGTTCCAGGCTCTTGGGGCTGTTGTATTCACAGCCTCTGACCCACTCAAATCTATGACGAAGCCTTGGTTTGGGGTCAAGAGACTGGAGCTCTAGTCCTAGCTCTTCCACCTACTGGGTCTCTGGGCATGGCAACTTGTCAGCATGCGCCTCACCTCTAAAATCATCAGATGGGACTTGGAATTTGCCCAAGGTCCCTTCTGGCGCCAAGGGGCTGTGATTTGTTGTTTTCATGGCAGACACACCTCTGGGTCACACGGCATGTAGGTGGCACAATGGAGACAGGAACAAGGGGCTCAAGATTGCTTCCCTGGTAATCCATGACACTTATCACATCATGTCTCTGCATGTCCATCTGGCACGGCCCACAACTTGGCCATACTGAGGCAAGCTGAAGGTCTTGTTTTTTGTCTCCACAGGTTCCACTGTTTCTTGTGCTCTCCAGGCTGGGCCTTCACCCAAGTTCAGGTCCTTTTCCACACGCACTGGAGTGAGGGGGAAACTAGGGGCCAGGTGAAGATGAGGGTCTTTGCCCAGAGACATCAGAAGTACTCCCAGCCTTTGTTTGAGGTTCCCAAGTTCTTGGAAGAGACCATCTCAAGGATCCTGAACAACTTGGTGTTGCAAATTCTGAAGAAATGCTATAGAGAAGGGTTTATGTTTGTGAAGAGTCTATGATCAAGGACATCTCCCTTAAAGGGCCACATAACAGTGACAACTGTGAGGCGTGTCTGCAAGGCTGTTGTGTCCAGAATAACTCAGATCTGGCTGTCCAGTCACCCAGAGCCCTGTCCCTTCCCACAGTAAGCTCACCCATCCTCAGGATCACTGCTGAAACGCCTTCTCCCATGTATGGCAGCACCAAAGAAGATGTGGTGTCGAATAAGGTGTTACCTAGATTCATGGCTTCCTGAACCCACACCAGCTGAGAGTCTCCCCACTTCCTGGAGTTAAAGAAGGAACCTCAGTGTCCCAACAGAGAGAGGAGATCAGGATTCCTTCTGCGATCAGACCTTCGATTGCCACTCAGCCCAGTATCCCAGGAGCATCTGCATGGGTGTCTCCTATCTCATCCTAATTGGGATTGTAATCATCATCATCATTGTAGTAGATGTAGTAATTCACAGCCTCTGCCCATAAAAGCCTTGGTTTGGGGTCAAGAGACTGGAGCTCTAGTCCTAGCTCTTCCACCTACTGGGTCTCTGGGCATGGCAACTTGTCAGCATGCGCCTCACCTCTAAAATCATCAGATGGGACTTGGAATTTGCCCAAGGTCCCTTCTGGCGCCAAGGGGCTGTGATTTGTTGTTTTCATGGCAGACACACCTCTGGGTCACACGGCATGTAGGTGGCACAATGGAGACAGGAACAAGGGGCTCAAGATTGCTTCCCTGGTAATCCATGACACTTATCACATCATGTCTCTGCATGTCCATCTGGCACGGCCCACAACTTGGCCATACTGAGGCAAGCTGAAGGTCTTGTTTTTCGTCTCCACAGGTTCCACTGTTTCTTGTGCTCTCCAGGCTGGGCCTTCACCCAAGTTCAGGTCCTTTTCCACACGCACTGGAGTGAGGGGGAAACTAGGGGCCAGGTGAAGATGAGGGTCTTTGCCCAGAGACATCAGAAGTACTCCCAGCCTTTGTTTGAGGTTCCCAAGTTCTTGGAAGAGACCATCTCAAGGATCCTGAACAACTTGGTGTTGCAAATTCTGAAGAAATGCTATAGAGAAGGGTTTATGTTTGTGAAGAGTCTATGATCAAGGACATCTCCCTTAAAGGGCCACATAACAGTGACAACTGTGAGGCGTGTCTGCAAGGCTGTTGTGTCCAGAATAACTCAGATCTGGCTGTCCAGTCACCCAGAGCCCTGTCCCTTCCCACAGTAAGCTCACCCATCCTCAGGATCACTGCTGAAACGCCTTCTCCCATGTATGGCAGCACCAAAGAAGATGTGGTGTCGAATAAGGTGTTACCTAGATTCATGGCTTCCTGAACCCACACCAGCTGAGAGTCTCCCCACTTCCTGGAGTTAAAGAAGGAACCTCAGTGTCCCAACAGAGAGAGGAGATCAGGATTCCTTCTGCGATCAGACCTTCGATTGCCACTCAGCCCAGTATCCCAGGAGCATCTGCATGGGTGTCTCCTATCTCATCCTAATTGGGATTGTAATCATCATCATCATTGTAGTAGAAGTCACTAACGGAGCCTCGAAAGCTTGATTGCTGAGTTTAAAAAATCAGACACATAATCATGTACTGTATAATCCCATTGATATGAAATACCCAGACTAGGTAAATCTAGAGACAAGAAGTAGATTTGGAGCTACCAATCAAAGGATGGGAAGTCTTGGGCCACAAATCAATCCTCAGTCAATTCAAGAAAACTGAAATTCTATCAACCATCTTCTCGGACCACAATGCAGTGAGACTAGAGATCAACTACAGGAAAAAAACTGCTAAAAACACAAACACATGGAGATTAAACAACACATACCTAAAAAACCAACTGATCATTGAGGAAATCAAAGGAGAAATAAAAAAATTCCTAGAAGAAAATGACAATGAACACACGACAGTGCAAAACCTATGGGATACTGCAAAAGCAGTTCTAAGAGGGAAGTTTATAGCATTACAATCCCACCTCAAGGAACTAGGAAAGTCTCAAACAGACGACCTTACCTTACGCTTAAAACAACTGGAGAAAGAAGAACAAAAACACCCCAAAGCCAGCAGAAGAAGGGAAATCATAAAGATCAGAGCAGAAATAAATGAAAAAGAAACAAAAGAAACAATAGTAAAGATAAATAAAACAAAAAGCTGGTTATTCGAAAAAGTCAAGAAAAGCGACACACCACTGGCCAGACTCATTAAGAAAAAGAGAGAGAAGAACCAGATCACCAAAATCAAAAATGAAAAAGGAGAGATGACAACGGATAATGCAGAAATCCAAAGGATTATAAGAGACTATTATGAACAACTCTATGGCAACAAACTGGACAACCTGGAAGAAATGGACAGTTTCTTAGAGAAGATTAATCTCCCAAGACTCAACCAGGAAGAAATAGAAACTATGAACAAGCCAATCACAAGCTCAGAAATCGACCTTGTGATCAAAAATCTACCCAAAAAAAAAAAGCCCAGGGCCAGATGGTTTCACAAGTGAATTCTACCAAACATTTAAAGAAGAGCTGATGCCTGTCCTTCTAAAACTCTTCCAAAATTGCCCAGGAAGGAACGCCCAAACACATTCTACGAGGCCACCATCACCCTGATACCAAAGCCAGGCAAAGACATCACAAAAAAAGAAAATTATAGGCCAATTTCACTGATGAATCTAGATGCCAAAATCCTCAACAAATGAGCCTCGAAAGCTTGATTGCTGAGTTTAAAAAATCAGACACATAATCATGTACTGTATAATCCCATTGATATGAAATACCCAGACTAGGTAAATCTAGAGACAAGAAGTAGATTTGGAGCTACCAATCAAAGGATGGGAAGTCTTGGGCCACAAATCAATCCTCAGTCAATTCAAGAAAACTGAAATTCTATCAACCATCTTCTCGGACCACAATGCAGTGAGACTAGAGATCAACTACAGGAAAAAAAACTGCTAAAAACACAAACACATGGAGATTAAACAACACATACCTAAAAAACCAACTGATCATTGAGGAAATCAAAGGAGAAATAAAAAAATTCCTAGAAGAAAATGACAATGAACACACGACAGTGCAAAACCTATGGGATACTGCAAAAGCAGTTCTAAGAGGGAAGTTTATAGCATTACAATCCCACCTCAAGGAACTAGGAAAGTCTCAAACAGACGACCTTACCTTACGCTTAAAACAACTGGAGAAAGAAGAACAAAAACACCCCAAAGCCAGCAGAAGAAGGGAAATCATAAAGATCAGAGCAGAAATAAATGAAAAAGAAACAAAAGAAACAATAGTAAAGATAAATAAAACAAAAAGCTGGTTATTCGAAAAAGTCAATAAAATCGACACACCACTGGCCAGACTCATTAAGAAAAAGAGAGAGAAGAACCAGATCACCAAAATCAAAAATGAAAAAGGAGAGATGACAACGGATAATGCAGAAATCCAAAGGATTATAAGAGACTATTATGAACAACTCTATGGCAACAAACTGGACAACCTGGAAGAAATGGACAGTTTCTTAGAGAAGATTAATCTCCCAAGACTCAACCAGGAAGAAATAGAAACTATGAACAAGCCAATCACAAGCTCAGAAATCGACCTTGTGATCAAAAATCTCCCCAAAAATAAAAGCCCAGGGCCAGATGGTTTCACAAGTGAATTCTACCAAACATTTAAAGAAGAGCTAATGCCTGTCCTTCTAAAACTCTTCCAAAAAATTGCCCATGAAGGAACACTTCCAAACACATTCTACGAGGCCACCATCACCCTGATACCAAAGCCAGGCAAAGACATCACAAAAAGAAAATTATAGGCCAATTTCACTGATGAATCTAGATGCCAAAATCCTCAACAAAATCCTAGCAAACAGAATTCAGCAACACATCAAAAAGCTCATTCATCACGATCAAGTTGGGTTCATCCCAGGCATGCAAGGATTCTTCAACATCCGCAAATCAATCAATGTGATACACCATATCAACAAATTGAAAGACAAAAATCACATGATCATCTCAATAGATGCAGAGAAAGCCTTTGACAAAGTACAGCATCCATTTATGATAAAAACTCTTCAAAAAATGGGCATAGAAGGAACTTATCTTAACATAGTGAAAGCCATCTATGAGAAGCCCACAGCGAACATTATCCTCAATGGTGAAAAACTCAAAGCATTCCCTCTAAGATCAGGAACAAGACAAGGGTGTCCACTTTCACCACTCTTATTCAACATAGTCCTGGAAGTTCTAGCAACAGCAATAGAGAAGAGAAAGAAATCAAAGGAATCCAGATTGGAAAAGAAGAAGTCAAACTCTCTCTATTTGCAGATGACATGATATTATACATAGAAAATCCCAAAGACACTATTACAAAACTACTAGAGTTAATCAGCGAATTCACCAAAGTCGCAGGATACAAAATCAATATAGAGAAATCACTGGCATTCCTATACACAAACAATGAAAAATCAGAAAATGAAATCAAAGAGGCAGTCCCCTTCACCACTGCAACCAAAAGAATCAAATATCTAGGAATAAACCTACCCAAAGAAACAAAAGAACTGTACACAGAAAATTACAAGACACTCATGAGAGACATTAAAGAAGAGTTAAACAGATGGAGAAATATTCCGTGTTCCTGGGTTGGGAGAATCAATATTGTGAAAATGACCATACTGCCAAATGTCATCTATAGATTCAATGCGATCCCTATCAAACTTCCAATAACATTCTTCACAGAACTAGACCAACGAATAACACAGTTCATATGGAAACACAAAAGACCTCGAATAGCCAAAGCAATCCTCAGGAAGAAGAATGGAGCTGGGGGGATCAGCCTCCCCAACTTCAGACTCTACTTTAAAGCAACAGTCCTCAAGACAGTATGGTACTGGCACAAAAACAGAAATATCGACCAATGGAACAAGATTGAGAACCCAGAGATAAACCCACGCACCTATGGGTACCTTATTTTTGACAAAGGAGGCGAACATATAAAATGGGACAAAGACAGCCTCTTCAACAAATGGTGCTGGGAAAATTGGACAGCTACATGCAGGAAAATGAAGTTGGAACATACCCTGACACCATACACAAAGATCAACTCAAAATGGATTAAAGATCTAAATTTAAGGCCAGAAACCATCAAACTCTTAGAGGAGAATATAGGCAAAACCCTCAAGGACATCAATCAAAGCAAGATCTTCTCTGACCCACCTGCTAGAATAGTGGAACTAAAAAGACAAATGAACATGTGGGACCTAATGAAACTTAAAAGCTTTTGTACAGCTAAAGAAATTACAAAAAAGTTGAACAGACAGCCCACAGAGTGGGAGAAAATCATAGCAAATGAAACAACAGACAAAGAATTAATCTCCAAAATCTACAAGCAACTCAGACAACTCAGCACTGGAAAAACGAACAACCCAATCAAAAAATGGGAAAAGGACCTAAACAGACACCTCTCCAACGATGACATACAGATGGCCCAAAAACACATGAAACGATGCTCAACTTCACTAATAATTAGAGAAATGCAAATCAAAACTACAATGAGATATCACCTCACACCCGTCAGAATGGCCGTCATCCACAAATCGACAGACAATAAATGCTGGAGAGGCTGCGGAGAAAAGGGAACACTCCTGCATTGCTGGTGGGAGTGTAAATTGATACAGCCTCTATGGAAGACAGTCTGGAGATTTCTTAAAAAACTAAAAATAGAAGCACCATATGACCCAGCAATCCCACTCTTGGGCTTATACCCTGACGAAATCAAAACTGAAAGAAGCACCTGTACCCCAATGTTCATTGCAGCTCTCTATACAATAGCTAGAACTTGGAAGGAACCTAGATGCCCATCGACGAACGAATGGATCCAGAAGCTCTGGTACATATATACAATGGAATACTACACAGCTGTAAAGAGAAATGCAGAAGAATCAACCCTAATGAGATGGCTGGATCTAGAACGTATCATAAAAAGTGAAGTCAGTCAAAAAGAGAAGGACAAATACAGTATATTAACACATATATATGGAATCTAGTAGGATGGTGATGATGGCACATGCAGTGAAGCGACAGAAAGACAGACATGGACAGTGGACATATGGACATTGTGGGGAAGGAACAGTGGGTGAGAGGCGTAAAGGAAGTAGCATGAAGGCCTGTACTATCATAAGTGAAGAAAATAGCTCTAGTCATTGCTCTGTGAGAAAAGGGGATCCTTCAGGGGTGCTGTGTGATGGTCGGGAGGGGAGGGAAGGGGGGGATATACATGTGATTAATCTGAGAACATGCATGTCTGTGAACAACAAAACTCTGTAAAAGTTAAAAGTAAAATAAAGGTTTAAAAAAAAAAAAGATGGGAAGACAGGAAATCGGGAACAACTGTATAATTTGTACGGTTTTTTTGGTGGGGGGTGACAAAAATATTTTAGAAGTGATGGCTGCACAACACTGTGACTACACCAAGTGACACTGAATTGTTCACTTTAAAAGGGTTAGGTTAACGAAAATTTCTCCTCAACTGAAACAAACAAACAAAAAATCTGCAATTTCATTCATTCTCTAGAGAACTCAGACAGGGGCATTTAAGGTTCACAGAACCATTTGGAAATCTCATGAAACCTGGGGGCCCTCTCACACAGAAAATTTTGCACAGACCCTCTGTTGTCAGTCTGTGGAGGTTTCTGCCATCCAAAGCATTTGCCTCAAAAATCCAGGTTCTACAAACAGCCCACAGAATGGGAGAAAATCATAGCAAATGAAATAACAGACAAAGAATTCATCTCCAAAATCTACAAGCAACTCAGACAACGCAGCACTGGAAAAATGAACAATCCAATCGAAAAATGGGAAAAAGATCTAAATAGACATCTCACCAAAGAGGACATACAGATGGCCAAAAACCACATGAAACGATGCTCAACCTCGCTTATTATTAGAGAAATGTAAATCAAAACTACAATGAGATGTTACCTCACACCCATCAGAATGGCCATCATCAACAAATCGACAGACAATAAATGCAGGAGAGGGTGCAGAGTAAAGGTAGCAATCTTGCATTGCTGGTGAGAATGTAATTTGATACAGCCTCTATGGAAGACAGTATGGAGATTCCTCAGAAAACTAAAAACAGAAGCACCATACGACCCAGCAATCCCACTATTAGGCTTATACCCAGATGAAATCAAAACTGAAAGAAGTGGGACTTCCCTGGTGGTCCAGTGGCTAAGACTCTGTGCTCGCAGTGCAGGGGGTCTGGGTTCGATCCTGGTCAGGAACTAGATCCCACATGCTGCAACTAAGACCTGGAGCAACCAAATAAGTGTGAGCGAAACGGAAGCATTAGCATGAAGGCCTGTACTATCATAAGTGAAGAAAATAGCTCTAGTCATTGCTCTGTGAGAAAAGGGGATCCTTCAGGGGTGCTGTGTGATGGTCGGGAGGGGAGGGAAGGGGGGGATATACATGTGATTAATCTGAGAACATGCATGTCTGTGAACAACAAAACTCTGTAAAAGTTAAAAGTAAAATAAAGGTTTAAAAAAAAAAAAGATGGGAAGACAGGAAATCGGGAACAACTGTATAATTTGTACGGTTTTTTTGGTGGGGGGTGACAAAAATATTTTAGAAGTGATGGCTGCACAACACTGTGACTACACCAAGTGACACTGAATTGTTCACTTTAAAAGGGTTAGGTTAACGAAAATTTCTCCTCAACTGAAACAAACAAACAAAAAATCTGCAATTTCATTCATTCTCTAGAGAACTCAGACAGGGGCATTTAAGGTTCACAGAACCATTTGGAAATCTCATGAAACCTGGGGGCCCTCTCACACAGAAAATTTTGCACAGACCCTCTGTTGTCAGTCTGTGGAGGTTTCTGCCATCCAAAGCATTTGCCTCAAAAATCCAGGTTCTACAAACAGCCCACAGAATGGGAGAAAATCATAGCAAATGAAATAACAGACAAAGAATTCATCTCCAAAATCTACAAGCAACTCAGACAACACAGCACTGGAAAAATGAACAATCCAATCGAAAAATGGGAAAAAGATCTAAATAGACATCTCACCAAAGAGGACATACAGATGGCCAAAAACCACATGAAACGATGCTCAACCTCGCTTATTATTAGAGAAATGTAAATCAAAACTACAATGAGATGTTACCTCACACCCATCAGAATGGCCATCATCAACAAATCGACAGACAATAAATGCAGGAGAGGGTGCAGAGTAAAGGTAGCAATCTTGCATTGCTGGTGAGAATGTAATTTGATACAGCCTCTATGGAAGACAGTATGGAGATTCCTCAGAAAACTAAAAACAGAAGCACCATACGACCCAGCAATCCCACTATTAGGCTTATACCCAGATGAAATCAAAACTGAAAGAAGTGGGACTTCCCTGGTGGTCCAGTGGCTAAGACTCTGTGCTCGCAGTGCAGGGGGTCTGGGTTCGATCCCTGGTCAGGGAACTAGATCCCACATGCTGCAACTAAGACCTGGAGCAACCAAATAAGTATAAAAAACAGAAACAAAAAACTGAAAGAAGCACCTGTACCCCAGTGTTCATTGCAGCTCTCTATACAATAGTTAGAACATGGAAGCAACCTAGATGTCCATCAACGAATGAATGGATAAAGAAGCTCTAGTACATACATAACAATGGAATACTACTCAGCTGTTAAAAGAAATGCAGAAGAACCAGCCCTAATGAGGTGGTTGGAGCTAGAACCTATCATAAAAAGTAAAGTAAGTCAAAAAGAGAAAGATAAGTAGTTTACTAACACATATATATGGAATCCAGTAAAAGGGTAATGATAATACACACAGTGAACCCATGGAAAAACAGACAAAGAATAGACATATGGACAGTGTGGGGAATGAACAGTGGGTGGGAGGCATAGAGGGAGTAACATGGAAACCTTTACTATCATGTGTGAAAAAGATAGCTATTGTCATTGTACGAAGGGAATAGTACTTGGTGTGACGGCCTGGAGGGGTGGGAAGGGGGTCCTGTGAGAGGGAAGGGGACCAAGGATGTGCATATGACTGATCTGGGAACATGCATGTCTGTGAACAACAAAACTCTGTAAAACCTTTAAAATACAGAAATAAAAGAAAAAAAACAATCTAGGTTCTAGATCAGAGGTCTCCACCGAGGAGCTAACACACAGCTGAGGGCCTTGGCAAGACCATCCACCAAGGTGGGGAGATATCCTTCCAAGGTTCATTTAATTTACTCTTCGTACTTTACTATTTCTTGTCACATGTTTTATAAAGTATGTTAATGCATGAGTAGAATGGGATAGTGATATGATTAAGTAAATACACACCCATCTGGAGTGTGTGTTCAGTTTCTCATCTGAGAGGACTGCACAATCAGAAACATCAGGGTCGGGCTGGGGTGGACCCTATTCTGAAGGACCAAGCATGGAAGCCTGTGCATAGACTTTCACCAAGATTCTGAAAACCAAGTTCCTTTTTACAAGTTTGCTGTTCTGATTAATGAGATTAATTCTAAGACTCATTCTCACATCTTTTCTTTTTTAACATAGAAATAAGAATCCTCCTGCTTACTTTGCTAAAATGAAACCACAAGTGATTTACAGCAGATGCTCCTTTTCCCTCACTCTCGTCCCTTTCTCCATCCATCTGTCCCCGCCTCATCAATATCACTGGTTCCACAGGCACAGGGTCGGTCCCAGCCTGCAGGCTGCTCCCTCTGAGGCAATCTCCACAACTTTTTCACTTTGCAAAACTTACGCTCTGTAGCCATTCAACACCACCTCCTTTTTCTCCCTTTCCCTAGACCCTGCTGACCAACGTTCTCCTTCTATTTCTAGAAAGTTCTATACGTTTCTAGAAATCTGCATTCTGTCTCTACTTTAGATAGCTCATACATGTGGAATTATATAGCATTTGTCTTCTTGTAACTGGCTTATTTCACTTAGCACAATGCCCTCAAGGTTCATCCACGCTGTAGCATGTGACAGGATTTCCTTCCTTTTGGGGGCTGGAATAGGATTCCACTGTGTGTATGTGTGTATGGACCATGTTTTGTTTTATCCACTCACCTGCTGACAGATACCTGGGTTGCTTCCACCTCCTGGGCGGCGTGAGTAGTGCTGCTGTGAACTTGGGTATGCAAATATCAATTCGAGACCCTGCTTGCAACCCTTCTGGATATATACTCAGAAGTGGAATTGCAGGGTCGTATGGTAATTCTATTTTAATTTTTTGAGGAACCTCCATACTGTTCCACAGTTGCACCACTTCACAATCCCACCATAAGGATTCCAATTTCTTCACCTTCTAGCCAATGCTTATTTTCTTTTTTTCCCCCTTTTCCCCCATCATGCCTCTTTTTATGTATATTTATTTTCATCCATCTTTTTATTCTTTGGTCTATGTGGGCCTCCCTTCACAGTAGCCTCTCTTACTGCAGAGCGCCGGCTCTGGGCGTATGTGCTCCAGAGCGCTGGCTTGCAATTGGACACAGCAGTACAGCCACTCCGCGGCATGTGGGATCCTCCCAGACTAGGGATCAAACCAGTGCCCCCTGCACTGCAAGGCAAACTCCCCACCCTCTGGACCACCAGGGAAGCCCCTAGTGCTTATTTTCTGAGATATGTGTATATACATGCATATATATATAATCACCATGTCAATGGCTGTAAGGTGATGTCTTACAATGTCTTTGATTTACATTTCTAAAAAATATGACTTTTTTAAATGATGGGAGTTTATACTTTCAAAGCAGTATCAGAAATAATATTTGTACAACTCAGCACAGAGAAAGCTACCGGGAACACGCCAGAAATATGTGTGTAAATTCTTCACAGACTCGAGCATGGTCTACATATCCACATAAGGCAAACTCCAGGAACTTAAAATGTAACAGCAGGACAAGACAGAATAAACACATGCCTAAAAAACAAGCATGTAAGAGAAATGAGGGGGCCCCAGCAGCCCATAAACAGCTGGCAGCTGAGCGGCCAGTGAGACAGGGAAGGTGTGCTACGTCATTAATATTGAAAGGGGTTCTGGGTTTCCACGGTGACTCAGTGGTAAAGAATCCACCTGCCAATTCAGGAAACACTGGTTCAGTCCCCAGTCCAGGAAGATCCCACATATCTTGGGGCAACTAAAGCCCATGCTCCACAACTACTGAGCCTGTGCTCTAGAACCCAGGAGCTGCAACTTCTGAGCCCATAAGCCATAACTACTGAAGACTGAATGCTCTAAAGCCTGTATTCCACAAGAGAGGCCACAACAAGAAAACCCATGCCCACCCCAAACTGCACAGCAACGAAGTATTGCAGGATCGTATGGTAATTCTATTTTAATTTTTTGAGGAACCTCCATACTGTTCCACAGTTGCACCACTTCACAATCCCACCATAAGGATTCCAATTTCTTCACCTTCTAGCCAATGCTTATTTTCTTTTTTTCCCCCTTTTCCCCCATCATGCCTCTTTTTATGTATATTTATTTTCATCCATCTTTTTATTCTTTGGTCTATGTGGGCCTCCCTTCACAGTAGCCTCTCTTACTGCAGAGCGCCGGCTCTGGGCGTATGTGCTCCAGAGCGCTGGCTTGCAATTGGACACAGCAGTACAGCCACTCCGCGGCATGTGGGATCCTCCCAGACTAGGGATCAAACCAGTGCCCCCTGCACTGCAAGGCAAACTCCCCACCCTCTGGACCACCAGGGAAGCCCCTAGTGCTTATTTTCTGAGATATGTGTATATACATGCATATATATATAATCACCATGTCAATGGCTGTAAGGTGATGTCTTACAATGTCTTTGATTTACATTTCTAAAAAATATGACTTTTTTAAATGATGGGAGTTTATACTTTCAAAGCAGTATCAGAAATAATATTTGTACAACTCAGCACAGAGAAAGCTACCGGGAACACGCCAGAAATATGTGTGTAAATTCTTCACAGACTCGAGCATGGTCTACATATCCACATAAGGCAAACTCCAGGAACTTAAAACGTAACAGCAGGACAAGACAGAATAAACACATGCCTAAAAAACAAGCATGTAAGAGAAATGAGGGGGCCCCAGCAGCCCATAAACAGCTGGCAGCTGAGCGGCCAGTGAGACAGGGAAGGTGTGCTACGTCATTAATATTGAAAGGGGTTCTGGGTTTCCACGGTGACTCAGTGGTAAAGAATCCACCTGCCAATTCAGGAAACACTGGTTCAGTCCCCAGTCCAGGAAGATCCCACATATCTTGGGGCAACTAAAGCCCATGCTCCACAACTACTGAGCCTGTGCTCTAGAACCCAGGAGCTGCAACTTCTGAGCCCATAAGCCATAACTACTGAAGACTGAATGCTCTAAAGCCTGTATTCCACAAGAGAGGCCACAACAAGAAAACCCATGCACCACAACTACAGAGTAGCCCCCACTTGCTGTGGCTAGAGAAAAAGCCTGCACAGCAACGAAGACTCAGCACAACCAAAAATAAAAAATAAATAAAAGCAAAAATTTTTAAATTAAAATTCTTTTATAAAAGGAAGTTCTTAGTGGAAGGCAAATTGTAAAATATTAAAGTAGGGATCAGTCTTAGAAACTGTCTTCTCCAGCTCTATTTTTTGCAGGTGGGAAAAAGACAGGCTCATAGAGTGAAGTGATTTTTCTCAGGATTACACAGTGCATTTGTAAAAGAACTGGCCTTGCCATCTAGGTTCCCCAAGTTCCAGTGTTGACCATCAGCCCCTTCAGAAGGTTACCAAATATGTTCAGAAAGTCACAAGAATAAACATGCTCTCGGTGAGGACTTTATTTTGGACCAATTCAGAGCTCGTACCTGAGTTGTAGGAGCTACCTGGGGTTGACCAGCCACAAGTAAAATTAGATTGTGGTGGAACAGCTGATGTCTTAACCCCAGACTGGGTCCCTCCTTCCCTCAAAGTGACACCTCTCTGGAGGCAGGCTCAGCCTTGGGTCCTCTTTATCACCCTGGTGAATTTCACAATCAAGGTAGGTTCATCTATTTAGCATCGTTTCTCCTCTGGTCCCATTACTAGGGTTTAGCTGCCTTCTTTCCTAAGAATTATGAGTGGTGCTAAGGCCCAGCACTCAACTGTAATTTGCTTCTCTTGTAACTTACATTACACTGCAATAAAATGACAAAAGCATCTCAATTTTGCATTATGATGATATAGCTGGAGACTTTAAGCAGAGATATTTGAGTTGCCTATTAACACTGAAGCTTGGTACGATTTCACATCTTAAAGATTAGATTTTATTTCCTAATTTTTAGAAACAAATCCAATATATATAGCATAAAATAAGCATTTAAATCTGTGTACACCACAGAACAATAACTAAGAAGACACACAGAGGGCCAAAATCAGGTAAATCCACTGCTTCGGGGCAGTCCCCAGTCCAGGAAGATCCCACATATCTTGGGGCAACTAAAGCCCATGCTCCACAACTACTGAGCCTGTGCTCTAGAACCCAGGAGCTGCAACTTCTGAGCCCATAAGCCATAACTACTGAAGACTGAATGCTCTAAAGCCTGTATTCCACAAGAGAGGCCACAACAAGAAAACCCATGCACCACAACTACAGAGTAGCCCCCACTTGCTGTGGCTAGAGAAAAAGCCTGCACAGCAACGAAGACTCAGCACAACCAAAAATAAAAAATAAATAAAAGCAAAAATTTTTAAATTAAAATTCTTTTATAAAAGGAAGTTCTTAGTGGAAGGCAAATTGTAAAATATTAAAGTAGGGATCAGTCTTAGAAACTGTCTTCTCCAGCTCTATTTTTTGCAGGTGGGAAAAAGACAGGCTCATAGAGTGAAGTGATTTTTCTCAGGATTACACAGTGCATTTGTAAAAGAACTGGCCTTGCCATCTAGGTTCCCCAAGTTCCAGTGTTGACCATCAGCCCCTTCAGAAGGTTACCAAATATGTTCAGAAAGTCACAAGAATAAACATGCTCTCGGTGAGGACTTTATTTTGGACCAATTCAGAGCTCGTACCTGAGTTGTAGGAGCTACCTGGGGTTGACCAGCCACAAGTAAAATTAGATTGTGGTGGAACAGCTGATGTCTTAACCCCAGACTGGGTCCCTCCTTCCCTCAAAGTGACACCTCTCTGGAGGCAGGCTCAGCCTTGGGTCCTCTTTATCACCCTGGTGAATTTCACAATCAAGGCAGGTTCATCTATTTAGCATCGTTTCTCCTCTGGTCCCATTACTAGGGTTTAGCTGCCTTCTTTCCTAAGAATTATGAGTGGTGCTAAGGCCCAGCACTCAACTGTAATTTGCTTCTCTTGTAACTTACATTACACTGCAATAAAATGACAAAAGCATCTCAATTTTGCATTATGATGATATAGCTGGAGACTTTAAGCAGAGATATTTGAGTTGCCTATTAACACTGAAGCTTGGTACGATTTCACATCTTAAAGATTAGATTTTATTTCCTAATTTTTAGAAACAAATCCAATATATATAGCATAAAATAAGCATTTAAATCTGTGTACACCACAGAACAATAACTAAGAAGACACACAGAGGGCCCAAAAGCACATGACAAAATGTTCAACATCACTAATTATCAGAGAAAAGAAAGTCAAAACATCCATGAGGGATCACCTCACACCAGCTGGAATGGCCATTATCAGAAAGTCTACAAACTATAAAAACTGGACAGGGTGTGGAGAAAGGGGAACCCTCCTACACTGTTCATGGGAATGTAAATTGGTACAGCTACTGTGGAGAGAAGTATGTGTGTTCAGTTGCTCAGTCGTGTCTGACTCTTTGTGACCCTATGCACTGTTGCCAGCCAGGCTCCTCCGTCCATGGATTTTACCAGCAAGAGTACCGTAGTGGATGGCCAGTTCCTCTTCCAAGGGATCCTCCCAACCCAGGAACTGACCCCACCTCTCCTGCATTGGCAGGCAGATTCTTTACCATTGACCCACCAGGGAAGCTACATAACAATATGGTGGTTCCTTAAAAAATCAAAAATAGAGCTACCATATGATCCAACACTCCTAGTCCTAGATATATATCTGACGTAAATCATACTTCTACAAGATACATGCATGCCAATGTTCACCACAGCACTATTTACAATACCCAAGACACGGAAGCAACCTAAATGTCTACTTACCGAGGAAAGGATAAAGAAGATGTGGTGAAATATTACTGAGCCATAAAATGAAATATTATTTAGCCATAATAAGGAACAAAATAACGCCATTTGCAGCAACATGGATGGACCTAGAGATTATCAAACTAAGAGAACTAAGTCAGATAGAAAGACATATCACATGATATAACCCATATGTGGTATCTAATGTTTAAAAATAATACAAGTGATATTTACAAAACAGAAACAGACTACATAGGTTTCAAAAACAAATTTTCAGTTATCAATGGGGAAAGATGGGAGGAGGGGTAAATTAGGAGCTAGGCATTAACATAGAGACATTCTAAAATAGATAACTAACAAGGACCTACCGTATAGCACAGGGAACTCTACTCAATATTCTGTAATAAGCTATAAAGAATCTGAAAGAGAATGAATATATGTATAACTGAATCACTTTGCTGTACGCCTGAAACTAATACAACATTAAACATCAATTACACTCCAATTTTAAAAAATCACTAAAAGTATCTTAAGCAATGAATGGCACATTATTCAGAGAAAAGAAAGTCAAAACATCCATGAGGATCACCTCACACCAGCTGGAATGGCCATTATCAGAAAGTCTACAAACTATAAAAACTGGACAGGGTGTGGAGAAAGGGGAACCCTCCTACACTGTTCATGGGAATGTAAATTGGTACAGCTACTGTGGAGAGAAGTATGTGTGTTCAGTTGCTCAGTCGTGTCTGACTCTTTGTGACCCTATGCACTGTTGCCAGCCAGGCTCCTCCGTCCATGGATTTTACCAGCAAGAGTACCGTAGTGGATGGCCAGTTCCTCTTCCAAGGGATCCTCCCAACCCAGGAACTGACCCCACCTCTCCTGCATTGGCAGGCAGATTCTTTACCATTGACCCACCAGGGAAGCTACATAACAATATGGTGGTTCCTTAAAAAATCAAAAATAGAGCTACCATATGATCCAACACTCCTAGTCCTAGATATATATCTGACGTAAATCATACTTCTACAAGATACATGCATGCCAATGTTCACCACAGCACTATTTACAATACCCAAGACACGGAAGCAACCTAAATGTCTACTTACCGAGGAAAGGATAAAGAAGATGTGGTGAAATATTACTGAGCCATAAAATGAAATATTATTTAGCCATAATAAGGAACAAAATAACGCCATTTGCAGCAACATGGATGGACCTAGAGATTATCAAACTAAGAGAACTAAGTCAGATAGAAAGACATATCACATGATATAACCCATATGTGGTATCTAATGTTTAAAAATAATACAAGTGATATTTACAAAACAGAAACAGACTACATAGGTTTCAAAAACAAATTTTCAGTTATCAATGGGGAAAGATGGGAGGAGGGGTAAATTAGGAGCTAGGCATTAACATAGAGACATTCTAAAATAGATAACTAACAAGGACCTACCGTATAGCACAGGGAACTCTACTCAATATTCTGTAATAAGCTATAAAGAATCTGAAAGAGAATGAATATATGTATAACTGAATCACTTTGCTGTACGCCTGAAACTAATACAACATTAAACATCAATTACACTCCAATTTTAAAAAATCACTAAAAGTATCTTAAGCTTTCTTCTCACCCAAAAGGAAGGAGAGGCATCAAAGCAGGAAAGACCAGGTGGGGAAAGCAGTAACTGACTTCTGGACATTACCCCTCACGATCCTGAGTTACCCTAAACTGGTGTTTGGCAAGCATGCCAAATGGTCATTCTAGAAAGCTATAGAGTCATGAAATCTTGCCAAAAATTAAATGCACTACTCAATGATTTCACCTAAGTATCTTTACCCCTTAACTTCTAACATATGAAAAATGGATATAATAATAAGCTTCTGGAACCAGAATATTTTTGTCCTAAGAATTATATTTTCATTCATACTGCTTTAATATTCATACATATATCTCCTATGCAAATTACTCTTCCAAATCAGAAATCAATCCACATGTATCATATAAAATGCTGAAAACTCTCTTATTTCCACCAAGATGCTTACTCTACTTTAGAATCTTTCTGCATTTTTACATTTATGAGTAAAGAACATATTTCTAGAAGCCTCATATTCAAACAATATATTTCTTTGAGGATGTTATATAACATGAAACAATTATGTATCTAGATATTCAGTACTATTTCTGTTATTTTTATGTAACAACAAGATAAGGGTTTTTTTGCACAAAGGACTGGTTTTATTGAAATAAATTTTACATGAGTTATGGAAAGTCAATTTATGCAAAAGTCTTCATTTCCCCCCCTTTTCAGATATATTTTCCATTTGGCTTCATGCAACCTATACTATGGCATGAAATAAAATTCCAAAGTCATTCACGTAATACAATTAATGAATCTGCATTAGATTTATAAAGTGCCATAAAGAAAAACACAACTGTTTGAGGTTCAATTAAAGTGACTTCTCAGTTTCCTCAGTTTTCACCTCTTAACCTACCTCTCAGAGTTTGTCTTTAAGTTGAAGCAGTGCTCTCCTGAAGCATTACTATGTGGCTTTAGGCTGTTCTGCCTGCTTTGTGTCTGTACAAGGACCTACCGTATAGCACAGGGAACTCTACTCAATATTCTGTAATAAGCTATAAAGAATCTGAAAGAGAATGAATATATGTATAACTGAATCACTTTGCTGTACGCCTGAAACTAATACAACATTAAACATCAATTACACTCCAATTTTAAAAAATCACTAAAAGTATCTTAAGCTTTCTTCTCACCCAAAAGGAAGGAGAGGCATCAAAGCAGGAAAGACCAGGTGGGGAAAGCAGTAACTGACTTCTGGACATTACCCCTCACGATCCTGAGTTACCCTAAACTGGTGTTTGGCAAGCATGCCAAATGGTCATTCTAGAAAGCTATAGAGTCATGAAATCTTGCCAAAAATTAAATGCACTACTCAATGATTTCACCTAAGTATCTTTACCCCTTAACTTCTAACATATGAAAAATGGATATAATAATAAGCTTCTGGAACCAGAATATTTTTGTCCTAAGAATTATATTTTCATTCATACTGCTTTAATATTCATACATATATCTCCTATGCAAATTACTCTTCCAAATCAGAAATCAATCCACATGTATCATATAAAATGCTGAAAACTCTCTTATTTCCACCAAGATGCTTACTCTACTTTAGAATCTTTCTGCATTTTTACATTTATGAGTAAAGAACATATTTCTAGAAGCCTCATATTCAAACAATATATTTCTTTGAGGATGTTATATAACATGAAACAATTATGTATCTAGATATTCAGTACTATTTCTGTTATTTTTATGTAACAACAAGATAAGGGTTTTTTTGCACAAAGGACTGGTTTTATTGAAATAAATTTTACATGAGTTATGGAAAGTCAATTTATGCAAAAGTCTTCATTTCCCCCCCTTTTCAGATATATTTTCCATTTGGCTTCATGCAACCTATACTATGGCATGAAATAAAATTCCAAAGTCATTCACGTAATACAATTAATGAATCTGCATTAGATTTATAAAGTGCCATAAAGAAAAACACAACTGTTTGAGGTTCAATTAAAGTGACTTCTCAGTTTCCTCAGTTTTCACCTCTTAACCTACCTCTCAGAGTTTGTCTTTAAGTTGAAGCAGTGCTCTCCTGAAGCATTACTATGTGGCTTTAGGCTGTTCTGCCTGCTTTGTGTCTGTCGAGGATAAAATACTTAGAAGCGTGATTAAACCTATGAAGACAAAACATCGGGTGTCATATTGACCCCTCTGCGGGTAGCTTGGTTCTTCAAACAACAAAATAAAAATTGCTCTTCATTTCGAGTCCGGATTAACTTCTGAAAAACCCAACTGGCTCGACGTGTGCTGTCCAATGTAGCAGCTACCTTTGGCTACTTAAGTTTTAGTGTAATTAAAAATTCTTTCTTCAGTCACATCATTCTCCAAGAGCTCAAGAGGCACATGCATCTGGCAGTTACTAAATTAGACAGCACAGAGGCAGAGCACTTCCTTCCCCGCAGAGAGCTCTCCTGGACAGCGCTGGAATAGACCACAGAGGCATGGATTCATATACAAGTATATATGAATAGATGCATTTTTCCACCTTAGTCACAAAAGCTATTTGTTTAAACTAATCCTTAAAACATTTATAATCTTGTTTATTTCGGCCCAAGATGAGAGTATAAAAATAGATATTTGTACACTTTCTCCAAATCCTATAATGGGATACCAAAGTTCAAAGGCCTGAAGTGAACTCCTTTGCCAAACCCAGTCTCTTCTGCCCTCTCCGGACCGCAGCATCTTGGTCTCGGGCAGAGTCTTCCTGTGGTACCTGCAGGGAAGCCTTGCGAGGGACTCCTCCTCAGCGTGGACTCCGCCTTCCTGCTACCTTAGATGACCATCTTGGAGGACGGGTCCCTGGAGGCAGTGCCTCTGCTCTGTGCTCCAGTGTGCATCTCAGGACCCCCAAGGGATTCATGACAGGCTGATCATCCATGCAGGCCACGCAAGCCTTCCCAGGACCAGCCAGGCCCACACTTCCTCCACCAGAACCACCAGTTCACCACTTGAGCCCAATGCCCGGACAGACCATTCAGTCCTAAGCTCAGAGTATACCTCAAGTTTTTCCTGAAAGCCTCCACTTGTAAAATATAACTTAAAACATATGAAAATAGCAATCTGTATAAACCCATGGAAAACTGTACTCAGTAAAAGAAACGATGCATGAAAACTCTTTCACAATAACAAAATAAACTCTCTTCTGACGAATCCAAAATAAATACTCTTTTCACCATCCCTCTATCCCCGGCTTCTTGAAAGCAATGCAATCAACTTCAAAATTTGGTCTTTTAAGTGATAACTTAAAAAGTAACACGTTTTCTAAAACATTCAGTGTGTATTATTTGGAAACAAATGAATGCAAACGAGTGTTTAAATATCAATACATAAACCCATTTATCGATTCTCCAGTTCACAGAGAGAGGTACTCACATATGTGAAATCTGAAAATCATCTTTCCTAACAACTATGACAGTGGTTTCTAGACTCTGCCCTTAAGCACAAGTCATTATTCCTCTATGATGACCCACAACAAGATTTACAGCTCCACCGGTCAGGAAGATGCTATAGTCTTCTGATGGAAGGCATTAGAGCTGAAGGCTGAAAGATACTTTGGTGGTATAGCTGGGAACAGATTCTGTAACAAAACATATACTCAGTCACTTCCCATATTATGATGAAGCATAACTACATTAAAACAGAAATTACTGTCACTTCATACTCCAAGTACAAGATAAATGCATTTATCACCATTAAGTCAACCATGACAAATGTGTAGTCACGCTTTAGAAAATATTTAGGTCTAAGAAGAATACGTTATTATTAACTCTCATTCTTCTGCCATCTTTCCAACCACCTCACATGGCTACATCAACATCTTGGAAACTGTATGACCTAAAACAATAAAAGCTGATAAAACAGAAATAGATGGCTGTGGACCTGGGACTGCAGAGGCCAGGTGAAAGGGAATATGGTTTATAGGAGAAGTCTGGGCTATTTCTGAACCAAGCACCATCCTACTAATAATCCTTTTATCATTCTTGCTCTTCCCACTGGTTAGTACCCACTCTTTCTCTCTTCACAGACAAATTTTGTCAAAAGATGGTCTAGGCTTTTAGTATCGTACTTTTCCTGAAAGCCTCCACTTGTAAAATATAACTTAAAACATATGAAAATAGCAATCTGTATAAACCCATGGAAAACTGTACTCAGTAAAAGAAACGATGCATGAAAACTCTTTCACAATAACAAAATAAACTCTCTTCTGACGAATCCAAAATAAATACTCTTTTCACCATCCCTCTATCCCCGGCTTCTTGAAAGCAATGCAATCAACTTCAAAATTTGGTCTTTTAAGTGATAACTTAAAAAGTAACACGTTTTCTAAAACATTCAGTGTGTATTATTTGGAAACAAATGAATGCAAACGAGTGTTTAAATATCAATACATAAACCCATTTATCGATTCTCCAGTTCACAGAGAGGTACTCACATATGTGAAATCTGAAAATCATCTTTCCTAACAACTATGACAGTGGTTTCTAGACTCTGCCCTTAAGCACAAGTCATTATTCCTCTATGATGACCCACAACAAGATTTACAGCTCCACCGGTCAGGAAGATGCTATAGTCTTCTGATGGAAGGCATTAGAGCTGAAGGCTGAAAGATACTTTGGTGGTATAGCTGGGAACAGATTCTGTAACAAAACATATACTCAGTCACTTCCCATATTATGATGAAGCATAACTACATTAAAACAGAAATTACTGTCACTTCATACTCCAAGTACAAGATAAATGCATTTATCACCATTAAGTCAACCATGACAAATGTGTAGTCACGCTTTAGAAAATATTTAGGTCTAAGAAGAATACGTTATTATTAACTCTCATTCTTCTGCCATCTTTCCAACCACCTCACATGGCTACATCAACATCTTGGAAACTGTATGACCTAAAACAATAAAAGCTGATAAAACAGAAATAGATGGCTGTGGACCTGGGACTGCAGAGGCCAGGTGAAAGGGAATATGGTTTATAGGAGAAGTCTGGGCTATTTCTGAACCAAGCACCATCCTACTAATAATCCTTTTATCATTCTTGCTCTTCCCACTGGTTAGTACCCACTCTTTCTCTCTTCACAGACAAATTTTGTCAAAAGATGGTCTAGGCCAATGGTTCTCAGACTCAAAGCATCAGTATCACCTGGGAATTTGTTAGAAATGCACACTCTCAGGCCCCACCCAAGACCTGATGACTCAGAAACTCTGAGGGTAGCACCTGCAGCTGACCCTTATGCTCACTATAGTTTGAGGAACAGCATGTGGGTTCACTTTCTCATTATTTTTGAACCCCAAGAGGCTGGACATACATATAGACTCACTAAATCTACTTTGTTTCATTACAGTGATGAACTGTCTTAACTCAGACATTTGTCTAATGGGGAAGGAGAGAAAAGAGAGAAGAAAGAATGATAAAGAAAAAAAAACTTTAAAAAATTCAAAGCATGTGCCCAACCATGTATTGATCGAGCTGTTAAGAAATCACTATTTCGGCTTCTCTGGTGGTCCTAATGGGTAAGGACACCGCCTTGCAGTGCAAGGGGCGCTGCTTCGATCCCTGACCTGGGAAGATCCCACGTGCCGCGGAGCGGCTGGACCCGTGTGTCCAACTACAAAGCTGGAGCTCTGGAGCGCATGCGCCCAGAGCCAGTGCTCTGCAACAAGAGAGGCCACTGCAATGGGAGGCCCACACAGGCCAAAGAGCAAAGATGGAAATAAATAAAAGACCAATAGAAGTGGCCAAAAAGAAGAAAAGAAATCACCATTTTGGGGGCTTCCCTGGTGTCCCAGTGGGTAAAGACTCCACCTTGCAGTACAAGGGGCACCGGTTCGATCCCTGGCCCAGGAAGATCCCAGGTGCCGCAGAGTGGCTGGATCAACGTGTCCAATTACGAGCCAGTGCTCTGGAGCACACCCGTCCAGAGCCAATGCTCTGCAACTGGAGAGGCGGCTGCAATGGGAGGCCCATGAAAGCCAAAGGGTAAAGATGTATGAAAATAAATGGATTTTTTAAAATCAATGAAAAGAGGCCAAAAGTTAAAAAAAAAAATCACCATTTTTGTAGGTCAAAACCAGCTGAATATTAGCAATACCATTTATTTCAACCTAATGTGAATATATGTAGGATATAATTATGATAATTATTTAGAAATAAGTGAATAGATTCAAACCTACCATCACTAAAGTTAACTTTAAAAATGAAATCATTTTATTGCTAGCCACATAGAGGGAAAGATTAATACCGATTTTCTCTAATTTATTCTTATATTTTTATATGATAGTATTATAATCATGAAAAAATGAAAAAAAATACAAGTTTCCTACAAGAGAAAAACTATAAAACCCAAAAATATATTTTGACAAATAAATGGTATTTCAGTTCCATGTTTAACATAAATTTCTAATTTATTTCATAATATTTCAGCATTTAAGATTAAGGATGCACAAATAGATGAGAGGTAACTGTACAGAAATTTTCTTAATTTAACTGAAAATTGTTTCATTTGCCAATGAATGGTATTTTTCACTAATGTCATGAGACACCTGAATATCTGAACGCAACTTATCATCTTCAGACACTCACTAACAAGGGAGCAGTAAGCTCACATGCATGATACTTTCTGAGAGTGACGGGGAGAGCCTGCCCCCAGGTACTTGTCTTCAGATTCATGGAGACCGGTCTACGTCTTCCCTAAACTCACATGCATAACATCTTTCATTTAGGTCTGTACCCAGCTTATCAAAAAAAAAAAAAAGAAAGAGAGAGAGAGAAATTGGAAAAATTAAGAGATAACTTGCAGGCATCCACACCCAGAAAAGTGGTAGGAATTAGAATAGAAGAGATTGATTTATGCCTTTCCTTGAGTCTATATGCTTGTGACAGGAGAAAGGGATTCTAAGGCTTCTGGAACACTTTGGAAATTGCCACTGGGGAAAGCACTTCCACCCTTCCCTGAGTTACTGTGACCACCCTGTTCCTCTGTAGCATCACCACCCTATGGGAAACCAAAACTAAATGCATCTACTTACTAATCCGCCAGGTGGCGCCAGTGGTAATGAACCCGCCTGCCAATGCAGGATATGTAAAGCATGTGGGTTCGATCCCTGGGTTGGGAAGATCCCCTGGAGCAGGGCACAGCAACCCACTCCAGTATTCTTGCCTGGAGAATCCCATGATCAGAGGAGCCTGGCAGGCTACAGTCCACGGGGTCACAAAAAGCCATGACTGAAGCAAGAGCATGCACACACTAATCTGTCATCTTGTTGTTTTCCTTTGTGATTTTTTTTTAAAGATTTATTTATTTATTTATTTATTTATTTATTTATTTAGGTGGGCGTGGGGTGGGGAGGGAGGGGAGCAGGCGGGCCATTTCCATTGGTCTTTCATTTGTCCAGTTTCATCCATCTTTGCTCTTTGTCCCATGTGGGCCTCCCATCACAGTGGCCTCTGTTGTCGCAGAGCACAGGCTCTGGGCGCATGCGCTCCAGACCTCCGGCTCGGTAATTGGACACATCAGTCCAGCCGCTCCGCAGCACGTGGGATCTTCCCAGGCCAGGGATCGAAGCAGCGCCCCTTGCACTGCAAGGCGGTGTCCTTACCCACTGGACCACCAGGGAAGCCCTTCCTTTGTGATTTTTTTTATAGATGTACTTTGATTAATAAAAGAGATGATGTTTTTAAAAGTTAAATTTAAATGTATTTTGACATGAAATCTTCTTTTTCATGAATTAAAATATTATTTAATCAGTATCATTTCCCATATAAAGTTAGTAAAGCAATCTTCACATTTTTTTTAAAGATTATTATCTTTTTTTAATTTTGGCCTCCTTTATTGGTCTTTTATTTATTTATTTTCATCTGTCTTTGTTCCTTGGCCTGTGTGGGTCTCTCATCGCAGTGGCCTCTCCCGTTGCTGAGCACCAGCTCTGGGCGCATGTGCTCCAGAGTGCTGGCCTGCAATTGGACACACGGGTCCAGCCGCTCCGTGGCACATGGGATATGTCCAGGTCAGGGATCGAACCAGTGCTCCTTGCACTGCAAGGTGGACTCTACCCACTGAACCACCAGGGAAGCCTGCAATCATCACATTTTAAGTGCATGTTCCCCAGCCTCTGTCACATGGCTGAGGATGTATTAAGCTCACTAATATGCTAGGAAATTCTGATTATTTAAGGGAAGGAAACGTTATCTATTTTTCTGGTAAACAGAAAATAATCTACAAAGCAGTCTGCCCATAACCAGTCAACTTTTATTTATTGCTTGATTTACAGCAATAAATACGTTGCATGAGTGACTGGAATTCTATACACTCATTTTAAATAAATTTAAATATGAGCAACCTACCTCTTTCTTTAAGATCTTCAATATACGCTTTCATAAATTCTTTATCAAAATGTTGGCGATCTCGTTCACTTTCCATCACTTCTTCACCATCCTGACACTGCGTCTTCTCAATAGGATTGTCCATAAGACTTACAAACCTATTCAAGAGAGTACGGAAAACGCCACATTTTCACCTTGTCCATTTGTAATTGTGCAAAAATCTCCTCAGAAGTAGTCAGCCTTTGTTGCACTTAATGCCAATTTCTCACTTCTTGGAAGTCCCAGCTGACCATATAATATTAGTGTCATGAGTGGAATGTCACTGAACAATAATCCAATAGGATTATGGAGTCAGGTTATAGTGCAGAGCTTGTTGGGGAAATGAGAGGTACCTGGCCACAAGCAGAGGACAGTGGAGAGGAAGCCATGAAGTAAACGATCACACTTAGTCTCTCCATCAGATACAATGCTTACTATGTTTGATATTATTCCCAATTAGTGACACCAAACTCTAAAATGTTGTGACTACATTGAAAAAAAAAAAAAAACTCAGATGAAATCCCATCAAAGAGGTGTTTAAAAGATGGATTGCTGTGACAAAAAAAAAAGCTAAAGTAGACAAACCAAAACGGCATTTGATCTAATTTCTTCACAATTGTGAAATGACTTCTGAAGTGAACACTAAACAGTTTAATTCAAAATAGGAAACGTTTCAAATAGTCTTCGGTTACAACTGTAGGCCCTACTCAGTCTTGGGGCATTTAGTCTACTCTCTGGTTTGTAGAAGAGATGTTACATACACATGTTATGCGTATATATATATATGAGATATCAGTCACATATCTGCCAGCTTTTAATACATATTGATTTCCCAGTTTTCCTTTTAACTTTATTTAATATCTAAATATGGGGAAAACTAAAAGGTTTTACTTCTTATATAGATAGATCCACTTAACTTTACCTTTGCAGTTTCTTTCATTGAATTTTTTTTTTTCCCCCCCATGATTTATTTATTGCTTGATTTACAGCAACAAATATGTTGCAAGAGTGACTGGAATTCTATACACTCATTTTAAATAAATTTAAATATGAGCAACCTACCTCTTTCTTTAAGATCTTCAATATACGCTTTCATAAATTCTTTATCAAAATGTTGGCGATCTCGTTCACTTTCCATCACTTCTTCACCATCCTGACACTGCGTCTTCTCAATAGGATTGTCCATAAGACTTACAAACCTATTCAAGAGAGTACGGAAAACGCCACATTTTCACCTTGTCCATTTGTAATTGTGCAAAAATCTCCTCAGAAGTAGTCAGCCTTTGTTGCACTTAATGCCAATTTCTCACTTCTTGGAAGTCCCAGCTGACCATATAATATTAGTGTCATGAGTGGAATGTCACTGAACAATAATCCAATAGGATTATGGAGTCAGGTTATAGTGCAGAGCTTGTTGGGGAAATGAGAGGTACCTGGCCACAAGCAGAGGACAGTGGAGAGGAAGCCATGAAGTAAACGATCACACTTAGTCTCTCCATCAGATACAATGCTTACTATGTTTGATATTATTCCCAATTAGTGACACCAAACTCTAAAATGTTGTGACTACACTGAAAAAAAAAAAAAAAACTCAGATGAAATCCCATCAAAGAGGTGTTTAAAAGATGGATTGCTGTGACAAAAAAAAAAAAAAAAGCTAAAGTAGACAAACCAAAACGGCATTTGATCTAATTTCTTCACAATTGTGAAATGACTTCTGAAGTGAACACTAAACAGTTTAATTCAAAATAGCAAACGTTTCAAATAGTCTTCGGTTACAACTGTAGGCCCTACTCAGTCTTGGGGCATTTAGTCTACTCTCTGGTTTGTAGAAGAGATGTTACATACACATGTTATGCGTATATATATATGAGATATCAGTCACATATCTGCCAGCTTTTAATACATATTGATTTCCCAGTTTTCCTTTTAACTTTATTTAATATCTAAATATGGGGAAAACTAAAAGGTTTTACTTCTTATATAGATAGATCCACTTAACTTTACCTTTGCAGTTTCTTTCATTGAATTTTTATCACCCTTTCCCATCTAAAAATAAGACATATACCTATATTTTTATCATCCTCCATTTTTATCAAAGTAATCACTGTACATTATCTTAAAATCTGAATGTACAGATTTTAAGATTGTACAATATTTTTAGGCAAAGCAGCAGTCTCTCGCTGTACCCCTTTACTCCTCTCCCATTCTGGAGGAATGTGTCATTGGTCAATCACTGTTTTACTGAATCTATTTGAAATATCTTTTACCATGCAAAAATACTTTTATGTTGTTCAATCAGATGGAGGCATTCCTTGCCTTATCTTCACCTCTCTCTAAATCCCTAGCCAATTTTTATCTATACTTTTACTTTCTCAACATTTTATTATGAAACTTTTTCAAACATTCAGCAAAGTTAAAAACTGTTACAACAAACACCCCTGTACCCACCTCCTAGGTTCCACACTGAACATTTTACTGCACTTGCTTCGTCCCATACCCATCCATCTATCCACCCACCCCTCTAGCCACCCATCAAGTCATCTGATTTTTTTTAAGCATTTCAAAGCACATCACAGACATCATGTAGCTTTACACTGTTAATATCAACACCACCCACGTTCCAATCTGTAACCACATTTAACTTTCCTATCTTGCTTGCAGTTTGATTACAGAATTGAAAACCCAACTCACAATATTTTTATGTTTGTAACAATTATCTGTAAAGTCTTGAAGATATCCCCGCATTTGAGAATGAGACAGCAAAACGGGATTTGATCTAATTTCTTCACAATTGTGAAATGACTTCTGAAGTGAACACTAAACAGTTTAATTCAAAATAGCAAACGTTTCAAATAGTCTTCGGTTACAACTGTAGGCCCTACTCAGTCTTGGGGCATTTAGTCTACTCTCTGGTTTGTAGAAGAGATGTTACATACACATGTTATGCGTATATATATATATGAGATATCAGTCACATATCTGCCAGCTTTTAATACATATTGATTTCCCAGTTTTCCTTTTAACTTTATTTAATATCTAAATATGGGGAAAACTAAAAGGTTTTACTTCTTATATAGATAGATCCACTTAACTTTACCTTTGCAGTTTCTTTCATTGAATTTTTATCACCCTTTCCCATCTAAAAATAAGACATATACCTATATTTTTATCATCCTCCATTTTTATCAAAGTAATCACTGTACATTATCTTAAAATCTGAATGTACAGATTTTAAGATTGTACAATATTTTTAGGCAAAGCAGCAGTCTCTCGCTGTACCCCTTTACTCCTCTCCCATTCTGGAGGAATGTGTCATTGGTCAATCACTGTTTTACTGAATCTATTTGAAATATCTTTTACCATGCAAAAATACTTTTATGTTGTTCAATCAGATGGAGGCATTCCTTGCCTTATCTTCACCTCCCTCTAAATCCCTAGCCAATTTTTATCTATACTTTTACTTTCTCAACATTTTATTATGAAACTTTTTCAAACATTCAGCAAAGTTAAAAACTGTTACAACAAACACCCCTGTACCCACCTCCTAGGTTCCACACTGAACATTTTACTGCACTTGCTTCGTCCCATACCCATCCATCTATCCACCCACCCCTCTAGCCACCCATCAAGCCATCTGATTTTTTTTAAGCATTTCAAAGCACATCACAGACATCATGTAGCTTTACACTGTTAATATCAACACCACCCACGTTCCAATCTGTAACCACATTTAACTTTCCTATCTTGCTTGCAGTTTGATTACAGAATTGAAAACCCAACTCACAATATTTTTATGTTTGTAACAATTATCTGTAAAGTCTTGAAGATATCCCCGCATTTGAGAATGAGACAGCAAAAGCTTGTCTGGGCATCTGTATATGCAGGCAGTCTTTGCTAAGCAGCCAGCCCCACTCTTGGTGACCACTCAGGGAGCAAGCTAGTCCCCTGAGGAATCTCCAGACATGAAACTCGAGGGTCATTCCCTCAAGGCCACCCTAAAGCAAACCTCACATCTTTAATCAGTGGGCTGGGCTCTTAGTGCTGAGTAATCTGACTGATAGAATCAAGAACTAGCAAGCAGGGGACCTGTTTGAAGTCTTCCTTTTGTTCCTTCTGTTTTTAGCACTGTGCCTCAGTTGACACCTCTCATACCTGAAATCTGACCACCATCTGACCACCACATATCTCTGGAGTCAGTCAGAGGCACAGATACTGTGTTCAGATGTGTTGGGATCTCTCATTCACAAGGGCCTTCCCTGCTTCCTTTGTCAGTGTGGGTCTATATGCTTCTTTCCCTCAGTTTAACAGAGTCTCAAGATGGATAGGTGTTAAACACATGATGAATCTACCATAATTAACCTGGCATTTCTTATTGGTTTTATAGTTTCCTTTCCATATTTAATTTGTGGCCTAATCCAGCTTTCTTTTTGCATGTTATTTATGATTTTATATGTATCTATCTGCGTGTGTGTGTATTTGTGCCCTAGGCACATGCCACTCTGTGCCTTTAGCCACCAGGTAGCATTTGTCCAAAATGCTCTAAGCTCTACTTCCCCGTATCATTGGCCAAAAACTTCAAATTTCCATAAGAAGGAACCAGAATTCCCTGTTCTCCAAGTAGGAGAACCACTGAACTTGGTTCCTAAGACAGGGGCCCAGGCCCAGATGGTCCTCGCTCTTACCTTGTGTCTGAATGGGTCTCTACTGGGCTGCCTACTCACTTTAAAGGTGTAGATGAGTCACAGAGGGCTGTCGGAGACATTACACCACCCCCCCCGTTCCAATCAGACATTGTAACACTGTTAATATCAACACCACCCACGTTCCAATCTGTAACCACATTTAACTTTCCTATCTTGCTTGCAGTTTGATTACAGAATTGAAAACCCAACTCACAATATTTTTATGTTTGTAACAATTATCTGTAAAGTCTTGAAGATATCCCCGCATTTGAGAATGAGACAGCAAAAGCTTGTCTGGGCATCTGTATATGCAGGCAGTCTTTGCTAAGCAGCCAGCCCCACTCTTGGTGACCACTCAGGGAGCAAGCTAGTCCCCTGAGGAATCTCCAGACATGAAACTCGAGGGTCATTCCCTCAAGGCCACCCTAAAGCAAACCTCACATCTTTAATCAGTGGGCTGGGCTCTTAGTGCTGAGTAATCTGACTGATAGAATCAAGAACTAGCAAGCAGGGGACCTGTTTGAAGTCTTCCTTTTGTTCCTTCTGTTTTTAGCACTGTGCCTCAGTTGACACCTCTCATACCTGAAATCTGACCACCATCTGACCACCACATATCTCTGGAGTCAGTCAGAGGCACAGATACTGTGTTCAGATGTGTTGGGATCTCTCATTCACAAGGGCCTTCCCTGCTTCCTTTGTCAGTGTGGGTCTATATGCTTCTTTCCCTCAGTTTAACAGAGTCTCAAGATGGATAGGTGTTAAACACATGATGAATCTACCATAATTAACCTGGCATTTCTTATTGGTTTTATAGTTTCCTTTCCATATTTAATTTGTGGCCTAATCCAGCTTTCTTTTTGCATGTTATTTATGATTTTATATGTATCTATCTGCGTGTGTGTGTATTTGTGCCCTAGGCACATGCCACTCTGTGCCTTTAGCCACCAGGTAGCATTTGTCCAAAATGCTCTAAGCTCTACTTCCCCGTATCATTGGCCAAAAACTTCAAATTTCCATAAGAAGGAACCAGAATTCCCTGTTCTCCAAGTAGGAGAACCACTGAACTTGGTTCCTAAGACAGGGGCCCAGGCTCCAGATGGTCCTCGCTCTTACCTTGTGTCTGAATGGGTCTCTACTGGGCTGCCTACTCACTTTAAAGGTGTAGATGAGTCACAGAGGGCTGTCGGGAGCTCCACCAAGTGGTCCCCGCTGACAACTAACAAGGTGAGCTTCTTTAGGTTAAGCAAGGCATAAGGAAGGTAGGTCATCTTGTTCTTGTACAAGAGAAAGGTCTGCAGTTCTTCTAGCCTACGAAGACATGGAAAGAATTAGAACTCAAGACTTAGCCTCCCAGCTAAAAAAACCAATGTGAAGTACAAATAAATTCTTCTAGGAAATTCCTACTTAGTTTACTTTTTATATGCAACCCCTTGTAAGAATAAGCTGACTATAAAATCTAAATAAAATCATACTGGGGTGACAATGATTTGTTTGTTTGTTTTTTTAAGGTTTTACTGACTTGCTAGTTGAAAATACAGATACAGCAGCAATTACACAATATATAGCAGGCCACGGTGGCGCTTAAAAAATCAATATATTCACCATTCCACCAAGGGTCTACTGTGTTCCCACAGGTAAACAGGATATGGCAAAGAAATCATATTAGAGCTGCAGTGAGAATAAACAAATTTTGGCAGCATATTTCTTTCAGTGAAAACACAGGTTTTCTTCTCTCATCATACTTTAAAATACGAATAAACCTTCAGAATGAAAAGAAAATGAGCAACACATGCTCCAAATTTGTTTGATGCTATTTTCCATTTTGTTCTAGCTCAGATCCCCCCCTCTAGTTTTTTTCTTCTATTCACCTGCAAAATTTTGACTGATCCCACAAAACATTTCACAAACTTCTCCCTTGGGTTTCAAACTAAAATAGTTTCCACTTAGCCTCCTAAACCAGGAAAGCATCCATACATCATATGTACCGGGAGTAGAGAAAGGTCATATGAGATGGCATTTAGGACCAAGCCCCAGATCCTGTGCCCCAACAGCTTACTATGCTACTTTATAATGAAACACTGTGCATTCCAAGAGGCTGCAGAGTTTGTTTCATTTACACTTTAAACCCACCCCACTCTCTGGGCCTGCCATACAGAAGCCTAGTAATATCAGCCATATGAATGAATGAATCTATCTTACATGACTCAGTATAATAGCTGTTTTTTTGTTCTTTTTTAAAAATTTTTTCTGAGGGGGCTATTTTATTGGTTTTTTACCTATTTATTTTTCATCCATCTTTATTCTTTGGCCTGTGTGGGCCTCCCATCACAGTGGCCTATCTCGATGCAGAGCACCAGCTCTGGGCGTATGAGCTCCAGAGCGCTGGCTCGTAATTGGACACACCAGTCCAACTGCTCCATGGCACATGGGATCTTCCTGGGCCAGGGATCGAACCAGCACCCCTTGCACTGCAAGGCGGACTCTTTACCCACTGGACCACCAGGGAAGCCCCAATAGCTGTTTTTTTTAACACGAAATAGCTACAGGGGCAGAATTAGAAAACCTTACTAAGCATATCCATTTTGTTTGAAACATTATGTATAATAAAGCAATAAATGAAATTAATAAATAGTATTCTGATATATACAATGATGTTTCCATTTCATACATAATAAACTTACTTATCTACATCTGGGGGGTAAAGGAAAGTTAATGGTTCCATTTTATTGAGGACCGAAGCTACTCAAAGATGTGTTTCAAAGGATACAATCCTTGAACAACATAGGTCTGAACCGTGTGGGTCCACTCACATGCAGATATTTTCAGCAGTAACTATTACAGGGGCCTGTGGTTGGTTGAATCCACAGACGCAGAGGGACACCTGGTACAGAGGCCAACTAGAAATTATATGCAACTTAAGTACCTAGTTGTTTAAGGGTCACCTGTATGTGTATGTGCATGATGCAGCCTGAAAACTGTTTTTTTTTCTATTAAGAACCAAAAGAAACTCTAGAAAATGTGTTGATCTTAGAGAACATTCACGTGTTAGGTATGTTTAAAATGTTAGTGACTAATTCATACACCTCACCTTCAGAAGGCAAGTAGCTACCTGTCTATATCTTGTGGCAGGTCATTGAGGTTATTGTTGCTGATATCCAACCACTGCAAATTAGACATCCGCAGGACACAGATCGGGATACTGGAAAACTTGTTTGCTGAGATATCTACGAATGAAACTTGCTTCAAATTACTTAACTAGGAAGGAAGAACAAAATGTTCCAATTACTTTAAATTTTTATTGCTTTAAATTTTTATTGGGATACAATTGATTTATCACAATGCTGTGCCTAATTACTTTTTAAGAGTGGGAATTAAGTTCAACTAATAAGTTTTAGATTGATGTTTCTTCCCAAAGGCATTTCTATGAACATATGTAAAAAAGATACATATAGTATGTATTTTGAACACCTGTTGTGTACTGTTCACTGTGCCACATTCTGGGGGGTGATAAGATGAATAGTTCACAGTGGCTGTCCTTGAGGAGTTTATACTTTCATAAACAAAGAATGTAATTTTACGTAGTAAGAACTAGTGTGAAGAATTTTCCAATCTGCAATGTTCATTAACACGAAATAGCTACAGGGGCAGCATTAGAAATCGTTATTAAGCATATCCATTTTGTTTGAAACATTATGTATAATAAAGCAATAAATGAAATTAATAAATAGTATCCTGATATATACAATGATGTTTCCATTTCATACATAATAAACTTACTTATCTACATCTGGAGGGTAAAGGAAAGTTAATGGTTCCATTTTATTGAGGACCGAAGCTACTCAAAGATGTGTTTCAAAGGATACAATCCTTGAACAACATAGGTCTGAACCGTGTGGGTCCACTCACATGCAGATATTTTCAGCAGTAACTATTACAGGGGCCTGTGGTTGGTTGAATCCACAGGCAGAGGGACACCTGGTACAGAGGCCAACTAGAAATTATATGCAACTTAAGTACCTAGTTGTTTAAGGGTCACCTGTATGTGTATGTGCATGATGCAGCCTGAAAACTGTTTTTTCTATTAAGAACCAGAAAGAAACTCTAGAAAATGTGTTGATCTTAGAGAACATTCACGTGTTAGGTATGTTTAAAATGTTAGTGACTAATTCATACACCTCACCTTCAGAAGGCAAGTAGCTACCTGTCTATATCTTGTGGCAGGTCATTGAGGTTATTGTTGCTGATATCCAACCACTGCAAATTAGACATCCGCAGGACACAGATCGGGATACTGGAAAACTTGTTTGCTGAGATATCTACGAATGAAACTTGCTTCAAATTACTTAACTAGGAAGGAAGAACAAAATGTTCCAATTACTTTAAATTTTTATTGCTTTAAATTTTTATTGGGATACAATTGATTTATCACAATGCTGTGCCTAATTACTTTTTAAGAGTGGGAATTAAGTTCAACTAATAAGTTTTAGATTGATGTTTCTTCCCAAAGGCATTTCTATGAACATATGTAAAAAAGATACATATAGTATGTATTTTGAACACCTGTTGTGTACTGTTCACTGTGCCACATTCTGGGGGGTGATAAGATGAATAGTTCACAGTGGCTGTCCTTGAGGAGTTTATACTTTCATAAACAAAGAATGTAATTTTACGTAGTAAGAACTAGTGTGAAGAATTTTCCAATCTGCAATGTTCAGTAACATAAAGAAAGGAGTGAGATGAGAGTCAGGGGTCGGGAAAGATTTCACAAAGGATGGAGTGTTTGCATTGGGTCCTGAGGTTCCTTGGCATGTGGAAAGGTAGGGGAGGAAATTCCAGATGGGGAACAGCAGGTGCAAAGTCAGAGAAGACAGGAAGTGCAAGCCTCAAAGAGTAGTATGACCTAGTGAAGCCTGTCTTCATGGGTTTTGGCAAATCTTCAAGAGACTCACATTTGAATTGGTAAAGAGACATGGCAAATGATCAGAAGTCTCCAGTTATTCTGAAGGGCATGCCCAACAGGACTTACTTACAGACTGGACATGAGGCATGGAAGCAAGAGAGGTCAAAGGTGAGTCTACTTGCTTCCAGTCTGCACATCTGAGAGAGGACTTGGCCCCTCTCTGAAGGTGGGAGAACTGGGGAAGGAGTGGCTTGTTCCTGAGCCCTGGCTGTGGCCCCTCACCAGGACCATCCCTCAGTATTTCCTGGGTGACTGGGTGCTAAGAGAGGAAGCAGCCACTTCCTCTCACCCAGAAGTGTTCAGGAAAGAAGAATACACCTTCTAGGACTAGACACATCAGTGCCAGGGCCTTGTCAGAGCCTCACCAGCCACACTATATTTAGCCTATTCATTAGCAGCAGGATTTGTCAGATCCTTATCTCTCTTCAAGCACAAGCCGCCTGTTGAGATTTATTTAGCAATAAAAACTCTTCACTTTCATCTGTTTCATTTCATCAGAAAACAATTTAAAATCATTTCCCCAATGAATACAGACAAAAAGAAACTAATGGATATTTTTTAATTAATGGATTTCTCACATCCTGTCTCGGGACTGCTTTGCTACTGTTACTTAGTCACTTCAGTCATGTCTGACTCTGTGTGACCCAAAGGACGGCAGCCTGCCAGGGTCCTCCAACCACGGAATTTTCCAGGCAAGAATACTGGAGTGGGTTGCCATGCCCTCCTCCAGGGGGATCTTCCCAACCCGGGGGTGGAACCTAGGTCTCCTGCAATACAGGCAGATTCTTCACCACTGAGCCATTAGGGAAGTCCTATATATATATACACATACATACACATAGGGCTTCCCTGGACTTAACCCACCAGGCTTTTCTGTCCATGGAATTCTCCAGGCAAGAATACTGGAGTGGATTGCCATTTCCTTCTCCACTAGACTGCTTTATTTGTCTGTAAATTTTGTTTTGAAAAGATAAATTTAAAAAAATGTATCTCCTGTATTTATTTACAACTGTTTCCAATTTATTTCCCTATTACAGGGAAATAAATTGGGGTTTGCATTATAGACAATAGGTATCATATATTAAGTAGGCATTAGATAAAAATATCTTGCACGAAAATAGGATTTTTTATCTAGTTTTCTTTAGACAGCAATTCTGAACTTAAATATGGGTTGCAGCCAAATGTAAACACATTTCTAAAGACTTTATAATAGCTGGTTTAGAGTGATTAAAATATAACATAAATAAAGATGGATTCCATCTTTTAAAACTTCTTCCCTGTATTGTATAGACCATTCCATGTCATAAACCAAATAAAAGTAAATCACAGTGCCAAAATGTTTCTTTCTTACTTCAAAGGGGAGCTCAGTTAATTCCAGATTTCCAGAACAATCCAGTTTCTCTAGATGTTCACACTCTCCCAGCTCTGGAGGAATGCTCTTCAGATGGTTGAAACTCACATTGAGTTCCCTGAGGTTCTTCAAACAACCTGTTAGCAGAAAAAATCCACATGCTTGGTGTAGGAGCAATAAAGTCTTTTAAGGACAAAAAGCAAAATGAAGGCATAAAATGCTTATACAAATGATGATGGGGAAGGCATTAGACATAATTTTGCATTTGTTCTCTAACCACTCTGGATCAATGTCTCTTCACCTGAGAATTGTGATTGTAGGTCACAGCATTTTTTGCTTATTCTTCACCTGTTTAATCCTTTGTGAACCTACAGGCAAGGCGAGTTGTGGGGAGGATTTGTCCCTGACACAGACTGCGTCAGGGTCCAACACCCACAGAATGCAAACCCCTTAGAAACCACATAATGAAAGAAGAAACAAGCAATGGCTGGCAAGTGATCCAGGCCCTAGGCAGCACAGTGACCACCTATGGCCTATCGGGGGATTCTGATGGAAAGCAAGGTAGGTACTGAAATATGCACAAAGCTCTCTGTACATGGCAAATGACTCCAACAGGGAGCCTATAGGCTGCAATGTAATTCATTTATCTTTGGCTTCAGATTCCTATTGATTTAATTGTGACACATCATGTTTGCTGAAGAGTATGCTTTAAAAAAAAAAGCCTAAGTCCCATTCAAAGGCAGGAAGTGAACACACTAAGATTATCAGTCAATTACTGGATTGATAAGAAAACACTGCATCCCAGGTCTGTCTTGACTGTGTAAATATGTGGCCAGTTCCAAACTAGAAACTAGCCCAAGAGTAAATATATCTAATATTCCAAAAATCATGTCACACATACTCTAAGGCACTGAATAACATTCTTGATCTAACTTTAAAAATTAGAAAACCAAAATTTTTGATTACTTTTGCAGAGCAGGCACTCAAAATACAAATCTCTTGCCATTTTATAAGTGAGAAACGGAAGACGGTATATTGGAAATAGGCCCCTTCTGAGTCAACTGTAGTGGTGTCACTGTTAAAAGATAATGGTGATGCTGTGGAAATCAGTGGTCCCTCTAGCTTATCCACCTGGTATACACTGCAATGTCACAGTCAGGTATTGGTGTCAAAATAGCTGATGGATACTGGAGCTAATATAAAATAAGGAAAACCTGTTCCTCTTCTGGGGAGGGCTGGAGAGCCTATGATCAGACTAAAGCTCTCCATAGACCCAGCTTCTATAAGACAGCCTACTGCACAATCCTACCTTAGTTTAAATAAGGAAAGTTAAGATTGGCAAAGCTGGTGTGAATGTTCTAAGCTGTCTAGTCTCAAGACACAGGAGAGTAAATTTATCTATTAAAAAGATACCTGATCTGGTTGATGGAGGCCTTTGCTCCAGTATAATAGGGACATATTTATACCAACTGCACACCCAGTTGTTTATCATGAAGGGAAGCAAAGAGAAGATGAGGTAACTGGAGAGAAAGCTGTATATGAGCTCCTTCCAGCTAGCGCAAAGAAAAAGTAATAGCTTTAGAAAGCCTGCCTCAAATATAACATTTAAATAATTTACCGATATAGAGAAGTCTGTATCTGAATATATTGGTATTCAAATTGTTGTTTTCCTTGTTACTTATTTCCATGATGCCTGATCTCATTATATAGAAACACTACTTTTTCTCTCTCGACATCCTGGTAAGAACTTGTCATTATTCATCTAAGATGAATTCAGGTGCTCCCATCAGAGGTGGTGAACAGCATTATTTTCAAGCATCATGAGCTTGAGGTTCTAGGGAAAAAATCAGTTTTTCAGTGTGACAAGGGTCTAACGTCATAAAAACTAAAATGAAACTTTAAAGGCACTGCCACGGTCTGAAAATTCATATGCTGAAATCCTACCTAATGCTCAAAGGTGATGTTCATATTAGTAGGTGGGGTCTTTGGGAGGTAATTAGGCTTGGGTAAGGTCATGAGGGTGGAGTTCCCATGATGGGACTCATGGTCTTGTCAAGAAGATCCCACAGAGTTCCCTGGGCCCTTCCACCATGTGAGGATTCAGTGAGAAGTGTGAAACCCAGTAAAAGCCCCTCAGCCCACCATGGTGGGACTCTGATCTCCAGCTCCAGAACTGTGAGCAATAAATTTATTTTGTTTATAAACCACCCAGTCTTTGTGGGGTTTTTTGTTTTTGGCTTTTTTTATAACAGTCTGAATGGACTAAGATAGGCACCATGGCTCCCACATATTATATTTCTAAACAGCCTGCAATGTTCCCGGATCTTTTCCAACTGAAATGTAATCTCCCTACTTACAGCCCATTCTCCTGGGGCCCTAATGGTCAATGAGGGGAATATAATCCAGTCAGGGTACAATTTGTTGTCCAGAGACTTCTCTAACTTCGAGAGCTGAAAGAATGTCTTAAGGAATTGACATTCTTTAAATTATTTCTATAAACAGTTTAAAACTATTCAATAATTAGCTATCTTAAATCCATTTAATGAGAATTTCTCAGGAGTTCCACAGAGGAGTTAAAAGGAATGCTAACTGTCATGTTTAATTCAAATGTCAAATATTGGAAATAATTGACAGTATAGGATGTGTAAAGCTTCTGAGATTTCCTTCCCCCTCCCTCTCTCAGGTTGACATGCCGAAAAAACCAAAACACTCAACTAGAGAAGTTTACAGGTGGCAAATATTATGAAAATCAGTTAGTCTGACTCCTTATCCTACAAAGGAGGATATTAAGACACAAACTATTTTCCCAAGTTAATCAAAGTCAGACTAGAACTTTTATCATCAGAATCTTAGACCTAGAATCCAATTACTTAGTTTAAACTTAAAATATTTGAAGAACAAGTAAAGCATGCCATAATCATCACTCAGACATTAGGGAGAATGAGGAAAGTTTGGACATTCTGATATTAAAAAATAGCCCTTATATAAAGATAACAGTGGATGATGACGATCATGGGGGCTAGCAAATGCTGCGGGTTTGTCTACTCTAAATGCTTCACTATTTAATCCATACCAACAACCCTGGGAAACAGATATGATCATCACCATTTTTCAGGTAGGGAAACTGAAAACCAGTGAGTGACCTGCCTAAGGTGATCTCTCAGTAAGTGAAGATCCAAGTAGCCTGACCCTGGAGTCCACCCTGGAGTCATGGGATGATGGGAGAAGCAAGGCTTAGGTTGGAGCATATGACATAAGCTCTTCTATGTAAGTATGTTTCGTGTCCATATATTTCAACATATGTGTACATATAAATATATTTAACAGGCATATATTTCAACATATATTTATAAATACATATAGCTACAATGTAGATCTCTAGAAGAATGCTGGGTAGGTGTATACATTGGATACCCAGGAAACCATCCTCACTGACAGCTGACTTTACATTTGATTTCTTTCTGGAATGTTTATTTATTTCGCCCTGCTCATGATTGAGGTCTGGGGGAATGCTACGTCTCCAAAAAGAGTTGAGTATCTTAGATGAATCATCACCACCATGCGCCCAGCACAGCCATGTGCCTCACACAAGAGAAAGAGAAGCAGGGACGACGACCCCCATGGACTTCACTCTCGGTGCAGCAAGGGAACGATGAAATGATTGAATATAAAAGAACCTGGGTCAAAATAATACCATAAGCTAAACTAATGAATGGACTAATACGCGAAAACAATATACTGTATCTTAGGTTTATAATAAATTATTACAGCATGTTTGTACTTCTAAAAGGAAAAAAAAAAAGTTTCTAAACACCACACTGCTCACGCGTGAGACTTGTCATTTCTGAGAAACCGGCAAATGTCAGCACTGTAGAGTTACGCAGGGAGATCCTGGCATGGCTACCCAGGTGGACACTGAACCAGCAGCACTGAAGACCCATGAGACCGTCCTGCCCAGTGACTTCCTGGGGCAGCGGGAGGAGGAAGGGTTCTCTGTGTTGCCTGCTTCCCAGACAAGGGGCCTGGAGGCTCCAGCTAAGGAACGTACCGATTTCAGCTGGAAGACGGGAGATCTGGTTTTTGGGCAGGTCCAGAATCCTCATGGCTTGAAACAGCTCGATATACTTGGGAATGGTTTGAATCAGAGTATTACTAATGTGCCATTCTTTCAGGTGGGTCTGCTCCTTCAAAGAGTCGGGGAGCTCCTAGGAGAGAAGGGATCCTGTCAGTCAGAACGAGCTCCTCCGTGTGTCAGAGGCAGAGGCAGAGCGCATGAAGCCAAGGAGGACATGCACTTATTTCAAAAAGCAGAGGTGAGGGAGCGTGGGTGAGAGCGTGAGCCTTCACTGCCACTCTGCAGCCATTCCCAGGAGAAAGCAAGAGGCTGCCCCTCTCAGCCGATCAGCTCAATTTCAGAAGGGCCATGAATTCATGACAGTATTAAAATCAAATGCCCAGTGAACCAGGCTCCCACCCCAAGTCACACACATATTATTTATTTACAATGGACAGATTTAACATCTTCTAAAAATAAAATCTGGCCAGGTCTTGGATTTTAAAATGAGTGCTACGTTTCTCTTCCCCTGTACTATTCATAGTTACTTTTAAAAAAAATTTGATAAAGACTTAATATTCGCTATGCCAACTGTGTAAATTTTTTTATGAGTCTTTAACAGAGGAAGAGCCCAGGACAGTGGGGAGACTTGGATGCTGAGTCAAATCTCTGTGGCGGGCTTCCCCTGGTGGTCCAGTGGGTAAGGACACCGCCTTGCAGTGCAAGGGACGCCAGTTTGATCCCTGGCCTGGGAAGATCCCACGTGCCGCAGAGCGGCTGGACCAATGTGTCTAATTACCGAGCCGGAGCTCTGGCGCGTGTGCACCCAGAGCCAGCGCTTTGCGACGACAGACGCCACCACGATGGGAGGCCCACAGGAGCCAAAGAACAAAGACAGATGAAAACAGATAAATGAAAGACCAATAGAAGTGGCCCGCCCATCCCCCTCCCCCCCCACCCCACCCCCCAAAAAAGATAAATAAATAAAATTTAAAAAAAAAATTGTAGATATGACTCAAATATTAAAAAAAAAAAATCTCTGTGGCACCCCTTTTCCAGGCCTTCCCTTCTGAAGTGACAGAGAGAAACTCTGCCATTTCCAAAGCCTCCCCGGGTTTAAGTGCTCTGGGATAAAATTGTAAAGGTGTCAAATGCCTCAGACTTCATAGAGAGGCTATTTGTCCAGCTGAAGAAATTCTGTTCACGGGCTTATGAGCCCCCACTGCAACGAGGTGTGCTGAGCACAGAGGAATATGCATGTCCCCTGACCTCATGGAGCTGAGCACAAGGCACCATCAGCACAGTAGGGCAGGAATGCACAGGTGAGAGAGGTCAGGAGGGGTTGGTTGGGCAGCAATCAAACAGTCCACAGTGAACCTTCACTTGGTTCCTGGCACTTGTAAAGGGCTTCAGGATCACTGCTACTGGATATGGGGATTAAGCTTATAACTTACCCAAGTTTTTTCACCTTAAATATGCTTTCACATACTGTAAGACAGGCAAAGTGGGCATGAGTAAGGCCCATGTAAAAGAAGAAAACTGAGGGTATCCCTGGTGGCTCAGTGGTAAAGAATCTGCCTGCCAGTACAGGAGACACGGTTTCGATCCCGGATCCAGGAAGATCCCACATGACTCAGCGCAGCTGAGCCCACGCACCTATGGAGCCTGTGCTCTAGAGCCCAGGAGCCGTAACTATTGAAGCCCATGTGTCCTAGAGCTGGTGCTCCACCATCAGAGAAGCCACTGCAGTCAGGAGCCCGAGCAACTAGAGAGCAGCCCCTGTTCACCATGACTAGGGAAAAGCCCAAGGAGCAATGAGACCCAGCACAGCCAAAACATTAATTAGTTAATCATCAAAAATAAATACATAGAAGAAGAAAACTGAAATCCAAAGACATTTAAATGGGTCACTTATAGTTTCAGGAACTAGGACAAAATGAAAACCGAGGCCCCTTCTAAAAATTATTACGAATTTCAAGATGGAGATAGCAGAGCATTAAATCAAGCACAGAGTCCTTCCTAGCACAGGGCTCTGTGGGGCTGACCCCGGCGCCCAGGCCTGGGAAACCCACCTCAGCACCTCCTCATTCTAATCTGAACTCCACCCACACCAGACCAGATGGTTTCCTGCAGCTGAGACAAGATGATGAGCTGGGCCCTCAGGGAGCTGACCCCAGTTCAGAACATCACTCTCTTTCTCAAAGCTTCAACTGTCAAGTTCCTTGTGAATAACTTCTCTCATACTGCTCTCCCAATAACGGCATGCTTGGAATGGTTGTTATGGCTTCTAAAATTATATCCAGAACTATTTTTAATATCATGGGAAAAATCTTAAGACAGCATGTTAAATAAAAGTAAAAGGAACAGGGCAAGGACGCCAGGCTGAACACACACATCTACTTTTGCTCCTCTCTATGAAAGAAAACTGTAAAGAAGTTACTTTTTGAAGGCATAAACCTTATAAGAAGGCAAAAAGAAAGAGAAAGGAGACAGTAGTAAGAGAGTATAGGTAGCTAGAAAACTGGTAGATGGGAACCCAGCACCCCTGACCCGCTTAGTCTTAGACCAGTAGGGACAGGAACAATGAGATACACCCTGAACGTCTCACCAGATGCCCTGAAACTCAGGAAGTGGAGGAGCCAGGGACACGGAGGGGAGGGCAGAAGGCAGAGCTAAAAGAAGGAGGTCAAGTTCCAAGTCTAGGACCAGATCTCTGCCTCCAACCACGTCAGAGAGGTATTGCTCCTTAGGAGGCTGAGGATTATCTGGTGGAGGGGTTAATCGAAATCCCTGAATTGGGGACCACGAGGCCCGTCTAGGGAGGGAAGCAGCAACCACAGGATGAGTGATGGATGCTGAGACTCCGCCTCCCCTAGCCCTCCTCTCAGCTCACAGCACTGGCTGCCAGGCCTGTTCCTGCCTGCAGGACGTGACAGCATCCTCTCTGTGGGCTCTCACCAGCTGCAGACAGGCCATAAATATGCACTCCTGGGGCGGAGGTTGGAGGGGAGCACATTGTGACAGGGGGGCCCCCTTTAAAAAAAAGAAGCCTCCGCCTGACACACACTTGGACCTTCTAAAGCAGCTTCTCAGTGCTTCCTACACCCCGTGTCTCCAGTGCTCCCCAACATGCCAGGCCAAGGTAAAGACCATAAAAGAAAAAGGAGACCCTGAAAGATGGGAACTTCCTCCAGCGAAGCTATCAATTCCAAGATAAATAAGAAAAGTCTCCATGCAACAAAAAGAAGACAAATTTTGAAAGGCAACATGTAAGAGTTACATAGAAAAATAAAGCCACGTCACAAGATTCATTCATTTACAGAAACAAACAGTTCTCGGACATTAAAAACTTGATAGTACTGCAGAGCACAGGGAGCTCTGCTCAATGTTAGGTACTAACCTGGATGGGAAGGGAGTTTGGGGGAGAATGGATACATATACGTGTATGGCTGAGTCCCTTCGGTGTTCACCTGAAACTATCATAGCTTTGCTAATTGACTACGTTCAACACAAAATTAAAACCTTTCATTTCTACTACTGAGTTTTCTAAAAGTTTTTTAAAAAACTTGATACTAGAAAGGAAACTTTCTTTTGAAAAGTTGTTCAGTAAAATTGGAGAAATCTCGCTGTGAGGGCCGGGCCCAGGGCCTGGGGGCTTCCAGTTCACAAGGAATGACTAGCCTCCCTGGCTACAACTCCAATCAGGCACCTGAAGTCACAGATCACGACCCCACAGCCAGCTCTAAAGGACTCCAGGGACACGGAGGAGGGCAGAAGGCAGAGCTAAAGGAAGGAGGTCAAGTTCCAAGTCTAGGACCAGATCTCTGCCTCCAACCACGTCAGAGAGGTATTGCTCCTTAGGAGGCTGAGGATTATCTGGTGGAGGGGTTAATCGAAATCCCTGAATTGGGGACCACGAGGCCCGTCTAGGGAGGGAAGCAGCAACCACAGGATGAGTGATGGATGCTGAGACTCCGCCTCCCCTAGCCCTCCTCTCAGCTCACAGCACTGGCTGCCAGGCCTGTTCCTGCCTGCAGGACGTGACAGCATCCTCTCTGTGGGCTCTCACCAGCTGCAGACAGGCCATAAATATGCACTCCTGGGGCGGAGGTTGGAGGGGAGCACATTGTGACATGGGGGCCCCCTTAAATAAAAGAAGCCTCCGCCTGACACACACTTGGACCTTCTAAAGCAGCTTCTCAGTGCTTCCTACACCCCGTGTCTCCAGTGCTCCCCAACATGCCAGGCCAAGGTAAAGACCATAAAAGAAAAAGGAGACCCTGAAAGATGGGAACTTCCTCCAGCGAAGCTATCAATTCCAAGATAAATAAGAAAAGTCTCCATGCAACAAAAAGAAGACAAATTTTGAAAGGCAACATGTAAGAGTTACATAGAAAAATAAAGCCACGTCACAAGATTCATTCATTTACAGAAACAAACAGTTCTCGGACATTAAAAACTTGATAGTACTGCAGAGCACAGGGAGCTCTGCTCAATGTTAGGTACTAACCTGGATGGGAAGGGAGTTTGGGGGAGAATGGATACATATACGTGTATGGCTGAGTCCCTTCGGTGTTCACCTGAAACTATCATAGCTTTGCTAATTGACTACGTTCAACACAAAATTAAAACCTTTCATTTCTAGTACTGAGTTTTCTAAAAGTTTTTTAAAAAACTTGATACTAGAAAGGAAACTTTCTTTTGAAAAGTTGTTCAGTAAAATTGGAGAAATCTCGCTGTGAGGGCCGGGCCCAGGGCCTGGGGGCTTCCAGTTCACAAGGAATGACTAGCCTCCCTGGCTACAACTCCAATCAGGCACCTGAAGTCACAGATCACGACCCCACAGCCAGCTCTAAAGGACTCCAGGCGAGCTCTCCCCACCCAGTCCTGAGCCCCAGAAGCTCCTCTGCCCTGTCCACCCTGTGCTGGCCTCCTGCAAGGACCAGGCCCGCTGCCTGGAGTGATGCTGGAGGCCAGAATTCCCTTGACGCCATGAGCACTCTATGACAGAGAAAATCTCTTAATGGAGCTTTTCACTCCTTAGGCAGAGGCCAGACTGAAACACAAATCTCTCTAGGGAAAGGAAACAACAACTGAAATTCATACTGATGAATGCCCAAGGTCCCAGAGTCTCTCCTGGGGCGAGTACCAGTGAGGACAGGATACCAGCTCAGAGAGCCAAGTGGAGGGGACAACAAGGCTCTAAGGAATGAAGACACTGTCCACATGGCTCACCCGGGGTCTCCCAAGCCTACCGGCTCATAACCCTCTTCCTATCCCCTTGCCACACCAGGCACTCACTAAATGTTCTTTAAAGTCATTTTCCAAAGACAGGGTGAGCCGAGAGGACTCAGCAAGTTCTCCAAGGGGGCTGGGATGAGGTCTGACGATGGCACACAAGAGTGGTATTTAATTAGAAATCCAGACAGGCCCTCCTTCCTGCCCTAGAAAGGGCTGTGCCCATGTATCCGCTGATCTCAGTGATGGGGATGCAGGAGAAAGGCTGCCAAAGAGGTTTCAGCCATCGTCTCTCCAGTTGTATATGGCTGTGTCCATAACAGGTCAGGGTCACAGAGTATCTGCTGGTTAACTCTCACAAGGGCCCTCAGAGGGGCTCAAGGCAAGCAGCAGCACTGTTTGGCAGAAAAGGAGATAAAACACACACAAACAAGTGGAGTAAATGGCCTGAGATCACGCAGAGAATAAAAGATCACTCCAAATACTTGGTCTCCCGGTCCAGACGCCTTTCAGCCACAAAACGGTGGGATAACAAGAGTCAGTCCCTGAGAAGCCTGTCCCTCTGAAAGGAAGAGAGGGAGCTCATGCCCCGACCCCACCCGGTCCACACCCGGTGCTGCCTCCACCAGGAACTGTCAGACCACAAGCAGCCTCTCCAAGCCAAGCAACGACCTGGGAGAGTGGGAGCAGGAAGCACCCGCACACACCTGAGGAGAGAAAGAGAAGACAAGACATCTCTGTCCTGGCCTCAGAACCTCAGAGAAAAAGTGGCTAACGGGTCTGCAAAATTCCTTCGTAGACTGCACTGCGACCAGTCAGCAAAGTCAGAGGAGTGTTAGGCAGGTCATAGGCTCAAAGAATTACAAGAAAAAAAAAAAAAAAAGGCAAAGAGTTATTTTTTTAATGTCAGTGGGAAAAGGCGGCAGAATCAAGCATTTTAAAGGCTGTGCTGGGAGCCCCCCCCGGGTAGTAACTCAAGTTACAGCAGGCAAGGGCTCCTCCGCACCAAGGCGAAACCTCTCTAAAGAGTGCGCCGGGCCAAGGTCAATGCCCCGAGCTCATCTTAGAAGCACGACGGCGGCAGCGCTGCACCCAGCCTCCACTTGGTGCGGGGACAGGAACCCGTGGACTCACCTTCCACTGATCCCCGGAAAGTTCGAACACAAACTCACTCCTGTGTTTGTCTCTCTCCTTGGAAAGCGCGCTCCGCTTCGCGAGAGAGGTCCTTTCGATCCTTTCCAGCAGCCTCACGCTGGTGTCTATGAAGCCGTTTTTGCAGTACTCGGCCTGGGGAATGCCTTTCCTCCTGCACTCGGCCACGAAGTTCCACTCTTCCTTTATTCTAAAACGGGCAATAGAGGTCACGGTCACCTGGGGAATCGCCATCACCTACCTGGAGAAGCCGGGCAGGCCACCTGGGCGCATGCGCGGTCCTCATCACCTGCCGTTTCCCAGCAGCCGGAGACGAGCCCTCCCGTCCACTTCTGCCCCCTCGCCCCGCCCCTCCTTTCTTGTTTCCTCTGCTCTGGGGGACCTGGGGACGGGAGGTGGGTAGAAATCTTAAACCTCCAGAGTTGTGAATTATTAGCAAATCTGATTTTAAAATAAGGTAAGTTACACGGCTAAAATTTCTACGAAAATTACTTATGCCTTTGATTAATTACAATATCCTTTGATAATTAGAAGGTGCCAACCCCAATTTTTTAAAAAAACATTTATTTATTTATTTTGGGGGGGCGGGTTGGAGAGGGAAGGGGGCAGGCAGGCCACTTCTATTGGTCTTTCATTTGTCTATTTTCAGCCATCTTTGTTCTTTGGCCCGTGTGGGCCTCCCATCGCGGTGGCTTCTGTTGTCCCAGAGCACCAGCTCTGGGCACATGCGCTCCAGAGCTCTGGCGTGGTAATTGGACACATGGGTCCAGCCGCTCCGCAGCACGTGGGATCTTCCCAGGCCAGGGATGGAACCAGCGCCCCTTGCACTGTAAGGTGGTGTCCTTACCCACTGGACCACCAGGGGAAGCCCCAACCCAAATTTTTTAATGCATTTTTTTTTTAATGCAGGAGTTTGCTGTTCTTTCAGAAGCCATCAACCCAGGTGGTGCTAGTGGTAAAGAACCAGTCTGCCGATGCAGGAGACATAAGAAACATGGGTTCAACCCCTGGGTCTGGACAATCCCCTGGAGAAGGGCATGGCAACCCACTCTAGTATTCTTGCCCGGAGAAACCCATGGAGCCTGGCGGGCTACAGTCCATAGGGTTGCACAGAGTTGGACATGACTGAAATGACTTAGCACACATGCAGGAGCATACAGATAGAAATATGTAGGCAGACCCAGTTTATAAAATACAGCTTTCGAAAGTCACCCATCAGCCACCTGGGGAAACTTCACTCCTACAGATGAACCTTGTATTCATAAATTCCAGTTCTAATCAGGCACTGGAGTCAGACACTGAGGAGCCCAGGACTCCTGAGCCTCCCCAGCATTCCCAGTAACTTCTGCTACTCCTCTGTCCCATTATTTTATAGTTTTCTTCTCCCGCCAGGCTGACCATAAGCTCCATGACAATGGACCACATCTTGCTGCCTTCCTGATGCCCACACCAGAAGAAAATGCAGAAAAGAGCTATAAGTGGGCTTCTCTGAGAAATACTAGCAAGGGCTTGGGGTGACTTGCTGCGCCTCATTAGTTTTTCTGTATAATATAAATATTTTGAATACCATTTGATAAAAATAAACTTAAATATCTCACTGTAGCTCTAACTTTGACTGCAGCAGTAAGGGGTTCAGGGTAGACCCTAGAGGCAAGATGCAGGTTGCCACAACGATGCCTTCTATTCACTGAGCATGTTTCAGAGTAATACCTCTAACTTTTCTTTCTTCATTTCTTAGACTGAACCTAAAGGTAGATTTTGGCAATGTAATGAAATGATACTCACTAAGCTTTACCCAATATATCTTTCCTATATCACCAATTACAGACCGATGTGACCATTCCACATATCTTGGTACAGTCAAATAGAACAGAAAAAAAGGAAATGAGACAGGCTACTTTAAAAATATCTAAGTACTAAATCTTTCTTGGATTTCTTTTTTAAATGTTTTATATCTTAGTCCCTTTAAAACCTAATGAGAGAAAACTCACAATGAGAATATAAACTATTTTTACAGTGCTGTTCTCTCCCTTGAGAGTAACTAATGTAAATAAAATGTCAGTCTTTACACCCGATCACTCAAGTAATTGAGTAGGCTTCCCCTTGAGTCAATGTTGGTAGAACTTCCAATACAAGACAAACATACAAAACAATGCTATGAGTGCTCTATTAATTAAATCAGTAAAGGTTCAAAGAAAAACTCTTCCTTAGGAAATGAGCCCACAGTCTTAGCCTAAATGGCAGATAGTCTCACCAGATGAAACACTCCTCACTTAGTGCCTAACAATAGCATCACTAGCTCTCTCTCTACATGACTGAGTTTCATTCAAGTAGAGCAGTTTTTCTCTACTTTATCTCTACTCATAATATTTAAGTGCCAGGATGAAGTATTACAAAATGAAACACCATGAAGTGAGGTAACAGAGCCCCTCGCTGTGATCCTTACAATGTGAGTTAGTCCCTCAGGCGTGTCTGACTCTTTGCGACCCTGCCATCCTCCTCTGTCCATGGGGTTCTCCAGGCAAGAATACTGGAGTGGGTCGCCATGCCCTCCTCCAGGGGACTCAGGAATCGAACCCTGGTCTCCTGCATTGTAGGCGGATTATTTACTGTCTGAAGAAGGAGGAGGCAGGGGAGCCCTGCTTGATAATGATCCTTACAGTAGCAGCTTCACTGTCAACCATGATCGGAAGAGGTATTTGTTTAGCTGAAACAGTTCATAGAGATGGAGAGCCAAGAATGAAGAGACATTCCCATCCTACACATTTTGTTTTTATCCTAAAGCATCAACATGTGTAACCATTTGCCAACTTGACACAGGGTCATAGACTACTTTTGAGAATGGGTCTGCCAATCAGAATCCCACTCTGCCTTTCTTCACCCAGAACGTGTCATCCAAGACTTCCAGGTTGAGGTTCTTCACGGGGAGTAAAAATTACAGATGTGTCAAGCCACCTGAACATGCAGCCTTTCTAGCTCATTGTACTTTTATCCGTCCTGCACAGTGTTAATTCAACTGTGTGGTTCATACTGACCACACACGCAATTTTTCCAAAGCACTCAACTTAGCTTTCATACGCATAATAACGCTAGCTCATACTTCATGAGTGTACCACAGCAGTCAAGCCAATCTAAGTAAAAACAGCATCAATGCAATGAATCCTATCTAGTGGTCAGCTCGCCAGGCAAGGGCTGAGTGTAGGAGAGAGAGCGGCCCTCACGTGGTCACACAGGGGAAGAGCATTACAGAGCCCGCTGAGGGCAGCTAAGCAGTCTGCTCAGAATTTACTGTAGAGGAATTTATCATGTCATTGCTGTCTCTATGCCTAGCATGATGCCTGGAAGTTACGTGGGTCCTTATAGCTCTGAGTGTTATTGTTACAGGAGTCGAATGGCCATTGTGGGCAGCAGTGTGAAGATTCTGAAGTCCAAAGAACAAGTGTCGCTGACAGGGAAAAATCTCGGAGGAAAGGCACCCCCTCCACAACACAACTGCAGCCTCCCTTATTCACTAAAGAAAGTACAAAGCAGATACAGAGAACACATACTTTTCCAGTGCGCTTTTCTCGAGCCGTTCTGCCTCCTTCTTCTGCCAGGCTTTGTGCTTCTTGACACGAGTTTCCCACAAGGCTCTGACGACAGAAATGTCGAATACGACCACTTTATGCCCCATTTTGGGAGCATGAAATTACCTGTTTAAGAAACATATATATGTCAGCTTCATGCACACAGAGAAGAAAATATTTTAACTTGAACTTAATAAAATATAAATGAAGCGGTTTCATTAATCATGATGAAATGCATTAGCTTTCAAGTCAAAAACTTATTAAAAAATGATGATGAAATAAATGCCTTGATGCTTCCAGGATGGCAGTTGCTAATGTTCTTAAAGGTCTGAGAGTACACTTGTCTACAAGTCAGAAGTTCAGCACGCAGCTGGGGTCAACTCCTCTAGAACGTCCCACTTGCCTCTCTACCCCTCAGCCAAAACATGGGTTCCCAAAGCCCCCTGGGTATTCAAGCTTGATGTTTCCACATTCTATTAAATTTACTGGAATTGGATCTTTCCAGTACATTGTAGCATGCTTAAAGATAAGTTTGATGAATTAATTATAACACACACACACACACACCAGTTATCTGAGGCTAAACACCCACCACCATTAAGTAACAAAACTAAGCACTGTACTAAACTCTACCAAGCACTTTCTCACCTGGGACTGGTCAAATAGTCTGGACACTTGTTCTATAGGCTTTCCCTGTGACACGAACCCTTGTAAGCTGCTGATCCCTGTTTATGTGGTTTTCCAAGTGCAAAGAAAATCAGACTCAGGTGCATCTTGGTCATCACTTCTTAGTGAGCCCTAGCACAGGGAGCCTGGCACACAGAAGGTGCTCCATAAATATTTATTGAAAGAATAAGTAAGTAAATGAATGAATGAAAGTAAATAAAAGATTTGCATCCAGGTTGCTTCTCTCTCAGCTCACTCAATGACCTTTCCCTATTCTTTTTATTTTCCTACCTCATCTTTACTATTTAAGTGATTCTTTGCTCACTACAAAAAAAATCATCAAAACATAAAAGGACACTTCAATATTCACTCTATTAAATGCTGTACTTGGGGCTTCCCTGGTGGCTCAGATGGCAAAGAATCTGCCTCTAATGCAGGAGACCTGGTTTTGATCCCTGGGTCAGGAAGATCCCCTGGAGAAGGAAATCACAACCCACTCCAGTGGAGAATCCCATGGACAGAGGAGCCTGGTGGAACTAATTGACACTGTAAGAAACTTTATAAATGTTAAGCTTCATGCACACAGAGAAGAAAATATTTTAACTTGAACTTAATAAAATATAAATGAAGCGGTTTCATTAATCATGATGAAATGCATTAGCTTTCAAGTCAAAAACTTATTAAAAATGATGATGAAATAAATGCCTTGATGCTTCCAGGATGGCAGTTGCTAATGTTCTTAAAGGTCTGAGAGTACACTTGTCTACAAGTCAGAAGTTCAGCACGCAGCTGGGGTCAACTCCTCTAGAACGTCCCACTTGCCTCTCTACCCCTCAGCCAAAACATGGGTTCCCAAAGCCCCCTGGGTATTCAAGCTTGATGTTTCCACATTCTATTAAATTTACTGGAATTGGATCTTTCCAGTACATTGTAGCATGCTTAAAGATAAGTTTGATGAATTAATTATAACACACACACACACACACCAGTTATCTGAGGCTAAACACCCACCACCATTAAGTAACAAAACTAAGCACTGTACTAAACTCTACCAAGCACTTTCTCACCTGGGACTGGTCAAATAGTCTGGACACTTGTTCTATAGGCTTTCCCTGTGACACGAACCCTTGTAAGCTGCTGATCCCTGTTTATGTGGTTTTCCAAGTGCAAAGAAAATCAGACTCAGGTGCATCTTGGTCATCACTTCTTAGTGAGCCCTAGCACAGGGAGCCTGGCACACAGAAGGTGCTCCATAAATATTTATTGAAAGAATAAGTAAGTAAATGAATGAATGAAAGTAAATAAAAGATTTGCATCCAGGTTGCTTCTCTCTCAGCTCACTCAATGACCTTTCCCTATTCTTTTTATTTTCCTACCTCATCTTTACTATTTAAGTGATTCTTTGCTCACTACAAAAAAAATCATCAAAACATAAAAGGACACTTCAATATTCACTCTATTAAATGCTGTACTTGGGGCTTCCCTGGTGGCTCAGATGGCAAAGAATCTGCCTCTAATGCAGGAGACCTGGTTTTGATCCCTGGGTCAGGAAGATCCCCTGGAGAAGGAAATCACAACCCACTCCAGTGGAGAATCCCATGGACAGAGGAGCCTGGTGGACTACAGTCCATGGGGTCACAAAGAGTCAGACATGACAGTGACTAAAACTTTTACTTTTCAGGCTGTACTTATTTCCCTTACTGAAGTGAAATAAGTTTCTAGATAATGTTTTAAACTTCCCTTGCCTACAGCATCGACATCTGGCTAAATCCATTTCCTGATTTGCACAAATGCATGGAGTGTCCGTGGGCAAACATTATGGCTGTTGAATATTCTCTCTTCCAATTCCAGACACTTCTAAATAGCAGTCAGTCGGGATAGGAAACCAAATACTTCCTGTTCTGACTCAAGTCTGTGCTCTCCACCGATGGCCTGCCAATATGACTGGGAGAACTAGCTTATGTTTGTGCAGCTGAACATCTGAGGTCCATGAGTTTAGTCTGAAGAGCTGAAAACACTGACCTCAGTTGGTTCCCCTCCTTCCTCTAATTTCTGACATCTGGGACTGTCTTCCATATTTCCTAAACCTCTTTTACCTAAAGGAAATTTTTGACCAAGGTGCAAATGGTGCAAGTTTCTGTGTGGACATATGTTTTCAGTTCTCTTGGTTACATCCATAGGAGTAGAATTGGAGGGTATGTGTTAATTCTATGCTTGATGTTTTCAGGACCTGCCAGACTGTCTTCCAGAGCAGCTGCACCATTTTACATTTCCATCTGCAGTGTATGAGTGTTCCGGTATCGCCACCTCATCGCTGATGTCGTTAGCATCTCTCTTTGCATCCCAGCAGGTGTGAAGGGTGTCTAGTTGCTTGCATTTCCCTGATAGCTAATGATGCTGAACATCACTTTATGTGCTTATTGGCCATGTGGATACCTTCTTGGGAGAAATGACTATCCAGATTCTTTGCCCATTTTTTAATTGGGCTATCTGTCTTTTTATTGTTGAGTTGTGGCAGTTCTTTATATATTCTAGATATTTGTCCTTTGACAGATGTATGATTTACAGAAAAACATCCTCCCATCTTGTAAGCAGCCCCACCATGGGAAAAGTAAGAAACGCCACTGACTTGGGGCTTCCTGGTGGCTCAGATGGCAAAGAATCTGCCTCTAATGGGTGGACCTAGGAAGATCCCCTGGAGAAGGAAATCACAACCCACTCCAGTGGAGAATCCCATGGACAGAGGAGCCTGGTGGACTACAGTCCATGGGGTCACAAAGAGTCAGACATGACAGTGACTAAAACTTTTACTTTTCAGGCTGTACTTATTTCCCTTACTGAAGTGAAATAAGTTTCTAGATAATGTTTTAAACTTCCCTTGCCTACAGCATCGACATCTGGCTAAATCCATTTCCTGATTTGCACAAATGCATGGAGTGTCCGTGGGCAAACATTATGGCTGTTGAATATTCTCTCTTCCAATTCCAGACACTTCTAAATAGCAGTCAGTCGGGATAGGAAACCAAATACTTCCTGTTCTGACTCAAGTCTGTGCTCTCCACCGATGGCCTGCCAATATGACTGGGAGAACTAGCTTATGTTTGTGCAGCTGAACATCTGAGGTCCATGAGTTTAGTCTGAAGAGCTGAAAACACTGACCTCAGTTGGTTCCCCTCCTTCCTCTAATTTCTGACATCTGGGACTGTCTTCCATATTTCCTAAACCTCTTTTACCTAAAGGAAATTTTTGACCAAGGTGCAAATGGTGCAAGTTTCTGTGTGGACATATGTTTTCAGTTCTTTTGGGGTACATCCATAGGAGTAGAATTGGAGGGTATGTGTTAATTCTATGCTTGATGTTTTCAGGACCTGCCAGACTGTCTTCCAGAGCAGCTGCACCATTTTACATTTCCATCTGCAGTGTATGAGTGTTCCGGTATCGCCACCTCATCGCTGATGTCGTTAGCATCTCTCTTTGCATCCCAGCAGGTGTGAAGGGTGTCTAGTTGCTTGCATTTCCCTGATAGCTAATGATGCTGAACATCACTTTATGTGCTTATTGGCCATGTGGATACCTTCTTGGGAGAAATGACTATCCAGATTCTTTGCCCATTTTTTAATTGGGCTATCTGTCTTTTTATTGTTGAGTTGTGGCAGTTCTTTATATATTCTAGATATTTGTCCTTTGACAGATGTATGATTTACAGAAAAACATCCTCCCATCTTGTAAGCAGCCCCACCATGGGAAAAGTAAGAAACGCCACTGTCCCTGCAGGTTCCTCTCTGGAGAAAAGTTAACATGATGTTCACTTCAGAGGACAATTACTTAAAGGAATTTCATTGTATACCACAGAGTTCACACACCAAAGGGTGCATTCCGAGCTGAGAACAATCAGTTGATAGCTCACATGAAAGGTGATCAATTTGGTTGGGTTCAGACCTCACATTCCAACCTGCCATCTCTGGTGGTAATTCTCACATCAGATCTGCCTTCTCACTTGGCAGTGCTGTTCAGCTGCTCCATGGGCGCCACCTCGTGGCCATTTGGGACAGGCGCGATGGTCCATCCGAGTGATCAGTTCTAACACGCTAGAGTCAGATCCACGAAGGTGCAGCTTGGAGACGAACCCAGAAGCTCACATAAGCAACCTTTCAGTGTTGTTTTCCAGAGCTTCTCCTCTCTCTGGTCTCTCTGGTCCTTCCAGATTCCTGGGGCTCGCTTTTTAGTCCTCTGGTCAGAAACCTGAGACTTTAGCTACCCTGCTTTGCTGTACATATCTTACAACTGCACTGTGTCTGGGCCAAGTAACAGGAAGAGAGTGAGAGGAAAGAAACCAATGAGAGCTTCCTCCTTTGTCTGTGGACCAGAGCGTCTCTGCTCAGAAAGGAAGGATCCTCTCTCTCAAAGTCTGGGTGACTGACGTCCTCCCCCATTTCCTGTAGGGGCTGAGGTGTGTAGGAAAGAAAAAGAAAAAAGACAGGGATTTACCCCAGCTCTGAGCATTAGCAGTCTCTTTCTTACTACTAGAGTAAATTGAGTACTTTGTATTCAATTCTGGGTTTCAGGTTGCCTTGAGTCCAGTCGGGGGAATACTGGAAGGAAAAATGGGGAAGAGACCACAGGCTCTGTGCCACTTTGGATTCTGCTGTTTTACCCTTCTTTTCTTGCAACTGTTTCACTTTTCAGGGTCTTCCTGTTGCTGTTCTGTATAATACATCCAGGTTTTACAGCTGCATTTAGTGGGAGAGAAGGGTTAAGCATGCCTACTCCATCCTAGGCTTCCCTAGTGGCTCAGATGTAGTTGAGTTGTGGCAGTTCTTTATATATTCTAGATATTTGCCCTTTCTTTTCTTTGAAGCAGCCCCACCATGGGAAAAGTAAGAAACGCCACTGTCCCTGCAGGTTCCTCTCTGGAGAAAAGTTAACATGATGTTCACTTCAGAGGACAATTACTTAAAGGAATTTCATTGTATACCACAGAGTTCACACACCAAAGGGTGCATTCCGAGCTGAGAACAATCAGTTGATAGCTCACATGAAAGGTGATCAATTTGGTTGGGTTCAGACCTCACATTCCAACCTGCCATCTCTGGTGGTAATTCTCACATCAGATCTGCCTTCTCACTTGGCAGTGCTGTTCAGCTGCTCCATGGGCGCCACCTCGTGGCCATTTGGGACAGGCGCGATGGTCCATCCGAGTGATCAGTTCTAACACGCTAGAGTCAGATCCACGAAGGTGCAGCTTGGAGACGAGCCCAGAAGCTCACATAAGCAACCTTTCAGTGTTGTTTTCCAGAGCTTCTCCCTCTCTCTGATCTCTCTGGTCCTTCCAGATTCCTGGGGCTCGCTTTTTAGTCCTCTGGTCAGAAACCTGAGACTTTAGCTACCCTGCTTTGCTGTACATATCTTACAACTGCACTGTGTCTGGGCCAAGTAACAGGAAGAGAGTGAGAGGAAAGAAACCAATGAGAGCTTCCTCCTTTGTCTGTGGACCAGAGCGTCTCTGCTCAGAAAGGAAGGATCCTCTCTCTCAAAGTCTGGGTGACTGACGTCCTCCCCCATTTCCTGTAGGGGCTGAGGTGTGTAGGAAAGAAAAAGAAAAAAGACAGGGATTTACCCCAGCTCTGAGCATTAGCAGTCTCTTTCTTACTACTAGAGTAAATTGAGTACTTTGTATTCAATTCTGGGTTTCAGGTTGCCTTGAGTCCAGTCGGGGGAATACTGGAAGGAAAAATGGGGAAGAGACCACAGGCTCTGTGCCACTTTGGATTCTGCTGTTTTACCCTTCTTTTCTTGCAACTGTTTCACTTTTCAGGGTCTTCCTGTTGCTGTTCTGTATAATACATCCAGGTTTTACAGCTGCATTTAGTGGGAGAGAAGGGTTAAGCATGCCTACTCCATCCTAGGCTTCCCTAGTGGCTCAGATGGTAAAGAATCTGTCTGTTCCATCTTACCCCAAGCCAGAAATCTCCACATTTCATTTTCCTTTCACCACTTTCCTTACTCTAGCTCAGAGGCATATTTTTTTAAGCCACGCCTTGTTATGGGATCTCAGTTCCCCAACCAGGGATTGAACATGACGAATCTGCAGTGAAGCACAGAGTCTGAGCCACTGGACCACCCGGGAATTCCCCTTAAGCTGTTTTAAGGCTTTGACTTTTGACATAAGAGCTTCCATAAACGAATGCCAAGCATCAACCTGAAAACAAGAGGTTAAATACTATAGCCAATAATGGAGAAAAGCTTTTAAAAGAGAAAGAATCAGGCAGTCCAGTTTCTTTGAGGAAATCTCTTCACATAATCCAAGTCTACACATAAAAGCAAAGCAGGAAGCCAAAGTAAAGTGACCGCTTTTGAGCGCTGTGGACAGTCATCCAAGAATAACTGAAGCTGGAAGACCCGCCTGCTGTCCACAGTGTGTGTGTTCTAGATCAGCCAGTCATTGTTCCAATTCTTTTGTAGAGCTTCTTTTATTTTCTTAGGCCAGTAACCCTCAAAAAGTAACCGGCTGTATACATTCTTCTGTATATTAATTTATAGGCATTAATTGAGAGAAACATAGAAGAAATCCCCATGTTCGAGAAATGGCCTCCTCTTGATGCCTTTGTGTCGTAGTTTTAAAAGGCTGTAAACCTGCTGGCTCAGACAGTCAAGAATCTGCCTGCGATTGAGACTCAGGTTCAATTCCCAGGTCAGGAAGATCCCCTGGAGAAGGGAATGGCCAACCAACTCCAGTATTCTTGCCTGGAGAATCCCATGAACAGAGAGACTGGCGGGCTACAGTACATGGGGTCACAAAGAACTAGATACGACTGAACGACTAACACTTTTCATTCAACCAACATTAGTATCAGTATTTTGGTAGAAAAGCATCTATCCCTTTTGTCATCTAACTACATTCACTATTTTAATTTTCTGCCAAGCAGAAAAAAGAGGTACTATCCTTCAACTTTTCAGGGTCTTCCTGTTGCTGTTCTGTATAATACATCCAGGTTTTACAGCTGCATTTAGTGGGAGAGAAGGGTTAAGCATGCCTACTCCATCCTAGGCTTCCCTAGTGGCTCAGATGGTAAAGAATCTGTCTGTTCCATCTTACCCCAAGCCAGAAATCTCCACATTTCATTTTCCTTTCACCACTTTCCTTACTCTAGCTCAGAGGCATATTTTTTTAAGCCACGCCTTGTTATGGGATCTCAGTTCCCCAACCAGGGATTGAACATGACGAATCTGCAGTGAAGCACAGAGTCTGAGCCACTGGACCACCCGGGAATTCCCCTTAAGCTGTTTTAAAGCTTTGACTTTTGACATAAGAGCTTCCATAAACGAATGCCAAGCATCAACCTGAAAACAAGAGGTTAAATACTATAGCCAATAATGGAGAAAAGCTTTTAAAAGAGAAAGAATCAGGCAGTCCAGTTTCTTTGAGGAAATCTCTTCACATAATCCAAGTCTACACATAAAAGCAAAGCAGGAAGCCAAAGTAAAGTGACCGCTTTTGAGCGCTGTGGACAGTCATCCAAGAATAACTGAAGCTGGAAGACCCGCCTGCTGTCCACAGTGTGTGTGTTCTAGATCAGCCAGTCATTGTTCCAATTCTTTTGTAGAGCTTCTTTTATTTTCTTAGGCCAGTAACCCTCAAAAAGTAACCGGCTGTATACATTCTTCTGTATATTAATTTATAGGCATTAATTGAGAGAAACATACTAGAAATCCCCATGTTCGAGAAATGGCCTCCTCTTGATGCCTTTGTGTCGTAGTTTTAAAAGGCTGTAAACCTGCTGGCTCAGACAGTCAAGAATCTGCCTGCGATTGAGACTCAGGTTCAATTCCCAGGTCAGGAAGATCCCCTGGAGAAGGGAATGGCCAACCAACTCCAGTATTCTTGCCTGGAGAATCCCATGAACAGAGAGACTGGCGGGCTACAGTACATGGGGTCACAAAGAACTAGATACGACTGAACGACTAACACTTTTCATTCAACCAACATTAGTATCAGTATTTTGGTAGAAAAGCATCTATCCCTTTTGTCATCTAACTACATTCACTATTTTAATTTTCTGCCAAGCAGAAAAAAGAGGTACTATCCTTCAACTAAAAGGATTCTGAATGTGCCAGGATTTAAATCAAGGTTTTACCTGTCAGATGTTCTGTTTATAAATGTGTGTAATGAAAACTAGAGACTCTAAGAATGGTAAGTGATGATTATGTAAGCTTGGGATCTACGTAGTAACATCCAGAGACGCTGGGAAGCAGAGAAATAGCAGCTGCTAAGTCCCAGGTCCAGCCCAGCTGCTGGCCCCCTATGTAGGACTGGGGTAACTCCAGGTCCCCCTTGACAACTGAACAGGTTCGACCTTAACCCAGGAGGTCACAGCCCCACATGTGGTGCTGAGACTGGGAAAGTGGTTTTACGATAAGAACCCATGAGTCATTCCATCCTGGAAAAAACACCAGTTGGGCTGGGGGCGGGGGGAGCAAAGGAGGCAGATTCCAGGACAGACACAGGTGCCATTCACTCAGCAGCCTGGGCGAATGAGAGGCCCCTGGAAAACTCACAAAGCTAATCTCTTCTTTGCGGCATGAACTCCATTCAGCCCACTCTTTCAGATAATTATGTAAAATGTAAGTTTATAAGCATTAACTTTCTGCAGAACTAGAGAAATATCACCCAGGTATACTATCCCAAAGCGGAAGAGAGGAAAAATTAACTTCTCCAGGACGCAGTCTGGAAACCCTTGACACGAATGAAATATTAACTTCTCAGAGAAAACACTACAACCAAGGAGACGCTGCTGAGGCAGGATAAGAAGACCGAGCTTTAGCCAGGGCCGCACTGAACCTGGACAGCAAGGGTGCATGGCTCCAAGAGGACTCTCAGGCCAGTTCTCTGCCGGAGATCTGGCTTCACGGGGTGAGCATAGAATCATGAGAACAGGTCTCCCCAGACTTAGCTTAAGTATCTACAGCCACAGAACATCTTCCAGAGAAGAAACCACTTGGAAGTGTAAGAGGGGAGGGGTCCATGGTGTCTCTCATTGCAACAGAAAGGACATGGGCACCGAGTATGGTCCGGTTCACTCCCCTCTAGTGTTTCAGGCCTTGAGCAGCCATCTCAACCATCCAAAGGTTGGATTCAGGTTGGAAAAACAATTTTTTTTCCTGGAAAAACCACTTGCGCGGCCTCCCTGGTTGATCCAGTGGGTAAGGACACCACCTTGCAGTGCAAGGGGCGCCGGTTCGATCCCTGGTCTGGGAAGATCCCCCGTGCCGCGGAGCGGCTGGACCCATGTGTCCAATTACCAAGCTGGAGCTCTGGAGTGCATGAGCCCAGAGCCGGTGCTCTGCGACAACAGAGGCCACTGCAATGGGAGGCCCACATGGGCCAAGGAACAAAGATGGATGAAAATAGACAAATGAAAGCCCAATAGAAGTGACCCGCCCGCCCCGCTCCCTCCCCAACCCACGCCCAAAAATAAATAATAAATATTTAAAAAAAAAAAAAACTTGCTTTGTCAAAGAAAATTTTTTCATAATAGTAAAGGGCAAGATAGTAAATATTTTATGAAAAATACTTACATAACAAAAGAGAAAATGCCTGGGCTCCCTGCCTGTCCGGGGTGGGCCTGTCCGAGCAGTGAGCTCACGTCCATGCTTCTGCCCAGTTGCCACCTACTGGACACATTCTCAGGACCAGAGTGACAGGCCATTGAGAGACTGCAAGCACAGGGCAGGGGAGAGAGGGCCCTGTCAGTCAGTGTCACTCTCTGCCCCCGGGATGCCTGTGTGTCCGCCTCTCCTACTCATCCAAGCTGGGCAGCTTGGTTGAAGGTCGGAGACTCGCTGACTCCCCAACTCCTGAGCAGAGATTCGACTGCTTGGGGCCTGGCAGGTGCCAGCAGTAGAGTCTCCAGCGTGTGAATGGCAACCAGCGCGGGCCTGGGGCAGCAGTAAGATATGGCTGGCCAGGTAGACAAGTGCTGAGAGGCTGGGGGAATGGGGGCAGAGGCGGTTACTGTGGCTTGGTCTCCATGGCTGACAATGCTAGCCTGCCCCCGCAGTGCCCTGTGCCAGGCCTGTGGGTGACCATCTGCTGACCCCAGCTCTCATGAACAATACGAGAGAGCAGCTTTCCTTCCCCCGGCCTGCTGACCACGTGGCACATGCATCTGTTCCTGAACCTGCCTCTTCTCCGCTCCCCCAAATGGCTTTTTTTTTCCTGGACAAAAAGTTCTGGCAGATGTGATAGCTCTAAATGATACGCACCAATTCTTTGACTTTCTCCTTTTAAATAGGTAGAGTTTAATTCCTCTCTCCTTAAGTATGGACTGGACTTAGGAACCCACATTTAATGAATCTAATGGGGTTAAAGTGATGGTGTGTGACTTGTGAGATAACACATGACCCTCTCTCAGGGACACTCTGGGGAAAGTCAGCCACTGTGTCCCATGGATGCTCAAGCAGCTCTTTAGAGAAGCTTTGTGTGGAGACAAACTGAGGACTCCTGCCAACAGCCACGTAAGTGGAAGCTGTCTGAACAGCAGATCCTCAAGCCCCAGTCAAGCCTTCAGAAGACTGCAGCCCTAGGCAAAATCTACACTTCATGAGAGTCCCTGAGCCAGAACCATTTGGCTAAAGCACTCCGGGTTTCTGACCCTTAGAAACTATGATAAAACAAATGTCTATCATTTTAAGCGTTGGGCTAATTTTTATGCAGCAATAAATTAATAAAGTGGACTATAAAATAAGAGGCACTTATCAAAATCAGTCTTAATTTATAGTAACATCTGGTGTCTATGTCCAACTGCTTCCTCGACATACCCACTTGGACATCTCACACATATCTCAAAAGAAACATGATTCCGGGGCTTCCCTGGTGGTCCAGTGGGTAAGGACATCGTCTTGCAGTGCAAGAGGCGCCGGTTCAATCCCTGGCCTGGGAAGATCCCACGTGCTGTGAAGCGGCTGGACCGATGTGTCCAACGACCAAGCTGGAGCTCTGGAGCGCATGCGCCCAGAGTCGGTGCTCTGTGACGAGAGAGGCCACTGCGATGGGAGGCCCACACAGGCCAAAGAACAAAGATGGATGAAAATAGATAAATGACCAATAGAAGTGGCCCACCCGCCCCCTCCCTCTCCAACCCGACCCCTGCCCCAAATAAATAAATAATAAATATTAAAAAAAAAGAAGAAGAAGAAACATGATTCCCTCCAAACTTACTCATTTAGAATCTATTCATCCGTGGCTGCCCTAATTCTCCAGCTCAGCCATGACTCCATATCTGTCTGGAGGTCACTCCTTTATGCCTTCTGTTTCCTCACTGTGATCACCCAAAATACGGGACAGGCGTGCACACACACACACACATACACACACACACACATATCCAAATCTCTGCTGTAAGTCTTAGAGAGCATGCGTTTCTCACCACCAATTTCTGCCACATCTGGCCTCAGTTGTGCAGAAGCCTCACAGCTGGCCTCCTGACTTCCTTCTTACCCACGTCCAATCCATTTGCTACACAGTGGTGAGCATCACCGCCCGAGGAGAACCAGATCACGTGGCCACCTGGCCCGAGTCCACCAGAGAACAGCCCCAACAGCACGTTAAGTGGAAGCTTTGTGTGGAGACAAACTGAGGACTCCTGCCAACAGCCACGTAAGTGGAAGCTGTCTGAACAGCAGATCCTCAAGCCCCAGTCAAGCCTTCAGAAGACTGCAGCCCTAGGCAAAATCTACACTTCATGAGAGTCCCTGAGCCAGAACCATTTGGCTAAAGCACTCCGGGTTTCTGACCCTTAGAAACTATGATAAAACAAATGTCTATCATTTTAAGCGTTGGGCTAATTTTTATGCAGCAATAAATTAATAAAGTGGACTATAAAATAAGAGGCACTTATCAAAATCAGTGTTAATTTATAGTAACATCTGGTGTCTATGTCCAACTGCTTCCTCGACATACCCACTTGGACATCTCACACATATCTCAAAAGAAACATGATTCCGGGGCTTCCCTGGTGGTCCAGTGGGTAAGGACATCGCCTTGCAGTGCAAGAGGCGCCGGTTCAATCTCTGGCCTGGGAAGATCCCACGTGCTGTGAAGCGGCTGGACCGATGTGTCCAACGACCAAGCTGGAGCTCTGAGCATGCGCCCAGAGTCGGTGCTCTGTGACGAGAGAGGCCACTGCGATGGGAGGCCCACACAGGCCAAAGAACAAAGATGGATGAAAATAGATAAATGACCAATAGAAGTGGCCCACCCGCCCCTCCCTCCCCACCCCACGCCCAAAATAAATAAATAATAAATATTAAAAAAAAAGAAGAAGAAGAAACATGATTCCCTCCAAACTTACTCATTTAGAATCTATTCATCCGTGGCTGCCCTAATTCTCCAGCTCAGCCATGACTCCATATCTGTCTGGAGGTCACTCCTTTATGCCTTCTGTTTCCTCACTGTGATCACCCAAAATACGGGACAGGCGTGCACACACACACACACATACACACACACGCACATATCCAAATCTCTGCTGTAAGTCTTAGAGAGCATGCGTTTCTCACCACCAATTTCTGCCACATCTGGCCTCAGTTGTGCAGAAGCCTCACAGCTGGCCTCCTGACTTCCTTCTTACCCATGTCCAATCCATTTGCTACACAGTGGTGAGCATCACCGCCCGAGGAGAACTAGATCACGTGGCCACCTGGCCCGAGTCCACCAGAGACTTCCCTTTGGAACGGGAGGGAGATCCCAGCTCCTCACTGAGCCCAATAAGACCCTGGCAGGCTTCAGCCAGCTCCTCCTGCTCACCCCCACTGCTCTCCTCCTCTGAACCTGTCCACTCCCTGCTCCTTCCCACCTCCACACTGCTGCTCCCTCTGCTTAGTCACTCTGCTCATTCACAGGACCACCCACACCCCGACACCCCTGAAGTCAGCATGGCCTCCCCAGCCTCTCTGTCTAAGGAGAGCCCTCTGCTAGTCCACAGACTGTTGCTTACTTACTTCATGGCACATCATACAAGTTGAACCATTTGACCATTTGTTCAATTATACTTTCTCAGTCCATGGACGGAGGCATGGTTTACCGATAGGAGCAGCCACCTGCGGGGCCCTAGACCTGTGCTCAGAGCTTGACCCCTCAAGTCAGCCACTGACACTAAGTCACATAGTCACAGACATAGGAACTGGGGGAGCTTTGAGTGCCAGGCTCCCGCTTCTGAACCTCAACCCAGAAACCCCGGGTATGCAGCCAGTTTCCTTGGTGTGCATGTCTGTTCGTTGATTCCTGGGAACCCTAAATAACTGACATTTAGGGACACTCCTTAAATGCAGAAAGATGAATGTCCTTGTCTCTGAGCTCTCAACCTGGAGGGACGAACAGATGTTTAAAGGGATACATTTCAGTGCAGCGTGTGGATTCCACAGCAGAGACTGAAGGAACTGTGTGGGAGCCAGAAGAGGAGGGATGCCCTCGAGTGGGTGTGGGTGTGGGGGGACAGGTCAGGGACAGTCCCACAGGGACTGTGAGAAAGCAGAAAGGACCATTCTTCTAGGTTTGCTTGAATGGTTTTCTGCACTCCCTTCTCAAGCCAGGTGTATCAGAATCACTTTACAGAACCATCTGCTGTCCCGTGCCAGAGGGCAGGACTGGACGAACACATCCTTTGGCACAGAACACTAGTCTCCACTTAGAATCATACGCCAGGGTTCCAGGTGGGAGGGGGCACTTTCTGGTCACCGAGTTCTCTCACTGCTCATCACATGACAGGCTGGGCTGGAAGGGTCAGGGCTTACATGTCAGAGAATTTGAGGTGGGGAGGACCTGGGAGAGTTGGGGAGGAGACACAACGAAGTTCACAATTCAGGTGCCAAGCCAGTCTTGGCACTCTGTGAGGCTCCGTCTGTGAGGGTACGGGAGGGGAGAAGGACATGGAGCTGGTGCCAGGGGTCACCTGGGCCAGACATGGGGAGAGAGGGCTGGCTCCCTTTCTCCCCATCTGCCCTTCAGATACCCTGGGACGCTCACTCCCTTGGACTAACCAGCTCTAGGCCTTTTGCAGTGTTCTTCCAGGTGTATCCTCCCTGTGCAGAAAACGTCAATCGTCAGCCTTGCCAGATCTAAAAGAATGACTGTCCCCAACAGGAGCTTCCGTGACACCAAGGTACCCTGGGAGAATTATATGGCAGACAAGAGGCTTTAATGCCCCACAAAGTCCTTCCTATCCTCACATAAGGCCACTGCCTGGACTCCACAGTCGGCACGCAGAGTGAGCTTTCTGATGGAAACCGTGGTGGAAAGAGTGGGTAAATATTCAAGTGAGGTCAGTCACAATAGTGACACTATTTCAGCCAAATTCTAAAGTACATTACATTTTATGTCCTCTGATCAGAGGTGCCCTGGGGGGAAAAAAACCCAAAACTATTTAGGTGGAATGTCCTTGTCTCTGAGCTCTCAACCTGGAGGGACGAACAGATTTTAAAGGATACATTTCAGTGCAGCATGTGGATTCCACAGCAGAGACTGAAGGAACTGTGTGGGAGCCAGAAGAGGAGGGATGCCCTCGAGTGGGTGTGGGTGTGGGGGGACAGGTCAGGGATAGTCCCACGGGGACTGTGAGAAAGCAGAAAGGACCATTCTTCTCGGTTAGCTTGAATGGTTTTCTGCATTCCCTTCTCAAGCCAGGTGTATCAGAATCACTTTATAGAACCATCTGCTGTCCCGTGCCAGAGGACAGGACTGGAAGAACACATCCTTTGGCACGGAACACTAGTCTCCACTTAGAATCATACGCCAGGGTTCCAGTGGGAGGGGGCACTCTCTGGTCACTGAGTTCTCTCACTTCTCATCACATGACAGGCTGGGCTGGAAGGGTCAGGGCTTACATGTCAGAGAATTTGAGGTGGGGAGGACCTGGGAGAGTTGGGGAGGAGACACAACGAAGTTCACAGTTCAGGTGCCAAGCCAGTCTTGGCACTCTGTGAGGCTCCCTCTGTGAGGGTACAGGAGGGGAGAAGGACATGGAGCTGGTGCCAGGGGTCACCTGGGCCAGACATGGGGAGAGAGGGCTGCCTCCCTTCCTCCCCATCTGCCCTTCAGATACCCTGGGACCCTCACTCCCTTGGACTAACCAGCTCTAGGCCTTCTGCAGTGTTCTTCCAGGTGTATCCTCCCTGTGCAGAAAACATCAATCGTCAGCCTTGCCAGATCTAAAAGAATGACTGTACCCAACAGGAGCTTCTGTGATACCAAGGTACTCTGGGAGAATTATATGGCAGACAAGAGGCTTTAATGCCCCACAAAGTCCTTCCTATCCTCACATAAGGCCACTGCCTGGACTCCACAGTCGGCACGCAGAGTGAGCTTTCTGATGGAAACCGTGGTGGAAAGAGTGGGTAAATAATCAAGTGAGGTCAATCACAATAGTGACACTATTTCAGCCAAATTCTAAAGTACATTACATTTTATGTCCTCTGATCAGAGGTGCCCTGGGGACAGCCATTATTTTAGGGTAATTTGTTAGACTAAAAAATCCGGCCATGGGAGGCAGAGGCTCCAGGTAGGATTAAGAGAACCGTCTCAGAGTCAGTCTGCTGGGCTCGAGTCCTGCATCCTGACACAGCTACCGAGCCTCTCTGGACCTCCGTGTTCTCATCCGGACACGGGGTAACAGCAGCACTGAGCTCGGAGGATTAGCGAGAGGATCACGAGTGATAATTTGTGTCAAGGGCTGAAGACAGTACCTGGCACCCAGTTAAGCTCAAAAACCTGTCCGTTATTTAAAGGGAAAAAAAAAGACATTAAGACAGACGTTGCTCCCAATTAAACCTAAGTTAAACACAAGAGGTATGATACATGAGCATCTGGGGATTTTTCTCTGCCAGGCCTGGTAACAGAGGATCTTCCTGAGAACACCCAGCCTCCGAGTTATGGGAGAGGATCTGGACATCGGAAGAGCCGCCAGTGTGGATGAACTGCTTACAAACCTACAGTTGTCCTCTGCGTTTCCAATCACGTTCCCATCCTCACCCCCACCCAGCCTCTTCTGGAGGATGGACTTCCCCGCGAGAAGTCAATCATCCCCTCCAGGCGCTGAAGAAAAGCACAAACAAAGATGATTTGTCTCCCCTGCACAGCACTTTGGACCAGAAGGTTTTGAGCTCAGGCTTGAGCACAAGGGTGCCGCTGGGAGTAACTCGGCAGGAGTGTGCGGAGCCGGCCACAGGAGCTGGGCTGCCCGGGCCTGCCCGCCCACAGGCTCCTTTAGCCATTCAGAGCCAGCCCCTGCGCTACAGCCCAGACAGACTCGGAATCTTCAGCCAGCCCAGCGTCCGCATTTATTATGCCTTGGCACATTAGGGACTGACATAAACAACATACATAAACAACTGACATAAACACTGCCCCACACCTCCGCAGTTGCCACGCACCCCTTCCCTCACCGTCCCCTCACTCCCTCCAGTTTCAGGAGCAGCGCGCACTCAACCCCCCACACCCACCTACCCGCCGATTACACTGCAACCTTGAACCCCTGCCGCGGCCCTCCGAGCAGCGGGAATCCGAGCCTGTTTACACCGCAGCGGCTACACACTGGGGCCGGAAGCGCTCCAACCGCGGGAGCCTGCCTGCCTGTGCGCTAACCGGCTATATTTGTAAACTGATAATATGATCTGTAGGACATGTGCTGATAAACTATCTATCTATTCTATGTGACTCAGCCCGGCATGAGACAAAACAGACTTGGAGGGGAGGGTTTGGCACAGAGCAAACCATGAACTGGCCAATCTGAATCCTATAACCCGGGATTATCTGCACCTCCCTGCAGATGGCCCGGCCCTTTGACATTGGAAATCCTGAACTGTGTCAAATAAAACAGGCCAGAGAAAGGCCAAGGGTGCTGTTTCTTAGCCCTTTAAGCTACAAACCAAACACAAAGCAAAATAAGAAAGCCATAGGACCAAAGGAATGTAAGGTGTTGGGGTTGTTTTTTTCTGGTATTTGAAGCAACAGATGTTCAAAATCTTGATTTCATGTTACATTTTTTCTTAGTTTAATGAAGAAATTAATTTCCTAAAACACATGTGAGTTTAGGTTCTCTCTAGAGATTTTACTAATTTGACAAATATGTTTTCCTGATATCCAACACTGGGACAAGGTGACAGGATCAGGAACGGTGCCCACACTGCTTCACCGTGCAATGGTTCCTCATACACGCCACCCTAAAATAGACCTAGACCTTTTTTCTAGTATATACATAATAACTCTAATTATAAAATAGTTTGATTTCTGAAGGACTATTTTCTATTTGTTGGCATTTTAAATTGTACACATTCGTGAGGTTCAAATAAATCTTTATGATGATAATGAATCATACTTTATTTTAGATGTGCCTCTTACTACTTAGGATAGAATTTTCACATTATGTTTCTCTTTAGATAAATACTGTTACCTATTTAATATTAATCTTTAGCTTGATTTTTCTGATATTCTGAATTAAAGAATATAAATTGAAAAGGCAGTTTCAGTTCAGATTCTACCTGAATACTATTTCAGTTTATTAGAGAGATAAGTATTCAAAAACTTGATCATAGTTAAGTAGAAAAATCACCGTCCCCTCACTCCTCCAGTTTCAGGAGCAGCGCGCACTCAACCCCCCACACCCACCTACCCGCCGATTACACTGCAACCTTGAACCCCTGCCGCGGCCCTCCGAGCAGCGGGAATCCGAGCCTGTTTACACCGCAGCGGCTACACACTGGGGCCGGAAGCGCTCCAACCGCGGGAGCCTGCCTGCCTGTGCGCTAACCGGCTATATTTGTAAACTGATAATATGATCTGTAGGACATGTGCTGATAAACTATCTATCTATTCTATGTGACTCAGCCCGGCATGAGACAAAACAGACTTGGAGGGGAGGGTTTGGCACAGAGCAAACCATGAACTGGCCAATCTGAATCCTATAACCCGGGATTATCTGGACCTCCCTGCAGATGGCCCGGCCCTTTGACATTGGAAATCCTGAACTGTGTCAAATAAAACAGGCCAGAGAAAGGCCAAGGGTGCTGTTTCTTAGCCCTTTAAGCTACAAACCAAACACAAAGCAAAATAAGAAAGCCATAGGACCAAAGGAATGTAAGGTGTTGGGGTTGTTTTTTTCTGGTATTTGAAGCAACAGATGTTCAAAATCTTGATTTCATGTTACATTTTTTCTTAGTTTAATGAAGAAATTAATTTCCTAAAACACATGTGAGTTTAGGTTCTCTCTAGAGATTTTACTAATTTGACAAATATGTTTTCCTGATATCCAACACTGGGACAAGGTGACAGGATCAGGAACGGTGCCCACACTGCTTCACCGTGCAATGGTTCCTCATACACGTCACCCTAAAATAGACCTAGACCTTTTGTCTAGTATATACATAATAACTCTAATTATAAAATAGTTTGATTTCTGAAGGACTATTTTCTATTTGTTGGCATTTTAAATTGTACACATTCGTGAGGTTCAAATAAATCTTTATGATGATAATGAATCATACTTTATTTTAGATGTGCCTCTTACTACTTAGGATAGAATTTTCACATTATGTTTCTCTTTAGATAAATACTGTTACCTATTTAATAATTAATCTTTAGCTTGCATTTTTTCTGATATTCTGAATTAAAGAATATAAATTGAAAAGGCAGTTTCAGTTCAGATTCTACCTGAATACTATTTCAGTTTATTAGAGAGATAAGTATTCAAAAACTTGATCATAGTTAAGTAGAAAAATAATTTTCCCACAAATGCATTCAAAATACAACGAGAGGTCGGTTCTCTTTGAGCCACCCACCGTTTCAGCAGCGTCATCTCCCAGGTTAACAACTCCGATTCTCCCTTAAGCCGGCCCACTGTACTGGCAGCGACTCTCCCTTCCCCCACTCTAATAAACTTTACTTTCCTCTCAAAAAAAAAAAAAACAGTGAGATGCCTTTATGATGCTGGTTGGAGGAACAGGCCACTGTATAGAGCAGGCTCCTCAGACTATAATGTGGCCTCAACTGGATTGAGAAATTTAGCAACTGAAAATAAATTTCACGTACATTTGAGTTTCAGATGAATAACAAATAATTTTTTAATGTCTGTCTCCAATATTACATGAGTCATACTTATAACAAAAAATTATTTGTTTTTCTCAAATTTAAATATAAGTGAGTGTCTTGTATTTTACATGGCAACTTTCTACCCAAACCACCAGGAGCTTACTAAAATGCCGAGCCTGATGCAAGAGTCCAGAGACGGGCTGAGAGTCTGTCTCTCTAACCAGTTCCAGGTGATGTGGAAGCTGCGGCTCCAGGGACCACATCATAAGCGGCAAGGATCTAGAAGAAGCACAGTGCGGTGCAGTGGTAACCAGGACTGGCTTCTCACTGGCGTGGCCCGATTCGACCCCGCTATTCCTCAGAAGTTCTGACTCAACAAGTCTGGGACGGGGGTCCAAGAGTTGCTATTTTCAGCATGCTCCTCAGTTGCTTCTGATTCACTAGCAGGGATATGAATCAGGAAATATTTTAAAATACGAAAGAAACTATGTTTGGGCTTCCCTGGTGGTCCAGTGGGTAAAGAATCCACCTTGTGGTGCATGGGGCACTGGTTCGATCCCTGACCTGGGAAGATCCCATGTGCCACTGAGCGGCTGGACGGGTGTGCCCAATTACGGGCCAGTGCTCTGGATCACATGTGCCCAGAGCAAGGGCTCTGTAGCGAGAGAGGCCACTGCAGTGGGAGGCCCACACAGGCCAAAGAATAAAGATGGATGAAAATATATAGATAAAAAAGCCAATAAAAAAGGCCACCCCCCAAAATTTTTTAAAAAATAAAAAATAAAAGAACTATGTTCATGCAAGGAATAGCTATTATCATATTAAACTCACTCTGCACAAATTGTTGAATTGCTGGACTAAGTGTGTCCAGAAACACCTTCTAGTCTCTGAGCTCCCAAAGGGCAGCAGATAGGATTGTGCCCTATGGTCTTCCCTTCCCAGTGTCCCCTTACAGCTGGAAGCAGCCCAAGACCTACACAGCCTTACTGTTACCAAGCCCCGCCTCTTTCTCAGAGCGCAACACTTCTTTAAGCTCCAGCTGGGCTTATAGCCTCATAAAACACAGTCCATAGACCACAGCTCTGACTTCACATCATGTGGAGGTGTCTGTGTTTGCCTCAAACCCCTCAAAGGGGTTCCACACACAAGCTCACCCACAGATCCACAGGGGACCGAATGCTTTCTCACAGCCACTCTGAGTCTAGGACGCCTGTTGAAACACTGCCACACGTATCAAGAAGCTTTCTTCCAAGTAAGTCACTGGTCTCATCAGTCTGTCAACTCCGATTCATGACATAATTATAGAATGAAAAACCCAAAATTTTATAAACTGCTTCATCCCACTTCAGTGACCATTACGAAATGCTTCCCACTGATGTGGGAACAAGTGCTGAAGATTCCTGACTCATCACTTCATATTTGCTGGCTAACAATCTGGTGCTCAATGCCCTGGGTTCAGGAAGGCTGCACTGGTTATTGAAGCCAGATGATCTATTGATTATAGCCAATTTTTCAAAATTACCTTGTCCAACTTTCTGTTTCTGCAGATCTGATTTACCCTTTCCATCGTTAGTGAAAGTGGAAACTATAATCATAAAAATAATTTTAAGAAATCTCTTATACACACTTATTTTCCTTCAACAGGGATCCATCTATTTACCAAGTACTTATTAAGTACCTACTATGTTCCTGGAAGTATGTTTGGTATTAAGGATTTGGTAGTGAATTAAATACTATCTTGTCCTTTGGAACGTCACAGTTTGCTGGAAGAGTGTCCTCTAAACAAACATTTAAATATCTAAATGCATACTGTGGTTAATGCTATGAATCCAAAAAACTGGGTGTTATGAAAAAGAATAATGGAATTGTCAGTGATCATCTGATCTCTTGTACTGGTCAGAGTGTTTAGCTTATAAACTTTCTGGGAGACACAGCAAGAAAATGGCCACATGCAAGCCAGGGAGAGAGGCCTCAGAGGAAATACAATCTGGTGATACCTTGATCTTTGACTTCTGGTCTCTAGAACTATGAGAAAATAAATTTCTGTTGTCTAAGATACTCAGCCTGTGGTGTTTTTTATGGCAGCACTAGATAATATGATAAGTAAATTTCTTAAGAGCATCAGATACAAGATCACTATAAGAATCAGTGGCACAAAAATGCAAATAAAAGACACCATTAACATTAAAAGAATAAATATTTAGGAATAATCCAACAAAACTGCATAATTAATATCCCTGTGTAGAAAACTACTCATAAAAAAATCTTTTAAAGAAATTAAACAGCACCAAAACAAACCTGCGTGGACGGCAAGACTCAATATGACACAGATAATAATTCTAAGGGATTGATACACATTAATCAAAATTCTGGCAGAAATTTTTGGAAATTTAGAAAATGGCCCCCCAAATTATAAGGAAATGTAAAAGATCAGGAATAGTCACTATAACCTTAAATATGGAAGGGAGAAGAATTACCCTACCAAATATCAAGGACTTTTATAAAGTATAAAGCTACAGTATTGAAGACAGAATGGTATTGATATAAGAAGAGACAGACAGCATAAGGCAATAAAAAAGAAAAAAATACCTTACACAAACACATGAACAACTAATTGCTAATGAAATAGCATGATAAATCAATATTATAGAAATGATCGTTTCAGTTAGCGGTGCTGAATCTTTGCACAGGCTCAATGCAATGGAATACTATACAGCAATTGAATATGAACAAATTTCTACAAACATGGGTTACTCTTACCAACATAATGTTTAGCAGAAAGAAGCAGACATACATGCACACTGATTGCTATAAAAAGGTCAAAACCATGGAAACGTACAAGTACCTACTATGTTCCTGGAAGTATGTTTGGTATTAAGGATTTGGTAGTGAATTAAATACTATCTTGTCCTTTGAACGTCACAGTTTGCTGGAAGAGTGTCCTCTAAACAAACATTTAAATATCTAAATGCATACTGTGGTTAATGCTATGAATCCAAAAAACTGGGTGTTATGAAAAAGAATAATGGAATTGTCAGTGATCATCTGATCTCTTGTACTGGTCAGAGTGTTTAGCTTATAAACTTTCTGGGAGACACAGCAAGAAAATGGCCACATGCAAGCCAGGGAGAGAGGCCTCAGAGGAAATACAATCTGGTGATACCTTGATCTTTGACTTCTGGTCTCTAGAACTATGAGAAAATAAATTTCTGTTGTCTAAGATACTCAGCCTGTGGTGTTTTTTATGGCAGCACTAGATAATATGATAAGTAAATTTCTTAAGAGCATCAGATACAAGATCACTATAAGAATCAGTGGCACAAAAATGCAAATAAAAGACACCATTAACATTAAAAGAATAAATATTTAGGAATAATCCAACAAAACTGCATAATTAATATCCCTGTGTAGAAAACTACTCATAAAAAAATCTTTTAAAGAAATTAAACAGCACCAAAACAAACCTGCGTGGACGGCAAGACTCAATATGACACAGATAATAATTCTAAGGGATTGATACACATTAATCAAAATTCTGGCAGAAATTTTTGGAAATTTAGAAAATGGCCCCCCAAATTATAAGGAAATGTAAAAGATCAGGAATAGTCACTATAACCTTAAATATGGAAGGGAGAAGAATTACCCTACCAAATATCAAGGACTTTTATAAAGTATAAAGCTACAGTATTGAAGACAGAATGGTATTGATATAAGAAGAGACAGACAGCATAAGGCAATAAAAAAGAAAAAAATACCTTACACAAACACATGAACAACTAATTGCTAATGAAATAGCATGATAAATCAATATTATAGAAATGATCGTTTCAGTTAGCGGTGCTGAATCTTTGCACAGGCTCAGTGCAATGGAATACTATACAGCAATTGAATATGAACAAATTTCTACAAACATGGGTTACTCTTACCAACATAATGTTTAGCAGAAAGAAGCAGACATACATGCACACTGATTGCTATAAAAAGGTCAAAACCATGGAAACGTAACTTTAGGGATTAGAAGTTAAAAAACTAAAAGTTTTGAGGATGAGGCAGTGGGTGGTAGTTGTGAAAAAGCAGAAAGTGGACTTCTGTCCTTCTAATAATATTCTTCTTGACCTGAGTTGTAGTTCCATGGTTCTGACTTTGGAATACTTCACTAACCTATAATCCTAATTATTTGTAGACTTTTATCAATGTACAATGTACTTCATTAAAAAAATTAAGTATTCATTTTATATTGATGTATCAAATGCTAACAAACTTCGTGGCTTAACAGAACATCATTTATTAACTCACAGTGCCCGTAGATCAGACTCCCATCCTGAATCAACTGACTTTCCAGAGTGGGGCGCACTTCAAAGTGCCCAGGGTCATCTGCATACAGAAAATCTTCCCCGTGGGGCACTATAACCCATCTCTGATACAGCCTGGGTTTTGCACTTTGGCCTCCCTCCGTCCCTCCACTTGCATTTCATCCATTTCAAAACCATTAAGAGCTGTGAAGAATCCCTGAATGCAATCAAATACAAAATCCACTTAAGAAGCACTTTAAAATGAGATCCTCCAGTTCTTGCAAAGCCAAGTGGGACCCCAGGTCACCTTCCCAGGTCATTCCAAGGAGTCTGTCTGCCCATCCATCTGTGTGTTGGGGGCCACTGACCTTGGCCTGGTGGACCATCAGGAAATGCCTGCTCCTTCCCCATCAGCAGTTGTTTGATAACACTAAAAGGGCACTTGGAATCCATTACTGGGCTTGTCTTCTCTGGGGAAGGGGGGGAGGGGGAAGGGGAGAAGAAACAGGAGCCCAATCTAGGAGACCTCTGTCTCCCCTCATGTGCTCAGCAGAGTAACTGACGAGTAATATGTGATTAATTTAATTGGAAAGAAAGATTTTGGTGAGAATGCTAAACCACAGCCATGTTTAGAAGTCTAAATCAGAATTCCCCCTCTTCTAACAAAGTTTCCAGTAAATGCCTCAAGACTATTCCGCCTCATATGGTGACCTCTCTTTGAATTTAAATTGCCCGGGTTACAAAAGGAAAGAAGCAGACATACATGCACACTGATTGCTATAAAAGGTCAAAACCATGGAAACGTAACTTTAGGGATTAGAAGTTAAAAAACTAAAAGTTTTGAGGATGAGGCAGTGGGTGGTAGTTGTGAAAAAGCAGAAAGTGGACTTCTGTCCTTCTAATAATATTCTTCTTGACCTGAGTTGTAGTTCCATGGTTCTGACTTTGGAATACTTCACTAACCTATAATCCTAATTATTTGTAGACTTTTATCAATGTACAATGTACTTCATTAAAAAAATTAAGTATTCATTTTATATTGATGTATCAAATGCTAACAAACTTCGTGGCTTAACAGAACATCATTTATTAACTCACAGTGCCCGTAGATCAGACTCCCATCCTGAATCAACTGACTTTCCAGAGTGGGGCGCACTTCAAAGTGCCCAGGGTCATCTGCATACAGGAAATCTTCCCCGTGGGGCACTATAACCCATCTCTGATACAGCCTGGGTTTTGCACTTTGGCCTCCCTCCGTCCCTCCACTTGCATTTCATCCATTTCAAAACCATTAAGAGCTGTGAAGAATCCCTGAATGCAATCAAATACAAAATCCACTTAAGAAGCACTTTAAAATGAGATCCTCCAGTTCTTGCAAAGCCAAGTGGGACCCCAGGTCACCTTCCCAGGTCATTCCAAGGAGTCTGTCTGCCCATCCATCTGTGTGTTGGGGGCCACTGACCTTGGCCTGGTGGACCATCAGGAAATGCCTGCTCCTTCCCCATCAGCAGTTGTTTGATAACACTAAAAGGGCACTTGGAATCCATTACTGGGCTTGTCTTCTCTGGGGAAAGGGGGGAGGGGGAAGGGGAGAAGAAACAGGAGCCCAATCTAGGAGACCTCTGTCTCCCCTCATGTGCTCAGCAGAGTAACTGACGAGTAATATGTGATTAATTTAATTGGAAAGAAAGATTTTGGTGAGAATGCTAAACCACAGCCATGTTTAGAAGTCTAAATCAGAATTCCCCCTCTTCTAACAAAGTTTCCAGTAAATGCCTCAAGACTATTCCGCCTCATATATGGTGACCTCTCTGGAATAAGTTGCCCAGAATTCAGCACTGCTTAGAGTACTTAAGAGTCACTTTTTTTTTTCCTTCACTGTTGTGGCAGGGAATATTACTTGCTCTATTTTCTGGTTCAGGCTAGGGGGCGCAAGTTGTTTTCCTTTGGAGCTTCTCAAAGACCTAATTCACACCGGCCCCACCTTCTCTTTAAGGAAGTAAGGCTGAAAGGCAACGTTGATTCACCCACAGATGTGGCAGACGGAATAAGATTTAGCCAAAAGGAAAGTAGCACAGACAGACACTGCACTAGAGGCTGGGGAAGGGAGATTTCCAGAAGAAATCCCCGTTTCTGGATCGCCTGGTGTGGGGATAAGGCATATGGAAAGGGGTTGGTAAAAGACCAAAAAACCAAAAGTTAACAACAGTGTTGACAAAATGAGGGAGACTTCAGTTCAAGTGCCCTCTAGGAACCACCTGCTAGTTCATAGAAAAAGAAATACAAGCATCCAGTAAACATAACAATGCAAATCCAAACACTGGTAAACTATTCTCACAAACAGAATCAGAAAAAATCATGATGCTGTGGCAGCCAGCTGTTAAGGACCTGGGAGTGTGTGGGGGAGACATGAGGTGGGTGGGAGGGGAAACTGGTGCAAGTTTCTTGGAAAATAAGTTTGGAAATGTTCTCCCTTTAACCAAGCAATTCCAGTGCTAGAAGTTTACCGGCTAGGTATGTTCCCGCCAAACCACCAGGATATCCCTCCAAACAAGGGAGCTTGCTGCAAAACCCAGAAATACACCAAGTGTTTCTTTTTTTTCTTTTTTTTAAACTTTTTTTTTTGGCCACTTCTATTGATCTTTCATTCATTTATCTTTGTTCTTTGGCCTGTGTGGGCCTCCCATCGCAGTGGCCTCTCTCACTGCAGAGCACTGGCTCTGGGTACATGTACTCTAGAGTGCCAGCTCGCGGTCAGACACACCAGTCCAGCCACTCCCTGGCAGGTGAGATTTTCCCAGGCCAGGAATCGAACCAGTGCCCCTTGCATTGCAAGGCAGATTCTTTACCCACTAGATCACCAGGGAGGCCCTGACTGAATGATTTTAAGTCAAATTTTTACTTGTATATTTTAAACATACACAATGCTCTCTCTCACCCCAGTTATCAATATAAGACAACTCAAGATTGTTGTCGATCCCAAGTTCACGTGTCCAACTCACACTTCAGTTTGTCTGGCCTCATTGTGCCTTGGACAACAAGAAGGCAGTACGGAACCATCCCGAGACCAAGACCACCTGTTAGTCCATGCTCTCCAGACAGGAGGAGGTGGGCTGCCAGTGACTGGGAACCCCTGACTTCAGGGTCCCCCATCTCCAGGCCCTCCATGGGTTGCTAACACAGTACCCACTGGCCAGAGGCTGGCCTTGTCAGTTTCAGCAGTGACCAAGCAGAGGTGTTCAGTGGCTGTCACAGAGTCACCAATCAACTCCCCACCCGGAGATGACAGCACCACTAAAATCACTGATTACTGTCCTTTCTCCCTCACTATACAGTGGGGTCACCTCTCATCACTGTGTCCCCAGAGCCAAGCCCTTGACCAGCAACACCTGTAGCCTCATTAAATACTTGTTGAGTGAACAGCCTGTGGGGTCCCAGCCCAATAGCGAATATCTAGCCTCTCAGGCACTTCAGCCCTACCCTCCTCTTCACCCTTTTCCTGTCTTAAAACTTGGTCCAGATTTGGTCTATTGCATGAAAGTGAAGTCACTCAGTCATGTCCGACTCTTTGTGAGACATAGACAAGCCATGGAATTCTCCAGGCAAGAATACTGGAGTGGACAGCCCTTCCCTTTTCCAGAGGATCTTCCCAACCCAGGGAGAGAACCCAGGTCTTTCACATGGCATGCAGATTCTTTGCATCTGAGCCACCAGGGAAGCCCAAGAATACTGGAGTGGGTAACCTCTCCCTTCTTCAGGGGAGATCCTCCAGACCCAGGAATCGAACCATGGTCTCCTGCACTGCAGGCAGATGTTTTGCCAGCTGAGCTACAAGCGAATCCAGAGCTACTTCTCTGTCCCTGTGGGGAAATAAAGATCTTTTCAGTGAGTTCCAGTCTTTGGGTATGCAGAGCTCCTGTGTGGGCTGCAGGCTGAACCCAACACACCTGCCATGCTAACATCACCCGACTCAGGGTGTTGGTTCCCTCTTAAAATGGGGAGGTGATTTCCAGGGGTTGTAGCCCAAGTTCTAAAAGGTCCACAAGAGCCCCTTTAAACAAGGAAGTGTTGGTGCAGGGGTCTTGTTGTCCCTCTGACAGTTCTGCCACAGACCTGCCCAGCCTCTGTGGAAAACACATTTAAGTTCACAGGTGGCAGTCACTGTTTCCCTCCATCCAGTGAGACTAATGTTGCCAACGCCGTTATCTCCTTAGCACACTGGATTGTTGAAGACTATGAAGCGCAGAGTGCGCAAAGAATGGACTGTACTTTCCACCTCCACGCAGCTCCGGGGGTTGGGTGACTGTCCTTCTCTGCACTGCCCTCCCCCACATCCAGTTGCTAGAGCTGCAGGCCAAGTTCCCCATTCTCTCTGAATCTCGGAGTAACACTTGAAGCTTTTTAACAAGTTGAAAGGCCACACTGGGAGTGGACGCACAGCAGGAATTAGTCAGCTGCTGTGGAGTGACAATCCTACCAGCCTTAAGTAAACAGGCTGCATCCCACCCTCCTCTGATGGGGACCTACTTTCCAATAAAAATCCTTTCAAATTTAATTCCCCCAAGATGCAAGGGCAAAGCAAATAATGGCTCTTCTTTAGCACCTGTGGACCTGTCATAGTCACACAAGTAGACATGGATGCTGAAACAGCGTCATGTGCTGCAATTCCTTCTGCCGCGGTGTAAATCCAATGGACAGAGACAGGTGACGAAAAGATAGGAGGGAAGTAGGCAGAACATAGTCCTTAAAGAATGACATGGCAGTTGAGAAAAACTGGAGACAGAGAAACTGGTTATAGCCAACTAGGCCCAAGATGGCGGAAGATGCAACTTCCAGCAGCCTCATTAAGCATTCATGGTAATATATTAGCATATGCTAATAGGCACATCACGGCACCATGATGTTTCTGAGATGGAAAGCCAAAGAGGGCAGTGGTCTAATTCCTGGAAATCCCCGCTCCTTCCTCGAAATACAGGAAATAATCCTCCCACTCATTAGGCTATGAAATTACCCAGCCCATAAAAACTAACCACCCCAATATTTCACTGCCACTCTTGCCTTTTGAGATGGGCTGCATTCTATCTGTGGAATATGTATCTCTGCTTTCACTTTACCATGGCTCACTCTTGAGTTCCTTCCTGCTCAAAGTCAAGCACCCTCATGCAACCTCTTTACAAAGTATACTAATAAATCTATACTTATAGGTCACTTTGCCTCTCACTGAATTCCTTCTGCTCCGAGACATAAAGAACCTGAGCTTCATTAAGTCCTGAGATGAGTTGTGCTACTTCAGCACTAGATAAAAACTTCACATTTGTGTGCCTGGCAATATTAAGTAAATGCAAGGCATTTACTTTAGAAACTAGGAGTGAATGATACTGAAAAACTACTCATGACTTTAGGCCTTCCCTAATAGTTCAGACAGTAAAGAATCTGTCTATCATGTAAGAGACCTGGGTTCAATTCCTGGGTCGGGAAGATTCCCTGGAGAAGGGAATGGGTACCCACTCCACTTTTCTTGCCTGGAGAATTCCACGGACAGAGGTGCCTAGTGGGCTACGGTCCATGAGTTCACAAAGAGTCGGACACGACTGAGCGACTAACACTTTCCCTTTCCCTCATGACTTTGGATGCATTTAATAAGAAACTAAATAATCTGGAGCATTCAAGTGTTAGGTGAAAGTGTTACCAAACTAGGGTCAGTGGCTCTTTGCTTAAGAGTCCAATACTGAGAGACAAGTGTGGGGTAAAAGGAAAGATAACCTTATTGAGGAAATCAGCAACCCTGGGAGACAGAAGACTCATGTCACAAAGAACCAAATCCCCAGGTTTTGCTTGGGAATTACACAGGAAAAGAGGAAGGGCAGTCTTCCATACACAGAGATGTCCCCATCATGAGAAACTGACGTGGTTATAGCCAACTAGGCCCAAGATGGCGGAAGATGCAACTTCCAGCAGCCTCATTAAGCATTCATGGTAATATATTAGCATATGCTAATAGGCACATCACGGCACCATGATGTTTCTGAGATGGAAAGCCAAAGAGGGCAGTGGTCTAATTCCTGGAAATCCCCGCTCCTTCCTCGAAATACAGGAAATAATCCTCCCACTCATTAGGCTATGAAATTACCCAGCCCATAAAAACTAACCACCCCAATATTTCACTGCCACTCTTGCCTTTTGAGATGGGCTGCATTCTATCTGTGGAATATGTATCTCTGCTTTCACTTTACCATGGCTCACTCTTGAGTTCCTTCCTGCTCAAAGTCAAGCACCCTCATGCAACCTCTTTACAAAGTATACTAATAAATCTATACTTATAGGTCACTTTGCCTCTCACTGAATTCCTTCTGCTCCGAGACATAAAGAACCTGAGCTTCATTAAGTCCTGAGATGAGTTGTGCTACTTCAGCACTAGATAAAAACTTCACATTTGTGTGCCTGGCAATATTAAGTAAATGCAAGGCATTTACTTTAGAAACTAGGAGTGAATGATACTGAAAAACTACTCATGACTTTAGGCCTTCCCTAATAGTTCAGACAGTAAAGACTCTGTCTATCATGTAAGAGACCTGGGTTCAATTCCGGGGTCGGGAAGATTCCCTGGAGAAGGGAATGGGTACCCACTCCACTTTTCTTGCCTGGAGAATTCCACGGACAGAGGTGCCTAGTGGGCTACGGTCCATGAGTTCACAAAGAGTCGGACACGACTGAGCGACTAACACTTTCCCTTTCCCTCATGACTTTGGATGCATTTAATAAGAAACTAAATAATCTGGAGCATTCAAGTGTTAGGTGAAAGTGTTACCAAACTAGGGTCAGTGGCTCTTTGCTTAAGAGTCCAATACTGAGAGACAAGTGTGGGGTAAAAGGAAAGATAACCTTATTGAGGAAATCAGCAACCCTGGGAGACAGAAGACTCATGTCACAAAGAACCAAATCCCCAGGTTTTGCTTGGGAATTACACAGGGAAAAGAGGAAGGGGCAGTCTTCCATACCCAGAGATGACTGTCCCCATCATGCCGTTCCAAGCAGTCATCAGGCCTGCCTGCAGTTGGAGCATTATCTGACCCTCAAATCTTTGGTCAGCTAGTCCTGGAGATTAAGGAACAGGGTGAACTCTATAGAAAAACTAATCTTTAATCCTGATACGCATCAATAGCTTTCTCCATCTTGTGAGCAAGCTAAGCCACTAGCAGTCAGGCATTATAAAAATTTAGAAATAGATTTGGGGGCTTCCCCTGGTGGTCCAGTGGGTAAGGACACCGCCTTGCAGTGCAAGGGGCGCCGGTTCGAGCCCTGGCCTGGGAGGATCCCACGTGCCGCGGAGCGGCTGGACAGATGTGTCCAATGACCGAGCCGGAGCTCTGGAGTGCATGCGCCCAGAGCCGGCACTATGCAACGACAGACGCCACCGCGATGGGAGGCCCACAAGAGCCAAAGAACAAAGACGAATGAAAATAGAGAAATGAAAGACCAACAGAAGTGGCTCGCCCGCTCCCCTCCCTCCCCAACCCAACCCCCGCCCAAAATAAATAAATCAATAAATCTTTAAAAAAAAGAAAAAAGAAATAGATTTGGAGGAATTCCCTGGTGGTTCAGTAGTTAGGACTCCATACTTTTACTGTCATGGCACAGGTTTGACTCCTGATCAGGGAACTAAGCCCCATAAGCCTCTCAATGCAGCCAAAAGGAAAGAAAGAAAGAATAAGAAATAGATACGAAACAATGCTGAGTTGCTCACAGTCCCTAGTCACAGCTTCACCTCCCCAGTTACAACCGCCGCTGCCAGATTTTCCTTCCAATGTCTAGGGGAAAAGGTGAAGAAGTCTTCTGTAACTCCAAGCTGAACATGGGCGGCAAAGGATTGTTAGAGTGGAAGGACCTGACGTGGTGTAAGAAATAGTCCCTGGTTCTGTCACAGGCCAGTTGAGACTCCAAAAGAGGCATCTCGTTAACTAACTTTCTAAGTAATCACTCTGCAAAGAGTCATCATGCCAATTATGATCCCTTTGAAGATCAAATTCCAATTTAAGAATTCCTTCAAGCATTGGCCAAATTCCAGAGGGAATCCAAGAAAGCAAGTCAGTATACTGATCTCCTCCACCTTGACACAGGCCAGTAAGGTGGGCTAAGGTCTGTTGAAGCCAGGTAGCCTCTTTCGTCAGAGTCATCTCGACTGTTTTAAGCGCAGTTAATCGTCAATTTCAGGGTCAATTTTTTCCCCATTCTCTTAAGGCCAGTTCTTGGAATCGTGTTGGCCAGAATTCACTGATGCTCAGCACAGAGCTGCTTATGTCATGGCCACAGTCTTGTCATTGTACAGTTAGCCTTTTCCCTCTGGTGGCAGTTCTAGTATCTGCCAGACAGCCCAGGAATGTGCATCAGACACTTATCTGCGTCCTTCAGGGAGGAACTAAAGATTCTCTGACTCTGTAGCCCTAATGATCAACTGCTTGAGCCTGCTCCTGTGTGACTCAACGGGAGACAAGGGACATGGAGAGGTCTTTCATACTTGGGAGGGCCCCACAGAGTCCTGCTTGGTTTCAGGAGGCCCCAGCATCAGGGACTGGTCCCTCCTGCAGCAGCGTCTGGAGTCTCTGGAAACCACCAAATAAATGCTTCTAGGGTAGCACAGGACACGGCTTAATTTGTGGTTTAATTCCGGTGTCTTTGGGGGCAGAATGCCGAGGGGATGGAAGAGGTTGATCACCGGGTGCTGGGAGACTGTTTGAATGGAACGAAACCCAGTGCCAATGCTGAAATGGCCTTCCAGGCGGGACTGTCCTGTTTCTAGAACCTTTTCCTGGCGCAGGCCTGGCACCCAGCTGGCAGACCGCTCCCCCTGCAGTGGCTGCGCCCTGACCAGCGGTCCACCGGGAAGGCACAGGCCCAGGCAGCACACCGCACCTCACTGCTCGCCTCCCCTGGGCAGCCCACCCACCCGCCTGGCGCCAGCTGCACTTCCTTCCAGGCTTGCTTGCAATTCAGGTGCGCCTGGAATTTACACCCATTCACTCCAGCGGGGGCAGGAACCCCCTCCTGACCCTGAACTTCAGTCCTAACCCTAACTATCTGTGTCTTCTCTTTTCCCTCTCACCCACAGATACACATCGTTCTTGACTACCTGAGTCTGCCCGGGGCCGAACAAAAGCTCAACACGCCTTTCTTGGGAAAGCTGAAGATGAAAGCAAATTTCGGGAAATTAAGTTTATAAAACATCAAACGCTTTGGGAGACCCAAACTTGTTGTTTTGGTTTTCCTAATAAAAGCAATACTTTCCACCTCTCCTTCAACTTGGAATCGCCACCTTGGTAGAGCAATTGAGCAACTGGTTTGCCTTTTTTTTTTTTTTTTTCAAAGCAAATGTGATATTTTTAACTTGAAACTAATAATACAGACATTAGGGCTAATTAGCAACAGTTTTACGAGAATGGCCTTTTCCAGTCTCTTTTTGTTTGGCTGTCTCACCGCCTCTCACCTCCACCCCCAAGTGTTTTAAGTATTGTAATGCACATGGGTCTTCGCCTCCCCGCCCACCGGAGGGTTGTCCCCACAACCCAGGGGCTTGTGACTGAGGAAGGAAACTCTCTCCCTGAAGATTACAGTCCCAGCATTTGTAGGAGAGACTCGTGTGAGGAGTTCCCCAGTTTCACCAGACATCCCGGCTCCTGCTTCTAAGAACTTTGGGGGAAAACGTATTTCTCGTCTGGGATATTTATCTTTTTAAATGCCCATTTTCACTTCAGGAAATTAACCTTTTCCTTTGGGTGTTTTGGCGATGACTTTGAATTAAATCTGGGCTAATACTTTTTTCCTTCTAAATTGTTAGGAGCCAGGAACCTGAGGAAGATGGAGCGCTTCTCTTCCAGGTATGAACCGATCTTGAGTGTGAATTTTTTATTACCAGGGTTTGCCAGCTTAGGGTTTCCTAAGGTGTTCTGCACCTCTGGGTTGTTTTAGTTCATCTCGTTTAAACCTTAAAGAGCTGCAACAGTGCTGGCTGTTTTTCCAAAAGACCTGGAACTTAAGTTGCATCTGTCTTTGTTACTGACTTTTAACATCTTCAATCAGGTTACCAGCTCTGCCTATGAAATGACTAGGGTTAGGTCACTATTAGAACAGGTCAATATTACAACGAAATTAAGAATATATTTCACCATTCACTCCAGCGGGGCAGGAACCACCTCCTGACCCTGAACTTCAGTCCTAACCCTAACTATCTGTGTCTTCTCTTTTCCCTCTCACCCACAGATACACATCGTTCTTGACTACCTGAGTCTGCCCGGGGCCGAACAAAAGCTCAACACGCCTTTCTTGGGAAAGCTGAAGATGAAAGCAAATTTCGGGAAATTAAGTTTATAAAACATCAAACGCTTTGGGAGACCCAAACTTGTTGTTTTGGTTTTCCTAATAAAAGCAATACTTTCCACCTCTCCTTCAACTTGGAATCGCCACCTTGGTAGAGCAATTGAGCAACTGGTTTGCCTTTTTTTTTTTTTTTCAAAGCAAATGTGATATTTTTAACTTGAAACTAATAATACAGACATTAGGGCTAATTAGCAACAGTTTTACGAGAATGGCCTTTTCCAGTCTCTTTTTGTTTGGCTGTCTCACCGCCTCTCACCTCCACCCCCAAGTGTTTTAAGTATTGTAATGCACATGGGTCTTCGCCTCCCCGCCCACCGGAGGGTTGTCCCCACAACCCAGGGGCTTGTGACTGAGGAAGGAAACTCTCTCCCTGAAGATTACAGTCCCAGCATTTGTAGGAGAGACTCGTGTGAGGAGTTCCCCAGTTTCACCAGACATCCCGGCTCCTGCTTCTAAGAACTTTGGGGGAAAACGTATTTCTCGTCTGGGATATTTATCTTTTTAAATGCCCATTTTCACTTCAGGAAATTAACCTTTTCCTTTGGGTGTTTTGGCGATGACTTTGAATTAAATCTGGGCTAATACTTTTTTCCTTCTAAATTGTTAGGAGCCAGGAACCTGAGGAAGATGGAGCGCTTCTCTTCCAGGTATGAACCGATCTTGAGTGTGAATTTTTTATTACCAGGGTTTGCCAGCTTAGGGTTTCCTAAGGTGTTCTGCACCTCTGGGTTGTTTTAGTTCATCTCGTTTAAACCTTAAAGAGCTGCAACAGTGCTGGCTGTTTTTCCAAAAGACCTGGAACTTAAGTTGCATCTGTCTTTGTTACTGACTTTTAACATCTTCAATCAGGTTACCAGCTCTGCCTATGAAATGACTAGGGTTAGGTCACTATTAGAACAGGTCAATATTACAACGAAATTAAGAATATATTTCTGAGAAGGTTGAAGGTATAGAAAGGCTTTCAATATTTGGGAAACGTTAAGAATAATGGGAAACTATTTTTAACCTTGAATGTCTTTTAAATGACTGGTGTAAATGAAATAGTTGGTAAAATGTGGTTCAAAAAAAAAAGTGGTTCATCAGTGACACACAATGTCATTCAGTCACTTGAATTCCTATGAAAACCATGTGCAGGAGAAAAATATGTGAAATACAAGGTAGGAGATACTTAAAATTTTGTGTGTAGGAGGATAGAGCCTAAGAAGTACTAATGGGTACTGCAAAGCATTGGAGCTTAGTTGGATCTTATTCTCATCATCTTTTTTTGTGCTATTATGTGAATTAATCATTTAAAAAGAAAGGAGCAGGGGATGGAAAGTGATACTCTACAATTTCTCCCTAGTGGTCTGTGGTGTTAACTAGAAGGGATTTTATTTGCTTTGTTTTGCTAATGGAGGTCTGATTTCCTCTTCTAGTGTGATTTTGATCGTGGCCTTTTCCAGAGCGTTTGAACTGGGATTAGTGGCTGGTAAGAGACTTTGTTCCTTTGATCACTAGCAATTTTCAAGTGGCCTGTAATATACATTCAAGGAGTTCACTTTGTTGTTCAGGACTGGGCGACCGTCAACTTGCCCGTCCATCACAGGGAGACCTGGCCTTCAGAGACGATGACCTTCCATTCGATGGGGAGCCTGCGATTCGCCACCAGCCTCCCCAGTTTGTACCATCCATGGGAATCCAGAAAAGTAAGACAGGCCCGCCTCAGATCTACAGTGTGGTGTCACTCTCCTGGTCCTCTATGGGTTTTCTGAATATCTTTTTGACACTCTCACTCAAGAGAGCGAGCACCTGATTCTGGGGCTGGGTGGATGGATGGTCGGACGGGTTTTGATTCTGGAGGAGATACAGGCATGTACTTAACTTCTCCAGAATGCAGTTTCCCTCACCCAATCCCACTTCACGCTGAGGATTCTGAACATCTTCAATCAGGTTACCAGCTCTGCCTATGAAATGACTAGGGTTAGGTCACTATTAGAACAGGTCAATATTACAACGAAATTAAGAATATATTTCTGAGAAGGTTGAAGGTATAGACAGGCTTTCAATATTTGGGAAACGTTAAGAATAATGGGAAACTATTTTTAACCTTGAATGTCTTTTAAATGACTGGTGTAAATGAAATAGTTGGTAAAATGTGGTTCAAAAAAAAAAAGTGGTTCATCAGTGACACACAATGTCATTCAGTCACTTGAATTCCTATGAAAACCATGTGCAGGAGAAAAATATGTGAAATACAAGGTAGGAGATACTTAAAATTTTGTGTGTAGGAGGATAGAGCCTAAGAAGTACTAATGGGTACTGCAAAGCATTGGAGCTTAGTTGGATCTTATTCTCATCATCTTTTTTTGTGCTATTATGTGAATTAATCATTTAAAAAGAAAGGAGCAGGGGATGGAAAGTGATACTCTACAATTTCTCCCTAGTGGTCTGTGGTGTTAACTAGAAGGGATTTTATTTGCTTTGTTTTGCTAATGGAGGTCTGATTTCCTCTTCTAGTGTGATTTTGATCGTGGCCTTTTCCAGAGCGTTTGAACTGGGATTAGTGGCTGGTAAGAGACTTTGTTCCTTTGATCACTAGCAATTTTCAAGTGGCCTGTAATATACATTCAAGGAGTTCACTTTGTTGTTCAGGACTGGGCGACCGTCAACTTGCCCGTCCATCACAGGGAGACCTGGCCTTCAGAGACGATGACCTTCCATTCGACGGGGAGCCTGCGATTCGCCACCAGCCTCCCCAGTTTGTACCATCCATGGGAATCCAGAAAAGTAAGACAGGCCCGCCTCAGATCTACAGTGTGGTGTCACTCTCCTGGTCCTCTATGGGTTTTCTGAATATCTTTTTGACACTCTCACTCAAGAGAGCGAGCACCTGATTCTGGGGCTGGGTGGATGGATGGTCGGACGGGTTTTGATTCTGGAGGAGATACAGGCATGTACTTAACTTCTCCAGAATGCAGTTTCCCTCACCCAATCCCACTTCACGCTGAGGATTCTGAGTACCACCCCTGGCTTATGCATGAAAAAAGATTTCTCTGCTCAGACGCACAGGTGGGCAAAGGAACACTAAAAGCAGTCTTATTCAGTGAGAGTTACAATGTTTTTAGACATCTGCAAACCCTTGGGGGAGATTAAGTGCTTAAAGCATTAAGCTTTGCTTATGGGAACTCACTTTTCAATCCCTCCACCTTCTCAGCCACCTTTTTTTACATTTCAGGTAAGGAGCTGAACAGAACCTGCTGTCTGAATGGGGGAACCTGCATGCTAGGGTCCTTTTGTGCCTGCCCTCCCTCTTTCTATGGACGGAACTGTGAGCATGACTCTCGCAAAGAGTAAGCCCTTGAAAGGGGCTGGGGGCAGAAAGGAGAGGGGAGGAGAAGTGGGGAATTAAAATTCTCATGTCTGTTCATCCTCAGGAACTGTGGGTCTGTGCCCCATGACACCTGGCTGCCCAGGAAGTGTTCCATGTGTAAATGCTGGCACGGCCAGCTTCGCTGTTTTCCTCAGTCATTCCTACCTGGTTGTGGTAAGCAGAGGGTCCCTCTTTTTCCCTCTCAGGTTAGTCAGTGGCCTGTGGACACTAGTTAATAAGGTCTCTCTTCTTACCTCATGGCTTGCTGGAAACTGTCAGCCAAAGATCTGCTTGTAAAAGTATCGAGGACTCCAGATGGGACGGTCACCCTGGCATCCTCGATATTTACTTCCTCAGTCTGTGGCTAGTCGTGCTGCCTGCCTTTCAGGAAAGAGCTAGTTCACACTTTCCAATGACCTGTCCTGGGTCTGATATGTCTACTTGACGTTTTAGAGTACGTGAAATTCTGTAGAAAAAAATAGACAAGAAAAGACTCAGCCTCCTAAACACCAAGAGATGCTCTCTTGTATTTCTTTCATTGGGCAGGGAGACCCAAACAGGCTTCAAGGGCACAGCTCAGTTAGTGCCCTTTCCACAGTGGGGGTAGGGGAACCCAGCTTCAATTATTGCCCTTAAACTCCAAAAGAGGATTTGACACCCCTTCCTTCTCCTTTCATAGGAGATCTCCATGGATCCCCAAAGGCCACTGTATGGCGCCCCCTGGTGACTGATCTCAGAACCACCCTTTACCACTTTTCTTTGATGAGGATTGGCAAAAGGAACACTAAAAAAGCAGTCTTATTCAGTGAGAGTTACAATGTTTTTAGACATCTGCAAACCCTTGGGGGAGATTAAGTGCTTAAAGCATTAAGCTTTGCTTATGGGAACTCACTTTTCAATCCCTCCACCTTCTCAGCCACCTTTTTTTACATTTCAGGTAAGGAGCTGAACAGAACCTGCTGTCTGAATGGGGGAACCTGCATGCTAGGGTCCTTTTGTGCCTGCCCTCCCTCTTTCTATGGACGGAACTGTGAGCATGACTCTCGCAAAGAGTAAGCCCTTGAAAGGGGCTGGGGGCAGAAAGGAGAGGGGAGGAGAAGTGGGGAATTAAAATTCTCATGTCTGTTCATCCTCAGGAACTGTGGGTCTGTGCCCCATGACACCTGGCTGCCCAGGAAGTGTTCCATGTGTAAATGCTGGCACGGCCAGCTTCGCTGTTTTCCTCAGTCATTCCTACCTGGTTGTGGTAAGCAGAGGGTCCCCTCTTTTGCCCTCTCAGGTTAGTCAGTGGCCTGTGGACACTAGTTAATAAGGTCTCTCTTCTTACCTCATGGCTTGCTGGAAACTGTCAGCCAAAGATCTGCTTGTAAAAGTATCGAGGACTCCAGATGGGACGGTCACCCTGGCATCCTCGATATTTACTTCCTCAGTCTGTGGCTAGTCGTGCTGCCTGCCTTTCAGGAAAGAGCTAGTTCACACTTTCCAATGACCTGTCCTGGGTCTGATATGTCTACTTGACGTTTTAGAGTACGTGAAATTCTGTAGAAAAAAATAGACAAGAAAAGACTCAGCCTCCTAAACACCAAGAGATGCTCTCTTGTGTTTCTTTCATTGGGCAGGGAGACCCAAACAGGCTTCAAGGGCACAGCTCAGTTAGTGCCCTTTCCACAGTGGGGGTAGGGGAACCCAGCTTCAATTATTGCCCTTAAACTCCAAAAGAGGATTTGACACCCCTTCCTTCTCCTTTCATAGATCTCCATGGATCCCCAAAGGCCACTGTATGGCGCCCCCTGGTGACTGATCTCAGAACCACCCTTTTACCCTACTTATTTTCACTGATTTGAGGAAAACAAAGACAAGAAGGGCGGGACATAGAGGAGAACTAGTGGAGAGGGTTTGCTCCCAACGCCAACCTGAGCCAGATTTCTAGGGCCACCCTTGTGCAGAGGCCTCTCCTAGTCCTGACCCTGCAGATGTTAGAAACTGAAAAGGTTCAACTTAAATAAAAGCAAATGTTTCACTGAGTTTAAGATGCGACCCCTGATCTGAGCAGGTATTGTTTCTTCCATTTGCACTAGGTGTCAGACCTGGGGGTCAGGGGTGCTTCTCTGGTGGCTCAGATGGTAAAGAATTCACCTGCAATGCGAGAAACCTGGGTTCGATCCCTGGGTCAGGAGGATCTCCTAGAGATGGGAATGGTTACCCACTCCAGTTGGGTTGTTGTTTTTTTTTTTTTAATTTTGGCCTCTTGTATTGTTTATTTATTTATTTTCATCCATGTTTATTCTTTGGCCTGTGTGGACCTCCCATTGCAGTGGCCTCTCTCACTGCAGAGCACCAACTCTGGGTGCATGCGCCCCAGAGCGCTGGGTCATAATTGGAAACGCCGGTCCAGCCGTTCCACAGCACGTGGGATCCTCCCGGGCCAGGGATTGAACCGGTGCCCCTTGCACTGCAAGGCAGACTCTCTACCCACTGGACCACCAGGGAAGCCCCCATCCAGTATTTTTGCCTGGAGAATCTTACAGACAGAGGAGCCTGGTGGGCTAAAATCTATGGGGTTGCTAAGAGTCAGACATGACTGAGTGACTCACACACACACACACACACGTATCAGACCCAGGATAGGTCATTGGAAAGTGTGGGTGGGTGGAATGGTCGGAGAGGTGAGGACCATACTTCGTCCCCAGAACTTGGGACCTGAAATGTGCTGTTTCATCATCAGAGCCTTATGAAGTTCTGCCACATGCCACCTGTACTTGGATTATCAGGTGTGAAAGCATGTATCCAGGGAAGACCAAGTTAACAATGGGCCTGGGCAACTTCTGTTGAAATGTTTTTTCAGGGGAGTCTGACTGCACATAATCAGTAGGTACTGTTGATCCCATAAACACACTGACGCATCAACCTTGGGCCCTAACTGCTTTGGGGCTCATGTGGAGGAGCCACATGTATGGCAAACAGATTTGAGGAAAACAAAGACAAGAAGGGCGGGACATAGAGGAGAACTAGTGGAGAGGGTTTGCTCCCAACGCCAACCTGAGCCAGATTTCTAGGGCCACCCTTGTGCAGAGGCCTCTCCTAGTCCTGACCCTGCAGATGTTAGAAACTGAAAAGGTTCAACTTAAATAAAAGCAAATGTTTCACTGAGTTTAAGATGCGACCCCTGATCTGAGCAGGTATTGTTTCTTCCATTTGCACTAGGTGTCAGACCTGGGGGTCAGGGGTGCTTCTCTGGTGGCTCAGATGGTAAAGAATTCACCTGCAATGCGAGAAACCTGGGTTCGATCCCTGGGTCAGGAGGATCTCCTAGAGATGGGAATGGTTACCCACTCCAGTTGGGTTGTTGTTTTTTTTTTTTTTAATTTTGGCCTCTTGTATTGTTTATTTATTTATTTTCATCCATGTTTATTCTTTGGCCTGTGTGGACCTCCCATTGCAGTGGCCTCTCTCACTGCAGAGCACCAACTCTGGGTGCATGCGCCCCAGAGCGCTGGGTCATAATTGGAAACGCCGGTCCAGCCGTTCCACAGCACGTGGGATCCTCCCGGGCCAGGGATTGAACCGGTGCCCCTTGCACTGCAAGGCAGACTCTCTACCCACTGGACCACCAGGGAAGCCCCCATCCAGTATTTTTGCCTGGAGAATCTTACAGACAGAGGAGCCTGGTGGGCTAAAATCTATGGGGTTGCTAAGAGTCAGACATGACTGAGTGACTCACACACACACACACACACACGTATCAGACCCAGGATAGGTCATTGGAAAGTGTGGGTGGGTGGAATGGTCGGAGAGGTGAGGACCATACTTCGTCCCCAGAACTTGGGACCTGAAATGTGCTGTTTCATCATCAGAGCCTTATGAAGTTCTGCCACATGCCACCTGTACTTGGATTATCAGGTGTGAAAGCATGTATCCAGGGAAGACCAAGTTAACAATGGGCCTGGGCAACTTCTGTTGAAATGTTTTTTCAGGGGAGTCTGACTGCACATAATCAGTAGGTACTGTTGATCCCATAAACACACTGTACGCATCAACCTTGGGCCCTAACTGCTTTGGGGCTCATGTGGAGGAGCCACATGTATGGCAAACAGGACAAAGTGCCTGGGATCTCCTTGAATGACCAAGTGTCTCTACCTTCCAGATGGCCATGTGATAGATGAGCGCCTCACTGCTTCCAGGACTCCAGAATTAACACTGTCTGCATGTGCTCTTATGCTGCCTGGCCTCTGCCTCGCTCTACAGAATTATTACTAACCCACATTTGTATGCGACCTTTGTCATGCAGATTTCATGACCTGTAAAGGTTACCTCCCTAATGTCTCCACTGAGAGATGATCATTTTTACTTACCTTGAAATAATGAATAGATTTCCTTGTGGTCCCTAATATTTCCTTCAAGCACCAACTACTTTGCTCTGGCCTGCTGTCTCCAAAAAACAAATTAAAAAAAAAGAGTAAACCATATCTTATGCCTAAGTCCTGTATTTCCTGATATATGTAACCCTGACAAGGGCTTATTATTAGTTTCCTTTAAACAACTGAATTCTATATTCAGACTGTTAAAAGTTACTCCCAGTGTGGACCTGAGCATAAAGCATGGACTGGAGTTGACCAAAGTCAATTAAGATTGTATCTTGGAAAGGAAGGCCTTGTAAGGGGAACAGAGGAGAAGGCAGGGGGCAGAAATCCGAGGTGAGAGACAGGATGCTGGAGTAATTGGAGGTGTGTGTGTATCCTGGGTGACTAGGTAGAAAAATGGGAGTAAATGAGAGTGAGATGAGAAAATAAAATGGATTTCTTGGTCAGTCGAGAGCCTTTTAAGCAAGTTAAAAGGCTAAGTTGAAGGACAAGTTTTCTATCATCTATAGGAAATTGTATGAGACACGGGTACCTGTTTTCTCAAGAATTTACAAAAAAAGAATAAAGTTTCCTTGAAAAAAATTGTATCTAAAGTCCTCCAAGGTATAAAGAGTGCTTAATAATCATGATTTCTCCATACTATGCAATTATTTCAATGGTAGTAAAAGATAAAATGCTCACAATGTTTGTTTCTTTCCTACCTGGTCTGTCTAATAAATACGACTGCACATAATCAGTAGGTACTGTTGATCCCATAAACACACTGTACGCATCAACCTTGGGCCCTAACTGCTTTGGGGCTCATGTGGAGGAGCCACATGTATGGCAAACAGGACAAAGTGCCTGGGATCTCCTTGAATGACCAAGTGTCTCTACCTTCCAGATGGCCATGTGATAGATGAGCGCCTCACTGCTTCCAGGACTCCAGAATTAACACTGTCTGCATGTGCTCTTATGCTGCCTGGCCTCTGCCTCGCTCTACAGAATTATTACTAACCCACATTTGTATGCGACCTTTGTCATGCAGATTTCATGACCTGTAAAGGTTACCTCCCTAATGTCTCCACTGAGAGATGATCATTTTTACTTACCTTGAAATAATGAATAGATTTCCTTGTGGTCCCTAATATTTCCTTCAAGCACCAACTACTTTGCTCTGGCCTGCTGTCTCCAAAAAACAAATTAAAAAAAAAGAGTAAACCATATCTTATGCCTAAGTCCTGTATTTCCTGATATATGTAACCCTGACAAGGGCTTATTATTAGTTTCCTTTAAACAACTGAATTCTATATTCAGACTGTTAAAAGTTACTCCCAGTGTGGACCTGAGCATAAAGCATGGACTGGAGTTGACCAAAGTCAATTAAGATTGTATCTTGGAAAGGAAGGCCTTGTAAGGGGAACAGAGGAGAAGGCAGGGGGCAGAAATCCGAGGTGAGAGACAGGATGCTGGAGTAATTGGAGGTGTGTGTGTATCCTGGGTGACTAGGTAGAAAAATGGGAGTAAATGAGAGTGAGATGAGAAAATAAAATGGATTTCTTGGTCAGTCGAGAGCCTTTTAAGCAAGTTAAAAGGCTAAGTTGAAGGACAAGTTTTCTATCATCTATAGGAAATTGTATGAGACACGGGTACCTGTTTTCTCAAGAATTTACAAAAAAAGAATAAAGTTTCCTTGAAAAAAATTGTATCTAAAGTCCTCCAAGGTATAAAGAGTGCTTAATAATCATGATTTCTCCATACTATGCAATTATTTCAATGGTAGTAAAAGATAAAATGCTCACAATATGTTTAGCTCTAAGCCAGATGATAAAACTATATATTGTAAAGCCCATTTAAAAAATATCTACCTGGTCTGTCTAATAAAAGTGAGAAGTACGTTGACCAATGTATGAACTGTGGTTATTTCTAGGTGGTGGGATTTTTCCTCTGCACTTCCCTGTTTTCTGCAGTGAGGGTGTATTACTTTGGTTTTCATATGGAACATGATGACTACACAGGCTTAAAGCTGAGGGAACTAGAAGAGCCAAGAGGTCAAGGTGGTGGCCATGTTGTGTGTGGCTTTGGTGTGTGTGCTCTGCCGTGAGAGACAAGACTGGCTTCCACAACCTAGATGTCCACTGACGAATGAATGGATGAAAAAGCTCTGGTACATATATACAATGGAAACTACTCAGCTGTAAAAAGAAATGCAGAAGAATCAGTCCTAATGAGGTCGCTGGGTCTAGAACCTATCATAAAAAGTGAAGTAAGTCAAAAAGAGAAAGACAGGGTTTCCCCTGGTGGTCCAGTGGGTAGGGACACCGCCTTGCAGTGCAAGGGGTGCCGGTTTGATCCCTGGCCTGGGAAGATCCCACGTGCTGCAGAGCGGCTGGACTGATGTGTCCAATTACCAAGCCGGAGCTCTGCGACAAGAGAGGGCAATGCAATGGGAGGCCTACACGGGCCAAAGAACAAAGATGGATGAAAATAGATAAATGAAAGACCAATAGAAGTGGCCTGCCCGCTCCCCTCCCTCCCCAACGCGACCCCCGCCCAAAATAAATAAATAAATTTTTTTTTTTTTTAAAAAAAAAACAAGTACAATATACTAACAGACATATGTGGAATCTAGTAGGATGGTAATGACAACACGCAGTGAAGCAATGGAAAAACAGACATGGATAGCATGGACATTGTGGGGAATGAACAGTGGGTGGGAGGCATAAAGGAAGTAGCATGAAAATCTATACCATCATATGTGAAAAAAATAACTATTGTCATTGCACTGTGGGAAAAGGGGATCCTGCAGGGGCGCTGTGCAAAAAATTGTATCTAAAGTCCTCAATAAAGAGTGCTTAATAATCATGATTTCTCCATACTATGCAATTATTTCAATGGTAGTAAAAGATAAAATGCTCACAATATGTTTAGCTCTAAGCCAGATGATAAAACTATATATTGTAAAGCCCATTTAAAAAATATCTACCTGGTCTGTCTAATAAAAGTGAGAAGTACGTTGACCAATGTATGAACTGTGGTTATTTCTAGGTGGTGGGATTTTTCCTCTGCACTTCCCTGTTTTCTGCAGTGAGGGTGTATTACTTTGGTTTTCATATGGAACATGATGACTACACAGGCTTAAAGCTGAGGGAACTAGAAGAGCCAAGAGGTCAAGGTGGTGGCCATGTTGTGTGTGGCTTTGGTGTGTGTGCTCTGCCGTGAGAGACAAGACTGGCTTCCACAACCTAGATGTCCACTGACGAATGAATGGATGAAAAAGCTCTGGTACATATATACAATGGAAACTACTCAGCTGTAAAAAGAAATGCAGAAGAATCAGTCCTAATGAGGTCGCTGGGTCTAGAACCTATCATAAAAAGTGAAGTAAGTCAAAAAGAGAAAGACAGGGTTTCCCCTGGTGGTCCAGTGGGTAGGGACACCGCCTTGCAGTGCAAGGGGTGCCGGTTTGATCCCTGGCCTGGGAAGATCCCACGTGCTGCAGAGCGGCTGGACTGATGTGTCCAATTACCAAGCCGGAGCTCTGCGACAAGAGAGGGCAATGCAATGGGAGGCCTACACGGGCCAAAGAACAAAGATGGATGAAAATAGATAAATGAAAGACCAATAGAAGTGGCCTGCCCGCTCCCCTCCCTCCCCAACGCGACCCCCGCCCAAAATAAATAAATAAATTTTTTTTTTTTTTAAAAAAAAGACAAGTACAATATACTAACAGACATATGTGGAATCTAGTAGGATGGTAATGACAACACGCAGTGAAGCAATGGAAAAACAGACATGGATAGCATGGACATTGTGGGGAATGAACAGTGGGTGGGAGGCATAAAGGAAGTAGCATGAAAATCTATACCATCATATGTGAAAAAAATAACTATTGTCATTGCACTGTGGGAAAAGGGGATCCTGCAGGGGCGCTGTGCGATGGCCTGGAGGGGTGAGCTGGGGAGGATATACATATGACTAACATGTGATTATACATATCTGTAAACAACAAAACTCTGTAAAAGTAAAATAAAAATTTAAAAAAGACTGGCTTCCATTATTTACTGCCGGATCCACAACTCATGTCTTTCCAAAGGAATGCCCTGCAGATGCAAAATTCCAAATGAGTGGAAAAAATTTTTTTTCATTGTCCAGTGATAGAAGATGAAATGGGAAAAGCAGGGAAGCAGTGAGAGACACCCCAAGAGAGTTCAGAGCCTGAGCATGGGCTGCGCAGAGGAGAGGGCTGGTCTGGCCGCTTACTGGCAATGGTGCCCAGGTTCCTCGTCTGAGCCAGGTTAGTCCCTACACCACAGTGTTAGAATTAAGTGAACCAACTAGCACAAAAAGTTCCTCAGCAAACATCACAGTTCTCTTTCTACCTTCCTATGTACCACAAAGCACTTTAAAACATTTTTAGCCCAGAAATGGAAAAATTAAATAAAGAGAGAGAGACCTCAGAATAAGGTTTCTTCTTATTTGCATGCAACTGCTGTGATCCATAACCACACTGTGGACATTGTTGGATCTGTGTTTTCCAAACTTAGCCATTCACATTCCACTTTATTTGAGTCACATCATCTGTGCTTAATTTTTTTCTTTATATTAACTCACTTTTTGTATTGTGGTAAAATATACATAACATAAAACTTATCATTTTGGGTTTCCCTGGTGGTCCAGTGGGTAAAGAGTCTGTCTTGCAATGCAAGGGGCACCGGTTTAATCTCTGGCCTGGGAAAATCCCACATGCCATGGAGCGGCTGGACCAGTGTGTCCAATTACGAGCCAGTGCTTTGGAGCACATGCGCCCAGAGCTGGTGCTCTGCTGTGAGAGAGGCCACTGCAATGGGAGGCCCACACAGGCCAAAGAACAAAGGTGGATGAAAATAAATACATAAACCAAAAAAAAGACCAAAATAAAAAAACTTATCATTTCAACCATTTTTAAACATTATTTCAGTGACACTAAGTACATTCACATAATTGGGCAACTATCACCACCATCCATTTCCACAACTTTTTCACCTTTTCAAACTGAAAGTCGATAAACAATAAAGCCTCATTCCTCCTCCCTGCAGCTCCTGGCAACCACTAGTCTATTCTGTGTCCATGAATTTATTCTAGACATCTCACATAGGTAGTCTTATATATCCTTTTGTGACTGGCATATTGTCTTTAAGATTCATCCATGTTGTAGCATGTTGCAGAACTTCATCCCTTTTAAAGGCTGAATAATATTCCATTATATGTGTGCACCACATTTGGTTATCCATCCACTGATGACATTTCGCTATTGTGAATAATGTGCTATGAACACCAGTGTATAAATGTATCTTCCAGTCCTTGCTTTCACTTCTTTGATGTGTACAGTCACAAGTGAAATTGCTGGATCTTATGGTACATCTGTTTTAATTTTGTAAAGAACTACTATACTGTTTCTCACAACAGCTTCACCATTTTACATATCCATCAGCAATGCATAAGGATTCCAATTTCCACTCACTAACATTACTTTCTGGACCTTGCTTTTATTTATTTATTTTTTGCCATAACTGCTATCCTAGTGGGTGTGGAGTAATATTTTACGTGGTTTTGATTTAGCTTCCCTAATGGCTGGTGATGTTGAATATCTATCCACTTATTTTTTAAGAACTTTTTATTTGACCAAAACAATAGCATTTGTGGAGTCTGAATAATTTATACAAATCTCTAAATTTTAAAAGATAATAATGAATAATAATAACATTCACCTGTATGCCATCTAAAACCATGAACTGGAAGTACATTCTGGGAAATGATGTTCAAGGAGATGTAAAAGACTCTAGACTCTACCCTTTAAAGCCTTAAAGACTTCTCAAAGCAAATTGTCCACATGGGAACCAATATGGATCCACATATCTGGATCCACAGTAGCTGGAAAGCACTTTGCCTTCTGGCCCTGTTACTCCATGTGGGTGGACTTACCCTGGTTCACTCAAAACTCTGTTGCTCAAAAGTTTACTGTATAGCACGGGGAACAGAGTCAGTATCTTGCAATAGCCTATAATGGAAAATAATAATTTCAAAAATAATACATGTGCATTTGTATAGCTGAAATCTAAAAAGAAAGAATTCTACTTTTTGAAATTTAGTAACGTTTATGTTTTTGCCAGTTTTTCTAAATATCCAATGGACATCTAAGAACAATGTATAAGATACTAATTTTAAATATATTTGTGTATAAGATTAATATAAATTAATATAAACAGAAATTTATTATATTTAAGTTATTAATGGCATCATTCAAGACGCTCCTATTCTTTTTTCTCTGCACTTGATAAAATATTCTCAGAGAAATGTTAATACGTCTTCACTATGATTGTATTTTTTTTCTTTTCCCTTATATTTCCTCTGATTTTTGTTTAATGTATCTTTGCTTCTTTGTTGTTAGGTGTCTAAGGGTTTATGATGTCTCTCTTCTTTGTGAATTGTACTTTTATCATTCAAACATTCATTTTTGTTTGATTTAAAAATAAATAAATAACTCTGGGGCTTCCCTGGTGATCCAGTGGGTAAGGACACTGCCTTGCAGTGCAAGGGATGCCTGCTCGATTCCTGGCCTGGGAAGATCCCACGTGCTGCGGAGTGACTGATGCATCCAACTACCAAGCGGGAGCTCTGGAGCACATACGCCCAGAGCCAGTGCTCTGCAGAGAGAGAGGCCACTGCAATGGGAGGCTCACATAGGCTGAAGAACAAAGATGAATGAAAATAAATAAATGAAAGACCAATAGAAGTGGCCAAAAAAAATTTTTTTTAAATAAATAACTTTAACAAAAACAAACTTTTGTCTGACATCAGGAAAGGGCTTCTTGCACAAGAACTCCACCTTCACCTTGGAATACAACCATCTTTAAAATATCATCTATAGAATTTTCAATGACATGAAATGTGTAAAACACTATGTCAGAAGAGAAAGGCAGGGTACAATGTAGCTTCAATTAGAGTTCATAAAAGGTAAGAGACATGAAAATATTGAAATGGTCATTTCCAAATACAGGGAATATGGGCAACTTTACATCTTGCTTTCTAAAGCTACCTACAATTGCACATAATTGATTTTATAATTGGGAAGTTAAGATTTTATAAATAGTAAAGGCAAGATTTATTTATCATGTTTCTATTTGTGAGGTTACCAATAATTTTAGTGAGGTCCATGGAAGTGTTTATGGGAGACATGAGGCAGTTAGCCAGGGACAACTATGAAATTACAAGGGAAAAAAATGTATCAACTTCAAGATGAATGGCTTGATGGAGAAGAGTTGTCTCTACTTCAGTGAAAATCATGACAGACTTATGCTATGACAATGTCAATAAATAAAAGGAAATGAGAGGAAACCATACCGCAGGAAAAAATGGCTGCTCTGGGATGAGTCCTCAAGCTGAGCTATCGGTGTTCAGAAGGGGCTTTAGAAAACATTAACTGTGATGATGCTGGACAGCAGAGGTGACAGGTGTAATAGACCTCAGCTGAGGCTGTGGAAGCTCCAGGGCTGGGGTGGCCCTTCAGAGCCATCCCTAGTTTAGGCAAGGGACAGGACCTCTGGACTGCCAAGTCAACAAGTCAGTAGAGAGGTTTCTCAAAAAGCTAAAAATAGAGTTGCTAATATGATCCAGAAATCCCACTTCTGAGCATATATCTAGACAAAATTTGAAAAAATACATGCACCCCTAAGTTTATAGCAGCACTATTCACAATAGCCAAGACATGGAAGCAACTAACATGTCCCTCAACGGATGAATGGATAAAGATGTGGTGTATATATATATATATATATATATATATATATACACATATACATACATATATATACATACATATATATACTATATACACACACACACATAATGGAATATTACTCATCCATAAAAAATGAAATAATGCCATTTGTGGCAACATGGATGGACCTAGAGATGATCATACTAAGGGAAATAATCTAGAGACAAATACAATGCCATATCTCCTATACGTGGAATTTAAAATATGACATAAATGAACTTATCTATGAAACAGAAACAGGCTCCATTTGGTGGGGCACCAAAAAACTTAGGATGAAACCGGTCTTACTGTGTAGCACAAGGTCATTTCCAAAAAAACAGGGAAAAAATGGGCAACTTTACATCTTGCTTTCTAAAGCTACCTACAATTGCACATAATTGATTTTATAATTGGGAAGTTAAGATTTTATAAATAGTAAAGGCAAGATTTATTTATCATGTTTCTATTTGTGAGGTTACCAATAATTTTAGTGAGGTCCATGGAAGTGTTTATGGGAGACATGAGGCAGTTAGCCAGGGACAACTATGAAATTACAAGGGAAAAAAATGTATCAACTTCAAGATGAATGGCTTGATGGAGAAGAGTTGTCTCTACTTCAGTGAAAATCATGACAGACTTATGCTATGACAATGTCAATAAATAAAAGGAAATGAGAGGAAACCATACCGCAGGAAAAAATGGCTGCTCTGGGATGAGTCCTCAAGCTGAGCTATCGGTGTTCAGAAGGGGCTTTAGAAAACATTAACTGTGATGATGCTGGACAGCAGAGGTGACAGGTGTAATAGACCTCAGCTGAGGCTGTGGAAGCTCCAGGGCTGGGGTGGCCCTTCAGAGCCATCCCTAGTTTAGGCAAGGGACAGGACCTCTGGACTGCCAAGTCAACAAGTCAGTAGAGAGGTTTCTCAAAAAGCTAAAAATAGAGTTGCTAATATGATCCAGAAATCCCACTTCTGAGCATATATCTAGACAAAATTTGAAAAAATACATGCACCCCTAAGTTTATAGCAGCACTATTCACAATAGCCAAGACATGGAAGCAACTAACATGTCCCTCAACGGATGAATGGATAAAGATGTGGTGTATATATATATATATATATATATATATATACACATATACATACATATATATACATACATATATATACTATATACACACACACACATAATGGAATATTACTCATCCATAAAAAATGAAATAATGCCATTTGTGGCAACATGGATGGACCTAGAGATGATCATACTAAGGGAAATAATCTAGAGACAAATACAATGCCATATCTCCTATACGTGGAATTTAAAATATGACATAAATGAACTTATCTATGAAACAGAAACAGGCTCACAGATGTAGAGAAGCCTTGTGGATGCCAAGGGGATTGGATGGGGGAGCACTAGAGTGAGAGTTGGCACTAGCAGATAAATCTATTATCTATAGGATGGACAAACAACAAGGTCTTACTGTGTAGCACAAGGAACTATATTCAATATTTTGTGATAAGCCATAAAGGAAAAGAAAAAAAAATGCAACACCCACCTTGGCACAGGTCCGGCTGGGCCTGTGTAATACAAGCATCTCACAAGGGGGAGGGTGGTAAACACAATCTGTGCCTCCACCCCTTCCCTGCTTCCACTTTTCCTGTCTCCCCACCCCCACTCCAAATACCCTGCGGGAAGACACTCTGTGAGCTGAATCCCTCCACAGGTCTCTCATAGATCCCGTACAACACCCTGATTTGTTTTCCTGTCTGTCTCCCCCACCAGTCTGTCAGCATCCTCAGGCCCTAAAGCTGCTCCTCCGATGGATGAGGGAGGACAGGAGAGGAAGGGAGGAAGGAAAGAAGTGGGGGAGGAAGGCAGGAAGGGAGCTTGTTCCTTATCTTCTCCTTTCTCATTAACAGCTGTATTAAAGACAATTAACACTTCTCGGAATGGTCTCCTACATCCCCACCCAGAGGGAAGATGATAAAGAGAGGAAGAGCCGGCAGCAGGTTGTTTGACAAAACTGACCTCAGCACAGCACAGTCTGGGGCGCCTTCAGAGGAGGGGGTCCTCCCAAGGTCTGTTCGCTTCCAGGAACCTCTGAATCTCCCAGCAGACTTAGCCAACCTTACTCACTAGGTCGACTCTGATCAGGGCAGAAAAAAGAAAAAGGAAGAAAAGAAAGCAGAAGAGGGAGGTCACAATTCTTCTCATAAGTAATACAATACTTCTAAGCATACAATTATTTCTAAGGTTGAATGTGTGATGTAAATTAACCTGTCATAGGTTCATCCCGGTTGCACAGGGAGCCCTCAATGCACTAGAAATCAAAAGACAAGTGAGAGATTCTCTAATTCCAAATCACTCCAGTTTGTTTTTATTTGGAAAAAAAAAAAATGCCAAGGACTACAGACTAGATAAATCAGTATGTCATCGATGTCAAGCAGAAAAATAACATTATTCTAGGATTTTCCAGACTAGCCCATCAAAATAAGAGCATGGACTACGAGAAGAAAATCAAATCTTGTCTGGAATCATGAAAAGTAAGATGCTCATTTTTCTATATGCTTGGAGATATCTGGATAAAAACATGTTTCCTCCTCTGAAATGTGTCCTGGTTGCACAAATGCATCAATTATAAACAGAATACCAGCCACTCCACCAGGCAAAAGACAGCCTTCATTAGAGTCTTTGCCTAAGACCCTTCCCTTGAAGATTCAGTTCTCTCTCTATTCCCAGTTGCTGATGGTCTTGACTCCAGCTCTGTCAGCCCAGGCACAGTGCAACCAAGGGTCAGTGTCACCCCAAGTCCAAGACTCCTCCCTCTCTGGGCAGAGGAAGGAGGTGGGAAACCAACTCAGGAAGATAAGACTAACTGTATCCTAACTCCATGAGCCCCTAAAAGCCCCAAGTGAGAAGCATCAGGTGATAGCAACTGGTGATGTGCCCTCCAGCCTGGAAAACACATGGAAGCTCATCATTTTCTCTGCAAGAGTCACTCAGGTCAGTGTTTTGGAGCTATTTCTGAATGTAGCAGTGCCTCATCTCCCTTCTTAGGAGAGGGAATGAGAGTCACCCGGTGGGCACTAGTCTGCAGGGCCAGCAACCACACTTAGTGTGCAGAGTTGGGAAGACTGCACCCTCTCTCTGTATGGCTCTGTTATGGGTCCCCAGTCTCCTTCCAACTTGAAAGTGCTAAGTTGGCAGACCTGACGGACTTCTTTAAAATGTATGTGGCCCTTTCCTCCAGCGTCTGCCAATCATTGGAGCAGGATCTCTTAATAGGAAGCAAGTTGTTCCAACTGTCCACTGAAAAACAGTCACAGGAGACTGACAGCCATAGCTATTTAACAGACACACACATGCACACATGCTCCTGGAGATCCTGCAGCGGCTCAGATAATTTTTAAGGAAGAGCCAGTTTTCCTTTGGACCTGGAAGGAGTCGACCGAGCTCTTTCCTGCACACGGGGCGAACCCGGGGGGCCTGCCAAGGACTACAGACTAGATAAATCAGTATGTCATCGATGTCAAGCAGAAAAATAACATTATTCTAGGATTTTCCAGACTAGCCCATCAAAATAAGAGCATGGACTACGAGAAGAAAATCAAATCTTGTCTGGAATCATGAAAAGTAAGATGCTCATTTTTCTATATGCTTGGAGATATCTGGATAAAAACATGTTTCCTCCTCTGAAATGTGTCCTGGTTGCACAAATGCATCAATTATAAACAGAATACCAGCCACTCCACCAGGCAAAAGACAGCCTTCATTAGAGTCTTTGCCTAAGACCCTTCCCTTGAAGATTCAGTTCTCTCTCTATTCCCAGTTGCTGATGGTCTTGACTCCAGCTCTGTCAGCCCAGGCACAGTGCAACCAAGGGTCAGTGTCACCCCAAGTCCAAGACTCCTCCCTCTCTGGGCAGAGGAAGGAGGTGGGAAACCAACTCAGGAAGATAAGACTAACTGTATCCTAACTCCATGAGCCCCTAAAAGCCCCAAGTGAGAAGCATCAGGTGATAGCAACTGGTGATGTGCCCTCCAGCCTGGAAAACACATGGAAGCTCATCATTTTCTCTGCAAGAGTCACTCAGGTCAGTGTTTTGGAGCTATTTCTGAATGTAGCAGTGCCTCATCTCCCTTCTTAGGAGAGGGAATGAGAGTCACCCGGTGGGCACTAGTCTGCAGGGCCAGCAACCACACTTAGTGTGCAGAGTTGGGAAGACTGCACCCTCTCTCTGTATGGCTCTGTTATGGGTCCCCAGTCTCCTTCCAACTTGAAAGTGCTAAGTTGGCAGACCTGACGGACTTCTTTAAAATGTATGTGGCCCTTTCCTCCAGCGTCTGCCAATCATTGGAGCAGGATCTCTTAATAGGAAGCAAGTTGTTCCAACTGTCCACTGAAAAACAGTCACAGGAGACTGACAGCCATAGCTATTTAACAGACACACACATGCACACATGCTCCTGGAGATCCTGCAGCGGCTCAGATAATTTTTAAGGAAGAGCCAGTTTTCCCTTTGGACCTGGAAGGAGTCGACCGAGCTCTTTCCTGCACACGGGGGCGAGAAGCCTCCTTCTGTGGGTGGGGACTCTGCTGGGAAGAGGAGGACTGGTGAGAAAGAAGGGCCTCTAAAGAGGACGTAGACACACCTTTTCAGGCTGCCAAGCGCTGGCTGTCCAAAGCTCAATCCTTTCCCCAACATGGTGGGTTTGACTCTTCACAGCTTAGAAGCAAGTCTCAGCCCCTCCCATTGCCAGGAAGTCACCTAAAGGCCTGAGCCTCCATGTGCTGTGGGCAGAATGAGGGCCCAGGCAGGCTGCTCATGGTCGTCCCCACTGGTACACATGCCAGCATGTAAGTGGTGCTCAAGAAAGGTTTTGGAAGGGGAGCATGGCAGTCCCACCACGATGCTTCCTGGGAATCAGCTCTCTTCCTGTAAACCTCTTCCAGCTGTCCCTCAAGCTGACTCGCTGAAGTGTGTGCTAACCACCTCTTGCCGAGCACCAGGCAGTACTGAGCGCATGGCCTAGTTCTAAAGCAATGGCTTCAGAAAATCAGCAGATAAGGTTCTCACTTTAACTGGATTATTAAGAGGGGTGCATCTCTTTCTTCTTTCCTTCCCTTTATTTATGCATTCTTTTGCAGCAGTTTTGGCAAAATATTTCAGAGTTCACTGTCCCTCCCACCCCACAGAGGTGCTGAATAACTTGAGTTCACACCTCAGGCATCTCTTTCAGTGCCCAGTGTCCTTCTGCATCACTCCTGGGGAGGACATGTGGCATGGCAGGAGGTAGCCAGGATCACTTGAACCTTTCTGTGCCTGGCCTCCACCTTGGGAGATCTTTGGACTAAAATCCAACAGATGATTTGCCTGAATGTGTCAGAGGTAGTGCACTCTTTGTTGCTGTTGCCTGAAAACACCGTCTGCACCTGCTCAAGGTGGCAGCCCCAGTAGTTAGAGGGGTCCATCCTTCTCCAAGGTGAGGTCAAAGAACAGGCCTTGAGTCCCAGGCTGGATGCAGGAGGGGCAGCAGCTTCCATGCAGTTGGTTCTCTGCCCCAGGTGGCCTCTTCTTTTTTTCATAGACTTTTTTGGTTTTTGGCTGCACTGGGTCTTCATTAGTACAGGCAAACTTCTCTCTAGTTGTGGCGAGTAGGGGTTACTCTCTAGTTGCAGGGCACAGGCTTTCCATTGCAGTGGCTTCTTTTGTTCTGACATGGCAAAGGGAATGGCTACCATTCCAGCATTCTTGCCTGGAGAATCCCATTGACTGGTGGGCTACAGTCCATGGGGTCACAAAGAGTCAGACATGACTGAGCAACTGACACTTAACACACTCTTGCTGTGGGCAGCGCATGGGCAATGGGGTGTGTGGGCTCAGTAGCTGTGGCTCACAGGCTTGGTTACTCCACAGCATGTGGAATCTTCCTGGACTAGAGATCAAACCCATGTCCCTCGCCCTCTCAACCACTGGACCACTAGGGAAGTCCAGCTGGCTTCTTATGACCTATAAGGATAGCAGCCCTGTGTCCCAGAGTCTAAAAGCCCAGCCATTCTGTCCCTGAACCCAGCACTCCAACTGTGGGCTTCCAAATTTTGATGAATGTGGGTCCCCTCAATGAGGGCTCACGTCAACACTTGGGGTCCCACTGAGAAATCCTCTTTTCACAGATCTTTGGCCTCTCTAAGGCCACCCCTCCCAACACCTTCCATCCCAAGGTCTTCTTTGTCCTAGCACTGATCCATTGCCATCATACTCACTTGCATGCTGCCTTAGTTCCGCCACAAGGACAGGGAGTTGAGTTCTACAAGGCTGAGGTCTCCTGGGCTTTGTTCACTGCTGTATCTAGAAAAATGTAAAGCACACAGCAATGTAACCAAGCTTGATTCAATGGGGTCTTTTCAGGACAGACACCCGACCCCCGCCAACCATATCCTCCGCCTGCCTCTTGTCTGTAGTAAAACTTTACCCTCCCAGGCTCCTCTGAGTGACAGAGGATACATTTAATCAGAGAAGAGAGAAAATGCAGAAACAAAGGAAAACAGGCAAATAAGACAAAATCATGTTTGTTTAAGCCATTAAACAAAGTCAAGAACCTTTAGTTTCTTCTCAAGGGCTATAGATAATATTATGAGCCAAGTCCTTTGAGGTGCTTTGCAGATATTGGGAACCTCACCAGGGCCATGGAAACAGGACAGATGGTGCTCCTACCGCAGGTGAGCCTGAGCCAAGGCTGTATATTGTCCCCCTGCTTATTTAACTTTGATGCAGAGTACATCATGTGAACTGGCAGGCTGGATGAATCTCAAGCTGGAATCAAGACTGCTGAGAGAAATACCAACAACTTCAGATATACAGATAATATCACGCTAGTGGTAGAAAGTAAAGAGGAACTAAAGAGTCCCTTGATGAAGGTAAAAGAGAAGAGTGAAAAAGCTGGCTTAAAACTCAACATTCAGGGCTTCCCTGGTGGTCCAGTGGGTAAAGACACTGCCATGAAGTGCAGGGGGGCACCGGTTTGATCCCTGGCCTGGGAGGATCCCAAGTGCCACGGAGCTGCTGGACCAATGTGTCCAACTGCCGAGCCAGCACTCTGGAGCACATGTGCCGAAAGTCATTGCTCTGCAACAGGAGAGGCCACTGCAATAGGAGGCCCACATAGGCCAAAGAAAAAAGATGGATGATAAATAAATGAAAGACCAGTAGAAGTGGCAGAAAAGAAAAACACCTCAACATTCCAGAAAACAAAAATCATGGCATCCCGTCCCATCACTTCAACAGTTGGGGAAAAAATAGAAAAGTGGTAGACTATTTTCTTGGGCTCCAAAATCACTGGGGATGGTGACTGCAGCAATAGAACTAAAAGACGCTTGTTCCTTGGAAGAAAAGCTATCACAAATCTCGACAGCATATTAAAAAGCAGAGACACCACTTTGCCAACAAGGTCTGTATGTAGCCAAAGCTATAGTTTTTTCAGTAGTCATGTATAGATGTCAGAGTTGGACCATGAGGAAGGCTGAATGCCAAAGAATTGATGTTTTTGAGTCATGGTGCTAGAGAAGGCTTTTAAGAGTCCCTTGGACTGCATGGAGATCTGACCAGTGAATCCTAAAGGAAATCACCCTGAATATTCATTGGAAGGATTGATGCTGAAGCTGACTTTCACCACCTGATGCGAAGAGATGACTCACTGGAAAAGATCCTGATGTTGGGAAAGACTGAAGGCAAAGAAGACGGCAGCAATGATGGAGTCCTTTGAGGTGCTTTGCAGATATTGGGAACCTCACCAGGGCCATGGAAACAGGACAGATGGTGCTCCTACCGCAGGTGAGCCTGAGCCAAGGCTGTATATTGTCCCCCTGCTTATTTAACTTTGATGCAGAGTACATCATGTGAACTGGCAGGCTGGATGAATCTCAAGCTGGAATCAAGACTGCTGAGAGAAATACCAACAACTTCAGATATACAGATAATATCACGCTAGTGGTAGAAAGTAAAGAGGAACTAAAGAGTCCCTTGATGAAGGTAAAAGAGAAGAGTGAAAAAGCTGGCTTAAAACTCAACATTCAGGGCTTCCCTGGTGGTCCAGTGGGTAAAGACACTGCCATGAAGTGCAGGGGGGCACCGGTTTGATCCCTGGCCTGGGAGGATCCCAAGTGCCACGGAGCTGCTGGACCAATGTGTCCAACTGCCGAGCCAGCACTCTGGAGCACATGTGCCGAAAGTCATTGCTCTGCAACAGGAGAGGCCACTGCAATAGGAGGCCCACATAGGCCAAAGAAAAAAGATGGATGATAAATAAATGAAAGACCAGTAGAAGTGGCAGAAAAGAAAAACACCTCAACATTCCAGAAAACAAAAATCATGGCATCCCGTCCCATCACTTCAACAGTTGGGGAAACAATAGAAAAAGTGGTAGACTATTTTCTTGGGCTCCAAAATCACTGGGGATGGTGACTGCAGCAATAGAACTAAAAGACGCTTGTTCCTTGGAAGAAAAGCTATCACAAATCTCGACAGCATATTAAAAAGCAGAGACACCACTTTGCCAACAAGGTCTGTATGTAGCCAAAGCTATAGTTTTTTCAGTAGTCATGTATAGATGTCAGAGTTGGACCATGAGGAAGGCTGAATGCCAAAGAATTGATGTTTTTGAGTCATGGTGCTAGAGAAGGCTTTTAAGAGTCCCTTGGACTGCATGGAGATCTGACCAGTGAATCCTAAAGGAAATCACCCTGAATATTCATTGGAAGGATTGATGCTGAAGCTGACTTTCACCACCTGATGCGAAGAGATGACTCACTGGAAAAGATCCTGATGTTGGGAAAGACTGAAGGCAAAGAAGAAGGCAGCAGAGGATGTGATGGTTAGATAGCATCACTCACTCAATGGACATGAGTTAGAGCAAACTCTAGGAGATAGACAGTGAGGCCAAGAGGCAGACTTGACACCAGGACACATAGGACATAACCCCCACGGATCACAGTGCCCCCAGCCTGGGTTGTGAAGAGCTAATGACACAAAAGGAGAGAGTACAGAGCAGAAGGTGCTAAGTATGGAGCCACTGGAAATAGTCAAGCTCACCACTTAAATGTGAAACAATAGTATTATCAAGCTGTGGGGTATAAATCCCCACTTTATGAAGCAGGTCACGTCTCATCGCTACAGTGAGCAGACCACTGACAGGGAATCCTGGCAAGCACAGGGTCCTGACTGTGGGTGGAGGGAGGCCCTCAGGCCCAGTTGCTGGCATCACTGCTGTGCAGAGGCGGCCCTGGCTGGGACCTGGCTCACGGATCACCAGCTGTACCCCTAACAGTAGGCATCAGCATGCTGCCCTCTGCCCACGTGTTCTCACAACTCCCACGTCCTGGGTGGGGAGTGGAAGAGGAGCTCCATCACATGATCACTGACCCTGACCCCTTTCCATGCGGCCAGCCTCGGGGCCACCCAGAGAGCAGTTGCTCTGTGGGCTTCCCCCCACCCTTCCCAAGCTGTACCCTTGAAACGTAAGGACATGTTTGGCCAAACGTGCCTGGACTCAGCAGTCTCATTTTTAGTGGCTGAAAAGACCTCTAAAAGTCCTTGCCCAGAATAATCTTCCTCATGGTAATGCTGGAAAATCCCGTCCTCCATTCTCATTTTTCTGTAGAGAATGACAGGGAAGACTGGTGAAAAGGCTGGAAGAATCCAGGCGGCTTACTCACTGGCACCCAGCAAGCACAGCTTACTGGAAGGTAATGGAAAATGGATTGGATTCATAAAGGAGAGGAAAAAGTCAGGCCAAGAGAGACACAGGTCCAGGTCCTTGTCACCTTCACCTTATGTTTTGCAAAGCACCATTCTAAATGAGGTTCTTAGGAGTAAGCCACCAAGGCATCAATTAATGCATCACAAAGCAGTCCTGTGGTCCTAACCACATGCAGGCATGTCAAACCTCAGAGGCTTTTTCAGTTGGGGTCTGCAGTGGGCAGGGGCCTTGGGAAACAGGGCCTGTGGGTCAGTGACTGTCAAGCCCTGTCCAGCCTCTGCCCGGCACTCAGAGGCCACAATCCTTCTTCACCAACCCCCGCCCCCTCTCCAGAGGAAATCAGCATCATTTAGGGCACTTCCCAAGCTCATCTTACACCTTTTGTCATCCACACTTCTTATCACTTTTCCTTACCCTTGTTGATACCTCATTAGACAATGTGATGGAAAGCACTTGGTAAATTAAAAAAATGTCCTACAAAATCAGTGTTAAATGCTCAGCTCTGCAGGATCACAGTCATAACTCAGGGCTCCTGACCTCTCCAGGAGGTCAAGCAGAGCCTGGAGGTAAAGATTTAGGCCTAGGAAAGTGCTGAGAGAAGGCAAAGGGAGACAAAAGATGGTCAGCTGCTTCCTATTTAATCACCTGTGGGTCCTGGTGAAGAAGCACAGGGTTGAGGTTGAAGTCACCCAGAGATGATAAAGTCAGGGACGCAGCCCTGCAGTGGGCTACTGACAAGTTGCAGAGTTCTCTCGGGTTTGACCCAGAGACCTCTTTACTTGCGGTGACCATATTTAATGTTTCATGTATGTTTAGTCTCTAAGCTATGTCCTACTGTTTTGCAACCCCATGGATTGTAGCCCACCAGGCTCCTCTGTCCATGGAATTACCCAGGCAAGAATACTGGACTGTGTTGCCATTTCCTTCTTCAGGGGATCTTCTAAACCCAGGTGTTGAGCCCATGTCTTCTGCAATGGCAGGTGGGTTCTTTACTGCTGAGCCGCCAGGGGAAAAGATAGACCATAATCTTAAAGTAGCATCCTCCTTAAGGGACAATATGCTGGAATATTTGCAATCAGGACTGTCCTCAGGGTGCTGGGTGGGAAGGTCATCCCACCTTTGTCATCTTGGCCATGTGTGCCTTTTAACTGTCTGTCCCTTAGTGGTGTGGTCTTTGGGCTGTATACTCATCAGAGTTTCTTATTTCCCATTCAATCCTTGGCCACATCCTAACAGAGATTGCATAATTAATGAAGTTGAGCTGTCAGGAAAAACTTGAAATAAACCGGATTCCGGAACCCACGTTGTTAAGACTCTAAACCCTCATTTTCTGTGGATCAAACCCCAATAATTCAATTCTGTTTGGCTCTTTATTTGGTCATCTGTTTTTTAATTGATCACACTGGCCATAGTAATTTTCTATTTAACCATCAAAGATTTAACTTTGAATCCTCCTTATTAAAATGACCAGGGATGTTGACATGCCTTAATCATGTGTGGCTTGAATTACACAATGTAAATCTTGTGTTACGTGAATATTTACTATTTATATCCTATGTGCCTAAGGTATGGGTCAGTTTCAACCAGATACAAACATACCCATTTCAAGAGTGCTTGCAAGTTTTGAGGTTAGACCAACACAGGTTTGAGTCTCAGCTCTGCCACTTACAGCTATGGGATCACAGTCAAGTTGTTCAGTTTTTCCCAACTCAGTTTTCACGTCTATAAAACAAGGACAAGAACCTCAGGTGAGGACAATCAGTGAAGAACCGCAATATAGCATCAAATGCGTTGTGATAAAACAAACTTAAATATTAGTTTCATCTTCCCCTACCTCCTCTCATAGAAAGTTAGTCTCCTTTACGTAAATGTAAACATTTTATCATCTTACTAATTTTACATTCCCTCCAAGTGTGAAAAATGGGGTAGCTAATACATCATGTGTAAAGCAGTGTGAATTTTTCGGGGAATGGAACTCATTCTATGGAGCATTAGGAGGGCTTTCAAAGCTGGGTTGTTAACTTCTGTAGGAGAGTTCTGTGTTCATGCTATTCATTTTGCTCTCTCCCTGCCCAACCCCACCACCACATCTAATGACTCAGCTCTCAGAGCCAAGAGGTTTTTTCCATGCTGCTGGAATATTTGCAATCAGGACTGTCCTCAGGGTGCTGGGTGGGAAGGTCATCCCACCTTTGTCATCTTGGCCATGTGTGCCTTTTAACTGTCTGTCCCTTAGTGGTGTGGTCTTTGGGCTGTATACTCATCAGAGTTTCTTATTTCCCATTCAATCCTTGGCCACATCCTAACAGAGATTGCATAATTAATGAAGTTGAGCTGTCAGGAAAAACTTGAAATAAACCGGATTCCGGAACCCACGTTGTTAAGACTCTAAACCCTCATTTTCTGTGGATCAAACCCCAATAATTCAATTCTGTTTGGCTCTTTATTTGGTCATCTGTTTTTTAATTGATCACACTGGCCATAGTAATTTTCTATTTAACCATCAAAGATTTAACTTTGAATCCTCCTTATTAAAATGACCAGGGATGTTGACATGCCTTAATCATGTGTGGCTTGAATTACACAATGTAAATCTTGTGTTACGTGAATATTTACTATTTATATCCTATGTGCCTAAGGTATGGGTCAGTTTCAACCAGATACAAACATACCCATTTCAAGAGTGCTTGCAAGTTTTGAGGTTAGACCAACACAGGTTTGAGTCTCAGCTCTGCCACTTACAGCTATGGGATCACAGTCAAGTTGTTCAGTTTTTCCCAACTCAGTTTTCACGTCTATAAAACAAGGACAAGAACCTCAGGTGAGGACAATCAGTGAAGAACCGCAATATAGCATCAAATGCGTTGTGATAAAACAAACTTAAATATTAGTTTCATCTTCCCCTACCTCCTCTCATAGAAAGTTAGTCTCCTTTACGTAAATGTAAACATTTTATCATCTTACTAATTTTACATTCCCTCCAAGTGTGAAAAATGGGGTAGCTAATACATCATGTGTAAAGCAGTGTGAATTTTTCGGGGAATGGAACTCATTCTATGGAGCATTAGGAGGGCTTTCAAAGCTGGGTTGTTAACTTCTGTAGGAGAGTTCTGTGTTCATGCTATTCATTTTGCTCTCTCCCTGCCCAACCCCACCACCACATCTAATGACTCAGCTCTCAGAGCCAAGAGTATATGCTGTGCTGAATCTTAAACATCTTAAAATCCATTTGGGGGCTTCCCTGGTGGTCCAGTGGGTAAAGAATCTGCCTTGCAGTGCAGGGGGCACTGGTTCGATCCCTGGCCCAGGAAGATCCCGTGTGCCGCAGAGCAGCTGGACCAGTGTGTCCAGTTACGAGCCAGTACTCTCGAGAGCATGTGCCTAGAGCCAGTGTTCTGCAGTGAGAGGGACCACTGCAGTGGTAGACTCACACAGGCCAAAGAATAAAGATGGATGAAAATAAATAGCTAAGAAAGAGCTCATGGCATGAAGTTAAAAAAAAAAAATCCAGTTGGATTCTGACAACTCTTGGAATTCTCCTTCACCATTTTGAGACAACCCATGTCAAAACTCGCATCAGCACAAATACCGCATTTCTAAGGAAGCAGAAGGGCAGTATACAATGACCACAAAATCAACAGCAAAAGCAACAACATCTCCATCTAGCAGGGTCTCCTCTCGGACAGGAGCCACATGAGGAATGAAGCAGCTGGGTTTTCCAAATACTTTGCCTGGGGCTATGTCGTGAGTCTTCTCAAGCTGTGGCCCCTGCTTCTCTCCTGTCTCCCATGAACTGCTTCAGCTATACAGCTTTCACAATTGCCCCACTAGGCCAGGCCAAGTTCAAGGAGGGAGTGGTTCATACCCTCAACTCAGAACACCAGCTAATACATTTAGAAGGATAGATCAAATTAGATTTATCAAAATGTTATTTTTATAAAGCAAAGTTGTAGGCAGGAGTCATCAGCGGATGCTAAACCTAAAGACAAAGTTTGATAAGCACCAAGATATTTACAGAGTCTCATATTAGTTGCCCACAAAATACTTACTTTATAAAGGGAGAAATAATAGCTTTACAATGGATAAAGCTGGCAGACACCACATTAATCAGTGGTCAGCACTGACACCACCAACATTGGAACAAATGGCTATCTGTGCCTCCTGCTAGGGTGCCCTGAGCAGGAAACATCACTTCAACGGTACGTATGCCAAAAATCCATAATCTGATTCTAAACCAACCCCACCACCACATCTAATGACTCAGCTCTCAGAGCCAAGAGTATATGCTGTGCTGAATCTTAAACATCTTAAAATCCATTTGGGGGCTTCCCTGTGGTCCAGTGGGTAAAGAATCTGCCTTGCAGTGCAGGGGGCACTGGTTCGATCCCTGGCCCAGGAAGATCCCGTGTGCCGCAGAGCAGCTGGACCAGTGTGTCCAGTTACGAGCCAGTACTCTCGAGAGCATGTGCCTAGAGCCAGTGTTCTGCAGTGAGAGGGACCACTGCAGTGGTAGACTCACACAGGCCAAAGAATAAAGATGGATGAAAATAAATAGCTAAGAAAGAGCTCATGGCATGAAGTTAAAAAAAAAAAATCCAGTTGGATTCTGACAACTCTTGGAATTCTCCTTCACCATTTTGAGACAACCCATGTCAAAACTCGCATCAGCACAAATACCGCATTTCTAAGGAAGCAGAAGGGCAGTATACAATGACCACAAAATCAACAGCAAAAGCAACAACATCTCCATCTAGCAGGGTCTCCTCTCGGACAGGAGCCACATGAGGAATGAAGCAGCTGGGTTTTCCAAATACTTTGCCTGGGGCTATGTCGTGAGTCTTCTCAAGCTGTGGCCCCTGCTTCTCTCCTGTCTCCCATGAACTGCTTCAGCTATACAGCTTTCACAATTGCCCCACTAGGCCAGGCCAAGTTCAAGGAGGGAGTGGTTCATACCCTCAACTCAGAACACCAGCTAATACATTTAGAAGGATAGATCAAATTAGATTTATCAAAATGTTATTTTTATAAAGCAAAGTTGTAGGCAGGAGTCATCAGCGGATGCTAAACCTAAAGACAAAGTTTGATAAGCACCAAGATATTTACAGAGTCTCATATTAGTTGCCCACAAAATACTTACTTTATAAAGGGAGAAATAATAGCTTTACAATGGATAAAGCTGGCAGACACCACATTAATCAGTGGTCAGCACTGACACCACCAACATTGGAACAAATGGCTATCTGTGCCTCCTGCTAGGGTGCCCTGAGCAGGAAACATCACTTCAACGGTACGTATGCCAAAAATCCATAATCTGATTCTAAAGATGACAAGATGTCACACAAAGCCAAGTTGAAGGGTATTCTACGAAATACTGACCTAGAGTATTAAAAACGGTCATTGTCACGAAAGACCTAATTAATTAAAAGGTTGAGGAAGTGTTCCAGATTCGTGGAGATCAGAGACATGACAAGAAAATGCAGTGTCTGTATGTCCTGGGATTGGATACCAGGGGAAAGAATTGCTATAAGTTGCACTGAGAAAAATTTGAAAAATATATTTGAGGTAATAATTGTTAAATCTCCTCATTTTGAGCACTATCTGGTGGTTATGTAAGTGAATGTCCTTGTTCTTGTTTTTAGGAAATACACACTGAAATATGAAGTATTTAGGAGGAAAATGACTCTAGAGAGTCCCTTGGACTGCAAGGAGATCATACCAGTCAATCCTAGAGAAAATCAGCCTTGACTATTCATTGGAAGGATGGATGCTGAAGCTGAAGCTCCAGTACTTTGGTCATCTAATATGAAGAGCCAACACACTGGAAAAGCTTCTTCTTCTTCTTCTTTTTTTTTTTTTTTTATTTTGGCCTCTTTTCATTGATTTTTTATTTATTTATTTTTCATCCATCTTTATTCTTTGGCCTGTGTGGGTCTCCCACTGCAGTGGCCTCTCTCGTTGCAGAGCACCAGCTCAGGGCACATGCGCTCCAAACACTGGCTCATAATTGGACACACCAGTCCAGCCACTCCACGGCATGTGGAATCTTCCCAGGCCAGGTATCGAATCAGTGCCCCTTGGATTGTAAGGTGGGATCTTTACCCACTGGACCACCAGGGAAGCCCTGGAAAATATTCTGATGTTGGGTAAGATTGAAGGTAAAGGAGAAGAGGGCAACAGAGGATGAGATGGCTAGAAAGCATTACTGACTCAATGAACATGAACTTGAGCAGCCTCCAGGAAACAGTGAAGGACAGCAGAGTGTAGTGTGCTGCAGTCTGTGGGGCTGCAAAGACTGAACAGTTTACTGAATGAACAACAGAGAGGAAAATGACATGATGTTTGCAACTTAACTGTAAAACAGTTCAGAAATGAGATGGTAGATGGATGGATGGATGGATGGATGGATGGATGGATGGATGGATAGAGAGAGAGACAGAGAGAGAGATAATAGGTAGGTGTAGAGAGAGAGGCCGAGATGTAAGAAATGCTACAGCAAATGTGGCCAAATTAACATTTGGCAAATCTTGCTGATGATACAAAACTCTTTGTACTATTTATTCTTAAAATTTCTGTTAAGTATGAAATTGTTTTAGAAAACAAAACAAAACAAAGTAGTTTGCCAGTTTCATAAAAGTCTAAATATGTATTAATACTTACCATATAACCCAGCAATGGAACTCTTGGGTATGTATTTATTCCAGAAAAGGAAAATGCCTATTCTCAAAAAGCTGTACACAGATGTTCATAGAAGCTTTGTGTGTAATAGTCAAAAACTGGTAACAATCAACACCTCCTTCAGTAGGTAAATAATTAAAGAAGCTGATACATTCGCATCATGGACTACTATAGAGCAATGTGAAGAGACAAACACACAACAGTTTAAATGGATCTCAAGGAAATCAGGTTGAGTGTAAAAAGTCCATCTCAAAAGTTCACACACTGAACGGTTTCCATTTATATAGTGTTACTGAAATGACAACACTGCGGGAATGAGGGACAAATTAGTGGCTGGCAGAGGTTGTGGCTGTGCATATCAAAGGACAACAGAAGGCGTCCTTAAGATGGAACAGGTCCATATCTTCTGTGATGGTGAACATGCAACTCTGCATATATAAAACTGCACAGAGCTACACGCACACCCACATGTGTGTGTGAAACTGGAGAAACTTGAAGAAGCTTCGTGGATGGCACCAGTGTGTTTCTTGGCTTTGCTACGGCACTGTGGTTATACGAGGTGCTCATGCTGGGGGAAACTGGGTGAAAGGTGTGCCGTACCACCCTGCACATTTCTTTGCAACTCTCTGTGAATCTATAACTATTCCAAAATAAAAAGTTCAAACCAAAGAAACAGGAAGTCCCCATACAGAGCCCGTGTGGCTGCCCTGCCGACACTGCCGTGACCTCAGTGCCGAAGAGACGTCACCTGGGAGGCCTGGTCTGAGTGTTGTCCTCTCTTCTCACTTTATCTGGCAGCCCCACAGGTCTGTGTGAAGTCTCAGCCCCCACACACCCCCATGAAATTGATCCCTGGGGAACAGATGATGGAAGCACAGGGCAGAGACCCAGAGAAATCTGGGTGTGACCTTTAACAATGCTGGAGCTCACATCGGATTAAGGGCTTTGAAGTCACACTGCTTCGGTTCAAACCCCAACCTGTCACTTACTATCGATAAGATCTCAGATAAGATGCTTACCCTTTTGTGCCACAGTCTTCTTATCTATAAAGTGACGATAGTTCCTGGTCTTTGGTGTACAATGTATAGAGTACTGTTTGTACCTATAAAGCTTAGAACAGTACCAGACACCTAGAAAGAGTGAATAAATGTTAGTTTTTATTTACAATACTAAGAAAACCATTGCTTACCATTACTGTATCTTTCTACTGTTGTTTTCAAATATACTTATGTATTTATTTATTTTCTTCTCCCTGGATAAGGAAATGCAACCCACTTCAGTATTCTTTCCGGGAAAATCCCAAGGACAGAGGAGCCTGGTGGGCTGCAGTCCATGGGGTCACAAAGAGTTGGGCACAACTGAACGACTAACACACATTTATTTATTTGGGTGTGCCAGGTCTTAATTGTGGAATGTGGGATCTTTAGCTGCAGCATGTAGGATCTAGTTCCCTGACGAGGGATTGAACTAAGGCCCCCTGCATTGGGAGTCACTGGACCACCAGGGAAGTCCCTCTCTATAGGTTTTATCATTCTTCTTTTACCATGAGGAAGCTGTGACTTAGCAAAACTAACCAGTGTGGGCTGACAGAGCTGAGACTCAAATCCAGAGCCTTCAAGTGTATGCACTTTCCTGTGTGCCTGTGTGAGCCAGTGTGTATAGAAGCCTTACCAAAAAGATGAGGGGGGAAATAATTCAAAATCAGAGAAAAGGAGAAAGAATAGATTATGTTTAGGAAGAAAGATATGAAAGAACACATGAACTGACTTTGGACTATAAGGGAAATTTATATTCTAATTTATGTTTTAAAGCTGGAAGCTCACCCTACACCCCATGAACACTGCCGTGACCTCAGTGCCGAAGAGACGTCACCTGGGAGGCCTGGTCTGAGTGTTGTCCTCTCTTCTCACGTCATCTGGCAGCCCCACAGGTCTGTGTGAAGTCTCAGCCCCCACACACCCCCATGAAATTGATCCCTGGGGAACAGATGATGGAAGCACAGGGCAGAGACCCAGAGAAATCTGGGTGTGACCTTTAACAATGCTGGAGCTCACATCGGATTAAGGGCTTTGAAGTCACACTGCTTCGGTTCAAACCCCAACCTGTCACTTACTATCGATAAGATCTCAGATAAGATGCTTACCCTTTTGTGCCACAGTCTTCTTATCTATAAAGTGACGATAGTTCCTGGTCTTTGGTGTACAATGTATAGAGTACTGTTTGTACCTATAAAGCTTAGAACAGTACCAGACACCTAGAAAGAGTGAATAAATGTTAGTTTTTATTTACAATACTAAGAAAACCATTGCTTACCATTACTGTATCTTTCTACTGTTGTTTTCAAATATACTTATGTATTTATTTATTTTCTTCTCCCTGGATAAGGAAATGCAACCCACTTCAGTATTCTTTCCGGGAAAATCCCAAGGACAGAGGAGCCTGGTGGGCTGCAGTCCATGGGGTCACAAAGAGTTGGGCACAACTGAACGACTAACACACATTTATTTATTTGGGTGTGCCAGGTCTTAATTGTGGAATGTGGGATCTTTAGCTGCAGCATGTAGGATCTAGTTCCCTGACGAGGGATTGAACTAAGGCCCCCTGCATTGGGAGTCACTGGACCACCAGGGAAGTCCCTCTCTATAGGTTTTATCATTCTTCTTTTACCATGAGGAAGCTGTGACTTAGCAAAACTAACCAGTGTGGGCTGACAGAGCTGAGACTCAAATCCAGAGCCTTCAAGTGTATGCACTTTCCTGTGTGCCTGTGTGAGCCAGTGTGTATAGAAGCCTTACCAAAAAGATGAGGGGGGAAATAATTCAAAATCAGAGAAAAGGAGAAAGAATAGATTATGTTTAGGAAGAAAGATATGAAAGAACACATGAACTGACTTTGGACTATAAGGGAAATTTATATTCTAATTTATTATGGTTTCCTAAGGCTGGAAATCTCTAGGGTTGGTGAATTCAGTAGCTCAGCAATGTCATGGATCACGTGCGTCTGTTTATCTTCTGACTCTGTGTTGTCAACTCAAAACTCAGTCAAATTAGAAAAACCAGAAATGCTGTGAAATTCCATGCTAGGGCATTAAGTAGGTTTTTCAGATCACTTGTGAGCAGAGGGAGGGCAGCAACACCTCAGAAGCTCAGTTTTATAAGTTTTTTTCTTAAAGGACTTGCTAATGGCTTCTCTAAAGTCTGAGTAATATATATATATATATATATACACACACACATATATATATAGCATGTTGGAGAAAAAAAAGAAAAATTTTCAAGACAAGCTTTCACTTATTAAATATTGTTCCATTGTAGATTTCTTTTAAAGAGGAAAATGGTTTACAAGACCTACAGGAGAAATATTTTACTAGCTTTTCAAAAAAATAATCCTATCCTCTTTGTTTAAACATAACATGTGTCAGTGGAAAAACAGTAAAAGCAAAATGGGTATTTTTACCTTTACAGGTAAAGGTAATATCCAGTGATATCAGCGTTACTCTTGTGATCAGTTTGAACACATGATGCTTTTGAAAGGTAGAGCCTTTTTTCCCTGATGAGAAAACCTCCACTGCATGGTCTGGTTCTGTTGTTCTGTGAGGCTTTCACATTAGGAGAGAAAAGACTGATGAAAACACCTCCGCAGATTCAGCATTGGCAATTCCACTTGCTTCACTGCCCTCAAATATTGCAGTGGAGGTTGGAGCTTTGACACCAAAACTCATGTAACTAAGTCATAAGCACACTTACTAATAGCCTAGCAGGGTTTGATAATGACCTGACTGTTCGCAGACAGGGACCATTCCAGATGTTTGACGCAAGAACACAACCAGCTCCTTGAAATGGTTTAAAGGCCCTTCCAACTGAGAAGCCCTTTTCAGAAACTTTGCGAACCACCTCAGTAACAGAGGTAATTCAAAATCAGAGAAAAGGAGAAAGAATAGATTATGTTTAGGAAGAAAGATATGAAAGAACACATGAACTGACTTTGGACTATAAGGGAAATTTATATTCTAATTTATTATGGTTTCCTAAGGCTGGAAATCTCTAGGGTTGGTGAATTCAGTAGCTCAGCAATGTCATGGATCACGTGCGTCTGTTTATCTTCTGACTCTGTGTTGTCAACTCAAAACTCAGTCAAATTAAAAAAACCAGAAATGCTGTGAAATTCCATGCTAGGGCATTAAGTAGGTTTTTCAGATCACTTGTGAGCAGAGGGAGGGCAGCAACACCTCAGAAGCTCAGTTTTATAAGTTTTTTTCTTAAAGGACTTGCTAATGGCTTCTCTAAAGTCTGAGTAATATATATATATATATATATACACACACACATATATATATAGCATGTTGGAGAAAAAAAAGAAAAATTTTCAAGACAAGCTTTCACTTATTAAATATTGTTCCATTGTAGATTTCTTTTAAAGAGGAAAATGGTTTACAAGACCTACAGGAGAAATATTTTACTAGCTTTTCAAAAAAATAATCCTATCCTCTTTGTTTAAACATAACATGTGTCAGTGGAAAAACAGTAAAAGCAAAATGGGTATTTTTACCTTTACAGGTAAAGGTAATATCCAGTGATATCAGCGTTACTCTTGTGATCAGTTTGAACACATGATGCTTTTGAAAGGTAGAGCCTTTTTTCCCTGATGAGAAAACCTCCACTGCATGGTCTGGTTCTGTTGTTCTGTGAGGCTTTCACATTAGGAGAGAAAAGACTGATGAAAACACCTCCGCAGATTCAGCATTGGCAATTCCACTTGCTTCACTGCCCTCAAATATTGCAGTGGAGGTTGGAGCTTTGACACCAAAACTCATGTAACTAAGTCATAAGCACACTTACTAATAGCCTAGCAGGGTTTGATAATGACCTGACTGTTCGCAGACAGGGACCATTCCAGATGTTTGACGCAAGAACACAACCAGCTCCTTGAAATGGTTTAAAGGCCCCTTCCAACTGAGAAGCCCTTTTCAGTTTAACACCTTTGCTGGAAGATGGTCATGGGCATCCAATTCCTGCTCCCGCTGGGGTAGAACTAAGCAAACTGTGAAATGTCATCACCGAGCTCCTTGAGTGGATTAGCAGCTCCAAAGGGCAACTCATGTCTCTAAGTCATCCTGTAAAGTGACTCCGAAATATGGCCTGTCACACCATCCTGGGCTCGTTTACCCTCTGAAGGGCAGAGGGCAGCCTGATGCACAGCAGGTTCAAGCTCACAGATAATCCAGAGTGTATTCTGCACAATAATCTTGGTTCCAGCCAAGTCATGGTCCCTGCAGGCCCTGCCAGAGAGAAGCTTGCCTGCCCTGGGTTGGGTAGAAGGAACAGGCGACAGGGGCTATTTTTCACCAGGAAGGAAGTCACTGCATCCCTGGAATAAGATCTCTGTGATTCTGCTACTAATTTGGTGCCTGTAACCTTGAAAGGCTGAGGCATTTCTGAAACACCTCTGCTCTGCATATAAAGGGTTGAGGCCCCAAGGTTTCAGGACCAGGCCGGGGACTTTGCAAACCCTTGTTGCAATACTCACCCTCCTTGACACCTTATCAAGACAGCAGCAGATTCATCACAAAGGTAAAGGATGCTAGACTTTAGCGTGCTTGGGATGAAAGTTCATCTTGCACCTCTTGGAGGACAGTGAATGTATAGACTTCTGGTAGCCCTGTCTTTTTCAGCCACTGGGGTTCATGCTTCCATTTGAACTCTCACCCTGCATCTCTGTGGGAATGACTTATAAATCTTAGTGGGGTTTTTCCATAACTATTTTATATATTTAAGCGACACATTCAAAACAAGCTAAACTCTGTGAGAGAACTAAAAATCCCTTCCAGTGTTCATTTAACAAGGCTGTGATAAGATGAAATCCTGTAAACAAAAACAGTGCATACTGAGGAGGAGATGCTAAAATCCAAGAGGAACCCAACATCCTCAAGGATGTTCAGATAGAGAAGCTGAACCACAGTGGGCTCCTCAGAAGACTGATGCTTCAAGGGGATGTACTAAATTCTGGTCTTTGTAATTCTGAAGCTGAGCTTCTTAAACTTCCCTGTGTGGGTGAATCATCTAGGGATCAGGTTAAAATGCAGATTTTGATTCAGATTTTGGTCTTGATAAACTCTGCATTCATAACAACTCCTAGGTAATCCCAGGTCCATGCGACAACTGAGAAGCTGGATACAGTGGTGTTTCAGGGATGGTAAATAATCTTTAGACTTTTCAATGACTGAATCTTATCAAACCATCAAAAAGTCAAAAACAGTTCTGTTGCATTTTTAAGTTTTGATTTTCATGTTAACATAGAGCAAAATAAATCTTCTGTGTGTGCTCAGTTATAAGAATTTATCACATATTCAGCTCTGTCTAACCACCACGACAGTCAGGATACAAAACAATTCCATCACGCCTACCCCCAACTTCTTCACGCGATGGCTTTGCAAGCTCTGTTCTTCCCCACCTCTCACCCTAGGCAGTTATTATAGTCTTGTCTTTTCAAGAATGTCGTATTAAATGGAATGATAAACAGTATACAGTCCATTGAAATTGGCTTCTACTCAGTGTGAATGTCTCTGAGGTTCACCCAAGTTACTGAAAGCATCAGCAGTTTGTTCCTTTCTGTTACTGCACAGTATTCCATCCTATGGATGTTCAACAGTTATTCACACAGAGACTGTTGGTTATCTCCACTTTTTGGCAATGAAAAATAGAACGGTCTACAGGTTTTTGCTAGAACATTAGTTTGTATTTGTTGTTGTTGGTTGGTGAGTTACTAAGTCATGTCTGACTCTTTTTCAACCCCATGGACTGTAGCCTGACAGGCTCTCTGTTCATGGAATTCTCCAGGCAAGAATATTGGAGTGGGTTGCCATTGTCTTCTCCAGGGGAGCTACCCGACCCAGGGATTGAACTCACTTCTCCTGCGCTGGCAGGCAGATTCGTTACCACAGAACTACCCAGGAAGCCCTAGTTTGCATTTCTTTAGGTCGAACACCTAGAAAGAGATTGCTGGGTCATACGGCGGGAATATGTTTAACTTGATAAGTTATAATGTTTGAGAGTTCCAATTGCCCCACACCTCTCCTCTCTAGCACTTGATATTGTCAATACATACATTTTTATTTTGACATTCTTACAAGGCTGTAGTGGCATCCTGCACTTTTCATCTTAACTTGAATCTTCCTAGTGGCTGATGATGTTCAATATCTTTTAATGTACTTATTTGATATCTGTTCGTCCTCTTTGGTGAAATGTCTTTCCCTTTGGTGAATGTTTTTCCCTTCTTTTACTAGGGTTGCTTGCTTTCATATTGTTGAGTTTTGATAGTTCTTCATATATTCTGGACATAACTCCTTTGTAATATACATGATTTGCAAATAGTTTTTTTTCTCAGTTTGTATCTCGTCTTTTCATTCTCTTTTGGAGAGCAAAACTTGCTAATTTTGATGAAGCTCAATTTATTGATTTTTTTTCTTTCATGAAGTGTGATTTTTATGTCATGCCTAAGAATTCTTTCCCTAGCCCCATGTCTAAGAATTCTTTCCCTAGCCCCAAGTCAAAAAAAATTTCTCCTAGATTTTCTCATAAAAGTTTTGTAGCTTTGTATTTTATATCACATCTATAATCCATGTGAGTTAATTTTTATACATGGTGTGGGGGCTTAGGGTTTTTTTTTTTTTTTTTTTTTTTTACATATTAGTATTCTATTGTTCCAACACGAGGTCTTGAGACACATCTTTGATATGTCTTTTTTTATGCTGAAATCACACATCTTCGTTACTGAAGCTTTACAGTGAGACTTAGCATCACGTAGTGTAATTCCTTCAACTTTACTCCGCATTTTCAAAAGTGTTTTAGTTACTCTAGTCCTTTTCCTTTTCCATGTAAGTTTTAGAATCAGTTTGTCTTTATTTAGTTTTAAAAATCCAGTTTGGGGCTTCCCCTGGTGGCCCAGTGGGTGGGGACACCACCTTGCAGTGCAGGGGGCGTCGGTTCCATCCCTGGCCTGGGAGGATCCCACGTGCCGTGGAGCGGCTGGACCCATGTGTCCAATTACCGAGCCGGAGCTCTGGCACGTGTGTGCCCAGAGCCGGCGCTCTGCAACGGCAGAGGCCACCGCGATGGGAGGCCCACAGGAGCCAAAGAACGAGCGGATGAGAATGGAGAAGTGGAGGACCAGTGGAAGTGGCCCACCCATCCTCTCCCTCCCCCCGGAATTTGACATTCTTACAAGGCTGTAGTGGCATCCTGCACTTTTCATCTTAACTTGAATCTTCCTAGTGGCTGATGATGTTCAATATCTTTTAATGTACTTATTTGATATCTGTTCGTCCTCTTTGGTGAAATGTCTTTCCCTTTGGTGAATGTTTTTCCCTTCTTTTACTAGGGTTGCTTGCTTTCATATTGTTGAGTTTTGATAGTTCTTCATATATTCTGGACATAACTCCTTTGTAATATACATGATTTGCAAATAGTTTTTTTTCTCAGTTTGTATCTCGTCTTTTCATTCTCTTTTGGAGAGCAAAACTTGCTAATTTTGATGAAGCTCAATTTATTGATTTTTTTTCTTTCATGAAGTGTGATTTTTATGTCATGCCTAAGAATTCTTTCCCTAGCCCCATGTCTAAGAATTCTTTCCCTAGCCCCAAGTCAAAAAAAATTTCTCCTAGATTTTCTCATAAAAGTTTTGTAGCTTTGTATTTTATATCACATCTATAATCCATGTGAGTTAATTTTTATACATGGTGTGGGGGCTTAGGGTTTTTTTTTTTTTTTTTTTACATATTAGTATTCTATTGTTCCAACACGAGGTCTTGAGACACATCTTTGATATGTCTTTTTTTATGCTGAAATCACACATCTTCGTTACTGAAGCTTTACAGTGAGACTTAGCATCACGTAGTGTAATTCCTTCAACTTTACTCCGCATTTTCAAAAGTGTTTTAGTTACTCTAGTCCTTTTCCTTTTCCATGTAAGTTTTAGAATCAGTTTGTCTTTATTTAGTTTTAAAAATCCAGTTTGGGGCTTCCCCTGGTGGCCCAGTGGGTGGGGACACCACCTTGCAGTGCAGGGGGCGTCGGTTCCATCCCTGGCCTGGGAGGATCCCACGTGCCGTGGAGCGGCTGGACCCATGTGTCCAATTACCGAGCCGGAGCTCTGGCACGTGTGTGCCCAGAGCCGGCGCTCTGCAACGGCAGAGGCCACCGCGATGGGAGGCCCACAGGAGCCAAGGAACGAAGACGGATGAGAATGGAGAAGTGGAGGACCAGTGGAAGTGGCCCACCCATCCCTCTCCCTCCCCACCCCACCCCGCAAAGTATAAATAAATTAAAAAAAAAAAAAAATCCAGTTTGGACTTTTGCTAGAATTGCAATAATGATAAATAGAATTGTAATAATCTATAATTTAATTTTGGAAGAACTGATATCCCTGCTCTGCTATCTTCTTATCCATTAACATGATATGTCTCTCCATTTATTGACATTTTATTTTATTCATCAACATTTTGCAGGTATTAGTCATTATATTTTATACACATTTTATTAGATTTAGATTTATATCTAAGTAGTTAACTTGGGGGAGTTACTGTAAATGGTACTATCTTTTCAATTTCAATTTCCAATTGCCCACTGGTAGCATATACTAATTTCTGTGTATTAAACTCATATCCCCATATTTGCTAAACTCACTAGTTTTAGAAAGTATTCTTGTTATTTGCTCCACTGCATTTGAAAAAAGAATTCATATTTTGTCATCATTGGATAGAGATCTATAAATTACACTTAGATCTAGTTGGCTGCAGCTGTTCCTGTTCAGTTTTTCTCTATCTGTTATGATTTTCTCTCTACTAAGTTCTGCTATTTGGAAATTCACACATATGCACTCCAGAGGCCAGACTAGGGGCTTTATGAGAAACTGTTAAGAAATCTCTTTCCTAAGTCTGTCCATCTCCCTGGTACCCCTTGGTGTTGTTCAGTTGCTAAGTTGTGTCTGACACTTTGCAACCCCATGAACTGTAACCTTCCAAGCTCTTCTGTCCTCCACTTTCTCCCAGAGTTTGCTCAAATTCATGTGCAGAAGTATCCTGGTAATTTCCAGTTCCCCGGACTGGAAATATCAGTCATTTGGCCAGAAACTTGGGGTTTTAGTTACCTACTCTGATGCACTTCGGGTGGCTGCACTCACAGCTGGCAGTCGCGTGCTGAAAGGACAGAGAAGAGCAGAGAGGGTCCTCCCGTGGGACCACAGCTCCTCCTACCAGAGCTAGTGGGTTTCACCAGCCCGGCCCGTCTATTCCTTGCACGCAGCCACCTGGGAGGCCCACAGGAGCCAAGGAACGACGGATGAGAATGGAGAAGTGGAGGACCAGTGGAAGTGGCCCACCCATCCCTCTCCCTCCCACCCCACCCCAAAGTATAAATAAATTAAAAAAAAAAAAAAATCCAGTTTGGACTTTTGCTAGAATTGCAATAATGATAAATAGAATTGTAATAATCTATAATTTAATTTTGGAAGAACTGATATCCCTGCTCTGCTATCTTCTTATCCATTAACATGATATGTCTCTCCATTTATTGACATTTTATTTTATTCATCAACATTTTGCAGGTATTAGTCATTATATTTTATACACATTTTATTAGATTTAGATTTATATCTAAGTAGTTAACTTGGGGGAGTTACTGTAAATGGTACTATCTTTTCAATTTCAATTTCCAATTGCCCACTGGTAGCATATACTAATTTCTGTGTATTAAACTCATATCCCCATATTTGCTAAACTCACTAGTTTTAGAAAGTATTCTTGTTATTTGCTCCACTGCATTTGAAAAAAGAATTCATATTTTGTCATCATTGGATAGAGATCTATAAATTACACTTAGATCTAGTTGGCTGCAGCTGTTCCTGTTCAGTTTTTCTCTATCTGTTATGATTTTCTCTCTACTAAGTTCTGCTATTTGGAAATTCACACATATGCACTCCAGAGGCCAGACTAGGGGCTTTATGAGAAACTGTTAAGAAATCTCTTTCCTAAGTCTGTCCATCTCCCTGGTACCCCTTGGTGTTGTTCAGTTGCTAAGTTGTGTCTGACACTTTGCAACCCCATGAACTGTAACCTTCCAAGCTCTTCTGTCCTCCACTTTCTCCCAGAGTTTGCTCAAATTCATGTGCAGAAGTATCCCTGGTAATTTCCAGTTCCCCGGACTGGAAATATCAGTCATTTGGCCAGAAACTTGGGGTTTTAGTTACCTACTCTGATGCACTTCGGGTGGCTGCACTCACAGCTGGCAGTCGCGTGCTGAAAGGACAGAGAAGAGCAGAGAGGGTCCCCTCTACCCAGTGGGACCACAGCTCCTCCTACCAGAGCTAGTGGGTTTTGCATCTCTGCAGGCCCTGCTGCCAGTCTATTCCATTGCTGTTGTCAAACTCTCTCCCCTTGGAATTCCCAGGAAACCTGAGAGACTAGAGAAAAGGCAAACAAATGATTGCCTCCATTCTCTGAGCCTCAGGAGTCTGGTTTCTTCCTAGAATTAGAGGACTTCTTGGAGCTCTCTCTGTCCACATCCCCACTTCTGAGTCTCTGAGTCTGAACGGAGGATACCAGACTAAAAATAGAAAACTTAGCGCCATTCAGTGGTAGATGGAATTCTGGCCTTCTTCTCCATTCCATCTGCTGCTAGTGAGTTCACGAGCAGCTGCACTGAGCCTTCTCTGCAGGCTTTGGAGCTGCGTTCTTTGGAGAGACTCACAGAGTGTGCTTCCCCCGGTTTCTCTGGAATTGGAACCTTTTTTCAAGCCGTGATCTCCGTGAAATTTTCTTGAAACGTACAAAAGAACCACAGAATAGTTGCTCATATAAGCTGTTGGGTATGCAAGAAGTACATTGGTGGCACGCGAGGTCAGCTGGGATGCAGGGAACCACACTAGCCAAGAGTCATAGGAATAATTGGTGTGAGTCAAGATGCTTCTGAAGATAACTCTCACATCCCTCAATGTGGATTTAATACTCTGAGTAACCAGAGACTTGGGAAACTAAATGATTGGCACAGCTATTAGCGCTCACAATGGACAAATGTGCCTTAGCTTCAGTTGACTCACTAACAACGGCTGGCAGCACTGATACCTCACAGATGGTGAAAAGTTGAAGACATTCTGTTTAACTGAATCCTGTGCAGGTATTACATGCTGTTGTTCTCTTTAAGCACGCATTAATTTTAATTAATTTTGTAAAGTTAAGTTCCGAACTGTCATTGAAGTTACGGCTTTTCTGAGTTGGTGGTGATTGACTGGAAGGAATATTATTGATTCTCTCCATTGGAATGGAGTCTATACTGTGTGCTCAGCCGTGACCTACTCCTTGCAACCCCATGGACTTGTAGCCCACCAAGCTCCTCTGTCCGTGGAATTTTTCAGGCAAGAATACTGGAGTGGGTTGCCCTATTTCCTTCTCCAGTGGATCTTCCTGACCCAGGGATTGAACCTGTGTCCCTTGCATCTCCCACATTGGCAGGCAGGTTCTTTACTACTAGTACACCTGGGAATGCAGTCTGATGGATGGTATTGTTGGCTGAGCAGAGGACAATCCCCCACATTTTCAAAGGGATTTCAAGGTAGATATCTACAACTGACATCTTCCTTGTCACATTTCTGCAAAGTAGTGTAGTCGTCCTCATTTCAGAAGTCAGAAAACCAAAACACAAATGCTCCTAGAAATGTGTACTACTTCTGAAGGAATGGGCTAAACCTTAACCACAAGATGCTGAGTCTCCCAGGAGGTTAGAGCCAGGGGAACTTGGAGGAATCTCTAGTCCAAAGACAGAAGACAATTTCTCTCTATCTACTGAAGCATAACTTATGTGTAATAAAATTCACCTGTTTTAGGTTTACAGTTTGATAAGTTTTAGTATGCTAAAACTGTGTCACCATGATGAGAAACAAGATACAGAACATTTCCACAACCCTAAAAAGTTCCCCAGGCCACCCCAATGGCTTCTGCCCTTCTGGTTCTGTGGGGCTCTCACTACAGGCCTCTGCAGAGTACACTTCCCACACCCTGGGTGATCCTACTGATCCTGCATGTACTTGCCCCGAGGAAGCACCTGAGACCTTCAGATCAGGCGAGACCGAATCAGGTGACCTCAGAGTGTCCCTCACTGGCCCCAGAGACTTTCCCACAGTGCCTGAAGCACTGCCACAGAGACCACTGCCACTTCCAGACCAGACCTTCAGAATAAAGATAACTTGGAGGTATGGGGGCATTTATTCAATTCAACAAATATGCATTGAGCACCAGTACACACTTTAATGGGATTACCCGGTGGTTCAGGGGTAAAGAATCCACCTGCACACAGTAAATGCATGGGTTTTATTCCTGGGTCAGGAAGATCCCCTGGACGAGGGCATGACGATCCACTCCAGTATTTTTTTTTTTTTAATTTTGTCCTCTTTTATTGGTCCTTCATTTATTTATTTTCATCCATCTTTATTCTTTGGCCTGTGTGAGCCTCCCATCGCAGTGACCCCTCTCATTCCAGAGCACTGGTTCTGGGTGCATGCGCTGCAGAGTTCTGGCTTGTAATTGGACACACCAGTACAGCTGCACTGTAGCACGTGGGATCTTCCCAGGCCAGGGATCAAACCGGTGCCCCTTGCACTGCAAGGCAGACTCTTTACCCACTGGACCACCAGGGAAGCTCCCACTCCAGTATTCTTGCCTGGAGAATCCCATGGACAGAAGAGCCTGGTCAGCTATAGTTCATAGGTTTGCAAAGAGTCAGACACAACTGAAGCAACTTAGCACACACACACACACATAACCCCACACACACACTTTAATATATTTAAATAAAAGTTTTCTTAAAAGCTCTGGGACCTCACTGCTAGGTCAGTTGGATCTCTGCTCTTTAGTCAGGAAAGTGTGAGATCAGTGAGCACTTCCAGGAGGTAAGAAAGTCACTCTCCTCCTCATCAGGGAACAGCTGGAGCAGGGGACTGGGGCCTGGGCCCTAAGTACAACAACTGCCCCTCTACTAGCTGCGTGACCTTGACAAGGTCAGATAGCTACTCAACTTCCTTACCTGAAAAGTAGTGCCTACTCTGCAAGACAGCTGTTGCTGAGACATCCCTAAGGCCCAGCCCTCACTACTTTATTCTCCCTGAAACTAGCTCAGGACACAGACATGACCATCACACAAGAGGACAGGATCAAAGACTGATTTCTCACCTTGACTGCACATCGGAATCACAAGAGGAACTTTTAAAAATCCTGATACCCAGGCCATATTCCGGGCTGATGAAATCAGATTCCTTGAGGAGAGATCCCCAGCATCCATTTTTTGTAAAGCTTCCCAAGGAACTCCAAGGTCACCCAAGGTTAATAAATACTGATCCAGAAAGAAAAGAGAAGTACAATTATTTCATGTCTATAGAAAAAAAGTTGGAGGAGAGGTTGTGATGACGACTTATTGCTAAGTATTGACACAGTAAATGCATGGGTTTTATTCCTGGGTCAGGAAGATCCCCTGGACGAGGGCATGACGATCCACTCCAGTATTTTTTTTTTTTTAATTTTGTCCTCTTTTATTGGTCCTTCATTTATTTATTTTCATCCACCTTTATTCTTTGGCCTGTGTGAGCCTCCCATCGCAGTGACCTCTCTCATTGCAGAGCACCGGCTCTGGGCGCATGCGTTCCAGAGCTCTGGCTCGTAATTGGACACACCAGGCCAGCCACTCCGCAGCCTGTGGGATCTTCCCAAGCCAGGGATCGAACCGGTGCCCCTTGCACTGCAAGGCAGACTCTTTACCTACTGGACCACCAGGGAAGCTCCCACTCCAGTATTCTTATTTGGAGAATCCCATGGACAGAAGAGCCTGGTCAGCTATAGTTCATAGGTTTGCAAAGAGTCAGACACAACTGAAGCAACTTAGCACACACACACACACATACACACACACACACACTTTAATATATTTAAATAAAAGTTTTCTTAAAAGCTCTGGGACCTCACTGCTAGGTCAGTTGGATCTCTGCTCTTTAGTCAGGAAAGTGTGAGATCAGTGAGCACTTCCAGGAGGTAAGAAAGTCACTCTCCTCCTCATCAGGGAACAGCTGGAGCAGGGGACTGGGGCCTGGGCCCTAAGTACAACAACTGCCCCTCTACTAGCTGCGTGACCTTGACAAGGTCAGATAGCTACTCAACTTCCTTACCTGAAAAGTAGTGCCTACTCTGCAAGACAGCTGTTGCTGAGACATCCCTAAGGCCCAGCCCTCACTACTTTATTCTCCCTGAAACTAGCTCAGGACACAGACATGACCATCACACAAGAGGACAGGATCAAAGACTGATTTCTCACCTTGACTGCACATCGGAATCACAAGAGGAACTTTTAAAAATCCTGATACCCAGGCCATATTCCGGGCTGATGAAATCAGATTCCTTGAGGAGAGATCCCCAGCATCCATTTTTTGTAAAGCTTCCCAAGGAACTCCAAGGTCACCCAAGGTTAATAAATACTGATCCAGAAAGAAAAGAGAAGTACAATTATTTCATGTCTATAGAAAAAAAGTTGGAGGAGAGGTTGTGATGACGACTTATTGCTAAGTATTGTCCTATATACTGTACAATTTGAGGTTTTAAAATTACAAAAGCTATATTTATTCAGAACTCTATAAATTGCAAAGCACTTTTATATTTATGATCAGATTTAATCTTCAGAGAAAATTGAAAGACAAAGAGACTGAGACCTGGAGAATCTATTGGCAAACAGACAATGCATCAGGTTAATGGAAAGACAGGTCTGGAGTAAACATCTGGCTTCAAACCCCTCTCCTCTTTTACCCTGCTCCACTGCCCTTGTCAGTCTCTCTGGGAGAGCTGTGATCCAGACCTTCATGCCGATTCCAGACCGGGTGTCCACACATCCCTTCAGTATTTCCCCCTGGATGTCAGCACCCAGACAACCCAAACTCTGTCCAGCCCCACTCAAGGTTCCTCTGCACAGCCCCCTTCCTTTGGTTGCCTGTCTTAGTACAGGCATGGCCAGTGCAGCTCCACTGACAACACCTCTCGCCTTCGCTCACCACATGCAGCTGACTTCCTCAGAATGACTCCATTACCCCTGCCTCTGCCACCTGGTCCCAGCTCCTCCCTAGACATTGCCAGTCATCCACTAGCTCCTTTCCCTGAACCCACTCTCACTCCAGCCCCTGTTTTTGACCTGTCTGCTGGATCGACCGAGGTCTGGGAGTTGGGCAGAGATCTCCTCATGTAACAAGTGTGCATTCTTGAGTATCTGACATGTATGATTCCATACACAGTTGTGCATGCACACACATGAACACGCACATCGAGTTGCTTATTCAGTTGTGTCAGACATTGGGACCATTTTCTTTTTTTTTTTTTTAATTTTTTTTTTTTTGGGGGGGTGGGGAGGGAGGGGGGTGGGCGGGCCACTCCTATTGGTGTTTCATTTGTCTAGTTTCATCCATCTTTGTTCTTTGGCTCCTGTGGGCCTCCCATTGCAGTGGTGTCTGTTGTTGCAGAGCACCTGCTCTAGGCGCATGCGCTCCAGAGCTCCGGCTCGGTAATTGGACACATCGGTCCAGCCGCTCCGCGGCACGTGGGATCTTCCCAGGCCAGGGATCAAACCGGCGCCCCTTGCACTGCAAGGCGGTGTCCTTACCCACTGGACCACCAGGGAAGCCCTGGGACCATTTTCAGTGACCAACCTCTTTAGTAAAGAGCCTGAACATGTTTAGCAGTGTGCAGCCTGCCTTCTGCCTGTTAGAGTCGGGACCTCAAGCAAATTCAACCACTCAAGTATCTTGCCTAGAAAATGAGGAAGGGGATGTTGACTCGTAGGGAGAGGATGATAACTAAGGAACCAACGGCGTAAAATGCCTGACTCACACTTTTTGTTGATAAAAAGCTGAGAAGTCCTTCATTTGAGAGGGGGAAGGAAAGAGAGGTATTTGCCAGGTCCCTGTGATAGGCTCCAGCGGGGAGCTCTTTCATTCCCATCCCTGGATTCCATCAAGAAACCAGTACGTCCCCTTTGTGAGGCTTTGTGCCTGACGAGGGTCTCCTCCAGGTAAACGGCATGGTCTGTACCTTCCAGTGTCCCAGGGAGCATGTCCTCTGGGGTCCAGTGGATATTTTCTTTTTCAGGGGATGAACAATCAGTACGTCCGCCGGGAGGTCTTCTGCCGGAACACCTGTCACGAGCTCAAGCGCTTCTGGGAAAGGGAAATTGGCAAACAGACTTACTACCGAGAATCAGAAGAATATCGCCTGGGGCGAAGTGCACTGAGAAAGTATGTGGCTGTCTATTTTTTTTTAATTAACTAATTTTTAAAAACAAACTTTGATTTTTAGGGCCGTTTTAGGCTCACAGCCTCTACAGCCAGCAAAACGTGCCACCAGAGTGGTACATCTGCTGCAAATCATGAACCTCCATGGACACAACATAATCACCTTTGCTTGAATATTTTTTGAAAGCAAAACTGACTGCCCCAGAAGAATACCAGATAGGCATCCTAGACGATGCAATTATTGTAATTTTCCATGTATATAGTCCTGCCACCATCTGTGGTGATGGGCAGTCATTTAAGAAATTCTTCCAAGTTAACAAATGTACACAGCTCTTCTCTTTATAATCAGAAACAAAATCTCCTCTCTGTCACCATTTCTAGTGTGTGAGGGTTACACTAAATGTGGGGAGCAGGTGGACAGATACATCCATGAAGAGCAATCAAACAATGGAGACAATGACCAATTAATGCTCAGGGCTCACTTGGGGAATGACCGAGGACGTCCTACGCAGTTGTAGGAGGCGGCCCAGTGGACTCTCGGCCCTCTGGTGCGCATCCTTGTTCTGGCCAAGCAAGTCGAGTGGAGAGCAGTGACTCACACGAGCAGACCCAGGTTGCCGTCTCTGGAAACAGTGGCACCTCACCCCCGTCACACACTGACTGCAGGGAGCCACCCATCGGCCCCCGGGAAGGACAAGCTGACTTGTCTGTCCCTTCAGAGGGAAGAGCTCAGCCGCTGTCTGTTCACTAAGACTATAGCTAGTGTGTGGCCAGTGGCGGTGGGGCAGGTGTGTGCTGGCCATTTTATTTCCTCTGTTGCTTTTTAACTTTATCTCTGTGTGTTATTTTAGTGATTGCTTTAGAATTGAATATATACATATCACAGTCTACCTTCAAGTGATACATCATTTCCTGTAGAGGGTAAAGAACTTTCCTATCATATATATATATTGGCCACACTGTGTGCTTGTGGGATCCTAGTTTCCCAACTAGGGATCAAACTCATGCCCCTTGCAGCAGAAGCACAGAGTCCCAACCACTGAACCACCAGGAATTCCCACAAACCACTGATTTATCTTTCAAAAAGACTGAAACAATAAGAGAAAAGTAGTATCAATATGCACATGCCTTCCCAGGTGCTCTTCATTCCACGATGCAGGTTTCCTTGTGGCGTCATTTTTCCATCTGCTTGAAGGACTTCCTTCAACATGTCATGTAAAGACAGTGTGCGAGTAACGAATTCTTCCTGCTTCTGCATCTGAATACGTTTTTATCTCATCTCTGTTTTAGAAAGATAGCTTTGCTGTCTAGCATTGCTAGACAGTTCTAGATCCACAGGGCTTTTTTCTCCTCCTATACTTCAAAGACATTGTACTTTCAAAGGAAATTTTAGAAATTAAGACTAAAATAGTGCTCAAATAGAAATGAGAGTTCACATACACACGTACACAGACAGCTTCAGAATAAAAGGAAGGGAGCCGCCCTGAACCAAAAACCATAGAGAAATGCTCCATTCGTGTGTATATCTTGTTTCTATTTTCAGGCTCAGGGAAGAATGGAAGCAGAAAGTGGACTCGAAGCTGAGACTCAGCAACAACCCAGATGAAACAGAGAAGCAGGCCAACGTTGGCCAAGAGCTTCATTGACACAAGAGGATACAAAGCACTGAGGTCACTCTTCAGGGCAAGCCAGTGACTCACGAGCAGACCCAGGTTGCCGTCTCTGGAAACAGTGGCACCTCACCCCCGTCACACACTGACTGCAGGGAGCCACCCATCGGCCCCCGGGAAGGACAAGCTGACTTGTCTGTCCCTTCAGAGGGAAGAGCTCAGCCGCTGTCTGTTCACTAAGACTATAGCTAGTGTGTGGCCAGTGGCGGTGGGGCAGGTGTGTGCTGGCCATTTTATTTCCTCTGTTGCTTTTTAACTTTATCTCTGTGTGTTATTTTAGTGATTGCTTTAGAATTGAATATATACATATCACAGTCTACCTTCAAGTGATACATCATTTCCTGTAGAGGGTAAAGAACTTTCCTATCATATATATATATTGGCCACACTGTGTGCTTGTGGGATCCTAGTTTCCCAACTAGGGATCAAACTCATGCCCCTTGCAGCAGAAGCACAGAGTCCCAACCACTGAACCACCAGGAATTCCCACAAACCACTGATTTATCTTTCAAAAAGACTGAAACAATAAGAGAAAAGTAGTATCAATATGCACATGCCTTCCCAGGTGCTCTTCATTCCACGATGCAGGTTTCCTTGTGGCGTCATTTTTCCATCTGCTTGAAGGACTTCCTTCAACATGTCATGTAAAGACAGTGTGCGAGTAACGAATTCTTCCTGCTTCTGCATCTGAATACGTTTTTATCTCATCTCTGTTTTAGAAAGATAGCTTTGCTGTCTAGCATTGCTAGACAGTTCTAGATCCACAGGGCTTTTTTCTCCTCCTATACTTCAAAGACATTGTACTTTCAAAGGAAATTTTAGAAATTAAGACTAAAATAGTGCTCAAATAGAAATGAGAGTTCACATACACACGTACACAGACAGCTTCAGAATAAAAGGAAGGGAGCCGCCCTGAACCAAAAACCATAGAGAAATGCTCCATTCGTGTGTATATCTTGTTTCTATTTTCAGGCTCAGGGAAGAATGGAAGCAGAAAGTGGACTCGAAGCTGAGACTCAGCAACAACCCAGATGAAACAGAGAAGCAGGCCAACGTTGGCCAAGAGCTTCATTGACACAAGAGGATACAAAGCACTGAGGTCACTCTTCCAGGGCAAGCCAGTGCAATTCCCTGAGTCCCTTTGCTACACAGACTCCCATACTACTGTTTCCCCGACTGCGAGGGGATTTACCTGTGAACGCTTTTTCAGTGCTGAGTGGGAATTATTGGCCAAGGTAGCCATCTCTTCACGGGGGCCAGAATATTATTCCTGGTACCTCTAAAGATGAAATTCTCTAACACCAAAGCTCCATGCCACATACTTTCTTTCCATATAATTATCATCTCATTCTGAAATCCCAATATTTGAAATTCTAAGCACACGAGGTAGGGGTGGAGGGGAATGATGTTTATGGTCATACTGAGTTGGCCAAAAAGTTCATTCAGGCTTTTCTGTAACATCTATGGAAAAACTCAAATGGCCATTAGGCCAACCCAACACATTGAACATTGCATGGTAGTTTTGCTCCATATTTCTCCTAAGAAAAAGATCATGTAATCCTTTCTCTTGTTTTCTTCTTATAAGAGAAATGCACAATGTAGCAATAAAAATTGTAAATATCACTAGAATAAGGTCTATAAATAATCTAATATTGACCTAATATTATGTTTTCTTCACATGAATTTAATTGGCTTATTCAAAAACACATTCACGTAGAACCACTCAATAAGACTAGGATAAGTTCAATAAAACTCGGTTGCCATGCCATCGCTGGCATGCATGCTCCTTGCTTTGGCCACATAGTCATGAGGGATCTTAGTTTCCCAGACTAGGTAACAAACCACACTCCCTGCAGTGAAAGCGAGAAGTCTTATTTAATCCCTGGACCACTAGTGAAGTCCCATGGGGTTTTCATTTTGTTGTTTTATTTTATTTTAAAGATTTATCTATTTATTTATTTTGGGGGGGTGGGGTAGGGAGGGAGGAGAGCAGGTGGGCTACTTCTATTGGTCTTTCATTTGTCTATTTTCATCCATCTTTGTTCTTTGGCCTGTGTGGGCCTCGCATTGCAGTGGTATCTGTTGTCGCAGAGCACCGGCTCTGGGCACATGTGCTCCAGAGCTCTGGCTTGGTAATTGGACACATTGGTCCAGCCGCTCTGCGGCACGTGGGATCTTCCCAGGCCAGGGATCGAACCGGCACCCCTTGCACTGCAAGGCGGTGTCCTTACCCACTGGACCACCAGGGAAGCCCCATTTTGTTGTTTTATTTTAAATCTCCACATGCTGGCATGTGTTGGCTCTCTGTCAGCTCAGCTAAGGTATATCTGGCCACCCCAACAAAGTGTCTGTCACATGGATTCTGGACTTATTCATGATATTCTGGAAATACCATTGTCACTGCCCAGGCATCTCTCAGGTTTCCATATGGAATTGCTGCTTCTAAAAGTGCAAATTATAACTTGACCTGGTGCATTTTCCAACCAGGGCAAAGGAGCAGAGAGATGCATGTTGTAAAGTCTTAGATGGCTATAGCTAGTTAGTGCCTGCAAAGGTTTACATTTGCAAGTATCAGTGTTACCAGCAGACACAGAGAACAAGGCAGAGGCAATGCTGAACAAAGTAAGTAAAGTGCTCCAGTCCTCTAAATGCCCTGATGTACCACGAACTGCTTGAATTCATATCCCCAGGGGCTTAGACAGGAAGCACCATCTTGATGGGAGGCAAGAAGAACTGGGGAAGCATTTCCTCAGGTTCCACACTTCTGTGATCCAGGAAACAGGGCTCAGAGCCCTTCTGCCTGCTATGGTCTCTCATTTAACCTGGGATTCAATTCAACTAATAAATTATGAATCTCAGTAGGGATCATTTGAGAACATTTTGTTGTTGGACATAACAGGGAAAGTGAAAGCATCAGTCGCTCAATTGTGTCTAACTCTTTGCAACCCCATGGACTATAGCCCACCAGGTTCCTGCCCATGGAATTCTCCAGGCAAGAATAATGGAGTGGGTTCCATTCCCTTCTCCAGGGGATCTTCCTGACCCAGGGATCAAACCCAGGTCTTCCTCATTGCAGGAAGATTCTTTACCATTTTGAGTTACCAGGGAACTCTCATAAGAGAGAAATAGGAATTCAAAAGGAGAAGAAAAGACAGGATTTGCAGGCTCTGAGAGACTTTCAGAAGCATCATGAACTGCAAAATGCTGCTGTTGGAATCTAAATGCAACCAAGTGAGGCAGAAAATGCAGGTAAAGATTTGTTATGCATCTACTGATTCAACCCATGCTGAGCACTTTGCTATAAATACAGCAGAGAAAACAAGAAACAATGGCTCTGGAGGCCACAGTCTAGGGAAGATGGCAAACAAGTCAAGGCAGTAGTGTGAGGGACTAAATAGATGGGGAGCCATGGCAAACAGAGGTGTCCACCTGATATGGGGACCCCTAGGAAGGGCCTCTTAGGAACAGGCCTTTTAATCCCAAGTAAGCCTGATCCAATGAAGGCGAAATTCAGGGCTTAGGTCCTGCGTGGCTTGAGGGAATGTATTTAGCTAAGCTGGAATGGGAGTGAGGAGAAGGTGTAGCAAGAGCTGAATCTGCAAAAATCAGCATTCAGGGCCTTGCTAGCTGAGTGTCTGAGCTTTTGCTAAAGGCATGGGGACCTACTGAAGGGTGCTGGTCAGGGGAGCACCACAGTAGATGTGGTTCTCGAGGATTACTTTGCACAGAAAGATGGGGGGACAAAGGTGGGAAGGGCAACCAGGAGCTTCTTCAGAGGCCTCTCAAGAGGCAAGGAGGCAGGCCCACACGACGTGCTCAGTGCCCTGACAACAACAAATGGGGGAAAGAGACAGGGAGAGAAGTGTGAGTGCCTTTTCTCACTGTACTAGAGGCTTGAAGTCCAAGACCAAAGGGTGGCATGGTTAGTTTCTGATGAGAGCTCTTCCCTGTCTTATAGATGGCCTTTCTCACCATGTCCTCACATGGCACAAGCAGAGAGAAAGGGAGAGAAGGGAGAGAACAAGCTCTCAGGTGTCTTTCCTTGTTGTTTAGTTGCTAAGTCGTGTCCCGCTCTTTTGAATCCCCACAGCTCACAGGCTCCTCCATCGATGGGATCTCCCAGGCAGGAATACTGGAATTAGCTGCCATTCCCTACTCCAGGGAATCTTCTCGACCCAAGGATAGTATCTGCATCTCCTGCATTGGCAGCGGGGTTCTTTACCACGGAGCCACCAGGAAAGCTTGGTGTCTCTTCTTACAAGGACATTAATTTCAACATGAGGGCCCCACCTCATGACCTTATCTAAACCTAGTAATCCCACAAAGGCCTCATTTCTAAATACCATCACACGAAGGGTCAGGGCTTCAGCATATGAATTTGGGTGGGGGGAGGGTTTCAGGAACAGGGAGGACACTTCAGTCCATAGCAGCATGGGATACCTTCAATCTGTGTATTGAGTCCAGACACATCCCATTTATAAAACTGAGCGAGATCAAACAGCAAAAGCTTTGAGAACTGAACTACAGCATGGAGTAGCATAGGTTTCAAACTGACCTTTGGGTAGCACGCAAGCAACAGACAGCAAAAAAGACTGAAAGGTTTTGAAAAGCAATTAATATTTAAAACAAGAGCCCACGGATGTGGGCCAGGACATGCATTGGTAACATAAATAGACTGACTGCCTACTAAAATAGTTATGTGAAAAGGAGAGTCTCCTAACCTTGTACTCAAAATGTCTAGGATACAGTCCAAAATTACTCATACCAAGAGCCAAGAAAATCTCAACTCCAATAAGAAAAGATAATCAACACACATGTAGTACTGAGATGACACAGAAGTTCAAAGTATCTGACAAAGATTTTAAAGCATACAAGCAAACACTTCAACAAGCAATTACAACAACTCTTTCAGCAAATGCAAAAGTGAAAAATATTAGCAAAGAAAAAAAAAGATATAAAGAAAAACTAAATGGAACTTTTAGAAATGAAAGCTTTAATCAAAAAAAAGTAAACAAACAACAAAAATAACAAGGGATGAGCTCAATGGCAGGATGGAAAGTGTAGAGAAAAGAATCAATGAGGGAATTCCCTGGTGGTCCAGTGGCTAAGACTCTGTGCTCCTAACGCAGGGGGCCCGGGTTCAATCCCTGGTCAGGGAACTAGAGCCCACATGCTACAACTGAGACCCAATGCAGCCAAATAAATATAAATTATATATATATATATATATATATATATATAAAAGAATCAATGAAGCTTAAGATGGCTGATAAAATTACCCAATTTGAATAAGAAAGAGAAAACAGTTTCCTTTAAAAAAAATTTTTTTTGGCTCTACCACATGGCTTGTGGGATCTCAGTTCCTCAATCAGGGATTGAACTCACACCTCATGCCCTAACCACTAGACTACCAGGGAAGTCCTGAATCTAAAAAAAAAAAAAAAAAAAAGATAGAATGTCACAATCTGTGGGACAAAAACAAAAGATCTGAAATTTGTGTCACTGGAGTCCCAGAAGGAAAGGATGCCCATTTTCACCACTTCCATTCAGCATAGTAGTAGACATCTAGAGAGAGCAACTAGGCAAAAAAAAAAAGAAAAGAAAAGGTTTATTTCTGTTCTCAGATGACATGATCCTCTATTCAGATAACCCTAAAGATTACTTACACACACGTACAAAAGAAACTAATAATAAATGAATTCAGAAAAGTTGAAGGATACAAAATAAATAATCATCAGCTATACTTCTAATGTACCAAAAATGAACTATCTGAAAAAGATTATGAAAACAATTTCACTTGTAATAACATCAAGAAGAAAATACCTAGGAATTAAATTAACTGAAGAGGCAAAAAGGCTTGTACACTGAAAATGACAAAACACTGCTGAAAGAAATTAAAGAAGATACAAAGAAAAGCTAAATGGAACTTTTAGAAATGAAAGCTTTAATCAAAAAAAAGTAAACAAACAACAAAAATAACAAGGGATGAGCTCAATGGCAGGATGGAAAGTGTAGAGAAAGAATCAATGAGGGAATTCCCTGGTGGTCCAGTTGCTAAGACTCTGTGCTCCCAACGCAGGGGGCCCGGGTTCAATCCCTGGTCAGGGAACTAGAGCCCACATGCTACAACTGAGACCCAATGCAGCCAAATAAATATAAATTATATATATATATATATATATATATATATAAAAGAATCAATGAAGCTTAAGATGGCTGATAAAATTACCCAATTTGAATAAGAAAGAGAAAACAGTTTCCTTTAAAAAAAATTTTTTTTGGCTCTACCACATGGCTTGTGGGATCTCAGTTCCTCAATCAGGGATTGAACTCACACCTCATGCCCTAACCACTAGACTACCAGGGAAGTCCTGAATCTAAAAAAAAAAAAAAAAAAAGATAGAATGTCACAATCTGTGGGACAAAAACAAAAGATCTGAAATTTGTGTCACTGGAGTCCCAGAAGGAAAGGATGCCCATTTTCACCACTTCCATTCAGCATAGTAGTAGACATCTAGAGAGAGCAACTAGGCAAAAAAAAAAAGAAAAGAAAAGGTTTATTTCTGTTCTCAGATGACATGATCCTCTATTCAGATAACCCTAAAGATTACTTACACACACGTACAAAAGAAACTAATAATAAATGAATTCAGAAAAGTTGAAGGATACAAAATAAATAATCATCAGCTATACTTCTAATGTACCAAAAATGAACTATCTGAAAAAGATTATGAAAACAATTTCACTTGTAATAACATCAAGAAGAAAATACCTAGGAATTAAATTAACTGAAGAGGCAAAAAGGCTTGTACACTGAAAATGACAAAACACTGCTGAAAGAAATTAAAGAAGATACAAATAAATGGAAAGACATCTCACGGTTATGGGTTGGAAATTTTAATATAGTTAAGATGCCAGTACTACCCAAAGCAATCCATAGGTTCAATGCAATCCTATCAAAATCTCAATGGTGATCTTTATGGTAATAGAAAAACCTGACCTAAAATTCATACGGAATCTCAATGGACTCCAAATAACCAAAAACAATCTTGAAAAAGAAGAAAGCTGGAGGCCTCATAGGCTGATTTTAAAACTTATACAAAGCTGAAGTAATCAAAACAATGTGGTACTGGCAGAAAGACAGACACATAGGCCAACAGAATAACATAGAGAGCCAAAAAATAAACTCTTGCATATGCAGTCAGATGATTTTCAACAAGGGTGGCAAAAACATTCAACAGGGAAAGGATAGTCATTTCAGCAAATGGTGCTGGGAAAAGTGGATATTCATATGAAAAAGAATGAAGTTGGACACTTGTCATACCATTTAGAAAAATAAATTCAAAATGGATCAAAGATCTAAGCATAAGGGCTAAAACTATAAAACTCTTGGAAAAAAACATAGGCCTAAACTTTACGACATTGAATGTGGCAATGACTTCTTAATTTGGATTGGATAACAAAATAAAAAATAGGTAAATTGGACTACATCAAAATAAAAAACTTCTATACATCAAAAGACACAATCCAGAATGAAAAGGAAACCCACGAAATGAGAGGAACCATCTACAAATCATATATTTGATAAGGGATTTATACCCAGAACATATAAAGAACCAGAACTCAACAAAAGAAAACAAACAACCTAATTCAAAATGGGTAATGGAGTTGCTTAGATATCTTTAAGTGGTTAAAAATTAAAAAAACCCAAAAAATTTCTAATCATAAATGAATTCAGAAAAGTTGAAGGATACAAAATAAATAATCATCAGCTATACTTCTAATGTACCAAAAATGAACTATCTGAAAAAGATTATGAAAACAATTTCACTTGTAATAACATCAAGAAGAAAATACCTAGGAATTAAATTAACTGAAGAGGCAAAAAGGCTTGTACACTGAAAATGACAAAACACTGCTGAAAGAAATTAAAGAAGATACAAATAAATGGAAAGACATCTCACGGTTATGGGTTGGAAATTTTAATATAGTTAAGATGCCAGTACTACCCAAAGCAATCCATAGGTTCAATGCAATCCTATCAAAATCTCAATGGTGATCTTTATGGTAATAGAAAAACCTGACCTAAAATTCATACGGAATCTCAATGGACTCCAAATAACCAAAAACAATCTTGAAAAAGAAGAAAGCTGGAGGCCTCATAGGCTGATTTTAAAACTTATACAAAGCTGAAGTAATCAAAACAATGTGGTACTGGCAGAAAGACAGACACATAGGCCAACAGAATAACATAGAGAGCCAAAAAATAAACTCTTGCATATGCAGTCAGATGATTTTCAACAAGGGTGGCAAAAACATTCAACAGGGAAAGGATAGTCATTTCAGCAAATGGTGCTGGGAAAAGTGGATATTCATATGAAAAAGAATGAAGTTGGACACTTGTCATACCATTTAGAAAAATAAATTCAAAATGGATCAAAGATCTAAGCATAAGGGCTAAAACTATAAAACTCTTGGAAAAAAACATAGGCCTAAACTTTACGACATTGAATGTGGCAATGACTTCTTAATTTGGATTGGATAACAAAATAAAAAATAGGTAAATTGGACTACATCAAAATAAAAAACTTCTATACATCAAAAGACACAATCCAGAATGAAAAGGAAACCCACGAAATGAGAGGAACCATCTACAAATCATATATTTGATAAGGGATTTATACCCAGAACATATAAAGAACCAGAACTCAACAAAAGAAAACAAACAACCTAATTCAAAAATGGGTAATGGAGTTGCTTAGATATCTTTAAGTGGAAATTCAATAAAAATCTCTAAGGAAAATAAGCAAGTGGCTAAGAAGTACCTGAAAATATGCACAATATATTTTTTCCTAATCATTAGGGAAATGTAAATCAAAATTACAATGAGATACCACCTCATACCCAGAAGAGGGCTACTGCCTAAAAAACAGAAAATAAGAGGTGTTGGTGAGGGCTTCCCTGGTGGTCCAGTGGGTAAAGAGTCCGCCTTGCAGTGCAAGGGCCACTGGTTCGATCCCTGGCATAGAAAGATCCCATATGCTGCGGAGTGGCTGGACCTGTGTGTTCAATTACAAGCCAGCGCTCTAGAGCGCACGCACCCATAGCCGGTGCTCTGCAGTAGGAGAGGCCACTGCAATGGGAGGCCCACACAGGCCACAGAACAAAGATGGATGAAAATAAATAAATGAAAGACCAAGAAAAGAGGCCAAAAAGAAAAAAAAGAGTTATTATCTTTCTGAAAAAAGAGAAATTATATATATATATATATATATGAGGTGTTGGTGAGACTGTAGAAAAACTGAAACCTTGTCTGTTAGTGGGAATGTAAAATAGTACAATTGTTGTGAAAAACAGTGTATCAGTTCCTCAAAAAATTAAACATAGAATTATCATATGAGCCAGTAATTCCACTTTTGCATATATACCCTAAAGAATTGGAAGGAGGATCTTGAGGCAATGTTTATACACGTATGTCCATAGCAACATTCGTCACAGTAGTCAAATGGTACAAGCAACCCAAGAATCCATCAATGAATAGATAAGCAAAATGCTGTATACCCATATAGTGGAACACTGCGGAACTTTCAAAAGGAAGGAATGTCTGACACATGGTACAACATGAATACACTGTGAGGACATTAGGCTAAGTGGAATAAGCCAGTCACAAAGAAACAAATATACAATGATTTCTACCAGGCTTGCATGGAATGGGGAAGGAGCAGTTTCTCAAAACTGGAGAGTGTATTGAGCAGAAAATAATTTGTCCCCATAGATCCAAGGGGACCATGACCAAATGGCAAACACCCATAGAACCTCAACAGATCTTGTTGAAACCCAGAACTTAACTGTTCTGAGCAGCATCTGCCCAGAGCTAAACTCAGAGAAGCTCCTTTCTGGCTATTCCTCTCCAAATCTGTGGTCCAGAGCAGCCAGGTTTGTACCACAGAGTCCCGTCCTGTCTCAGGTTCAGAAGAGAGCACCCACAAACCCAGGAGCCATTACCTCAGGGTGAGGTGGGGTGGGTCAAAGAAGACTCCATTTCCTTCTGAGCATCTGAACTAATACCACAGAAATGTGAGAGCTCCAAGGGCCAGACTGGAAGGCAGAGAACTCCAGCTGCTGGGAAATAAGAGGGAAGCAAATGCCCAGAGAAAACCATAGGGATGACAAACATGCCCTCCAGGGTTCTCGGCAGACATCCACTCTCAGTTGTGGTCCTTTCCAGGTTTTGGCCACTGACCCAGCTTGGGTTCTATGAGATACTGCTGCATCCGTATAATAAATTTCCCTTGTAAATCTGCCTGCACATTTCTCTTATTCACAAAGTTACAAACAGTATGGATTAAAGGGAGATCTCAGGACTTCCCCGGTGGTCCAGTGGTTAAGAATCCACCTGCTGATGCAGGGGACACAGGTTCTCAATCCCCAGTCTGGAAAAATCCCACAGGCTGCAGAACAACTAAGCCTGTATGCCACAACTACTGAGCCAGTGCTGTAGAGCCTGTGCTCCACAACAAGAGAAGTCACCACAATGAGACACCTGAGCATCACAACAAGGATGCTGTTTGCCACAATGAAAGTCCATGCACAGCAACGAAAACCCCGTGTGGCCAAAAATAAATCTTTTTTTTTTTTTAAAGGAAATTTCAGAGTCTGGAACAGGGACTGGGGCTGTTCTTTAGAGACAGGGCCTCCCACATCACCCGTGAAGTCTGCTGAGGCCCCAGATATGTACAATGCTCTAGAAGGCCAAGTCACACCTCTAGGGGAAAACGTTCATCTGAGAAGTTCGATGTTGGGTTACTTACCAGGAGGAGAGCACCCAGAGGTCACTCCACTCAAGGACTAAACTCTGCAAACAAACCGCTCCCAGGTCTATCTCAAAGGCAGCCTAAATGCCGTGGGTTCTCGAGAGCAGTCCTGTTTTTCCACTGCTGCCAATATCTACTCCTGGGTCACCATTTTTGGTGAAAAAATGCAGTGACCATAAATACACTCCAACAGGATTCCAAGGATTTTTCAAAGACTTCTCTTAGATTCTCCCTGCTCAGCAAATCCAGTGCACTCACTGGATAAATCAGTGACCAGAAGCTACCAGACGGGGGAGCATGAATGCCACAGGGCCCAGGGCGCTGGGACTAGTTGCTCCGAAGTCATGGCACACCTACTGCATGGGGCTAACTTCCTCTATAACATATTAACTCTAGAGAAAGAAAATTCTACTGGGCATAGTTCTAACTAGGTGACCTCAGTTATTTATGAGTTTCAGTTTCCTCATCTTTAACATAGTGCAGTTAATAATTACTTTCCTCATATGTACAATGTCTTACACATAGTAAGGTATGGTAGGCACGTAGATGGTGCAAATGGTGGTGTAAAACAGTTGAATAGGTTTCTAAACTTCTGAGAATGATAATTTCTAGAGTTACAAATGAGCTTCAAGTGAGTGCATTTAAAGGCTGCTCCCACATTTAAACGTTCAAGATCAAAGCGTTAAGATTGTTCCAGAAGGTTTCTCCTCTCCCTCTTCCATCTTCCACCCCCTCCCAAATATCATTCTCTCCATAAATAGCTCCTCCTTCACCCTGTTACCGAGGTTGGAATCTAGTCACCCTGGCTCCTCTCTTTCCCTTAAACCTTCTATCTACGCCACTCACAAATCCTGCCAGTTCTACCTTCAAAATTCAGAACGTTCTAAAAGTTCACAAGGAACCAGACCACGACACCCTACTTCAAGGGTGACAGTGACTTTAACACAATTACAAGGTATCATCTTTTATTGCTTAATTTATAAGAGAAGCTCAGAGCCAACCACCCTCCCCAAGGTCACCTCCTCTAGGCAATACTGACCCCTTTCCCTGAGCGACGGCTCACTTAGGGTGAGTGCAAGGGAGCTGGGTTGGTGGGCTATGGGCCCTTCAGGGAGCTTGGTAGAAGTACTTTTTTAACGGGTTGTGAAACAGAGAAGGAATTCTATTTCCAGGTCGCTGCTCAGATATTCTGGAGCACTAATCCTCAGGACACTATTTAGAATCTGTAAAAATGGGTATCTTAGGACCCTCTGTTTTAATGTCTTTCTGGTCTTCTAAAGTGGGGCATAGAGACTTGGCAGAGGTCTTGGCTAGGTTCATGTTGATCTCCAGCACAAAAACAGAATGATGAATTCACGGTCAAGCAGGTGATAAGTGGGAAAAAGAGGACTCGTACTTAAGAGATTCCATATCTAAGGGAATAGGTTTTATGGGTGTGCTGGCAGATGAAATAGTCCATAAACGCTGGATCTCCAAGTGTTAAAAAGGGATGTCTCTCTTTGGAAATACCCAAGCATCACTAACTAGGTGAGGCTCCATCCTCTTCCCAGGCTGAATATGTGCTGAAGTGATTTTGATTGACTGAAATGTTTTAGTTGAGTGTTTTGTAAAGCACATGAACACAAGCGGGATGAAAGTCTTCTTCTAGGGCTGATCATAAAACCAACATGCCAGGTCCACCTGGATGTGACTCAACATTTTAAAAGTTCCAGTGGAATCCTCTTCTAGAAGAAACATGTATTTATGGAACTTGTTTAGTCATTGAAAATTATACCTGTATGACACAGGATGTATTCGTCCAAAGTCAATAAAAAAAGAGGCTTAAGGGATGAATCGGGCCCTGAAGCTCAGTTCCCAAACCATCTGCCCCACTGACTTGTATCCTCTCAGAGATCTGAATAGTCCTAGCTGTCACTCTTTGGAAATGAGTAAACATTCTTCCTTTTTCTCTAACCCTGAGGAAAAGTCACCAGGATAATGCATCTAATAGGCTAAACACCAGCTTTGGGAGAACTTGAGAAACAGAGGAAGAAGACCCTGAAAGGAAGGTCCCAGCTACACCATCTGGCTGTGGGGAAAGGGTAAGACAAGTTGGAGCCAGGAGGACCCAGGACCCACCTCAAGGGACACAGAGACTGAATGTCAAGAGAGAAACCTTGGCTGTCTTGTCATCCGGTAGAGCCTGAGGGTCTGGAACAACACTCATGCCAGGTTATGAGACACACGACTTATCTGAATGGAGCGTTCACATAAGCACAGTGCTCCATGAGAAACTTTTCAACAATACCCCATTCACAGCAGAGTGGAGGAGACTAGACAGTTGTCACCTCGGGCTTATTTCCTCCCCCTTTCAGCAGAGAGCTCACTCAGCTTGTCTGAATTAGTCCACATAAACAGGCTGATGTCAGTGGCTAAGCTTCAGAGGCTTTTCCTTTTCACAAGGGCATTTCCTGACCAGGAAGATTTCACTCTTTCATAATTCTTCAATTGGTTCCATTTGGCCTATAAAATGAAGGGCATGACAGCGATGTGCTGCTTCTAGAACTTTTTCGCATGTGCCCAGTCCAGCTGTGCCAGGCCTGAGCCCACATCTGGGTGTGCCCTGTGGCTTCTCAACTGGCAGTTTCTCCGTAATAAATATAACTGTACGTGTATGCCCTGAGTGGCTTTGGTGATGGGTGGTCCCTGTCCCTTGTTCAGGACAGCAATCCCATTCAGATTCTCCCAGCCCCAGAGTCTACTGATGACTTAGGATAAGAAGAGGGAAGGATACAAAGAAGGCAGAGAATTAACTGAAGGAAGTAAAAGCCCATGAATAAGAGAGAGAGTATAGTGTTTTTTTTGAAAGAATCAAGCAAAGGAGTTATAAGAATTGATTCGGCTTATAACACATTTCACTGACAATTGAATTTCACTGGACTCACATGGCAGCTAAGTAAGGCAACTGAACAGAACCTCAACCTGCAGGATGAAACACTCCTACAGTATTAACTCAGCCAGGTCCCACAGGATCCAGGACCCAACAGCTGAACAGATTCCATTAACCACCACAATGTGTACTTGAGAAAGCCAGGGGGTTTTCTCCTTAAATCACCCTGCTGATCTTTCCTCTTGTCCAGAGGCATTCATCCAAGGAGGCAGGGTGCCTTAGGATGGCACACTCCACTTTCTCCCGTAAGGAGGGAGAGTCTATCCTCTGTAACAGCCCTGGCCTGCGAGCTGAGGCTGCCCTGAAAGTCTTCCAATGTTTAGGTGGTAGCACTGACCACTTCACCTGAAATTAAGGACAAATTTTCACACCATCCTTTTCTAACTCGAAAAATCCCCTCAGGGTGCACCTACTTGTAAGCCCTCAGTGAGGCAGCAAACAGTAGCTTCATTCTGAAGAGAGCTCAGCAGTTGTCACCTCGGGCTTATTTCCTCCCCCTTTCAGCAGAGAGCTCACTCAGCTTGTCTGAATTAGTCCACATAAACAGGCTGATGTCAGTGGCTAAGCTTCAGAGGCTTTTCCTTTTCACAAGGGCATTTCCTGACCAGGAAGATTTCACTCTTTCATAATTCTTCAATTGGTTCCATTTGGCCTATAAAATGAAGGGCATGACAGCGATGTGCTGCTTCTAGAACTTTTTCGCATGTGCCCAGTCCAGCTGTGCCAGGCCTGAGCCCACATCTGGGTGTGCCCTGTGGCTTCTCAACTGGCAGTTTCTCCGTAATAAATATAACTGTACGTGTATGCCCTGAGTGGCTTTGGTGATGGGTGGTCCCTGTCCCTTGTTCAGGACAGCAATCCCATTCAGATTCTCCCAGCCCCAGAGTCTACTGATGACTTAGGATAAGAAGAGGGAAGGATACAAAGAAGGCAGAGAATTAACTGAAGGAAGTAAAAGCCCATGAATAAGAGAGAGAGTATAGTGTTTTTTTTGAAAGAATCAAGCAAAGGAGTTATAAGAATTGATTCGGCTTATAACACATTTCACTGACAATTGAATTTCACTGGACTCACATGGCAGCTAAGTAAGGCAACTGAACAGAACCTCAACCTGCAGGATGAAACACTCCTACAGTATTAACTCAGCCAGGTCCCACAGGATCCAGGACCCAACAGCTGAACAGATTCCATTAACCACCACAATGTGTACTTGAGAAAGCCAGGGGGTTTTCTCCTTAAATCACCCTGCTGATCTTTCCTCTTGTCCAGAGGCATTCATCCAAGGAGGCAGGGTGCCTTAGGATGGCACACTCCACTTTCTCCCGTAAGGAGGGAGAGTCTATCCTCTGTAACAGCCCTGGCCTGCGAGCTGAGGCTGCCCTGAAAGTCTTCCAATGTTTAGGTGGTAGCACTGACCACTTCACCTGAAATTAAGGACAAATTTTCACACCATCCTTTTCTAACTCGAAAAATCCCCTCAGGGTGCACCTACTTGTAAGCCCTCAGTGAGGCAGCAAACAGTAGCTTCATTCTGAAGAGAGCTCAGCAGTTGTCAAAACCCCTGGTGGTTAAGCACTTGAGGGTCTCTCATGACCACCCCAAGGTATAAGTCATCTGTGGGGCGAGATAGGATGGAGACAGATGTCTGCATCCAACAGAGCCGTGAAACATTGTCCTTCCCTTCTCTTAGTTTTACCAGCATACTTGAAGAGCTGTGTGTGGCCTTTGATCCCTCTTGGGGAAAAAGAGACCTCTGCTCCACTCCCAAGGGACCTTTCTCCTTAAAAGAGCTGCAGTGAGGACATAGGTGGATGGAGGAATCAATATCGTGTCTCACCGATGTACTCCTGGTTTGCTGGTTTCCTGTGATGGTGATCTTGGTGCTTTATTGGCATTATTTTTGTAGACTTTTTAACGCTGAATGAAAGACTTAGGTACCACACTGACTATCAAGTGCATAATTCATAAAAATTTGATGTGTATAATTTTAAGAGGCACAAAGGACCTGAAGTAGTGTAGGTAGACAGACATGAAATAAATGAATAAAATGAGCCTATCTTAGTATGTCAGCTTACAATGGATAACATCAAAAACTGGAATAACAGTGCCTGCTTTCCGCCCTCACCCACCACCTCTGGTCACACTGCATGGCAAACAGACCTTAGTTCCCCAACCAGGGATCGAACTGGCACCCCTTGCACTGGAAACACAGAATTTTAACCATTGGACCTCTTGGGGGGGTCCTTCTGGGCCTACTTTAAAGGAATTTTGTGTTATTTTAACAGTGCTTAAATTTGGGGCTCTGGAATGAATTAACAATTTTCCACTGAAATTAAACTTAATTACGGTTTTAACTTAGCAAAATGTGCCCCAGATGAGGCTTTTCTTTTTTCTTTCTTCTTCTGTTCTTTAGGATATAAGCATTCTCAAATTTAAAGTATAATGAATATGCACATATATGTGCCCAAAAGTGAACAATGGCTTACATTTTACCATGTTTGCTTTACCTATTACTGCTCTGTAAATGTTTTTGAAAGTAAATCATAGATACATTGAAAATTCACTCCTTAGGTTTCTCTGAAAATACAATATGTTCCCACATAACTGGTATGAAATTATCACACCTAACAAAACCAGTAGTCATTCCTTGAACTTATCTAATACTCAGTAAAAAGATATTTCTCAAGAATAAATTACTCACCTAACGCTGGAGAAACATTGTAATTCGGGAGATAACCTGAGGATATAATATTTATGTGTCTAAGACACTATAATAGTTTCCCTGTGAAAAGAACCAAAATAGCTCTTATGCAAAGGAAATAAGTGACAAAAATTTTAATTCTGTTCAAAAAACCTTTAGACGGCATCAACAGAAAATTGTCAGTGTCATTGCTATTGTCTGAGTATGACTCGGGATGGACAGGTTGTCCAAAGTTCCCAAAGAGGACTCTCTTCCTTGGCCATCAGGAGGAGTCCCTGAGCTAGAAACACTGCACGTCTTTTCTCTCCTCGTCAGATACACACCCATGTGGAAGGTGCCCTCACGGTCAGTTCTCAAACCCAAATCAAGACCACTGTCTCCCAAAGAAAGTGACCTCCCTGGCTTATTAAGACCACTGAGGATGGCTCTGGCCTACACAGCTCTGTGCTATTCTGCTCTCACAGCTATGATCCTCAGGGCCTTTATGAAGCTTCCAGACACAGCCATCATCAAGGCCAGCAATCAATTGTCAGCTACATCCTGCTTACTTCCCCCTGGCTGGGTTTCCTCTCTTCTTACTCTCCATCGGCCCTCCCAACACAAGCACCTTAAGAGCTCAGGAAATGATATTTGCATTTGTGTTTACTGTGGCTATTTCCACTGTTTAGGCTAAAATTATCCGTTTGGGCTTTCAAAATAAAGGGAAAAGGATGAGACCGTGGTTGATTTCAGGAGCACCTGACTCTGTCTCTCCTATCTGGGCCTTGATCCAAGTCACTGTCTAGAATCAGGTTGGGAATCTCTCCTCCCTTTCACTGAAATGAGCATACACTGAGTCTGCACACACCATCGCTGGATGCACTAAGGGCTCTGTCCCTGCCTTCCACCGTGCACTGGAATACATGGAATCCTCAGTTCTGGGAAGCACTGCTGTGGCTTCTCCAGCCAGGAGTCGACCTGACCAAGTTGAAGCATGCTGGTGCCCTGCAGTGTCTGGGTCACCTCCTTCCCTGTCTATCACAGCACTATGGTGGCCCTGAAGATCTTCTCCATCTTGGCCTCCAGTGCAGGATAACTAGGCTGCATCTATGCGCGCAGTTGCTACATTAGTATTCTGTTGAGTCCTGATAGGAAAACCTTGCAGGGGATACAGAGGGAGACAGGCCCTAGAGTCAATAAGCATTCCAAAGATTCATCTTATGGCTCTCAAATAGATAACACACACATGAAAACAAGTCACCATTTTTATAGAGATAGTGATTCCAAACCAAATTTATAATTTCTATTTCTCAATTAGCAAAGTTTTTTTTTTTTTTTCCTATGTTCTCTGGCATGCCAGGGGCACAGCCATGCTTAGTCAACAGTTCCTGAAACTTCAAGGTTATCTTGGATGTCCCACTCATCAACTTTAAACCTACTGTCTATTTACATGTATAAAAAATTCAAAAAAAATCACTTTATTCTCTACTTCTTGAAACAGTTTTCTAGCCTATGTACTGATAGTTGGTACAGCCTACCAGGTGATCTACTATTTTACTTTGGTCCCCAAAACCTTTAGGAAGCATTAACAGAAGCTAATGCTCATCTTACAAGGGGTCGAACCCAGGTCTACTGCATTGCAGGCAGGTTCTTTACCATCTGAGCCACCACAGAAGCTCTAAATAAAACGGATATTTGCATACTAATTGGAGGACTTATTCTCTTGTCTCTTCTTCTAATATATTTAGAGTTTTGTCTTTTATCTTTTAACTACTTAGTTTACCTGACGCTTGTTTTCGTGGTTTGTGGAGGAAGCTACACGATATCTTTTAAAGAGAGAGAAGTGAAGGGTGTGTGGTTTGTTACTTGTCCTGAGTGAGTTGGGTCTACATGAACAGAAGCTCCTAAAGTGAAAGGCTGAAGAGAGTTTGGGCCCCAAAGCTGCAACTTTGGGGAGGCCCGACGTAATCGACAGGGCAATTTAGAAGCTGAAGAGATCATAAGCAAGGAGGAAAGAGAATCTTAGCTTTCTGGGAGCCTGGGAATCCTGTGGGATTTGTGCCACCCAGGGGTCAGTTGCAGGACACAAGATTAGAGAGACACAGAAGCTCATCAGAGGGGAAGAAATTCGGGCGAGTGAGAGCTGGTCAGCATAAGAGATAGAGATGGGAGAGGTGGAGTCTGCCCTGAGCTCACAATCCCCACCATCTGGAGTGACAGAAACACACAGGATGTGAGGGAGATGAAGGGAGATGAAGGGAGTCTCTGCATTAGTCCAGGGTGAGGAGGATGAAACCTCAACAGTTACAGTAACAAAGAGAATCTAATTCAGAAGCAGTGTATGTGTTTATATTGCCACGAGAGCCAATGATCATAAATTTGGTGGCTTAAACAACACAAATGCACTCTCATTTCTGCAGGTTAGAAACCAGACACGGCTCTCCCTGGACTGTGTTCCTTCCTGGAAGCTCTAGGAGAGAATCCATCTCTTTGCCTTTTCCAGCTTCTAGAAGCTCTCAGATTCTCCTGTTCCAACCCTGTGAAGACCGCAGCTACCTGGATACACCATCACACAGGGCATGGCAATTAAGCCTCAGATCAAAGCCTGGCAATTCCGGTACCTGAGGTCAAGGCAGTCTGGCTAATGTGCCTGACTGCTGACTCCACCAGCAAGTGACCAAGGGAACTCTGGGGTGCACAGGCCAGTGCACTAGACCTGGCCCGTCGTGCCAAGTTGACTCTGAAGACTCCCCTTTCCCTTGTCCCATGGGTACCATTGAGTGTCAGCTACAGTGAAACCCTTTCTAGGTATGACAATTTCCACTTGCAGAACAGATGCAGGACGTGACATTCGAGAGCCCCTAAACGTGCTGCTGAGTATTTGAACTCCCCGAACACATCCAGTCAGACCCCATGATGCCTCCCTCATGGTCACGAGTGCCAACAGCAGACAGCTGTCTGGCATTTGTCAGGCATTTCACACACCATCTCACCTACAGGCAACAGATGAAGTGGATTCTCTTTTTCAAAAAACTGAAAAAAATTAAGTGGACACTAATGGTGGCCATTTTCCAGAAATGTACCACCACTGAAGTACACTGTTTAATTATGTTGTGGGCACAGAGGATGAGAAAAGTCCCACCCTGGCTGCAAGAGACCCCAGTCATACAATGAGACTTCTCCCACTGTCCTCTCCCCTGCCGGTGCCCCACCTGCAGGAACGCAGGCTACAGGGCCTGTGGGTGGCAGAGCAGAGCTGGGGATGGGAGGGGCTTGTCTGGGACTCCCCTTACCTCCCGCCCACACTCTGCAGGATCAAGCAGCTGTGAGCACAGGAGCACGAGCACAGGGTGACAGGTCCGCCAGTATGGCCACCACAATCTGAGACGCCATGTACTGATCTCCCAGGGATGAACCCATCCAGAGAAGGAAATGGCGAGGGATATTGCCACGAGAGCCAATGATCATAAATTTGGTGGCTTAAACAACACAAATGCACTCTCATTTCTGCAGGTTAGAAACCAGACACGGCTCCCCCTGGACTGTGTTCCTTCCTGGAAGCTCTAGGAGAGAATCCATCTCTTTGCCTTTTCCAGCTTCTAGAAGCTCTCAGATTCTCCTGTTCCAACCCTGTGAAGACCGCAGCTACCTGGATACACCATCACACAGGGCATGGCAATTAAGCCTCAGATCAAAGCCTGGCAATTCCGGTACCTGAGGTCAAGGCAGTCTGGCTAATGTGCCTGACTGCTGACTCCACCAGCAAGTGACCAAGGGAACTCTGGGGTGCACAGGCCAGTGCACTAGACCTGGCCCGTCGTGCCAAGTTGACTCTGAAGACTCCCTTACCCTTGTCCCATGGGTACCATTGAGTGTCAGCTACAGTGAAACCCTTTCTAGGTATGACAATTTCCACTTGCAGAACAGATGCAGGACGTGACATTCGAGAGCCCCTAAACGTGCTGCTGAGTATTTGAACTCCCCGAACACATCCAGTCAGACCCCATGATGCCTCCCTCATGGTCACGAGTGCCAACAGCAGACAGCTGTCTGGCATTTGTCAGGCATTTCACACACCATCTCACCTACAGGCAACAGATGAAGTGGATTCTCTTTTTCAAAAAACTGAAAAAAATTAAGTGGACACTAATGGTGGCCATTTTCCAGAAATGTACCACCACTGAAGTACACTGTTTAATTATGTTGTGGGCACAGAGGATGAGAAAAGTCCCACCCTGGCTGCAAGAGACCCCAGTCATACAATGAGACTTCTCCCACTGTCCTCTCCCCTGCCGGTGCCCCACCTGCAGGAACGCAGGCTACAGGGCCTGTGGGTGGCAGAGCAGAGCTGGGGATGGGAGGGGCTTGTCTGGGACTCCCCTTACCTCCCGCCCACACTCTGCAGGATCAAGCAGCTGTGAGCACAGGGAGCACGAGCACAGGGTGACAGGTCCGCCAGTATGGCCACCACAATCTGAGACGCCATGTACTGATCTCCCAGGGATGAACCCATCCAGAGAAGGAAATGGCGAGGGTTTTTTAAAAGGATAAAGCCCCTGTGCTGCAGAGACAAGTCATACATACACTGACCATGGGGCCGTGAAAGGACAGCTGCTCCACTGGTGGGAAAAGGGCACCTGGGACCCCCTGGAGGTCAGAGATATTGCGGGGGGCGGGATTAGCAAAGTGGCTCTCACCTGCAGGACCGCTGGCCCGGCCTGTCACCTCAGAACACTTTGACGACCTTTGACTGCCTTCCATCTACGTCCTGGACACCCACTCCCAGGACACTCTGAACGGAGGACTACCAACCAAGGAGGCAGGATGCCTCTGCCAAATGGCAAAACAATATTTTCCAGATGCTAAGATGATCTCCTTTCACTTCATCTTGTGACTGCTGCTGCCCTGTGGTCACCCTCTATGGTCAAAAGAAACAACCTTCTCTTGTGTGCTTCCTGCAGGCCATAACTGCTGCTCCAAACTGAACTGGTTGCTAGATATGTCAACACCAGCCTCAACCTCGTCCTGCTGGTAGGACCACCTCCCCCTCTCCTGGTCTCTTGCCAACCCACCTTGGACCTGAGACGGGCAGACCTCAGCCAGGGGCATATAGTAGAAACTCGGGTCCAGGCCTCACTTCTCTCTGCCTAGGAAGCACAGTGAGAAGTGTGCCTGGTGAACTGGGGAGAGCAGGCACCCACTTGTCACACACCAGTAACAGGACAAGGGAAGGGGCCCTGGAGAGGGCTGGGGCGCAGGGAGGCTCCTGCCTTGGGCTGTGGGGCTTCATGGGAGCGGGGCCTGTGACGATGGCACGGCCCAGAAGCCAGAGGGACCGGAGAAGGACATTTCTAGGGGATAGAACAAGGGGTGGGAGCTGGAGAGCAGGAGGTGGCGAGGTGGCAGAGACAGTTTTGACTGTTGAGGGGAAGTCCTCGGGGAGGGGGAAGCAGGGGTTGAGAGGCTGCATGGGAGACTGGCTGCAGGGCTAGGGCTGCACTGGGGTGGGGGTGGGTCACCAGGGCAAAGGTGGTCTCCAGGGTCAGGGCCGCAGTGAGAGAAAAGTGGGGCACTGGGCTGTGCGACTCGAACACATCTGCTGACTGACAAGCCATTTCATAACTCTCGGGTGTCTCTGCCTTTCTCAGCCCAAAGTCCAGGCCCTTGAGGGCAGGGTCAGTGTGGCCCTTTGCAGCCTGTCAGAACGCCATCAGAGACAAGCACCTCCGGCCTCTCTCCTCTCTGGTCCTGGTGATCACAAGTCCTGATTGAGACAGACTGTGCAGAATTTTACCACTTCCTCATGATCGTTGCTGAAAGCAGACTCCTTATCCTGGAAAAGAAATGGGGACCAGAAAGATGGGGGGATGGAGGCTGCTTTTCACATCCGTCGGCTCACTCGAGCTGCTAGAGTCCCTGTTTCCTAATCAGCTTCACTCTCCCTTGAACGAAGGCGCTCCTGAGCAGCCAGGAGACGCGAGCTCTGGGGGTGAGGGGGGCAGGCCACCTCCCTCAGCCTCCCTGAGGAATCCACACGGCAGGTGGTTACCTGGCTCTAGGTGTTTTCTCTGTAAATGAAGCACCGACCTCACTTGTCAGTCTGCTCACTGCCTAATTTGAAGGCCCCTGCTGGCCCTGGGAATCGCCCTAAGCCCTGTTCAGAGGCTCCAATTCAGTAGGTGTTGGGGAGGCCCCGCGAGAGGATGGGTGGAAGGGTCCTGGTGACTCTGAACTACGGTGAGCACGCACCCGTGCTGAGAAAGCCGGGGAGTGTGGAGGGAGGCTGCGGCACCACACCAATCAGGGCTTCCCTCAGGCAAGGCTGTTGTCATTCATTAAGGGAATGAGAACGAGCTCCAATAGTCCTAGGCGAGGTGCATGCCCACAGCATCCTGTGCATCCTTAATCTTCAAACCTCTCCCAGGGACCTCTGTGGGGACACTACGGGAGTGTCTGACAAAGCCAGAGCCCAAAGCCTTTCTCCATTCCAGCTGCCACATTTAGCAGGGAAGCTCACCCCTACCCCTTCCTCTGGAGGCAGCTGTGTCTCTCCGCTCAATGCCCACACAAGATCTCTTCTATGGAGGCCCTAGCCTTGTGCTCTCTGAGAGGCTGCACTGGGGTGGGGTGGGTTCACCAGGGCAAAGGTGGTCTCCAGGGTCAGGGCCGCAGTGAGAGAAAAGTGGGGCACTGGGCTGTGCGACTCGAACACATCTGCTGACTGACAAGCCATTTCATAACTCTCGGGTGTCTCTGCCTTTCTCAGCCCAAAGTCCAGGCCCTTGAGGGCAGGGTCAGTGTGGCCCTTTGCAGCCTGTCAGAACGCCATCAGAGACAAGCACCTCCGGCCTCTCTCCTCTCTGGTCCTGGTGATCACAAGTCCTGATTGAGACAGACTGTGCAGAATTTTACCACTTCCTCATGATCGTTGCTGAAAGCAGACTCCTTATCCTGGAAAAGAAATGGGGACCAGAAAGATGGGGGGATGGAGGCTGCTTTTCACATCCGTCGGCTCACTCGAGCTGCTAGAGTCCCTGTTTCCTAATCAGCTTCACTCTCCCTTGAACGAAGGCGCTCCTGAGCAGCCAGGAGACGCGAGCTCTGGGGGTGAGGGGGGCAGGCCACCTCCCTCAGCCTCCCTGAGGAATCCACACGGCAGGTGGTTACCTGGCTCTAGGTGTTTTCTCTGTAAATGAAGCACCGACCTCACTTGTCAGTCTGCTCACTGCCTAATTTGAAGGCCCCTGCTGGCCCTGGGAATCGCCCTAAGCCCTGTTCAGAGGCTCCAATTCAGTAGGTGTTGGGGAGGCCCCGCGAGAGGATGGGTGGAAGGGTCCTGGTGACTCTGAACTACGGTGAGCACGCACCCGTGCTGAGAAAGCCGGGGAGTGTGGAGGGAGGCTGCGGCACCACACCAATCAGGGCTTCCCTCAGGCAAGGCTGTTGTCATTCATTAAGGGAATGAGAACGAGCTCCAATAGTCCTAGGCGAGGTGCATGCCCACAGCATCCTGTGCATCCTTAATCTTCAAACCTCTCCCAGGGACCTCTGTGGGGACACTACGGGAGTGTCTGACAAAGCCAGAGCCCAAAGCCTTTCTCCATTCCAGCTGCCACATTTAGCAGGGAAGCTCACCCCTACCCCTTCCTCTGGAGGCAGCTGTGTCTCTCCGCTCAATGCCCACACAAGATCTCTTAGGATCCTTGGATTGGACCCCTGAATCTTTAAACACAGTCCCTCCTGAAGCCTTGTGCCCTGCTCCTGACCTTCCTACACACAGGTCCAGAGGTCACAATTGTGTAATTCCCTTAGCACCTGCTGGCAGTAAGGAAAGCAAGGGGAGTTTGCTTCCCCTTGCCCTCCAGCCTGCGCCAGCATGGCCATGATATGTGGACTGCGGTTCAGGGATCCCCGCCCCAAGTCCTTTCACATACCCAACAAGGGGAAGCGGCTCCTCAGAGGCCACCCAGCAGCCCAGGGTGGAGCTGGAGCGGTTCCTGGCCTGCATCCCTTAGAGGCCAGCTCCGCCCTGGGGCAGAGTTGGGAAGGAGGCAGGTCCACGGGAGACAGGAGCCTCTGACCAGGAGTGGAGAAATGGAATGACATGCCCCATGACACAGGAACTTCAGTTACAGCCCAACAGGCCAAAGTTAGACTTACGGAAGGACGCCAGAAGTCAGCAAGATGGATGGAAGGCCCTTTACAGATCCCCTAGTCCACCATTTGACAGAGGGCAACACTGAGGCTCAGAGAGGCTCAGTCACGTGGAGACGAGGCTCAGGCAAGGAGAAGCCGGGGGCTCCTAGCCCCCAGTGTCGAGGAGGTCATTCAAGGCTGGCCTGGAGAGTGGCTGGGGGCAGGCCACCAGCTCTGGGGCCATGCCCATCACCCTGCCCCTCACCCCAGTCAGGACTGCAGCAGCATCTCTCTGTGAGAAACTGGACGCTCATCTTCTCAAAGAGTCAGAGTCACCTCCAGGGTCCATCCTGTCTCCTGCCCCTTGGGCCATGAGGGTCAGGCTGGGCCATGCCCATGCCCCAGGCGTCCCACGGAGGCCTCTCAGCAATTCGGCGTGTCCCGGAGAAGCTGAGTTACCATGGATCTCTGGAGCTCCAGCGGCTAGACAAGTGACGCAGTCTCATGTCGTCCTTCTGGATGTGCTTGTAGCAGGACTGGTGGGAGAGAGGCGAGGCTGAAGCCAGCTGGCCTGCCCTGGCCACGTGCACAGGCTCTAGGGCCTGACACAAGTGCACCCACCTCCCAGGTCTGGACCCCTGCATCTCAACTCAGCCCTCAGCCACCGTCTGCAAGGAAAGGGGTCTTTCCCGCTCCAACTGTGCTCAGGGACGCAGCCTGAACACACTCAGCCGTGAGGGGGCGGGGGGGCGGCGCCGTGCCCACCTCCTCTCACCCAGCCCCTTTGAACAAGGCAGGAGCAGGGGCTCTGTGAGGACCCCTCCTATGGAGACACACACGAGCCGTGAACTTGAGCGCATCCCTATGACAGTGTTTGGGGCGAGGCGGGTCTGCCCCAGCAGCCAGGGCATTCCTGCCTGGGCTCACCACTCCATCCCTCACCTCCAGGGCTGTGAGCAGGAAGTCATACAGGCCTCCTGTGTGGACAGGGTCCATCATGTCACGGATCAGGTGGATCTCGGCTCCCAGGTGCTGGATTCTGGAGCGCCACCGCCACCGCCACCGCCACGAGAGGGAGAAGGGGACCCATCAGGGCAGGTGCCCAGCAGCTGGGAAGGAGCCCTGGTCTGGGTGGGTAGACAATGGGGTGTGGTCCCGCTCTAGGTCTGGCACCCATGGAACCCTGGGTAGGCCTCAGCTTCCCCATCTGTACCGAGAAAGCCTGTGTCCATACACCCCAATGTTCAAAGACTCTGCACTATGTCTTGGAGGCGGGTGGTGGAAAGGGGAGCTCCTAGCCCCAGTGTCGAGGAGGTCATTCAAGGCTGGCCTGGAGAGTGGCTGGGGCAGGCCACCAGCTCTGGGGCCATGCCCATCACCCTGCCCCTCACCCCAGTCAGGACTGCAGCAGCATCTCTCTGTGAGAAACTGACGCTCATCTTCTCAAAGAGTCAGAGTCACCTCCAGGGTCCATCCTGTCTCCTGCCCCTTGGGCCATGAGGGTCAGGCTGGGCCATGCCCATGCCCCAGGCGTCCCACGGAGGCCTCTCAGCAATTCGGCGTGTCCCGGAGAAGCTGAGTTACCATGGATCTCTGGAGCTCCAGCGGCTAGACAAGTGACGCAGTCTCATGTCGTCCTTCTGGATGTGCTTGTAGCAGGACTGGTGGGAGAGAGGCGAGGCTGAAGCCAGCTGGCCTGCCCTGGCCACGTGCACAGGCTCTAGGGCCTGACACAAGTGCACCCACCTCCCAGGTCTGGACCCCTGCATCTCAACTCAGCCCTCAGCCACCGTCTGCAAGGAAAGGGGTCTTTCCCGCTCCAACTGTGCTCAGGGACGCAGCCTGAACACACTCAGCCGTGAGGGGGCGGGGGGGCGGCGCCGTGCCCACCTCCTCTCACCCAGCCCCTTTGAACAAGGCAGGAGCAGGGGCTCTGTGAGGACCCCTCCTATGGAGACACACACGAGCCGTGAACTTGAGCGCATCCCTATGACAGTGTTTGGGGCGAGGCGGGTCTGCCCCAGCAGCCAGGGCATTCCTGCCTGGGCTCACCACTCCATCCCTCACCTCCAGGGCTGTGAGCAGGAAGTCATACAGGCCTCCTGTGTGGACAGGGTCCATCATGTCACGGATCAGGTGGATCTCGGCTCCCAGGTGCTGGATTCTGGAGCGCCACCGCCACCGCCACCGCCACGAGAGGGAGAAGGGGACCCATCAGGGCAGGTGCCCAGCAGCTGGGAAGGAGCCCTGGTCTGGGTGGGTAGACAATGGGGTGTGGTCCCGCTCTAGGTCTGGCACCCATGGAACCCTGGGTAGGCCTCAGCTTCCCCATCTGTACCGAGAAAGCCTGTGTCCATACACCCCAATGTTCAAAGACTCTGCACTATGTCTTGGAGGCGGGTGGTGGAAAGGGGAGCTCCTGCAGCCCACTCCCAGGTGGGACTCACTGGGCACGCGACACCACGTAGATGAGCAGCGGCAGCAAGTCATCCATGGGCAGCTTGTGCTCCTGGCCCAGCACCCACGACACGGTGGCTTCAATTTCCCCATACGTCTTCTCCAGCACCTCCAGCTTCTCCCGGGGGTCCACCGTGGTGCTGCAGCAGGGTAGCCGGCTCCAGATCAATGCCCCTGGGTTCAGTTCCAACCAGGCGCCCCCACACTCCTGCTTCCCACGCCTCCCCCTCCCTGAGCTGTGGACTCACACCATCTTCTGCAGACACTCCGTGGCCGACAGGAAGCACTTGTCTCTGACCAGGGAGTATCTCTGTGTGGTCAAGGGAGCAAGTTGCATGAGGCCACAGCCCCCAGCTCTGTCACTTCCTCCTTCCCCGGGTTGGGGCTGGTCCCCAAGCCCCTCACCACCTACCCCTTTCCCATCACTGGCTTCAGCACGCCTCTGCCCAGGGGGTTGAGTGACCCAGGGCAAGTCACAGCTCCACTGGAAGCCCCAGGTTACTTGACTGCAAAGTGGGATAAACAGGTTCCAGGAGGTGGGAGGATCAGGACAGATAAAGAACGGGAACAGCCAATCATTACTGGGTGCCACCCAGTTCTAAGATCTGTGTACAGCTCTTGAGCTCCAGGGCTTGTTGAAACACAAATTCCAAGTTCACTCTTCGAGTTTCTGACTCAGCAGGCCTATCACGGTGCTTCCCTGGTGGCTCAGATGGTAAAGAATCTGCCTGCCATGTGGGACATCAGGTTCTAGGAAGATCCCCTGGAGAATGGAATGGCAAACCCCTCCAGTATTCTTGCCTGGAGAATCTCATGGACACAGGAGCCTGGTGGGCTACAGCCATGGGGTCACAAAGGGTCAGACATGATTGAGCCACTAACACTTTCACTCCCCAGTCTGGCGTGGGTCCAAGAGTCTGCCTTTCTCCCCAGCTCCGTGACACGGAAGCTACCAATCCAGCAAGCACGCTGAGAACCAGGGCCCATCCCCCTCCCCCCGGGGGCTCTGCCCTCCCCAGCTTCCCATCTGTACCGAGAAAGCCTGTGTCCATACACCCCAATGTTCAAAGACTCTGCACTATGTCTTGGAGGCGGGTGGTGGAAAGGGGAGCTCCTGCAGCCCACTCCCAGGTGGGACTCACTGGGCACGCGACACCACGTAGATGAGCAGCGGCAGCAAGTCATCCATGGGCAGCTTGTGCTCCTGGCCCAGCACCCACGACACGGTGGCTTCAATTTCCCCATCGCCTTCTCCAGCACCTCCAGCTTCTCCCGGGGTCCACCGTGGTGCTGCAGCAGGGTAGCCGGCTCCAGATCAATGCCCCTGGGTTCAGTTCCAACCAGGCGCCCCACACTCCTGCTTCCCACGCCTCCCCCTCCCTGAGCTGTGGACTCACACCATCTTCTGCAGACACTCCGTGGCCGACAGGAAGCACTTGTCTCTGACCAGGGAGTATCTCTGTGTGGTCAAGGGAGCAAGTTGCATGAGGCCACAGCCCCCAGCTCTGTCACTTCCTCCTTCCCCGGGTTGGGGCTGGTCCCCAAGCCCCTCACCACCTACCCCTTTCCCATCACTGGCTTCAGCACGCCTCTGCCCAGGGGGTTGAGTGACCCAGGGCAAGTCACAGCTCCACTGGAAGCCCCAGGTTACTTGACTGCAAAGTGGGATAAACAGGTTCCAGGAGGTGGGAGGATCAGGACAGATAAAGAACGGGAACAGCCAATCATTACTGGGTGCCACCCAGTTCTAAGATCTGTGTACAGCTCTTGAGCTCCAGGGCTTGTTGAAACACAAATTCCAAGTTCACTCTTCGAGTTTCTGACTCAGCAGGCCTATCACGGTGCTTCCCTGGTGGCTCAGATGGTAAAGAATCTGCCTGCCATGTGGGACATCAGGTTCTAGGAAGATCCCCTGGAGAATGGAATGGCAAACCCCTCCAGTATTCTTGCCTGGAGAATCTCATGGACACAGGAGCCTGGTGGGCTACAGCCATGGGGTCACAAAGGGTCAGACATGATTGAGCCACTAACACTTTCACTCCCCAGTCTGGCGTGGGTCCAAGAGTCTGCCTTTCTCCCCAGCTCCCCGTGACACGGAAGCTACCAATCCAGCAAGCACGCTGAGAACCAGGGCCCACTCTGTCTCTGCCCTCCCTCCCACAACAAGCACATGAGGCAGGACAGGTACTGAACTTCCACAGACGGGGAAGCTTAGACCTGCAGATCAAGTATCTCATTAATAGCCATACAGCCAGCCAAAGGGATAGAGCCTGCGCTTGAGCCTAGTCACCCTGGCTGCACGCTCACCCACGTGGAAAACCAGAACAGTGCAGAAAACTTCCTGTCTCCTCCCTTACCCACCTCTGACCGTGACCATGAGGGAGAAAGCTGCTCGGGGGCCTGTGCAAACCTGGGGAACCAGCTCAGGCTCAGGCCTCCCTCTCCTTCCTGGGCAGGTATTTGGCCCGCCCTCTCACCTGATTGGTCGTCAGTGTGAGGTCCTTGAGGGGCCACAGGTGCCTGAAATTAAAGATGCAAGACAGGAGGCTTTGCCAGGCCCAGGGGACAGGGTCTGAGGTCAGAGGGAAACTTCCCTGTACCCTCAGGTCCCGCGGAAGAGTGGAGTGCACACGAAAGGGGTGGGGATGCACCATGGTATCTGGGAGTGACTGTGTGGAGCCCAGGCAAGAGGAGGAGGAATTCCTTGAGAGGACAGCCTACATGTGGCCTCCAAACACGGTGAGGAGACAGATGGGCAGTGCTGCATGCCAGGGGACCCTCCTGGGCAAAGTCCTGGGGGTTCAGCCAGAGAGTTCAGTGGTGTAGACTGTTTCAGGGGCTCAGTGAGCTGGTGCAGGCTGGCGAGAAGTAGGGATGTCATGCAAGGGAAGTAAAGCCAACAAAGCATGGAGGCCAGCATTGAGGACATGGTACTGAGGTAGCAGGAGGGGTAGGGAGGAAGAACACTTGGGAAGCTGTTGACAACCAGGTCTCAGCTGACCTAGTGACTAGTCAGATACAGGAAACAATCACCACAATGGAAGGGGAAGCAAGGCTTTGAGGGGGAAGAAGGGGGAATGGGAAGCACCATCACCTTGAGACAAAGGCAACCAGGCAGGAGAGGAAGGAGCACATTCAAGCTCTCAACACTTGTAGTATCAATGAATCAAAGGGGCATGGAGATCTGCTTCCTGAACAGTCCTCGGTTTCCCCTTGAAGGTGATCCCTCTTCCACCCTCAGTCCAAGAAACTGGGCGCAGGTGACACTGCCCCAGTCCCAGTGGTCAGTCTGGCCAGTCTGGGCCACAGCTGGCATGCAGGGGCACGTGCAAGACCCCAGCCAAGACGGGGAGGAATTTCAGAGGCTCTGTTGGAGCTCATGGGAGGGAGACACCAGCTCCCTGTGGGGACTGAGCTGGGAGAGTATAAACCTCAAGTGGCTGGTTCCATGTTGGTCACCCATTGGGGAAACCAGAGATAGACCAACAGAGAAAGAGAGAAGTTGCTTCCTTTATCATGCAGCTGGACACCTAGACCCAGCCATACCTGAATCTAACCATATCGGGCACACACCAGAACTTCATGGGTACATGAGCCCATGAACTTCTCCCCTTTTTTTGCTGAAGACAACTAGAGTCTAGTTTGTATCCTCTGCTAGACAAAAACTCTGGCAAACATGCCGTGGTGGGGAGGCTTACTTCTGCACATCCAGGAACTCAAGGAGCTTGGTGTCGGGGAATAGGCTCAGGTTGGCGATGCCCTGGCTGTACAGGCTGTCCTCCTTCTCATGAAGAAGCAGGTAGAGCGTGAAGAGCTCCGAGTAGAAGCTGGGCAGCACGAGGGGCAGCAGCAGTCCATGGACCTGCCGGTCCCCTTCTCAGGGGTGAAGAAGCCAGGCCCTCCAAAGTCCTGGGGTTCAGCCAGAGAGTTCAGTGGTGTAGACTGTTTCAGGCTCAGTGAGCTGGTGCAGGCTGGCGAGAAGTAGGGATGTCATGCAAGGGAAGTAAAGCCAACAAAGCATGGAGGCCAGCATTGAGGACATGGTACTGAGGTAGCAGGAGGGGTAGGGAGGAAGAACACTTGGGAAGCTGTTGACAACCAGGTCTCAGCTGACCTAGTGACTAGTCAGATACAGGAAACAATCACCACAATGGAAGGGGAAGCAAGGCTTTGAGGGGGAAGAAGGGGGAATGGGAAGCACCATCACCTTGAGACAAAGGCAACCAGGCAGGAGAGGAAGGAGCACATTCAAGCTCTCAACACTTGTAGTATCAATGAATCAAAGGGGCATGGAGATCTGCTTCCTGAACAGTCCTCGGTTTCCCCTTGAAGGTGATCCCTCTTCCACCCTCAGTCCAAGAAACTGGGCGCAGGTGACACTGCCCCAGTCCCAGTGGTCAGTCTGGCCAGTCTGGGCCACAGCTGGCATGCAGGGGCACGTGCAAGACCCCAGCCAAGACGGGGAGGAATTTCAGAGGCTCTGTTGGAGCTCATGGGAGGGAGACACCAGCTCCCTGTGGGGACTGAGCTGGGAGAGTATAAACCTCAAGTGGCTGGTTCCATGTTGGTCACCCATTGGGGAAACCAGAGATAGACCAACAGAGAAAGAGAGAAGTTGCTTCCTTTATCATGCAGCTGGACACCTAGACCCAGCCATACCTGAATCTAACCATATCGGGCACACACCAGAACTTCATGGGTACATGAGCCCATGAACTTCTCCCCTTTTTTTGCTGAAGACAACTAGAGTCTAGTTTGTATCCTCTGCTAGACAAAAACTCTGGCAAACATGCCGTGGTGGGGAGGCTTACTTCTGCACATCCAGGAACTCAAGGAGCTTGGTGTCGGGGAATAGGCTCAGGTTGGCGATGCCCTGGCTGTACAGGCTGTCCTCCTTCTCATGAAGAAGCAGGTAGAGCGTGAAGAGCTCCGAGTAGAAGCTGGGCAGCACGAGGGGCAGCAGCAGTCCATGGACCTGCCGGTCCCTGAGTGAGAGCCACCAGGGCAGGGCAGGGTCAGTGGGGTGGGTGTGGGGATCCACTTGGGGTGCCCCCAAGAGCCAACAGAGCTCCTCAAGCCACCACAGTGTTCCTGCCTCCCCCATTCCTTCTCAGCCTGTTCTTGGTCATTTCACAGTCAACTGACGTCTGTGACCACTTCATGCCCTCATGCGCCTTATGGCAGTATGATAGGTGAGGTAGGGTTTTCATCCCCACTGGACTGAAAGCAAAACCAGGGCCTGGGGCTTCCCTGGTGGTCCAGTGGGGAAGGACACCGCCTTGCCGTGCAAGGGGCGCCGGTTCGAGCCCTGGCCTGGGAAGATCCCACGTGCCGCGGAGCGGCTGGACTGATGTGTCCAACTACCGAGTCAGAGCTCTGGGGCGCATGTGCCCAGAGCCGGTGCTCTGCGACAACAGAGGCCACTGCGATGGGAGGCCCACACAGGCCAAAGGATAAAGATAAATTAATGAAAGAACAATAGACGTGGTCAAAAAAATTAAAATTAAAAGAAACAAACAAACAAACCAGGGCCTGACCAGAGAGGGACCTGGAGCAACGCTCTCAGCAGCCATTCCAGGCTGTTCTGCCTCCTGTTTTTCTGTACTACCTAGGACTCAGAAGGATGCTCCCCCTATTGTCTAACCCCATTTTCCCATGCCTCCTGCAATGCAGTAACAGAAAACCCCTCTGATCAGGATCTCTGGGTTAGGAATCTAAAGGCAAATTGTCAGGTTTGGTCTCAGGGGACTGTGGTGACAGATTTTAAAACCCAATTAATTCTTGCTCTCTGTGGCCTCCAGCTCAGCTCCTGCCAGGCCTCAGTTTCCCCATCTGTGCACAGGGAGAAGGAGGTACCTGAGGCAGTTGCTCACCCAAGATATGAGGTTGGGACAATATGTTTAGAACAGAGATGCATTTGATGCATTATGGCATTGCCCCTTCCCAGGCTGCTCAAGGAACAATCACAGATCTTTCCTGAATGGTCAATGAACAACGTTTGGTCAACTATATGAAACTCCAACATTTCCCCATAAATACGCCTTTCCCCCTGAGGGAGGCCCCAGGAGCTAGGTATAAGAATTCCCTGGAATTAAGCCTGGTTGCACCTGGGTAGAGGACCCTGCAGAGCTCATGGGGGAAGTCACCTTGTCTCTGGGTCTTCATCTTCCTCTGGGGCCTGGCCCTTGCGCTGTAAGGCAACCTGCAGCAGAGCTCCTCAAGCCACCACAGTGTTCCTGCCTCCCCCATTCCTTCTCAGCCTGTTCTTGGTCATTTCACAGTCAACTGACGTCTGTGACCACTTCATGCCCTCATGCGCCTTATGGCAGTATGATAGGTGAGGTAGGGTTTTCATCCCCACTGGACTGAAAGCAAAACCAGGGCCTGGGGCTTCCCTGGTGGTCCAGTGGGGAAGGACACCGCCTTGCCGTGCAAGGGGCGCCGGTTCGAGCCCTGGCCTGGGAAGATCCCACGTGCCGCGGAGCGGCTGGACTGATGTGTCCAACTACCGAGTCAGAGCTCTGGGGCGCATGTGCCCAGAGCCGGTGCTCTGCGACAACAGAGGCCACTGCGATGGGAGGCCCACACAGGCCAAAGGATAAAGATAAATTAATGAAAGAACAATAGACGTGGTCAAAAAAATTAAAATTAAAAGAAACAAACAAACAAACCAGGGCCTGACCAGAGAGGGACCTGGAGCAACGCTCTCAGCAGCCATTCCAGGCTGTTCTGCCTCCTGTTTTTCTGTACTACCTAGGACTCAGAAGGATGCTCCCCCTATTGTCTAACCCCATTTTCCCATGCCTCCTGCAATGCAGTAACAGAAAACCCCTCTGATCAGGATCTCTGGGTTAGGAATCTAAAGGCAAATTGTCAGGTTTGGTCTCAGGGGACTGTGGTGACAGATTTTAAAACCCAATTAATTCTTGCTCTCTGTGGCCTCCAGCTCAGCTCCTGCCAGGCCTCAGTTTCCCCATCTGTGCACAGGGAGAAGGAGGTACCTGAGGCAGTTGCTCACCCAAGATATGAGGTTGGGACAATATGTTTAGAACAGAGATGCATTTGATGCATTATGGCATTGCCCCTTCCCAGGCTGCTCAAGGAACAATCACAGATCTTTCCTGAATGGTCAATGAACAACGTTTGGTCAACTATATGAAACTCCAACATTTCCCCATAAATACGCCTTTCCCCCTGAGGGAGGCCCCAGGAGCTAGGTATAAGAATTCCCTGGAATTAAGCCTGGTTGCACCTGGGTAGAGGACCCTGCAGAGCTCATGGGGGAAGTCACCTTGTCTCTGGGTCTTCATCTTCCTCTGGGGCCTGGCCCTTGCGCTGTAAGGCAACCTGCAGCAGACCCCTGCGAACCAAAGAAAAGAGGTCACCAAAGGCCAGGCAGGTGGCCTTCGCCCCCAGAACCATGGAGCATGAAGCCTGCAGAGGCCAGCTGCCCAATCTCAGCAGTGCGGAAGCTGGGAAGACAGGATGTCCACCTGAGTGTTGTGGAACCCCACAACAGAATTAACTTCAGCATTTAAGACTCCAGTTGGTAAGGTCTGATGAGGTCACAGCTCAGCCAGGACAGGACAGGAGATGGGGTGTGAGCCCATGCCGGGCTCAGCCTATAGCTGGGTTAGAGCCAGCCCAGGCCCTGGCTGGGACTTGGACGCTGGCTGCAGCCCAGCCTTGCTATCACCTCCCCACCCTCTAATCCCTAGGCTCACTTGCTGCACACTAACCAACCCACCCTGTGTCTCCCTCAATCCAGATCCAAGGCAGAGGCACATTCCTACCTGGGGCAGCAGGTAGAGCTGAGGCCTGGAAAGGGCAGAAGCCCCTGCCCTGAGGCCACAGGGCAACGGTTGTCCCTATGTGCGACCAGGCTCACCTGTAGGCAGCCCAGAGCTCCCGGGCATGCTGCTTCACCTCCTCCTGTGCCAGTCCCTGCAGGTGCTTGTTGGCCCCAGTCCCCACGTATGTGGCCTGGAAGGTCAGCATCAGAGTTCGAAGCAGTTTCCCCAGCGGATGCAGAGAGTTGCTCAGAGCCTGGGCAGGAGCAGCGGCCACAAAGAGAGGCTCAGCACCGGGGCAAGACCCCGCTTCTCAGACGGGAGCACCAAGCCTCTCGGCAAGGACTCACAGGCCTGTGCACTCCCCACCGCCCCGTCGGGGCGCTCCCTCGGAGCCCCTGGAGCCCTCACCTTCCCGAGGCAGTGCTGCAGGGCCTCGGGTTCCCGGTGCTGCAGCAGCTCCTCCAGGACGTCCTCCATTCTGCCTGCGTGGTCGTCGGGGTGGGTCCTGGGGCATCACACACAGCACCTCAGTCACACCTCAGGCCACCCCCTCCAGAAAGCCTTCCTCCCGCTACCCACTCAGAGCCCACTGACCCCGACCCTGGGTCTGGACTCCCTGGGGGTACACACACCAATACCCACGCCCACCCGCTCCAGAAAGCCTTCCCCCTGTCGCCCACTCAGAGCCCACTGACCCCGACCCCGGTCTGGATGCCCCGGGGTACTCACACCCCGGCACGCCTGAACCTCACCTCTCGCAGCACAGGTACTCCTGGGACTTGCGCAGCTCCTTCGAGCTCTGCACGTGGAAGCCCAGCAAGGCCTCCTGCAGCTCCCCGGGGCAGCCAGCGCGAACAAAGTCCCGGAAGGGGCCATAAACGCCCTGCCAGCGGCTCTCCACGGGGAAGACGCCCAGACCCAGCTGCCTGAGATGGAGATGGTGGGAGACACGGACAGGGAGGGAGTCATGGAGAACCCTTTCCAGCCCTTGAAGAAGTGGAGATATCTAGCCTGGCCAGTGTCAGGGCCCAGGTGGGTGAAGGGACTGGAGGATGCAGGAAAGGCCAGACCTCCAAGGCTCCAGGAGGAGAAACAGGAGGCAGGCAAGGGTCAGAGAGAATCTACTTCGTGGTAGAGAAAATAAACAGGGGCACACAGAGCCCTGGAAAGGAAAGAGAAAGATCTGCAGAGGTGGAGGCCAAGTCCAAAGAGGCAGGTCCTGGCCTAAGACAGACCAAGGCCCAAGTCCAGGCTTCACCCACTGTCCCTCCTCTCACACCTGGCTCCTTCCTGAGCTTGATCCTATCTCAGTTAGCAGGTCCGTGGGTCTGGCTGTGTGTGTGTCTGATGAGCGCTGCCCTCCCATGTCACGCTCACAGATTTTCCTACACCTGACCAGACCCAGGTTCGTGCCCCTAGGGTTTGCCATCCACTTCTAGCTTCTTCTGTCAGAGAAAAGAAACATGCAGGGGCGAGATGCCAAATAACCAACAACTCAAATGCCAGCTGGCACCATTAGAACAACCACCCATACCACAACAGACATAGCCAGAGTTACCACGTGAACAACTGTTTTCCAAGGAAGAACTCTGTTCCCGTGAGGAAGTCAATCCCCTTCACAAATATCCCAGGATAAGGAGACAGCAAGTTTCCCTTTTCACCCTTGCTTCCAGGGAACTCAGGCTAATATTCGATTATAGGGCCTGTCTGCACCTCCCTTTCTTTTAAGCTCAGCTCACACTTTAATTTTCTATTTTATTTTCATTTGTTTTGCTTTATAAACTGTCTTGTGCCTTTTCTAGAAAAAAAGCAGGGTCTAAGCAAAGCCTCCCCTGATCAGTTTCACAGTACTTTTCTCCAGTTTCGCAATATGTGGAGTTACCACCACGCAGCCCTTGATTCTAAGAGTCTCTGACAAGGGTTGTGTGACCTGAGCTCTCTGAACTCTCCAAAGAGCTCAGAGGAAGTACAGAAAAGCCCTTCTAATGTGACCTGAATCTTTGGAGTAGAAACACAGGCACGCACAGGCACACCCCCCTGAAAGACTTCAGCATACACAGACCACATGGCCAGGCTCTCACCTCTTGCAGGTACTGCTTGGATCTGGAGGGAGGGCAGCTGTGTCCAGCACGCCCTGGGTGTGAAGTCCTCTCCCTGTCACGCTGCCAAAAGAGCCCTCCAGGGTCAAGCCATTGGGGAAGGTGACCTTGCCCTGGAGGCCGAGAGAGGGATACATGGATATCTGTCCATTTGTCTGTCCAGCTGCCCTTCCACCCAATCATGACAGGCCTCATGCCTGTGTGTCCTCAGTTAACAGAGGCTAGAAACTGATGGATGGCCTTCCCACCATCCATTCAAGCTGCCCCACCCGGAGGGGCTCATAATCCTCCTCCCCTGCAGGAGCCCCTGACCGAGAGCTGTGCCCACCATCAAGGCACTCATCTCCAAGGTAGGAGACGGTAAGGGAGACAGAAGGGACTCGCAGGACCGAGTGGGGAGGACCACCACTGAGCTTGGGGAGGGCGTGGGCTCCGAAGAGGGGCAGTTCCTTGTTGCATGAGACTGTTCCATTCACAGCATCCCTGGGCTCTATCCATAAGGCGCCACGGTACCCTCCAGTCATTACAAAGAGAAAAGAGCCCCCACGAGTCCAAAGACCCCAGCGTTTTGGGAAACAGCCTTCTGCTGGGTCAGCTGGGGTGGAAACTTCCTGAAGGACAACGTTGCCAAGGGCCCCTGCCCAAGGCACTGATGGTGGTAGAAGGGGTGGATCACTTACTCTGGAGCCAGTAGGGGACCGAAGAAACCACCAGCATGCTCTATACCCAAGGCAAGCCTGCCTATGCCCTCCTGACTCACACCCAGCCGAATCGCACCTCTACAGCAAGGAAAGCTCGCTGCACCTGACCCCTAGGGAGAGGGGAGAGGCCCCTCTACCTTCTCCATCTACCCTCAGTCCTGGGTATAAGTGGGGAGATCATAGATTCCGGCCAAGGTCACAGTGCAGGAGCTGAGTATGGTCTCAGTGGCTCTCACCTTCCCCGCAAGGGCCAAGTCCCTGGTGAAGGTGCCCTCATACAAGGAGTCATCTTCAGAGAGAAGGATTCCGGGGCCCTAGAGGAGAACCGGGGAGGGTAGGAGCAGTGAATTAGGAAGGGCCATAGGCTGAGGGTAGGGGAAGAAGGGTCCTGAGCCCTGCCACACCTCCCAGGTCGGTGCCCAGGTGAGATCCCAGCCCTTGGCCTGCACAAGCCCCGGGGACCTCCACTCTGGTTACCCTGACTGATCCCTGGGACCCGACTTCTATCCTTCAGCAGCTCTCTCGGGAAACCTTCTGGGGGATGCTTCCTTTCCACCTGCAGCTCAGGAAGTGCAGGGCTTTTCCTAAACCATCCCCACTTCCCTGTCACTGACACCAGGGAGAGTGGAGTTCGTCGGGCTCCCCTGTTGCACCGGCTGCCAGGAAGCTTCAGAGCCAAATGGGACACAATGCGTGTTCTTCTTTCTGAATCTATTTTATGTGCCTATTCTTATCTTTCATTTCTCCTTCAATCCTTTCCAGAACAAAGTGTAGATAAATAGACAAGCCACAATATCCTAACGGTTACCAGGTCAGAGTCTTATTATGTGTGCAAGCACCTGGCAGGGTGTGGGTGAGGCAGAAGGTGGGGGCTGGCGTGCCCAGGCTCAGGAAACCTGGGCCTGAGTCTCAGTTCAGAATGTGACACTGGGCAGATTCTCGAACAGAAGTGTGGGCAGCTGACCCAAAGCCCGCGGGACGGGGGAATCCTGGACAACGTTGCCAAGGGCCCCTGCCCAAGGCACTGATGGTGGTAGAAGGGGTGGATCACTTACTCTGGAGCCAGTAGGGGACCGAAGAAACCACCAGCATGCTCTATACCCAAGGCAAGCCTGCCTATGCCCTCCTGACTCACACCCAGCCGAATCGCACCTCTACAGCAAGGAAAGCTCGCTGCACCTGACCCCTAGGGAGAGGGGAGAGGCCCCTCTACCTTCTCCATCTACCCTCAGTCCTGGGTATAAGTGGGGAGATCATAGATTCCGGCCAAGGTCACAGTGCAGGAGCTGAGTATGGTCTCAGTGGCTCTCACCTTCCCCGCAAGGGCCAAGTCCCTGGTGAAGGTGCCCTCATACAAGGAGTCATCTTCAGAGAGAAGGATTCCGGGGCCCTAGAGGAGAACCGGGGAGGGTAGGAGCAGTGAATTAGGAAGGGCCATAGGCTGAGGGTAGGGGAAGAAGGGTCCTGAGCCCTGCCACACCTCCCAGGTCGGTGCCCAGGTGAGATCCCAGCCCTTGGCCTGCACAAGCCCCGGGGACCTCCACTCTGGTTACCCTGACTGATCCCTGGGACCCGACTTCTATCCTTCAGCAGCTCTCTCGGGAAACCTTCTGGGGGATGCTTCCTTTCCACCTGCAGCTCAGGAAGTGCAGGGCTTTTCCTAAACCATCCCCACTTCCCTGTCACTGACACCAGGGAGAGTGGAGTTCGTCGGGCTCCCCTGTTGCACCGGCTGCCAGGAAGCTTCAGAGCCAAATGGGACACAATGCGTGTTCTTCTTTCTGAATCTATTTTATGTGCCTATTCTTATCTTTCATTTCTCCTTCAATCCTTTCCAGAACAAAGTGTAGATAAATAGACAAGCCACAATATCCTAACGGTTACCAGGTCAGAGTCTTATTATGTGTGCAAGCACCTGGCAGGGTGTGGGTGAGGCAGAAGGTGGGGGCTGGCGTGCCCAGGCTCAGGAAACCTGGGCCTGAGTCTCAGTTCTGTCGCTCAACAGAATGTGACACTGGGCAGATTCTCTGACCTACCTGAGCCTCACATCAGTCACGTATACACTAGGGACGATAACATGACCCAGGGCTACTGGGAGAATTCCACGAGACCATCTGGGAGGTCTAGCCTAGAGCATGGCACCAGGGTTTCCTTGGTGGCCCAGACAGTAAAGAATCTGCCTGCAATGCAGGAGACCTGGGTTTGATCCCTGGGTTGGGAAGATGGCCTGGAGGATGAAGTGGCAACCCATCCAATATTCTTGCCTGAGAAATCTCACGGATAGAGGAGTGTAGGGGGCTACAGTTGGACATGACTGAGTGACTAACACTCTTTCTCCCATGCACCCAGTTACGGGTCTATAAATGTGGGCAGGGGAGGCTGCTGGCATCCTCATTACCATCCACTTCATTATTGCTATTCCAGTGAGTCATTACAATAAGTAGGTAACCTGAGCTGCTGATGGGAAAACGGAGGCTGGGAGGGGCAGGGACTTGGCCAAGGCCAGGATTGGTAGGTGGCAGAACTGGACTCTCGCTCCAGTACATGGGAACCCTGATTCCTGCCCCATCCTCCCCTGACCAGCTTCGCTTCATCTCTGGGGCCCCAGAGCAGGGAGAGGGTGGCTCAGGGCACACGCGGGTCACCATACTCACCACTATCTTGTCTGCCTGGAAGGTGCCCTGGTAGCAGACACCTGCCTGGGTGACCATGACCCCTGGGCCGTGGCGCTGGTCAGCCTGCCACATGCCAATATAGCGCTCGCCCCTGGGGGGAAGAGAGAGGATGGCCAGAGTTGGATCCGAGTTGTGCCCACGCACCTTCTGTGTGTTCTGCTGGCGAGGGACTGGGGGTGGGGGACAGGGGTCAGATACAGAGCAGGGGCGTGAGTTCACTCAAGTCAGATAGGGAGGTGAGGGGAAGACCCACAAGAGGAGCAGAGGGTGGAGGAGAAAGGAGGCCTGTCCTGGGGAGGGCATCGTGGCCAGGCTTCTCGCGAGAGCTCGCAGGAAAGACAGATGGAGTGAGGGTGCCTTGTAACACATGCAAAGCCATGGAGGTAGGAGTGTGTGACAAGTATGTTGGATGATCTAGAAGGCTGGGGGGGTGCACAGGTGGTATAGCAGGGATGAGCTCAGAGGAGCAGCAAGGCCAAGGGCAATGAGCTTTGTCTCAGCCCAGAGAGCATGGAAGGGCTGGAGTCCTTCGATGGGACCAGATCGGGGCACAGACTCCTCTCCGACAGCCCAGGGAGGGGCTGGAGTTAGGGGGATGGGGTCCTGTAGTCAAGGTCAGGGTCCCTCTACCTGAGCCTCAGCAACAACCAAGGGAGCGGAGGAGAAGTGAGGGGCTTCAGAGAGACTCTGGGGGACAGACAGAATGGACCCACGGATGACAGGGAACCCGTGCCTGGAGGCATTTGGTCTGTGAGGGTCCTCTCTGCCCCTCAATCCCGGTGGGGGTCTACAGGGCGCTCACCTGTCACCATCCTCCTCGACGCCATAGCCGCTTCGCTGGCCCCTTTCCCAGTGGCCCGTGTACCGGCAGAGCAGCGGGGCCTGCGGTGCACTCTCGAGGACCCCAAATCCATGGCGCAGGCCCTCCTGGAAGTAACCCTTATACACCTCGCTGGAGCTGTACCTGAGGAAGGTCACCAGTGGCTGGCCCTGCCTCCCAGGGACATGCCCACGCCATGAGCCTGCTCCCCATCAGCCCAAAGCTCACTTACTCACAGATGCCATAGCCGCACATGCTGCCTTCCCGCCAGTGGCACTTGTAACAATCAAACTTGTCCTCGGAGGCCTGGGGCACCAGGCGGATGCCAAAGCTGTCAGTGTGGGTGGGCAGAGAGGGCGCTCAGCAATGAGGCCACTGCCCTGGCCCGAGACACCTGTCACACCCCCTCCAGGTCCAGGACTGTCTCTGCTTCCAAGGGGCTTCACAGACAATGGAGAGAATCTGACAGATGCTCAGGCCCCTCTTCTTCCTAAGGGCCCGTCAGGAAATCTCACCTCCACACCACCCTCTTGTTTCCTGGGTGGGCCTTCTGACCCTAGACCATTCTCTCCATAGCCTGCCCCCGCCTCAGGGCCTAGTTCCCCCTCAAGGACAATGAGTGGAGGTGGACTGGACGGCCTCTAGGCTTTTGCCTGAGGTTCGGGAATTGAGGGTGGGGCAAGGCTGGGGAACAGTGGTGAGGGTGGGAACGACTCCCTGCCTGCCCACCACACAGCCCCGGTGCTCCAGCCTTACCCATGCTCCAGGCCCTGGCAGAAATTCCCCACATGGTTCTGCCCGTCTGGCCACTTCAGGGTTCCCCTGGAACACAGTTGAGGTTCACGGGCATCAGGTCCACTCCCAGACCTTCCTTCAACACACACAAGACCCCCAGCCAGCCTCTACCGCAAACTCTCTCAGAGGCCTTGATCTCCCTTGGACTGAACTCTCTGCTCCCACTCAGTCCTCTTCTCTGAGCTCTATGATCCTGCATGGGTTCTCAGCCCTTTCCTACTCCTGGCTCAGCAGGCCCCGCAGCCTCACAAAGTGCACGCCACATCCAGTTGGGAAAGTTCTGGAAGCATCCGGGTTGTCTTTTTCCCTTGACCTACAGGAAGCTCAGAGGTAACCTTCAAGTTCAAGCCAAGTATTAGAGGTCAGTGGGGTTTATACCAGCTTCATCTTCTCTTCTGACATGGCATGGCTGTTTCTGTGTTTTTGTTTAGAGGCTTCCACAAGCCCTTTCTAGAAGCAGGCAGGTATCAGAAATTATTGTAATGCTTGCAAGTGTAACCCTGGTGAGTCCCTTCTGTTTTCCAGGCCTTGGTTTCGCCAGAGGTAGCATAAATTGGGGTCACATGCTTCAAAAACCCATTTGCCTGTGGGTCGTGTAGATCTGCAACTGAGGCCAGGTTCACCCTACAACCTGCCCCGAGGCCTGGGGAAAGTCATGCCAGCCTCTGGGCCTCAGTTTCTGCACCTAAAAAGGAGGTGATAACACTCCCCCAGGGCATTCTTGTTGGAACTAATGAAGGTCTGCAAAACAACTCTACCCCGGCCAGACAGAGTTATTCCTCCACCTGCCTGAGAACAGGGCTTGCCGCAAGCCCTGCAAGCCAGTCTCCTAATGTCTGTCCTGCGCTCTCTAGCCTCATTGCCGTCAAGACAGTATTTGGCACAAACCTGAAAGGAGTTCCTAGGCAGACCTGGTAAGGCCAGCAGGTTCCAAGGACAAGGAGGAGGAGGGTGAGGAACAAACAATTTTAGCCAAGGTGCCTTCACCTTGACTGCCACACCTGTGACAATAATCCATTTTGCCTAAATTGTTCTTTTAAGCCCAGAGCTAAGATGTATAACAGAGTATCTTGCTGGAGGACATGGTTCTCATCTTAACTTGAATTTATGTTATCTAAAGATGTATGTTGTGGGTGTGGGTCTGGTAAGACCTTTATCGCCTCAATATATTCTTGTAAACTACTGTTAAAAACCAATTGAAAAAGTACAAACTGCCATGCCTAAAGTGACTTTGGGGCTACTCTTCTATCCCCCTTCCAGTGGCTATGCTGGGAGCTTTTCCCTATCCTTTCTTACTTTAATAAACTTTTCATGGCACGAAGCTCTGAGTGACCATCGCTGAGTCTTTTAATCCCAATGTGAATTCTTCTCCATTAGAGATTAAGAATCCGACACTGTTCACGGTAACCTACCATCGTCTATCACCTAGCAAACCTACTATGAGCCAGTCCTGTTCCAGAGGACTTAAGAGAAACTCTGGAGGGGCAAACAGAATTGACCAGAGAGGGTAACAGCCTTTGATTCATGCCCTGAGGCAATTAGGTCCATCCAGGCCCTGTCTGCCCCTCAGGCTCCCAGGAGGACCCCTGTCCTGCTTGGCCCAGAGCCTCTGTCACTCACCTGCCATGGGGCCTGCCCCAGTACCACTCGCCCTCGTAGGTGGCCTGGCAGAAGCGGCCCTCTGCATGGAAGGTGTAGGCTCCACAGCGGCAGGTCGGGGGTTCGGAAGGTTCCAGGCCCGCTCCCAACACGGGGAAGTCCTTCTTCCCACGCAAGGACTGGCACACAGCCTGGGTAACCTTCCACTGCCAGACCACCTGGGGTGTAAAGGGGGGGACACAGGACAGGTCACTGCTGCTGGTGGTAGCCCCTCTAGGAAGCCTCCTAGGGCGGCACGAGGTACCACCCCCCCACACACACCCGGTCGCATGGTGGAACCTCCAACAGCTCCACGCCGCTCCCTAGGGCTTCATCCACACCTGAGATACTTATTCACAGTTTCGGGCCTGCCCAGAGAGGCCAAATAAAACCATCCAACAGGCCCCAAACCTGGCTTCATGGAGAAAAAGACTTGTTCTCTCCAGCATTCTGATGCCTGAGCCAAGGCTGACACCTGACTCACTCTGATCATGATTCCAGAGGCCTGACATTCCCAAGGGGCCTCCAGGGTTATATACTCGCGCCCTCCCCTCGTCCTCCTGTCGCCGTCCCTCACTCCCCGACCTCACTCCCCAAATTCACAGTCCACCCACACTCACCCGGCCCTGCGGGTCCCTGGCACAAAGGGAGAACTCTTCCTCGGGTGTGAGCAGGTGAAAGGTGCACCTAGACAGATGGCGGTGACGGGTAGGCCCAGCCCAGTTCAGCAGCGTACTGGAGGCGGGGCCTCTGAGTCGGGATGCTGGGGTGGGCAGGGTTCACGGGGTGGAGGGAGGGAGGGCCTGAGGTGTCACTGGATGGGGATGCTCACCTGTCCTGCCCAGCTTCCACCCACACCAGCTTCAGATCAAAGGTGTGGACGTTGTGGCCCTGGAAGAAGACAGGGCACAGGTGGGCAAGATGCTCACCTATTCTCTAATCTGGCTTTGCTCCCAAGCGCCAGCCTGGCACACTCCCAGGTGTCTCCTGGCTGCTCAGTCTAGCAAGTCCAGCACTGAGTTCCCTGCCACCCTAGCCTGCTCCCCATCTCCAGGGTACTCCTCCACCTCCCTTCCCACTTGAGGACCTGGCCAGAAACCCGGGATCAGCCTCACCGACCCTCGCATACTGTTCGGTCAGGACCACCAAAGTGACTCCTGGAAATGCATCTTGGACCTTGTGAACCCCTGATGGAAACCTCCCTAAGGCCCCCACTGCTGAACCTGACAGCTGAGACCACAAAGAACATCCCCAGCTCATGTGCCAATTCCTTCCTCCACTTGCCATAAACTCTCCTCGGCCTGAACCTTTGTGCTATCTCTTCTACCTGGAATGTTGTCCCTGCTCTGAGAGTCAGACCAAACCTCCCTTCCTCTGGAAGATCCTGTGTAGTGATTTCCCACCTGGCATCAGTCATAGGAGGAAGCAGCTCCAGCCCCAGGCCTGAAGGGGAGGAGGGAGGAGCGTGACAGACATGGGCCACGACAAGAGAGGGTCCAGCACAGACAACAGGACAAGCTGAGGTCTAGAGGTGGGAAAACACCTGGCACTCGTTAGTGACAGTATCTTATCAGGGTCCCTGGAGCACAGAGGGTGAAGTCGGGAATGGCGCGCATGTACGCTAAATCACTTCAGTCATATCCTATTCTTTGCAACCCCATGGACAAAAACCCACCAGGTTCCTCTCTCCATGGGATTCTTCCAGCAAGAATACTGGGGTGGGTTGCCATGCCCTTCTCCAGGGGATCTTCCCTACTCAGGGATTGAACCACAGTCTCCTATGTCTCCTGCATCAGCAGGAGGGTTCTTTACCACTAGCACTACCTGGAAAGCCCAAAGCTGGGAGTGGAGGGAAACTGAAAATGAATCAAAACCCCAAAACCAGGCTTCAGGAGACACAGGTATGGATGGGCAAATGGTACCCCTTCCAGGCCTCAGCCCTCTAGCTCCAGGGGGTTTGGGGCTGTCACTCTAGGGGGACAGAGAAGACAGTGCCATGGCTATCACAGAGGCAGCATGAGTTTTGGGGGAACTAAGCATGGCCGAGGTTATGGGTCACATCGCAATCCCAAACCCCAGGACTGGCTCCCTCCTGACTTCTGTAATGCTTGTGCGTGCCCTGAATGGTTCCCCAGCCCTCCTGAGCCACAATGGGCCACCTGTGACTGTTGTCTCAAGTTCCTCTCCTATTGGAGGAAGGGAACCAGGAAATGCTGGCATCTGGCAGCCTTACTCACAGTGGTCTCATTTTGCAGACAAGGAAACGGAGGTGAAGATACTTAACGGGGATGCCAGCTGCAGAGAATTGAGACTGGACACGGTTTGTGCAGCTTTTCTCCAGAACCCACACTCCTTCAGGGATGGCTCCACTTGCCACCCACCGCCAACTCTAGCACTCGGCCTTTCTGCTCCCATCACCTCTCCAGGCCCACTTTCCCCCACAGCCACGTGTCTCTTCTCTTCTTTTTCCCAACTACCCCCAAGACCTCTGGCCAGCCCCACCCCACCTGCAGCAAGACGAGGGCATCATCAAAGAGTAGCACACGCTCGGCCCGCAGCGGGGTGACTGTCACAGGTATGTCCTGGCTGTCCTGCAAGAGTCGGCGAGTAGGGGTGCAGAGCACATCCTGGCGAGGTGAGGAGGGAAGCACAAAGCTCAGGGACCCCTGTTCTGGACACTGCCAGCCACTCCACTGCCCATCACTGCCCCAGGCACTCCCCCTACACTCTGAGCATCTCCTGGAGGCCCCCAGGTCAGAGACGGGCACTGGGGCTCTGAGCTAGTGGAGGGGTTCATTCCTGGCTACTCCCCGCAAGACAGCAGAGCTCCTCTTGAAGTCCCGCTTTGTCCTCCTCCATCCACTTCAGGTCATGGCCCCGACCAAGCCCCACCAACTCTCACCCGTGGTTCTAACACCCTTGCTTCTCTTGGGCAATTCTTTTTTTTTTTTTTAATTTAAAACCTTTATTTTACTTTTAACTTTTACAGAGTTTTGTTGTTTACAGGTATGTACGTTCCCAGATTAGTCATATTCTTGGGCAATTCTTATTCCCTTCACTTGTTCTAATTCTCTGCTCTGGGCCTCACGCCTGTCACACCCTATCAGAGCATAGGGGGTTTCCCCTCCAAGTGGGGGCGGTACAGGCAGTGACTCAGGGGTTCAATCATTCAGTGACATTCCAGGAGAGGGGGTCAGTTCTGCTGACTTTTCTTCCAGAGCCAGCAGCTCACATCCCGGGCCTGGAGGTGCTCCGCAAATGCGTGAGGACAGCAGGACAGAGAAATGTCCCAGACACTTGCTTTAGCCACTGTCCCTTCCAGGTGGGAAAGCTGAAGCTAGAGAATGCAGTAGGCGGCTCAAGCCACCCAGTGGGCCCCTGCTGGATGGGAACCCCTGCCCTGACCGCCCCTTGGACCTGGAACTCACCCTTGGCCGGCTGCTCAGAGTGTGCCAGAGGGCCTGTGTAGCTGTGGCCTGGTCCAGCTGCTGCCTCATGAAGGACTGCAAGTCCCCAAAGAGGGTGGTGGCATGTACCACCAGCTGCCGGGTGGGGTGACGCTGTCAGAGAACAGAACCGCCAGGGTGGGGGCTTATCAGAACCCTCTCCCACCCTGTGACGACCGCCCTGGCCCCAGCTGTTAGGAGGTCTAGGTCTAAGTCAAAGTTTGCCCTTTATTCCCTGCTGGCTCCTCCTCTGGGGAGAGGTCAGTAAAAGGATGCCTCTGGGGGATTCATGATGTCCCAGCCGGGCCTGGGCCATGTATCCTCACACCAAGTACACGATTCTACATCTGCTCTTTGGGCCTCTGCTGGCTCCACCAGGACAGGGCCAGGTATCTCAGATACCCCAGAGCAAGGATATGTCCCTTCAAATCCCCCAGAACAAGATTATGTCCCCAAGGCAGGCCAGGTCCTTCTCAAACAAGGGTTCCTGAGTAAGGCAGGGAAGTTCCCCGAGCCAGAGGCCCATTTCTCCCATCCCCCAGCTTCCTCACAGAGGTGGGTCTGGTAAGCAGCAATATCCCCCTCAGCCCCCAACCATGCACCCCTTCTCCCTACCTCCCCAATGGTGTCCCCGAGGCTCAGCAGGAGGACCACGTACTGCTGCACGTGATGGACGAGTGGCTGGCGGAGGGCCTGGAGCAGGGCCGTGCCCACCGAGCCCTCTGAACTCATGCCCGACAGGAGCTGCCGCAGCACCTTCCGCTGGCCCCGCCAGTACTCGCTGAAGGAGGGAGGGCCGTGCACCCGTCACTCTCCCCTCCTCTGTTCCCACACCACCACTGCCCCTTGCCCTTAATCCCTCGGATCCCAGTACCAGACCCCAAAGCTCTCTCCCATCAGAAGAACAGTGACTGACGGACCCTCTTGGAGTTTGGGAGCAGCATCTCAGAGACTGAAGGGACCACTGATTTCAACAGCACCCCTTGAACAGGAATTAGGAATGGTCCTCCACCCCCAGGTCACTCCTGCTGGCTGGTGTCTGGCTTCTGTCCACAGCCCCCCTCTCTCCTGGTGTGGATCAGCATGCGGTTGCTAGAGCCAGTGAGTGCTCAGGATAAGACCTGGGCTGTGACACTCACTATTTTGGGGGTGTGGCTTTCCTAAGCGCTCCCTCCCAGGCACCTCCAACTCAGGGACCCATCGTAGCACCCCACGCTCACCTCCTTCTCTTTGCTGCTTTCTGAAAGGCTTGCACCACCACACAGCTTGTGTAGGACTCAATGTACCTGTGGGTAGCACAGGGGGCACCTTGAGGCCCAACCCTCGGCTCCAGACCCAAGGCCCTGCCCTTGTGGGGTCCCCAGATCCTACCCACCAAGTGGCTGCAGCCCTAAGGGCCTTGCTCAGGACACCAGTGACCCTGAGTACTAACTGACCTAACTAGACGATTCTAATTCAGAGTCTTTCTTCTCTGGAAGGCCTCCAGGCTCAGATCTGGGGTATCTGAGCCTGCCACCAGGCTAACACGGAACCCCAGGGCTGAGCGCAAACCTTTGCTGAAGCCCTGACCCAGGTGAGTTCCAGCGCCAGCCCCCGCCCCTCCTGGGCTGTCTTACTCCAGGTGGACCTGCAGGATGCGGTCTGCGCTGTGCAGCAGCAGCAGGGATTCCAGACCGATGATGTCCGGATGGCACAACCTCTCCCGCAGCGAGTGCAGGCTTTCCTCTGTAAAGTTCCACAGCTGCTGGGAGCTCTGGTGTAGCTCCTGCAGGAGCTGCAGATACTCTTGGCCTGGGTCTGAGGCCTCTGGAGCTGGGGAAGGAGCACAAGCACTCTTTGAGGGGGACAGGCTGCCCCACCTTCCAGAGAGCATGCAGACTCCCTGGCTGGTCACCCGAGCATGCCGAGCCCTGAGCTGCAGCCAGGGTCCCACATTCCTGTGGTCCCTGGGACAGGATTGAGGCCCATGTGCCCCTGGAGCTCAGCAAGGGACAAGCAGGCTTCAGCAGTGGGTGGCACCATAGTGGATTACCGTTGGCCCGTCTAGGCATCTCAGCCCACTGATTTCAACAGCACCCCTTGAACAGGAATTAGGAATGGTCCTCCACCCCAGGTCACTCCTGCTGGCTGGTGTCTGGCTTCTGTCCACAGCCCCTCTCTCTGGTGTGGATCAGCATGCGGTTGCTAGAGCCAGTGAGTGCTCAGGATAAGACCTGGGCTGTGACACTCACTATTTTGGGGGTGTGGCTTTCCTAAGCGCTCCCTCCCAGGCACCTCCAACTCAGGGACCCATCGTAGCACCCCACGCTCACCTCCTTCTCTTTGCTGCTTTCTGAAAGGCTTGCACCACCACACAGCTTGTGTAGGACTCAATGTACCTGTGGGTAGCACAGGGGGCACCTTGAGGCCCAACCCTCGGCTCCAGACCCAAGGCCCTGCCCTTGTGGGGTCCCCAGATCCTACCCACCAAGTGGCTGCAGCCCTAAGGGCCTTGCTCAGGACACCAGTGACCCTGAGTACTAACTGACCTAACTAGACGATTCTAATTCAGAGTCTTTCTTCTCTGGAAGGCCTCCAGGCTCAGATCTGGGGTATCTGAGCCTGCCACCAGGCTAACACGGAACCCCAGGGCTGAGCGCAAACCTTTGCTGAAGCCCTGACCCAGGTGAGTTCCAGCGCCAGCCCCCGCCCCTCCTGGGCTGTCTTACTCCAGGTGGACCTGCAGGATGCGGTCTGCGCTGTGCAGCAGCAGCAGGGATTCCAGACCGATGATGTCCGGATGGCACAACCTCTCCCGCAGCGAGTGCAGGCTTTCCTCTGTAAAGTTCCACAGCTGCTGGGAGCTCTGGTGTAGCTCCTGCAGGAGCTGCAGATACTCTTGGCCTGGGTCTGAGGCCTCTGGAGCTGGGGAAGGAGCACAAGCACTCTTTGAGGGGGACAGGCTGCCCCACCTTCCAGAGAGCATGCAGACTCCCTGGCTGGTCACCCGAGCATGCCGAGCCCTGGAGCTGCAGCCAGGGTCCCACATTCCTGTGGTCCCTGGGACAGGATTGGAGGCCCATGTGCCCCCTGGAGCTCAGCAAGGGACAAGCAGGCTTCAGCAGTGGGTGGCACCATAGTGGATTAAACAGGGGGACAGGTCCATCTCCTCATACACAGGCAGAGCACTGATGACCTACGGCTACAAAGGACAATGAATTCCCCGAGTCTAAGAGCTTCCTCAGGTCCAGAATATGCACTGGTCCCTGGCCACTCACAGATGCACCAACAGAGACTCTGAGATGAAGACACCTGCCTAAGGTCACTTCACAAACTGGGCATCCTGCCTTCCAGGCATGCCCTGGGTGAAAGTAAGATAAGAATTTGGGCAAAGAATCCAGGCCTGGGCCCTGGGAGAGATGCAACATCACCTCCATTCACAGCAGGCCTAGATTAGAATGGAGTTCACACCGGGGCTCCCCAGGGTCCCTTTGAGAAGCAAGCAGCCAGCCACTGGGGGCAAGGACCCTAGACTCATCAAAAGCTACTCACACCAAAGGTCACCACTCCCATCTGTGGTTGAGAAGGCTATAGCTCAAAGCTCCAGCCAGGGAGGACTCCTGTCCCTAAAAGGATGGTTCCTCGGCCCTCCCTCCCCAGTGGACAGCCTCAACTCACGGGCCTCAAGAGGGGGCTGGAGGACAAGGCTGTTGATGCGGGAAAGGGTGGCTGAGAAAACCTCCTCCAACCGCAGCAGGTCCGACTCCTCAGGACTGCACATGGCCAGGGTGCTGGACTCAGGGTCTGAGAACAGAGCACAGATTAGAGCAGCTGTGCGACATGGTCAGTGCCCTCGCAGGTTGTATGCCCCGACAAACTTCTCAAGCCCCCCTGCTGGGAGCTCTGGTGTAGCTCCGTGCATGGCGCAACCTCCGCAGCGAGTGCAGGCTTTCCTCTGTAAAGTTCCACAGCTGCTGGGAGCTCTGGTGTAGCTCCTGCAGGAGCTGCAGATACTCTTGGCCTGGGTCTGAGGCCTCTGGAGCTGGGGAAGGAGCACAAGCACTCTTTGAGGGGGACAGGCTGCCCCACCTTCCAGAGAGCATGCAGACTCCCTGGCTGGTCACCCGAGCATGCCGAGCCCTGGAGCTGCAGCCAGGGTCCCACATTCCTGTGGTCCCTGGGACAGGATTGGAGGCCCATGTGCCCCCTGGAGCTCAGCAAGGGACAAGCAGGCTTCAGCAGTGGGTGGCACCATAGTGGATTAAACAGGGGGACAGGTCCATCTCCTCATACACAGGCAGAGCACTGATGACCTACGGCTACAAAGGACAATGAATTCCCCGAGTCTAAGAGCTTCCTCAGGTCCAGAATATGCACTGGTCCCTGGCCACTCACAGATGCACCAACAGAGACTCTGAGATGAAGACACCTGCCTAAGGTCACTTCACAAACTGGGCATCCTGCCTTCCAGGCATGCCCTGGGTGAAAGTAAGATAAGAATTTGGGCAAAGAATCCAGGCCTGGGCCCTGGGAGAGATGCAACATCACCTCCATTCACAGCAGGCCTAGATTAGAATGGAGTTCACACCGGGGCTCCCCAGGGTCCCTTTGAGAAGCAAGCAGCCAGCCACTGGGGGCAAGGACCCTAGACTCATCAAAAGCTACTCACACCAAAGGTCACCACTCCCATCTGTGGTTGAGAAGGCTATAGCTCAAAGCTCCAGCCAGGGAGGACTCCTGTCCCTAAAAGGATGGTTCCTGCGGCCCCTCCCCTCCCCAGTGGACAGCCTCAACTCACGGGCCTCAAGAAGGGGCTGGAGGACAAGGCTGTTGATGCGGGAAAGGGTGGCTGAGAAAACCTCCTCCAACCGCAGCAGGTCCGACTCCTCAGGACTGCACATGGCCAGGGTGCTGGACTCAGGGTCTGAGAACAGAGCACAGATTAGAGCAGCTGTGCGACATGGTCAGTGCCCTCGCAGGTTGTATGCCCAAAAGCAAGCTCCATGACCACCTCACCTCAGATGTAAGCAAGGGGCCCAGGTCACCCCAAAGGGGAGCTCCTGAACTCACCAGTGACCCCTGCTTGTGCTCCACTTGGACTCAGCTGAGGGGAGCCTGAAGGAATAGAAGAGAAGTCTCAGAATTGCCAAGGAAAGCATCTATTTTTACCCAAAAAGATAGATGCTCCTTAAGCCCTCTGGCTTGCTCATTCCTCTGCTCAAACACCCACCATGGCTTCTAAAGACTCATAGTAACATCTATAGTGCTCTGACTAGCCCCCTCTCCACAGAATCTCTGAAAAAAGGATATCCTGTCAGAGGGGCACAGCCTTTTTCTCAAGGCCACGGCTCAGGACCCCCTGTCACACAACGGGGCCCTGTAAGCAAGGAGAGGTCAGGGGGGAGTAGGGACTTCTTGCTGGAGCATGAAGGATGAGCAAGAAATAAAGAAGCAGAGAGGAGGACAAGGCATGCAGGTGGGGGAAACATAAGAGCAAAGGCTAATGGGCATGAAGACCCAGGCTCTGCAGGTGGTCCACCAAGAGTTGCCTATGTGGCCAACAGGAGCCATGGGGAGTGGTAGCATTCAAAGTCAGACTTGGGTAGCTCAGTGGTAAGAGTCTGCCTGCCAATGCAGGAGACATGAGTTCGATCCCTGATCCAGGTCGATCCCACATGCTGCAGAGCAACTAAGCCCATGAGCCACAATTACTGAGCCTGTGCTCTAGAGCCTTGGAGCCGCAACTATGGAGCCCATGTGCTGCAATTACTAAAGCCCGTGTATCCTAGGGTCCGTCCACAACAAGAAAAGGTCACCACTCCCATCTGTGGTTGAGAAGGCTATAGCTCAAAGCTCCAGCCAGGAGGACTCCTGTCCCTAAAAGGATGGTTCCTGGCCCTCCCTCCCCAGTGGAGAGCCTCAACTCACGGGCCTCAAGAAGGGGCTGGAGGACAAGGCTGTTGATGCGGGAAAGGGTGGCTGAGAAAACCTCCTCCAACCGCAGCAGGTCCGACTCCTCAGGACTGCACATGGCCAGGGTGCTGGACTCAGGGTCTGAGAACAGAGCACAGATTAGAGCAGCTGTGCGACATGGTCAGTGCCCTCGCAGGTTGTATGCCCAAAAGCAAGCTCCATGACCACCTCACCTCAGATGTAAGCAAGGGGCCCAGGTCACCCCAAAGGGGAGCTCCTGAACTCACCAGTGACCCCTGCTTGTGCTCCACTTGGACTCAGCTGAGGGGAGCCTGAAGGAATAGAAGAGAAGTCTCAGAATTGCCAAGGAAAGCATCTATTTTTACCCAAAAAGATAGATGCTCCTTAAGCCCTCTGGCTTGCTCATTCCTCTGCTCAAACACCCACCATGGCTTCTAAAGACTCATAGTAACATCTATAGTGCTCTGACTAGCCCCCTCTCCACAGAATCTCTGAAAAAAGGATATCCTGTCAGAGGGGCACAGCCTTTTTCTCAAGGCCACGGCTCAGGACCCCCTGTCACACAACGGGGCCCTGTAAGCAAGGAGAGGTCAGGGGGGAGTAGGGACTTCTTGCTGGAGCATGAAGGATGAGCAAGAAATAAAGAAGCAGAGAGGAGGACAAGGCATGCAGGTGGGGGAAACATAAGAGCAAAGGCTAATGGGCATGAAGACCCAGGCTCTGCAGGTGGTCCACCAAGAGTTGCCTATGTGGCCAACAGGAGCCATGGGGAGTGGTAGCATTCAAAGTCAGACTTGGGTAGCTCAGTGGTAAGAGTCTGCCTGCCAATGCAGGAGACATGAGTTCGATCCCTGATCCAGGTCGATCCCACATGCTGCAGAGCAACTAAGCCCATGAGCCACAATTACTGAGCCTGTGCTCTAGAGCCTTGGAGCCGCAACTATGGAGCCCATGTGCTGCAATTACTAAAGCCCGTGTATCCTAGAGTCCGAGTTCCACAACAAGAAAAGTCACCGCAACAAGAAGACTGCTCACCTCAACTACAGAGTAGCCCCTAATCCCTGCAAGTAGAGAAGAGCATGTGACAGCAGTGAAAAACAAGAATAGCCAAAAATAAATAAATAATTTTAAAAATTTTTTAAAAAGTATATAAAAAGAAAAGTCAGACTTGGGGACATGGACTTGGTGACAGTTGCAGACAAGATGATGCCAAGTAGCGAGAGAGGAGCTAGCCCCTCTATGCTTCCCCAACCTGACTGATCCTGCAGAATGTGGGGGCCTTGGGAATGGGCAGGTCTTTGGACCTCCTGCCCTGGAGAGAAGTACCCCCAAGAAGGCAGGATCACCTGAGAACTCGCCTTCCTGACTGGAGGGAGAGGGCGTAAACGGCCTAGGTTCACACCGACCACCATAACCAGGCGGCAGCCTCCAATCAAACACAGTCCTCTCCTACCAGACCTGGCAAACAAGGTTACCTGCCCAGATTTTGTGACTAAACGTCTCAGGATTGAAAATTAGAGAATATTTTAATCCCAGACCCTCAGATTCTGTCTCTCTCTAACTCTGACACTCTAAAACTCTGGGTTGGTTGACCTGGGTGGATCTAAAAGCATAAATTGAGGTGATACAGACAGACCCAAAAGACCAAGTGGGAAAGGGTCTCATCCTTCCCCATCCAGCCCCAAAGACACCAAAGAGTATTCCAGGCCTCTTGCAGAGCCTACATTTCCCAGGGAATTGTCTCTGGGGAAAGTGAGGCAAGTTCCTCAGAGCTCTGGCCAAGGGCCCAGGCCCAAGCATTCCTGCTCCACCTTTCCTGCTGTTGTTGCTTCAGGAGGGTGAGGCCTCGGGAGGGAGAGGCAGGAAGGGGAAATGGCTGGACAACCAGCTGCAGCCTTCTTCTCTTTCTGCTGGCCCTGCAGCAGCTCTAGTCCTACTTGGAGAACTGGGCAAGGGTTGCTCCAAGTCAGTTTAGACAGACAGACAGAGCCTGGCCAAGGGATCAGAGGTGCAGCAAGGATGGCCTGGGCCCTCTGACTCCCCATCCCCACCTCCAGAAACTGATGGAATGGAAAGGCCCTTTAGAATGTGACTTCTCCACCTTCAGCGGGCAGTATGTCAAGGTCAGACCTGAGACGTGAGAGCACTGGCTAAAAGTAGAGGGGAGAGAGTGCGGCCAAGATGGAAGGTACAGACTGGGGACCAGATCAGGGTGAGCTGGGAATATTTAGCACATAATTCCCTGTTGGGAGGCCTTGAACATCAGATCCTCAGTACTTATGTGGGGTCCCATCCAACTAGTGTCACACCCAGGGCGCTCCTCTCCCCCTCAGGCTTCATCCCATTGCCCACATGGGGCTGGCAGCTGCTCCCCTACCCTGGACCCATGGCTCACGCCTCAGACGCTCCCACAGGCCCTCTTCTGAGCTCTGCCATTCAGCCCTGGTCATGCCCCAGCTCATCCAGAGCCTTGTTATTCTCTGGGCCTTGATAACCTCCTCTATGAAATGGAAGTCTGACTAAATCACAGCTATTTTAGTTTTCCCTAGAAAAGATACAGGTGCTTCCCTGATGGCTCACATGGCAAAGAATCTCCCTGCAGTGCAGGACACCCAGGTTCAATCCCTTGACCAGAAAGATCCACTACAGAAGGGAATGGCTACCCACTCCAGTATTCTTGCCTGGACAATTCCACAAATAAAGGACAGTCCACAGGGCTGCAAAAGAGTTGGACATGACCAAGTGACTAACACTTTCAGAAAGGATAAACTGGTGGAGAGGAGCTCTTGTGTGTATGGGGACCTGGTCCTCAGCCTCCTTTACCTCCCAGTGCAACCTGGGGCTCTGAAGATGAATCTTACAGACTCAAACTGGTCCACCTGGAGTAAGGCAGCCCAAATGGGGCGGGGGCTGATGCTGGGACTCTTCCAGGTCTGTGGCCCCTAACTCTACAAAACTAAGCACATTGCCCACAGGAAAGGCCAGAGGTTAAGCATGGTTGGTGATGTGGTGGGTGGGGAGAAGACTGTAGACGAAGCTAAACACCTGGTTTGGTGATCCTAAGAGCCTCTGCTCCCAGGCTAGGAAGTTCTGTGGCTTCATCTCAAGAGGCAATGAAGTATGAGGGCAGGGACCAGGCCAGGCATGAGTGTGCCTGAGTGTGAATGCTGGCGAGGGTGGAGGAAGAGGTGCTGAACCGAACATCACAGGGACCCACAGAAGTCTCCCCCCTCAAACACCAGTCCCATCTCTAGGCCACTCCTCTCCGGTTACAGGCATGGCCTTCTCACCCTCTCACTCCATGCAGTTCTAAAATTCCCTAGGAGCCTGCACATGATGTACCTATGGGGAAACTGAGGCCCAAGAAGGAATAGGAGAACCCAAAGACTCTAACTGTAGGGCACGGACAGGGCTCCCAGAGCCATGATGCTCACTTGAGCTAGGTGGTTCAGAAAGGCTGGCTGACTCACCTCAGGGCACACAGCAAGTACCTAGGCTCCCCTAGGCAGTCCTCATGTTCACCACCGGAAGGGGTGAGGACAGACTGACTAGTCTTGGCGTGCCCAGGTGAGTCAGCTGCCCGTCCCTGCGGCGATCTAACCAGCAGCCAGACGTGCTCTCTCGCTCTCTTGCACCCTAGGGTCTTGGTCTGTGCCCAGCGTGAGTCAGTCCCGTCCCTCGGCGATTACAGCCTGAAAGATCTCCCTGCAGTGCAGGACACCCAGGTTCAATCCCTTGACCAGAAAGATCCACTACAGAAGGGAATGGCTACCCACTCCAGTATTCTTGCCTGGACAATTCCACAAATAAAGGACAGTCCACAGGGCTGCAAAAGAGTTGGACATGACCAAGTGACTAACACTTTCAGAAAGGATAAACTGGTGGAGAGGAGCTCTTGTGTGTATGGGGACCTGGTCCTCAGCCTCCTTTACCTCCCAGTGCAACCTGGGGCTCTGAAGATGAATCTTACAGACTCAAACTGGTCCACCTGGAGTAAGGCAGCCCAAATGGGGCGGGGGCTGATGCTGGGACTCTTCCAGGTCTGTGGCCCCTAACTCTACAAAACTAAGCACATTGCCCACAGGAAAGGCCAGAGGTTAAGCATGGTTGGTGATGTGGTGGGTGGGGAGAAGACTGTAGACGAAGCTAAACACCTGGTTTGGTGATCCTAAGAGCCTCTGCTCCCAGGCTAGGAAGTTCTGTGGCTTCATCTCAAGAGGCAATGAAGTATGAGGGCAGGGACCAGGCCAGGCATGAGTGTGCCTGAGTGTGAATGCTGGCGAGGGTGGAGGAAGAGGTGCTGAACCGAACATCACAGGGACCCACAGAAGTCTCCCCCCTCAAACACCAGTCCCATCTCTAGGCCACTCCTCTCCGGTTACAGGCATGGCCTTCTCACCCTCTCACTCCATGCAGTTCTAAAATTCCCTAGGAGCCTGCACATGATGTACCTATGGGGAAACTGAGGCCCAAGAAGGAATAGGAGAACCCAAAGACTCTAACTGTAGGGCACGGACAGGGCTCCCAGAGCCATGATGCTCACTTGAGCTAGGTGGTTCAGAAAGGCTGGCTGACTCACCTCAGGGCACACAGCAAGTACCTAGGCTCCCCTAGGCAGTCCTCATGTTCACCACCGGAAGGGGTGAGGACAGACTGACTAGTCTTGGCGTGCCCAGGTGAGTCAGCTGCCCGTCCCTGCGGCGATCTAACCAGCAGCCAGACGTGCTCTCTCGCTCTCTTGCATTCTTGGCCTCTGTCCATGCTGGGTCCCTCCCTCCCCTGCCTTCTCCAAGGTCTGGCCCCTCAGGCCCTTCAGCCACACCCTGTCACGGCACTCACTCTATTATTTCCTGGTCTGGACAGCCAAGGAAGTGCTGCTTGCTGTGGAGGCTTTTTTCTGGGGTGCCTCGGCACCCCCTTGATTATTCAGCAAGCCCAGTGGGAGGCAGACAGAGGAGGGAGGAGCTGCCCAAGGAGGAGGCAGTGACGCTGACAGGACCCAGTCTCCACCTGGGCCTCTCTCCTGCCTGCTTCCTCTGCCCCTCAAGGGCTCCAGACACTTTGTCCTAGACCCCACCCTCTGCCTCCCTATCTCTCTGGTAGCATTTTTCACAGCTTTCCTTCCTACCCCCCCGGCCAGGCACACGCAGTCACTGGAATTTCCCAAACATGGGATCTTGTTCCAGTTACTAGGCATTTGCCCATGCCGTTCTCACTGTGGCAACATTAGCCGGCGTCACCTACTGGCAATCTCTCAGGCCGGGTGCTGCCCGCGAGGTCGCCCCACCGCCCTGGCCAAGCCCCTGGGCACCGGCCTCCTGTCAGGCACGGGCCCAGAGAGACTGTCCTGTGGGGACATGATGACCACGGAGCGGGGAGGACGAAGCTGAACCCGCTGTGTGGGAGAGGCCTTCGGACAAACTGATGGGCTGAGTACTACCGAGGACCGAGGAGTCCTGGAAGGCTGGCGCGCGGCGCCCCAAGAGGCGCAGGGACGAAAGTCTCACCTGAAGCGAGGAGAAAGGACAGCAGAAGGGCTCTACCCCAGACGCACGACCTCCACCATGCCCTTAACCTGCGAGGCGCGCGGACCCACGCGCGGAGTGCGCTGCTGTTGCTTGCTCGCGGACGTCCGCCCCTCGCCGGCCCCGCCACGCCCCTCGCCGGCCCGGCCCGCCCCTCGCCGGCCCGCCACGCCCCTCGCCGGCCCCGCCACGCCCCTCGCCGGCCCCGCCACGCCCCTCGCCGGCTCCGCTCCGCCCTTCCTGCGGCCCCGCCCCCGAAGGCAACTCCACCTCCCCCGCCTCCGTCCAGCCTCTGGGTGCTGCTCAGGGTCTGGGGCAGGCGCCCGTCTGGGAAGGAGGCGGGACGTGGCATCACTACCACGCGCAAGAGCTCTCTCCTGAGGTCTCAATCTGGCGTCCTCCAGGCCTGAAGGCTACTAGGACGCAGTCGGGGACGGGAAAAAGAGGGGAGGAGGTGACAACTTGAGTGCCCGCCTCAGACAACACACGTACATGCTCATGCTCAGGAGAGCCCAGCTACGTCTAGGAAGCAACCTTGGTTTCCTCGTCCTGGCGGGGGTCTTTCCCAGTTACCAGCATCTGAGCCCCGCCCCTGACGCTCCATTCGGACGCCCTTCGTGACTAGGTGCACTAGATGGGTTCCTGTAAGCCGAGGCTGCTCCTGGTGGGCATGGTGTCCTTGGCCAGCCACCATTCCTGTCTGAATGACCTTGGGGAAATCTCCTGTCCCCACTCCCAAGTCTCAACATAGCCCGGTAGACCGTGAAGCCAGCCAGCAGTTGTCTGCGCGCCTGGGCCTGTGACCTTGGAAAAGGTGGCAGGAAGCCTTATCCCAGAGGACCTTCTGGAAGGGTGAGAACCCACGGTTCAAGGCTGTAACAGAGGAGCCCACTGTCTGCTTCCAGGCCCTCCAATCAAGGATTCCAGGGAATAACCGTTTCACTGACAAAATTGAAGTTGAGAGGACCCCTCCAGAGACAGGCAGTGGAAATGAAGAAAGGATGGCCCACCAACTCTCTACTCAAGTCTGAGGCATGGGAGGCACGCCCCAACCTGCGAGTGGAGGCGCGTGCTTGGTGGGTTCCAAGTATCCCTTCACAGATGAGCGGGTCTTAGCAGGGCTTTTGAGTGACCTGGCACATTGGGGTGAGCAGGTAAAAGATCTCTGGGGCTTTGGAGGAAGGGTAAGGGGTGAAGAGGGGTGAAGTGTGGAGAGAGAAGGGTGATTCAGGAGCATATATGCCCACCATTGGGCAAACAGATTGGGCAGGCAGACCAGGCCCTGAGCAGGAGGGATCTAATCTTGTGCTGGGTATCTCTGGGCCAGCCTTTCCCCCTCTCTGGACCTCAGTCCTCTCCTCTGTATCTGAGACTGAGGGAAGGCAGTGCTGCCGGGGCTCAAGTAGGAATAGAAGGGCCCTGTTAGCTTCCTCCCAAGAGCCCAGACATCCTGTTCAGCCACCTCTAGGGAAGCTGGAAGGCTGGGGGTTGGTCTTCCCTCACTCACTCCCCACTCACTGCGTTACATCACAAGCATGCCCAGCCCAGGTTTCTCTGTCTGATAACTGATGCAAGGTCTGCCCAGCCTCTCTTCCAGCATTGTGGGTAATACGCAGTGCCCTGGTAGTGCCCGAAAGACAGCTTTCACTGGGTCCACCAGCTCTTGGCCCCCTGCAGTCAAGCCTAGAGCCCTGACCCAAGCCCGCCATGGATGTGCACACATGCAGCCTGCAGCCCCCTACCCGTGACTGATTCCAGTCACGAGAATGTTGGTAGTGGGTACACTCACTCCACCACACTGACCCATCTGCTACTGAACCAATTGGCAGAGCTTCTGTGTTGCACAGCTTGAGTGGCAGCTCTGTCCCTGGGCACATGTGTGCAGACTCACACAATGCTCCATGGAATGCAGAGACTCAGATCCATCCACGCCGAGAGGCCAGTGCAGAGTACTTGTCTACTCCCAAGTACTCAAGTACCGCTGGACACAAGCACATGCTGACTGAACACACAGGTCCCTCCCAGACCCGGCTCAGCCCCAGACCTATTTTGGGCCAGGCCCGAGGCCAGCAAGGTCAGAGGCTGCCAGCTCCCAACAGGCCCAGCCGCTGTGTCACAAGCCTCAGCCACCCAGCCCCCACCCCAGCCCAGGCTGAGTCCAAGATACACTGGATTTCAGCCTGGTTCTGTGGTTAGGAGGGGTCTTTGCTTCCGACCCCCTGTTTCTCCAGAGCAGAACTTTGAACTCTGGGCTTTCACACTCCAGAAGAGAATGTTCACAGGGTCCTCTGGTCACTGCCAGATGACCAGGAGGCGATTTTTAATTTTCAGGAGCATATGCCCACCATTGGGCAAACAGATTGGGCAGGCAGACCAGGCCCTGAGCAGGAGGGATCTAATCTTGTGCTGGGTATCTCTGGGCCAGCCTTTCCCCCTCTCTGGACCTCAGTCCTCTCCTCTGTATCTGAGACTGAGGGAAGGCAGTGCTGCCGGGGCTCAAGTAGGAATAGAAGGGCCCTGTTAGCTTCCTCCCAAGAGCCCAGACATCCTGTTCAGCCACCTCTAGGGAAGCTGGAAGGCTGGGGGTTGGTCTTCCCTCACTCACTCCCCACTCACTGCGTTACATCACAAGCATGCCCAGCCCAGGTTTCTCTGTCTGATAACTGATGCAAGGTCTGCCCAGCCTCTCTTCCAGCATTGTGGGTAATACGCAGTGCCCTGGTAGTGCCCGAAAGACAGCTTTCACTGGGTCCACCAGCTCTTGGCCCCCTGCAGTCAAGCCTAGAGCCCTGACCCAAGCCCGCCATGGATGTGCACACATGCAGCCTGCAGCCCCCTACCCGTGACTGATTCCAGTCACGAGAATGTTGGTAGTGGGTACACTCACTCCACCACACTGACCCATCTGCTACTGAACCAATTGGCAGAGCTTCTGTGTTGCACAGCTTGAGTGGCAGCTCTGTCCCTGGGCACATGTGTGCAGACTCACACAATGCTCCATGGAATGCAGAGACTCAGATCCATCCACGCCGAGAGGCCAGTGCAGAGTACTTGTCTACTCCCAAGTACTCAAGTACCGCTGGACACAAGCACATGCTGACTGAACACACAGGTCCCTCCCAGACCCGGCTCAGCCCCAGACCTATTTTGGGCCAGGCCCGAGGCCAGCAAGGTCAGAGGCTGCCAGCTCCCAACAGGCCCAGCCGCTGTGTCACAAGCCTCAGCCACCCAGCCCCCACCCCAGCCCAGGCTGAGTCCAAGATACACTGGATTTCAGCCTGGTTCTGTGGTTAGGAGGGGTCTTTGCTTCCGACCCCCTGTTTCTCCAGAGCAGAACTTTGAACTCTGGGCTTTCACACTCCAGAAGAGAATGTTCACAGGGTCCTCTGGTCACTGCCAGATGACTCTGCACACAGCTTCCAATCCAGAGGCCCTGGAGGTTGGAATGGATCCCTACAGGAAACCCGTAAGAGCTGAAAACAATACACAAGGGACAAACAGGGTCCTGCAGGCTAGCATTCATGCTGCCATGTGTGGGGATGGAGAGGGACACTACCTCACAGGGAGGCCAGCCTCCAGGAAGGCTCTAGGGATCTAGAGCTCTGCCCCCACCAGACCTGATGGGCCCAACTGGGAGTGGAGCGCAGGAGTATGTGTGGCCCCTCAGAAAAAGTAGAAACAGTTCTGAGACAGTGAGCAGAGTTCACTGGGTTAGGACCCGAAAACTGAGCTTGAGGCCCCAGTTCCTGGGTGACATTAGGTAAGACACAACCTCTCTCTGGGCTTCAATTCTCACAAGTAAACACGGGAAAAGAATAAAAAGGTGGAAAAGGCTTTAACTTTCAGGATGTTCCTCTCACCATGGTGTTTAACACCGGAGAACTGGAAACACCCAAATATTCCAGAATAGGGAATTGATTGAATAAAGTATAGCTGGGTTTGTTTGGGGGTTTTGTTTTTTGGTCTGTGCCACGTGGCATGTGGGATCTTAGTTCCCCTACTAGAGATCAAACCTGTGTGCCCTGTAGTGAAAGCATTGAGTCTTAACCATGGGACTGCCAGGGAATTCCCCATAGCTGGGTTTTCATAGTGTAATTTCACACTGCCTTGAAGACAACGATAGCAATAATGATAATGACTTGCATTGAGTGACTGAAGGCTTGCAATCCACAGGTGCCATGATACTGTACTTCTACCCATTTTACATATGAAGGATTGAAGCTCAGGTTCAGTAACCCACGGAGACCTCACACCTGTCAATATGACCATGACCCAGAAGTCTTCATTTTAAACTTTAATAACTTCAGAAGTTATAAAGTATAAAGCTACTAATTTTTAGGAAACATAATTCAAAAGGTTTGTTTCTTGTATTTTCTTTATGCTGATTTCATGATGAATTTTGGATAACTAACGTTTGGTCGAGTTTTGCCAGCTTCAGAGGCAAAACAAGGAAATTTAAATAAACTTTCAAATGGTGTCTCTTGTAAGTCTATAGCTTTACACTTGTGAGGCTATTAAAGCTTAAAACTATACTAAGCCCTTGGGTCCACAGTGTTAAGTCAGTTTGACTCGAAAGCCTGCACAACAGGACTGACACTGTGCTTGGGGGCGGTGGGAATCTAGGATGTTGCATTGGGAACAACCTCTGGGAGAAAGGTATATGACAAATAGCACACCATGAGATTTCAGCTGTGTTTAACAGCCTGCCAAGAGGTAGAGCCCACGTGGAGCCGTGGCCATCTCAGGGGACACTGGGGACACACATGACTGTATTCCCTTTCAGATTTCTTCACTGGGCTTTCCCTATGGAAAGAAGTAATGGCACCCTTCCCTCCTGGGCTGAGCCATGCCACTAGGGCGAGCCACCTTGTACTCATCACTCCCATTATCATCAGATCATAGAATCCTCCCCTCCCATTATCATCAGATCATAGGATCCTCCCATCAGCCCTGTGATGGCAGATTTGCCCGCTTCATTCCATAGATGAGGAAATCAAGGCAGCGAGGAATAACGATGTACCCAAGGCTACTGTCAAGTTCACTAACCTCAGCCCAGTCCAGTCCAGGCCTCTCTGATCCCATGTCCCAAGGGTGACCTCCCTAGCTGGTCAATGTGGCTTCCATAACAGATGGCTTGAAGAAATGGTGAACAGAGAGCTACAGCAAGTGATTTGGGCTTCTGTGAAATTCCTGATTGCTTGATCAGGGCAAGACCTAGGGAAGATGGGGTGATCCAACCTACTCAGTCCCCAGATTTTACTACCCACCATCAAAGGTCTTCTCAATGGACCCCTTGGACTGGCCATCCTTCACTACCAGCTCTCCCACTTTCCTGCCTGCCCTGTCATATCTGAGCCCTGATGCCTGTAGGTATCTGCAGCTGGCCCTCTCCTCTCTGTTACAGCCTGCTTTAGTCCTTGCCCATCTATGGCACTGCTAGGCAGAAGCCATGAAAGGCTCTGGATCTATAGGGTCCCCCCCAGTTTTAAAGGCAGGCCCAAGGCCCAAAGCACCACAGGCTGCTCAGGTCTCCACTGGTGCCCTTGGTGATGAAGACTGCAGGAGTCTAACACCCGGGCTGCTTCTCTAGCACTCAGCAGGAAGATTAATAATAATGGAAGGAAGGGAAGAAAGGAGAGAAGGAGGATGATGGACCAGAGGAATCTCCCTGTCACAGACCTCCCCACTTCTCTTTTAAGTTCTCTCCAGGTCTCCACAGCATCTCCAATCTTCCCTCCCTCGATCCCTGGGTTGTCAAGGCTCTCTCTGAGGTCAGGACCTGAGTGCAGTGTGAGCCAGGTTCAGCATGAGGTCAGGGTCACGGCTCAGACAGGAGTGAGTCAGAGCTCAGGCTGGGGTAGACACTGAGGACTGATCAGAAACATAGCATGGTCCTCCAGTCCTTCCAGGGTAGCCCATACTGTCTTGTGGGGCCACAGATGCTGGACCCTTCAGGAACCTTCTATCACACACACAGCTGGCTGCTCTGATCATATAATCCTCTGTTCTCCCTCTCCTTCTCCCCTGCTCTGGTGTCCAGGGTGACCAGAGCTGCCTCTGGGCAGGAAGCCAAGCCAGAAAGCCCAGGACATCCCTGAGTGCCTGTCACCATGGCAACCCGCCTGCCATGCCATCCACCTGGGTCCAGTATGGTTTTTCAAATTCAGAACGTCAGAATGGGAAGGGCCTCCTAGATCAGCAGATTCCAGCCCCTCCCTTTGTCCCAAGTGATCAAACTGAGGCCCGAGTGGGAAGGAAAGGGGAACCTGTTGTTCAAGGACCTGACTCTAGCCTGTTCCCCTCTCCCACACACTCCCACGCCGCCCTCGTCGGTCTTTAGGGGAATGGGGAGCCTGGAGTGTGATCTCCGAGGGGGGCGGGTCCTCCACCTGGAGTGATGTAGGGGCGGGCAGCACGGGAACCGGACACCGATGATGAATAAATGATGCCCACTCACAGCCTGTCAGCGACCAGATCTCCAGCACCGAGCGCCGGCTGGCCAGGGGGCAGTCACCGGGCCAAGGCGGCCCGGCCGGCATCCCTCGGCTCCCCCGACCTGCGACCTGCGGCTGAGCAGCGCTGAGCGCGCGAAGATGGCGGGGCAGCGGCGAGGCGCCGGGACGTTCTGGGCGCTGGGCGGCGCCGCCCTGGGGGGTTTGCCTCGCGGGGGTCGCCGGGCAGCTGGTGGAGGTGAGGCGGGGCGGCGCGGATGGGGTATGCGGCGGCTGTCCCAGCCCAGGGAGAGCCAGGGGGCGCCTTTCTGACGGGGAGCTGTTTTTCTCCATTCTTTTGGCCTAATAGACCTGACTTAACGGGGAGACACAGACCATCCCAAGCGCTTCAAGGCAGTGGGGAGACTCAGCCCTAAGTCCTACTGTCCTTGCTCTGATGGGTGGGCACATCCCTGATCTCAGAACATTATTCTGATGGGGGAGACTGAGTCTGCCTTAGGGCTTCCCAAGCTGATTGGAGAAACAGCCTGGCATCAGCAAGTGTCTGATGGGGCCTCCTGGTCCTGAACTCTAATCTTTGGTCTCTGGAGGTCGGACGGTGGGGGTGGGGGCAGAAGGATGAGGACACTGTTCCCAGAGCAGCCATGTGTTGAGTCTGACTCCACACTGCAGGGAGCGGCAAGCAGGGCAGGGCCAGGGACTCGGGGGTCTTACTTGGTCCTAGATAACTGGGAGCTAGCAAAGGTGTTTCTAAGTGGAGGAGAGTTGTGATGAGTGCTGGACTGAGGGGAGAATAAATTAAAGGGGTCCTAGGGGGGGGAGATCGGCCTCCCTTTGTCCCCAGAGGTTTCAAATTCAGAAGTCAAAAACCTTTGAGGCCCCCGAGTGGGAAGGAAAGGGGAACCTGTTGTTCAAGGACCTGACTCTAGCCTGTTCCCCTCTCCCACACACTCCCACGCCGCCCTCGTCGGTCTTTAGGGGAATGGGGAGCCTGGAGTGTGATCTCCGAGGGGGGCGGGTCCTCCACCTGGAGTGATGTAGGGGCGGGCAGCACGGGAACCGGACACCGATGATGAATAAATGATGCCCACTCACAGCCTGTCAGCGACCAGATCTCCAGCACCGAGCGCCGGCTGGCCAGGGGGCAGTCACCGGGCCAAGGCGGCCCGGCCGGCATCCCTCGGCTCCCCCGACCTGCGACCTGCGGCTGAGCAGCGCTGAGCGCGCGAAGATGGCGGGGCAGCGGCGAGGCGCCGGGACGTTCTGGGCGCTGGGCGGCGCCGCCCTGGGGGTTTGCCTCGCGGGGGTCGCCGGGCAGCTGGTGGAGGTGAGGCGGGGCGGCGCGGATGGGGTATGCGGCGGCTGTCCCAGCCCAGGGAGAGCCAGGGGGCGCCTTTCTGACGGGGAGCTGTTTTTCTCCATTCTTTTGGCCTAATAGACCTGACTTAACGGGGAGACACAGACCATCCCAAGCGCTTCAAGGCAGTGGGGAGACTCAGCCCTAAGTCCTACTGTCCTTGCTCTGATGGGTGGGCACATCCCTGATCTCAGAACATTATTCTGATGGGGGAGACTGAGTCTGCCTTAGGGCTTCCCAAGCTGATTGGAGAAACAGCCTGGCATCAGCAAGTGTCTGATGGGGCCTCCTGGTCCTGAACTCTAATCTTTGGTCTCTGGAGGTCGGACGGTGGGGGTGGGGGCAGAAGGATGAGGACACTGTTCCCAGAGCAGCCATGTGTTGAGTCTGACTCCACACTGCAGGGAGCGGCAAGCAGGGCAGGGCCAGGGACTCGGGGGTCTTACTTGGTCCTAGATAACTGGGAGCTAGCAAAGGTGTTTCTAAGTGGAGGAGAGTTGTGATGAGTGCTGGACTGGAGGGGGAGAATAAATTAGAAGAGGGACCCCTAGTCGAGAGAACTGGAAGGAGCTGCTGAGACAGTCCAGGGAGAGGTGAAGAGGATGGCTGGGGGGCTAGCCAGGAAGGGAAGGGTGGGGGCCATCTGCAGCGCTCTTGGCTTGCCCCTCTGTACCCCATTCCTGCTGAACCAGGAAGGGGAGTTGATGAGGCTGACCGGACCCAGAATTATAGAACGGGAAGCCAAAGGGAGAAGGTCCAAGAGGCAGGGCTAGAGAAGAGTGGGGTTGGAGCCTGTGTAGGCAGGGGCAGAGTGGAGAGAACAGGAGTGCACGAGACAGCCAAGCACCCTGAGAGCCCTCAAGGGGCAAGTGCTGGTGAAAGGATGGAGGAGGGAGGACAGGGCCTTTATCCTTGGGGTCTGAGGGGACACACCCCTAACTGTGCGTCGGAGATACATGGGGACCTGCATCCCATGCAAGCCTGTGCCTACTGCTGACTGGTTGGCATGATCAGAAGGCTGGGCTGGAGTCAGATGTCAGCTCTGGTGTCCCTGTAAGGGGAGCCAGGCTGGCTTGAGCCCCACGGAGTGTTTGTGGGCCCCTCACCAGCTGCCCTGAGGCCTCAGGTGCAGAAACTGAGCTGGGCTGGGCGTAGGAGAAGCCTGAGGGTGGGGGTCGACTCAGGTCTCTGCCAAGGACTCTTCGGTTAGCTGCCAGGGAAACATCTCCCAGTTCATCAAGGGAAATGCATTTTGAGTTTATCTGCCTACAGTCTGAACAAAGGCTGAGCCCAGGTGATCCAGGGAAGCCCCAGAAAGATAAGGGGGCCTGGGGTCCATGGCACCACCCACCCTACCCACAGGCCTCAGCCTGTGAGGTTCTGATGGAGACTAGACTCCCAGGCTTCAGAGTTCAGACTCCCAGAAGTGTCCACCACAAAGAGATGCCCGACTGTTACCTGCTTCCTCCTAACCAAGACCCTATCAGGGTATCTTGAACAAAGCTGGAGCCAGCATGTGTCCAGAAGTGAGCTCTCAGCTGCCCAGGCTCTGAATCTGAGCTCTTCACCATGGCCCTCAGGATCTCCCAGTCATACAACCAGCAGGGACAACACACTGAGCCTCAGAACCACAGACCCCCACCACTGCCCAGACTCTGATCCTACAGAAGTATACCTGACCATGTGCATGGGTACTCGAGCTGCACACGCCCTAAACCCGTAGTGCCCAGCCCTGACCCCGCACACATGTCTGACTCCACAGATGGGTCCAGGACCCTGGAATGAGGCTAAGGATGTCTATGCATTCATTTTACACTCAGGTTGTGTAGAAAACTTCTCAGAGACACCTAGAACCATTCCACTTAAGTTACAAATGGAAAAACTAAGGACTAAAGGAAAGAAGGCCCCTACCCCAGTTCACCTTGGTTAAGAGAAGCGAGCTGGGAATCAGGTACCAGTCCTGGACACATAGATCCTCTTGGTTACTTGGGACAGGCTGCTGGTCCTCTCCAAGTGTCCCCAGTAGAGGCTGAAAGATGGTGTCCATCAGGTGAAGAAGTACCTGGCTTTTGGTAGGTGCCCCCATCCAGGTTTATGGACCAGAGAAAAGTCTGGAACAGATGATTGAGCTGTGGGTTGCCTTTCCTTCCCAGAGAGGTAAAAGGGACTCCTCATGTCTATCCTTGTCAGTTAATCAGGGGACAAGGCACTGCACTGATGCCCCAGGGTTTCCTTTTCCTCCAAGTATCCCTCCACGCCCCTCAGCCAAACTTGGTGACAGACTTTGGACCCTGGACCCTATCGAGTCCAGCTCAGTTGGTAATGAATCCGCCTGTAATGTGGGAGACCTGGATTCAATCCCTGGGGCAGGAAGATCCCCTGGAGAAGGAAATGGCAACCTACTCCAGTATTCTTGCCTGGAGAATTCCATGGACAGAGCCTGGCGGGCTACTGATCATGGGGTCACATGGACATGACCATGACCATGGACACGACTCAGCGACTAACACAGATATCCCTCTCAGCCACACTGGTCAGGGGCAGGTCTTGCTCCCACCCACCAGAGCAGCAGTCCCCACCAAGATAGGGTGGTGTCCCAAGCCAAGGGGAAGGTGAGAAGTGGCGTGCTTACCGCTTGTGGCCTCCAGGTGTCGCTGTTGCATTCCAGACAAATCATCTCGTCCCCCTCTTTTCTTGAGGATTCTGGCCTAGCCTTCTGGTCAGAGGTGACTCGTGGAGGACAGGCAACTGTTGAGGCCACCTGGTGGGGCTCCTGGTCACATAACAGAGTCACCGGGCCATGACTGCAGTTCCACACCCCACCCCACACTGGAGGGACGTAAGAACCAAGTCCCACAGCACCGCCCAGGCCTTGTCTCTGGCCTTGGTCCTGAGACCCTACCTGCCCATGTGGGGCCCAGACCCGGAGCGGGAGGGAAGGGGCCTTGAACCTGACTGGGACAAGCCATCCACATTTGCCCCTTGGGCTTTGGTTTCCTCAACCACCTCCGCACTCCAAGTTCCTGGTTCCACGATTCTGGGATTCTGCCCTTTTCTCTTGTTCGAAGTCTGGGACCTCCCAAGGTCTGAGGCATTGTTTATGAATGTCTAAGGCCTTTGTTTCTAAGAGATTCTGAAATGCTTGATCTTAGTGAGTCCTTGCTGACACATGGGCCTCTGTCAGCCCAGTCCCAGCCCCTGGCTTCTGCCTGACTCACTCTGCTCTCTCCTGACCCGCAGCCCAGCACGGCTCCGCCCAAGCCCAAGCCGCCCCCGCTGACCAAGGAGACGGTGGTGTTCTGGGACATGCGTCTATGGCACGTGGTGGGCATCTTCTCGCTGTTTGTGCTGTCCATCAGTGAGTAGCCCCCTCTACTGCCCCCTGCCACTGGCACACCACAGTGGGAGCACAGCACCCCCTTACCCACCCTCCAGCAGCACCCCCCAGGGGCTCTGAGCAGCAATTCCGGGCAGCGTAAGCAGGCTGGGCGCCCACAGGAGGCCCACTGTGGTTTCTGGCACCTCCTGATCCACACAAAGTCCCTGTGGAGGCCTGACAGGCCGGTGGTGACCTGAAGTATTCTGCCCGACGGGGGATGCAGCCACATGGCAATTACGGTAATTACAGGGGACTCCACTGAACCAGGACGGAGACGTGTCATTTTCCCCTATCGCTGGCCTCCTCATGCTTTCCCTGCAGCTTGGCCAGCTTAAAACGCCCACACCCAGGGGCCTCAGCAAGGCCACCCTTGGCTGCAGCACAGCACCAGGGCTCCCCAGATGCTCAGCCGACGTGGCTCCCAGGCTGCACACCAGCACTGTCAAACACCATTTTTCTGGAATGACTCACACCCACCTCAGTTAAAAATAGGAGACTCCCCCACCCCCACCCCTTCCTCTCTTGGACCTGGGGGCTGCTTGAGAAGTCGCAACAGAAGCCAGTTTCGTGTGCTCCCTTCAGCTGTCCTTCCAGGTTGGGGTCTGGAATTGGGAAAGGGAGGGGGTTGCTGAGAAATGCTGACCAGATGGGAGAGGCCACCAGGGTACAAAAATGAACCTGACAGAGGTTCCTACAGGTCAAAGGGAGGACGAGGCCGGGAGGGGGGCGGGGCGCAGGCAGTAAAGGGAAAGAACACACTCCCCCAGGAAAGTTTTCATGGAGAAGGGATCCTCTAGACTGTCGATGGGTAGGATGGAGGGTGGTTTGTGTTAAGTATCTGGAAAGGCATTCTTTCCAGAGGTACAGTGAGGGTGGAGGTGGGAGAAAATGGCCTCCACAGAGGGCTCAAATAACCCCTTGACGATATTTCCTGCATGCACCCTGCGTCAAGGGCTAAAGGGGCATTTAAGTTCCAGCAGGAACCATCCTGAGATGAGGTTCCCCAGGGGGTAGGGTGGGTCACAAGGGCCCATCCAGATGGGGGGGCTCCAGGGGAGACGAGGACATCAAAGTTGCATGTGCTTCTCCGGGCACCAGACGTGCCCATCCAACCCCTTCCCCCCCCCCCCCCAGCTCCAGCACTGTTTCTTCACAGCTGGGGTTGGGGCAGGAGCTGAGCAAGAGGCTGCATTCCATTCCTGGCCAAGGCCAGTGATCAGTCAGGCCTCACAGACACAGACAGGTGTGGCTACAGTCCCAGCCAGATGTTTGGAGAAGGGAACAACCCCCCAGTACCAAGAGGCCGGTGTAGGGGAAGTATCTACCTTCAGAGGCCACGGAAGCAGTCCAGGCTGCAGGTCCAAGGAGCAGCCCAGTGGCACCCTGAGGAGCAGGGGTGCAGGCACCCTAAGGCCTCCAGACACACAGTGGTTTCCCCCCGGGCTCTGCTTGGCTCTAGATGGTGGAAGTGCCTGGGGCCACATAGGAAAGCTGCAGTGTCAGGCTCAGAGAAACACTTGGACCTCAACCACTCAGACTGACTTCTATTCCTAACCCTATTTCTGGACAAAAGTAAAGCAGAGTCCCAAAGGCCTCTGAGCATCAGGTTAGCACTTGTCACCTTCTATCCTGGGCTCTAGGGAGTCAGAGACCTAGAGGAACCATTTCTCCCACCTCCCTGTCTGCTTGGGCCTCTGTAGTACAGCTGTTAGTGGAACATCACCCCCAGAACCATGTGGAGGGGGCTGGAGTTAGATAGGGTGCCTCTTCGGGTCCCCTGCAGCCTGAAGACTCCTATTCCTAGCCTCTTCCTGGGCCTGGAACTCCACCCAGGGAACCTCGTTTCTCTTTGATGAGAACCAGGCCAGGCTGGGTAGGACAGGCCTGGAAGAGAGGGGCAAGTGCCGGAGTGCAGCTCTGCCTGCCAACAGCTGCCTCTGAGCTCCCTTTTAAGTCCAGGCCTCTCGGGGACTGGGGCCAGCCTTTGCTGAGAGTCTGGGCATGCTCCTGAGGAGGTACCTAGTGGGTAACTGGAAGAGGTAGTCCAAGCCAGTAGGGTTGGGGTAGGGGACCAACCCTGGACCTCTGGCATACGGGGGTCTGGAGAGGACCAGAACCCAGCTCTTTGGGTAAGAAAGGCCTACTGTCTTCCAGGTTCACCCCTGGGTAGCAGTGCACAGTCTGACCTACTGCCGAGGTCCTTGCACAACTACCCCTCACCACGTAATCCTGGAGGTTACTGACACCCTGTCCATTCATCCAGGAGTCCAGTTCTGCCCTCCGTTGCAAAGGCTTTGAAACTACCTCATTCATTTTTTCTTTCATTCTGTGAGTCTAGGGGAGATTCAATGGGGCCACAATACTGGCTGATGGCCACAATACTTCACCTTGTGTAAGATGAACCCAAAGGGTGCTCCAGCCCAGGCCACATAGGTCTGATCTCTCTTCCCCAAGAGGCCTGGCTTGTCCTGCCTGGCCCTCCTGTCTTGAGGAGTCTGCCAGGAAGTTATGTCTGGTCATCTGATTTATAATAGGAAGCAGCTCCATCCCCTCCCATGAGGCTGGGGCCAAGGTGGTCAGACTGTGGGGGCCTTAGAAAAATAAACTCAGTCCAGCCGGGCCCTGGCAGCCATGCCCTGCCTGTCCTTAGACAGGCCAGCTCCATGCCTTGGCCCAGCTTGCATGGGTACAGCTGCCCTGAGCCAGAAAACCACTCCTGGAATAACTGTCTGAGGTGAACGCCCCAGTGCAAGGTCCGTGCCCTCCTGCAGGCTCTCACAGCCAGGAGGAGCCCAGGCTTATCCTCAGGCAGGTTGAAGAGGATGCAGCCATCTCCCCCAGGGTCTGAGGTGCTCTCAAGAGCCTGGGAAGGAAAACCTAGAATACACCAGAAGCCCATAGGCCTGGGTTGGAAGCACGGGACACCCTCCACGAGGCTGCAGCTTGAGTTGTGGTAATAGCCCACCTACTACCCTCCAGAACGTCTCGATCCAGTCAGAAAGAACCCTAGAACCAGGACCAGTGACATGACATACAGGGCCAATGAAAAATGAAAATATGAGAGCCCCTGTCCGAAGATTATTAAGAATTTTAAGAAAGTAACAGCTGAGTATTCAACCAAGTGCAAGGGCCTTCTGAGAGTAGGCCTACTACCTAAAGCCTGCCCTGCTCAGCAAAGATATTTTGAAAATCACAGGGGTTTGGTCAAAATGTGGAGCCTCCTGAGAGAGACTCTTGCGTGAGAGATGGAGACAGGCCTGAAATCCGGGTACCATTCCTGAGGTGTCTGAGCTCTGGCCCCTGCCAAGCCTGCTCTGTCCTCCCCGTAGTTATTACACTTTGCTGTGTCTTCAACTGTCGCGTCCCACGGACCCGGAAGGAGATTGAAGCCCGGTACCTGCAGCGAAAGGCAGCCAAGATGTACACAGACAAACTGGAGACTGTGCCGCCCCTCAACGAACTCACAGAAATCCCTGGAGGTGAGCAGGCCTGGCCCCCAACTCTGCCACCCTCTGACCCTGCACAGCCAGCCAGTTCCTTAATCCTTCCACCTAGAGTGCCCTGTTCCTCCCCTCTACCTGGTTCGGGGAGGGGACGCAGCCCTGTTTCTGGAGACCAGAGCAAAGAAATGGTCAGAGTGAGGCAGAGAAAACAAGGAGCAGGTAGGAGAGGTTTGGAAGGAAGAAGGAATGAAGGGCTATACTGAAAGGCTCTGGTGCAGGCCCTAGGACCCTGTCTCATTCCTGTTGTACCCTTTCCTTCTACTCCACAGAGGATAAGAAGAAGAAGAAGAAGAAGGACAGTGTGGATACAGTGGCCATCAAGGTAGAAGAGGATGAGAAGAATGAGGCCAAGAAGAAGAAAGGAGAGAAATGAGGAGAGCTTCCCGAAGAAGGCGGCTGGGGCTGGCCAGCCCTGAGGCTCATGGTCTTAGCCAGAGTCCAGACATCTTAGACTCCAAGCTCACACATGGACCAGAGAGGTTTCAGAAGAGGCTCTCCCTGCTCAGAGGAAGTGGCAGGGTTCTAGGACTCTGTCTTAGAGCCTATGGGGACAAGGACAGAACCATATCAGGTGAGCTGCTTTCTGGCCTGGACTCCACTCCTGTCCACGTGGCCGCTCAGGAGAGGTGGTCTGTAGTCTCTGTCCCTCTGTCGATCCAACGTGGCCTCTACCCACCCAGACATGCTTCTGTCCCCTCTTCTGCCAGACACAGCAGTGGCTAAGGGGTAATGGAATATGGGTTTCCTTTGGAAAGGGGATGGTTGACCTGGATGGGCTCGATGTGAGGCCACACCCGGCTGTTCATGAGGAGGGAGAGGGTCACTGGGGGGAAGCAGGGGCAGCAGGAGGCTCTTGGACTTGGCTGGATAGCAGCTCTGCTGGTGAGGGGGCTGCCCTAAGCCTGGCACGGGTTCTAGCCCAGAGAAGTGAGCAGGGGGGACCAGAAGCAGAACCCCCAGCCCAGCAGATACCAGACTCCTGGCAGCTGACACACTTGTCTTCCATACTGTGATCAGCTAAGGCTGCTGGAGAGCTTAACAGGAGGCCCAGGAGCTCAGGACTGGGGGCTCCAGGAGTACAAAAGGCTGAGGCCAGTGGTTCAGAGAGAGAAGAGAAGAAAGCTGGCACGCAGGCCCGAACTTGAGAATCCAGGGAATATCTGAGAAGCCAAGGGGAACTTGAGGCCATTCTAGAGCTTAGGCTTAGCCACGGTGGCAGGGCCCCATAGGAGATCACCACAGGGGGCAGTTAGGGATGGACTGAGGCAGCGGCCAGGCGTCCACCTGCTGAGTATAACAGCTCAGCTTCCTCTTCTATTCTCAACTATGGTGCCTAAAAGAGCACTGCTGGCCAGAAGGCGAAGGCTTAAACTTGACCTGGGGACTGGATCGAGAGAACACGCAGAGAGGGGTTTCTAGATGGCAGCGAACCTCAGCTGAGGAACTCAGACCTGGGCCTGTTTGACTCAGGAGACACCCAAAGTTTCCGAGCCAGGGGGAGCTGCTGGCAAAGCTCATGATGCTTCTGCAGCCTGCAGAGATCTGTAAATAAAGCTGAGTGCGTCTCATACCCGAGCGACCTGAGATGACCCCTGAGGATGTCCTGTCCCTGAAGCATTTACGTGGAGCGAGATGCAGTGATCGATCGGTGACAGGTGATGCAGGCCAGGCTGACGTTCCCTCTCCTGGCTTTTCTCCCAGCCTGAATTCAGATGAGCTGGAGGGAGAGGTGGTGGCCAAGAAGCGGAGGGTCAGTTGCGACTGTTGGGGCCCAGCCCTAAGGCAAGGCATTGGGGCATCAGGAGCAGAAAGGAAGCTGCCTGCTCTGCACTTGCTTCTGCTCCACCCGCTGGGTTTTCAACGGGTGGGTGCTTGGGACACAGTGGACTCGAGCAGGAGTCTGACCTGGACCGTTCTTGCACTAGGAGAGGGAGCCAGGCTCAGAGGGAAGCAGCTCTAAGAACCATGAGGAGGCAGTCTACAGCAGGCCCCACTACACCACCAAGTGGGAACCCTGGTTCTGCTTATGGGGCAGCCTGTGGGCCTCTAATATATATATGGCTGAGGCAAAGACCATTCCACCCATATCAACCAGAGCCCTCCTGATGGCTGGGGAGCAGGGGCCCAGAGTACCAAGAGCCACTATAAGTCAGACAAGCAGCTGGTAATGCCTGGGCTAAGTCTAGGCCCTGGCTACATGTGCCCCTCCAGCTGCCTCCCTGACCTGTGATCTGGACATCCACTAGCCCTTTAAGGACAGGCATGTCTGCTGATGGTGGGGATAATGTCTGATCCCAGGAGGCATCTGCCCCATTTCCAGGCAGGGGACAGAGCTGGAAGGTCAGAGTTCACTACAGTGCTTCAGGGCAATGACAGGGTTTGTTCCAGCCACTAGCCAGAAGATGGGCCAAAGTCAAGGAGGACACACTCACCTTCCGGGCCCAGACAGAGCGGCGCCCCTTAGCCCAGCCTCATATTGTGTCCTGGCAACCGCAGCGTCAGCCTGGGCGTACATACTAGGCTCTCCATCATCTGACCCCAACGTCATCCTGACATTCTCCCTCCACCTTCTGTGGGAGCCACCCTGAATCTTTAGATGGAACACGTCCTGGAGGTCTGCACTTTGCAGTATAAACTGCCCGGAGTCACCCGTCCCACCCCTGCCTTGTTCTCTCATCTCCCACTGGAGCAGACCCAGGAAGAAGCAGACATGGGGAAGAGAAGCATTTAATGGAATACCTTGTCTCTGCCCTGCCTGGGAGGGCTGTGAGAACTGTGCCTGCAGCCTTCTGGGCAAGAGGGTGAGGAGGGGCCTGGGCCAGGGAGGGCACGCCCAGGGACAGCCCACGTGTCAGAGGGCAGCAGTGAAGCTGAGGGGCAGCAGGAGTGCCAGGAGCAGGGTCCTGGATGGGGCTGGCAGAGTCTGCCCGTTGATGCTTTCCGAGATCCACTGCCGGTAGGAGGCGACATGGACGTAGATGGGCGGGGCTTCGTTCTTCCTGCAGCCTGGGCCCCAGCTCACCACTCCCACTAGGTACCAGACGTCCTGCACAGGACAGGCCAAGGGCTCACCACTTATCTCCTGTGAGGAGAGGAGGGGGAACAGAAGGGAGGCCGAATGTGGTCCCAAGGAGACCTGATCCAGCTCAGCAACAAGCAGAGTGCTCTCGCTAGACCTTCCTTGCAGTCTCCCAAGTGTTTCACAGCTGAGAGGCGCCCTCCAAGTCCTGACCCAGAAGAACTTCCTTAAAAGGCTCTACATCTCTCTCTACTCCACCCTCTCTGTAACATCCACCCTCCATCTTCCACCACCTCCCATCCTTTTCCCTCACCCCCAACCTCCTTTCCCACTCCCCTTCTCTCTCTCCCCTACTTCTCTTTCCCCTCAATCTCCATTCCTGTCAAATCACCCCTCCTCCATCTTCCCCCTCTGTCACCTCTACTCATCCCTGTCCCCTCTCTCCTCTCTGAAAAGCCTGCCTCTGCTATGCCCTGCATCCCAATTCTGGCCAGGTGTCCTTGGAGGTGAGTGAGCAAGGGGGAGAGATGCTCACATAGCAGAACTTTTCCCTGTTGACATCCTTGGCACAGATCATCTGGGAGTTGATAATCTGAACCATAGAGGGGATTTTGGAGAACTTATGGTAGAAGCTTTCACACTCGGTGCTGTTCAGGATGGTGACTTCCTTCTCCTGGATGCTTCGGAATTGGGGCCATATATCTGTAGGGCAGGGCCCCTCGTTCAGGCTTGGCAGGCTAGCTCCTGCCCACTACTGCCAGCCTAGCGACCATTCTCCCTTTGTTCCTCACCCCTCCTCTAGCCTCTTCTCCTTGCCACACAGCAGCCCTGGAGATGTCTCCAGGTTTAGCCCACCCACCACTCCAGTTGACACTTCCCAAAGGCCCCTCAATGTAGAGACCCTGCAGCAGGCTACCCAGGATCTGGCCTTGCTGGACCTCATCTCACATCCAGCAGAGTCCACTCCATAGAGTCCATTCTGATCTCAGCATCTTGGCTTTTGCATTCCTTCCATCCCCAAAGTCCACCAAGCCCATCTGAAGTCCAAACCCTGCCTTTTCTTCAAGCTTTCTCCAAGGGCCTCTTCCCCTGAGCTCCTCCAGGCTCCCCTCTATGGTCCCAGGCACTCCTTACTCACTTCCCAGATCTAAGTGTATGTCTGTCCCTAGTCTGAGCTCCTGGGGGACAGGTGACTTTCAACTATTCCCCACTATTCCCCAGACAGACCATGGCAGGGATGACAAAAAGCCACCCCACCCAGGACTGGAGATCTTGTGGGTGCTTTCTGGCAAGCTGGCTCCATGAGAACCTCAGGGAAGGACATTTCTCTTGTGGGAAAGGGACAGGGATTCCCTGAAAGGGGTGGACATTCCTGGGGTTCATAAGGAAATGGGCCCTTGGATGGCCTTGGGACAACACTCCTGCTCTTTGGGTTCCTAAATTGGGATGATGAGGGATTGAAGGCCACTGCTTGGGGAAGGAAATATGAGTGGATCCTCAGTGACTCCCACCTTCTGGGTGCAGACTGCCCTTAGCCGGCCACATGGGATCTTCTGGGGAGCCTTCTACAGACATAAAACCTTCCTCTTCTCACCTGTCTGTTTGCCTTCAAAATGTGGATGCCCTGGGATGGTATGCAGAGAGCAAGATATTACTCTGTGCCCACAGTGCCTCCAACGAAGGCCTGTTTACATGCCCTGACCTGGTCCCAAGGTTTGAAGGGCAATTGGGTCCCCTAGATACACTCACTGCTGAAACCCTCAAAGGGAAAAAGAGATGGGAGCCTGACAGGAAGAGCGGGGCAGTGGGCTCCCTGGGGAAGGTGTCTCAGATACCTGTCCATGACCCTGGCCTGCACCCAAGTCCTCTCCCACACCATCCACCCTGTTGGGGCTGGGGAGGTTCTGACTCACCATCAAACCTGGGGAGTCCCCAGCCTGTCACAGTACAGAGGGAGTAGTCCTTCACTGAATAGTCCAAGCCAGGCAGGCAGATGGGCGAGACATACTTGCTGTACTGGAGTGGCTGCTCAAGGTTGAGGAGGGCAATGTCATTGGCCCGGCCAACCCAGGACCAATACCGATGGGCTCGATAATGGCTGTGCACGATGACCTCTTCTGCCAGGATATCGATGGTAGTCTTTGATATCTGGTCAATCCACGGACTACCCACACGCACTGAATAGATAACATCACTCCTAAAGAAAGGGCAATGGGAGTCCTCCATAAGTCCCAGGAATCCCAGCCCAGCCTGCACCCCCTACACTCCACCCCACTGCTGCACTCTGAGCAAACCCGGGCAGGCTACCCACTTGCTTCGAGTCCCCACACCCACACCTCAAGACAGATGTGAATGGGGCCCTGCACACAGACACCATGAACAATCCTTCATTTTACACAAAGGAAAATGGCTGCAAGTAGCTGGCTTTCCAAGCTACACAGCTAGGAAGTGGTGTACCTGGGATGCAGACCCAGTTTTCTCTGGTTCTAAACTCTGGACTCTGTCCAGCATCCCATGCTGGGTCCCAGAAGAGACCTTGTGCCATCACCCAACCCTGTCTTTTTTTTTTTTTTTTTTTTGATTTATTTATTTATTTTATTTTGGGCGGGGAGTCGGGTTGGGGAAGGAGGGGAGTGGGCGGGCCACTTCTATTGGTCTTTCATTTCTCTATTTTCATCCGTCTTTGTTCTTTGGCTCCTGTGGGCCTCCCAACGTGGTGGCGTCTGTCGTTGCAGAGCGCTGGTTCTGGGCGCATGCGCGCCAGAGCTCCGACTCGGTGATTGGACACATCGGTCCAGCCGCTCCGTGGCACGTGGGATCTTCCCAGGCCAGGGATTGAACCGGCGCCCCTTGCACTGCAAGGCGGTGTCCTTACCCACTGGACCACCGGGGGAAGCCCCACACAACCCTGTCTTGCCCTCCAACTTTCTTTCTCACTGTGTCCCATAGGCATGGAGATGCCTTCTCCACTGGTCAGCCCTCATAGACAGCTGCGACCCTGAAGCTGCTCCCCGGCCGCAGAGCTCAGGCACGCCCACTCTCGTTTCCCCATACTGACCAGACCATGAGCATCTATCTTCTTGTCTGTCTTCCCCAGAAACCTAAGAAGAGTGGTGCAGCCCTCTTCTGGCCCCAGTGTCCATCCAGGCCAGGGCCTGGCTTCAAAGACTGTCAAGGCTTTGTTTGAATGAAGGAAGGAATAAGTGAAACAAAGCACATGGAACAGAAGAACAGAACAGGTCTTCTCTCTGTGCACAGGGGGATGGAGGCCTAGATGGTGGCTTGCAAGCCTTTGTTTACTGTCTGTGGAATGACAACACAGGACTAGGGAGCCAGGTGAGGGGAATAAGTCCCCACCTCCCATAAAGGAAATCTACAGGACTCAGCTCCACCCTGCTCGGAGCTGGGATGAGGTAGGGCTGGGATTATGGGGTTCTACTACTGACAGGCCAGCTGGCAGATGGCTGAGACTTCGGTGGCTCCGCATGACTTTCCACCCACCCAGATAGGCCCCGACTCACTGGGTCATGCAGTGGGCCACAGTCAGCACCCACTTGGAGGCAATGAGGGTTCCTGCACAGATGTGTGTGCCGTTGGCCCGCACACTGACCATCCATGGCCACCGCCGAGCCATGGACTCCGGATCCCTGAGAGTGGGGTCCCGCTCAAAGGACAAGCCACAGGCTGAGGAGGAAAGTGAAAGGAGCTTGATAAGGAACAGGAGCTTCCAGCCACATCCCAGAGCACCTCTGCCTCCTCCCTCCCCTCAGCCTGACCTCCCACCACTCTGGCTAGCCTGCACCCACCCATCCGATGATTCTCCTTCACTGGTCACTATATAATGATGTTGTTCACATCCTTAGAAGGGCCTCAGCAACCCCCAGGTATCCCTCTCTCTGGTCCCACAGGTCAGGTTCCAGGGTTGCCAAATCTGGGAGTCACTGGCTCCTTTGCCCTGGTCAAGCAGGCCTCAGGTCTGGCTAGGCCCTTCAGAAACTCATCTGTGTTTTCATCTGGTTCCCCTACATCAGCTGAGACAACCCCGTCCCCCTCCTCTAGGACCTTCCTCCTGTCATTTCGAGAGAGAAAGGCAGGTGACCAAAAAGAAAAACCAGCACTATGCATGAACATACACATCCGAGGACGAAACCCCAACAGCAAATGAATACAGAAGCTCTTCAGCCCCATCAGTCCTCAGGGAAGCATGGACTTAAACCACAGTGAAGTTCTGCTCACCACCACCTCCCAGGCAAAACTAAATGTCCCTGATGCCAGGAGTTGGTGAGGATTACGGCCCCAGACTGCTCACTCACTGCCTGAGGAAGGACCAACGGGTGCAGCTACTTTGGAAAAGCTTGTATGGGAAATTCTTTAAACAGAAGAGGCACATATCCAACACCACAGCAGCCCCACTCCTGGGTGTTCCAAATGAATTAGTGGATTGGGAGATCAACCTAAGTGGGCCTTCACCAGCGACTGTAAAGGCTAACACAGGACAGGGAACAGCAGCATGCACGGCAGACTGCTGTGGGGTCCTGTGAGTGAGACTTTCTGAGACAGTTAAATTCTGTGCACCAAGTTCCAGGATGAGACGTATTCCTTTCGTGGTTCTTTCCTCAACATGCTTGGAAGACACTGGTATAGAGGACATCTTATGGATGTGCCCCAGAAACTCACTGGCAAGGCTCCCTGAAAGCTGAGCTAGCGACCTCCAGAGGCCTTGGCTGGGAGCCTGGATCAGGCCCTGGTTCACATGGAGAGAGGCTGTCCCCACCGGCCATTCAGGAAGGCAGCATGTACAACACACCCCAGGCTCCCACGATCTTCCTTGCTTCCTACCTCAACAGTGTGGGAGGCCTGGCTAATAGGTGTTCAATAAGCACTGGTAAAAGGAAGGTCTCCTCTCAGTCTCCCTGTTCCTTCTTCCTCTGTCCCTTAAAGTCCTCAATACTGCTTGGGCACCTCCTCCGGCATGGAAGCCCCAGTACTCACGGGGAAGGAACTCGCCCTGGTCGGCTTCAGAGGTCCCAGGGGGCTGGTTACTAGCAGTGGGCTCGGGCGGCTGGTTACTAGCAGTGGTCGCGGGCGGCTGGTTACCAGCAGTGACCTGCCGGGGGAATCGATGTCTGCCAGACAGACAGGTGGCACTGGGAGTACAAGGGGCATCAAGGTCGGCAGGGGCTTGCGTGGGCTGTGCCCCTAGTGCTTCGCCAACACCCAAGCAACCTGTGGAAGGAGGCAGAGAATCAGAGGTGGAGGCTGGGCCTGAGGGGGCAGGGGTGGGCCGGGGGCGGGGCTCACCCAGGGGCCGCAGCAGCAGCAGCAGCAGGAGCCCTGCGTGGGCCAGGACCAGGGTGGACATCGCAGAGCGCGGAGCACTGAGCCTGCCGGCCGGCGGTCTACACCAAGACTCCATCTGCTGGAAGCTGCGACTGCACCGCGACGCTTTTCTGCACCGCGACTCGCCCCACGAAGCGCCCCCAACTGGCGGCCTGCGACGGCTTTCTGAGGTGCGGTGGGCGCGGGCGCTAGCGGCCCCACGGGCGCCCCCTAGTGGTCATCGCGATGGTGCTTCTGGTGTCCCAGCCGCCCTGTGGCTTGCTGATACTCAGGCCTGCCTGCCTTGTCGCCTCGCCTCCGCCCTCCTGGGAGCACGTCACTCCCACGCGGCCTGTCCAAGTAGTTTCCCGGAGTCCCTTAACCTCATCTCAGCCAGCTCCCGCGCCTCCTTCTCTGGCATCCCACTTCCAGCCCTTCCTGGTGAGATGAAAGCCCAACCCCTGGGGCTGGTACCCAGGATTTCCATGCAGTCCCACCTGCCCTCCAGTCTGGTAACCACAGTAGGCCTTGCTCCAGGGCACTGAAATTAAGCAGATCCAAATGCTATCAATAATTACTTTTCAGGAGTGCACAATTTTAAGCACCGTTTCCCCCACTTCCACCCCCAACCGTCATTCAGCAAATGCCCTTCCCTTACAGATCCATCCGCGTAGAAAGATGGCGGATGGTTTCCATAGACTGCAAAAAGAGTGATGGTAACCACTGGGATCTTCTGGGAGCAGAAGGCGCTTGGTACACTGGAAATTGGGGAACATTTTGATAGCTCAGTGACACAGATGGATAATTAAAAAGTAGTCTGGTAAACTATTCAAAGTTGTTGGGGTGAGGAGGCTCTTAAGGGTCTGGTCAAAGTCAAGAACAAAGATGATGACCTCAGTGACACATGGTTCAAAAGCATCTTCATTGAACAACTGAAAACACAGTGGCTCCGGAACCCTCCCGCAGGGACTCTGTGCTGATGTCCTGTGCTCCTGCAGTCTCCATTTCTCCTGACGACAGACACAGGGGGAGGAGGAAGCAGCCTCTGGGAGGGACCGCTCAGGAACCATCACTCAAAGGAGCCACAGAGAGCCCACGGAGACCAGCAGGATGGAGGCAGTGAGGAAGACCCGGCTCAGGAAGGCGGGCCCGGCCCTGCTGACGAATGGCACGTCACCGATCTGCTTCTTTATCCAGGGGGTGAAGTAGGTGGTGCTGGTAAAAATGCCGGGGAAGTGATGCCTGGTGCAGCTAAAGCTCCAGCTCACCACCCCCATCTGAATCCAGCTGTTGTTCACTCGGCAGACCAGGGAACTGCCAGAGTTACTCTGTGGAGGGAAGCAAGGGAGGCTTAAAGTGAGTGAGACAGCAGGAGGGCCTCCTCGCAGGTCCTGGACAAATAAATGTGCACCTTCCCAGCCATGTCCTTCACACAAGCTGTGTAAGGCCCGTACTGTCCCTGATCATGAGCCATAGCTAGGAACCTGCTCTGTGACATGAAAGCACTGCTCTGGGGCCAAGCTCAGCATCACACTGAGCTCTCTCCTCACTACCCTGCTAACCCTCTGACCATAATTCCCCTGTCCCTTTCTCTCCCCTCTCTTTAAATTATGGTAGGCCTCTAAGGGATTACCCTTGACTTTCTCCTTTCCTATAATCCTGTTTGCAGAACGAGCTATTTGAAATGCAAACCTGCCCCCTTTCTTTCATGCAAAGCAGGGGCATGTGCAACAATAATGTTTACAGAAGCAAACATCAAAAGCTAATAGTTGTTATTTCTGCTGCTAATGTTTTTAACTATCTCACACTCTTCTGTACTGTTGAAAAGTTTTATAAATCAGAAAAACAGCCTATGCTCTTTCTCCTTCCCTACATGTATACATATATATTTTAATGCAGTGTAAACCAAGATTTATAAGACATAATCCAATGCATAAGACATGTAAGGATAAGATAATAAAATTATACTTAAGAACATAAAGGAAGACCTACATTAATGTGCAGATATACTGTTGTTCTTAGGTGAAGCAATTTAAATCAATATAAAAATGTCCCTTGACTTCCTGCAGCATGAAAGACTAAATCCCCTATCCCACCTTGCTGAAGATACCATGTGAGGGTTTTTTTTTTTTAATTATCATTTTTAATGCAGGGGTGAGCTGGCAAGAAAATAGACTCCTCAGGGTACAAAGCCCAAGCGAGGGCTGAAACCCAGAGAGTTGACAGCAAAGCCCTGAAGATCAGTTTGCCCCAAGACATCAGCCAAATCCAGTGAAACTGAGCTTTGGTTTTCACAGCCTCATTTGTGGGTACAGAAGACAAAAGACAAAACCAAGGGTCTGCTTAAGGAGGGGAGCCTAAGAGGAAACCACCTGCGAAATGCTGTACCTCTCAAAAAGGACCACACCACCTGAGTGAGGATAAACTGGAAACACCTACCCTCATGTGAACTTGTAATTTGAATTTACACTGTCTGGGTGGTTTTAAAAAAAACTGAGCCAAGAACGTCCTTTAAAGTGGTTCTAGGTAGGCTTTATGCCCAGGTACCTGGCAGAAGCAAATACAGATTCTGTCTGAAGGACCTCACTTGTCAAGCCATGCTTCAGCAAATTCCCACAAAGAACACTCTAAAGAACATGTCATCACTCTTAAAACATCACCCCACACACAGGGAAGTTGAGGCATCAAGAGCAAATGCCAGTCAGAGGAGAAAAACAAAAGCAGCATCAGAGCCTTCACGGTTTGAGAGTCAGAAATCATCACATGGAAGCCTCAAAGTTTCTGGTAATGCACTATTTTTGCAGGCTTGGTAATGAGGGTATGGGTATTGGCTGTGTTATTCTTTATTCTCCAAAAACATTTTATAAATATCTTTTGTATCTATTCAATAGAAAGTAAAAGAGTCAAAATATGACAACATCAGTTCTTATGGTGACCTCTAAAGTCCAAGGGATTCCAAATAAAATGCTACCAGAATTTTTTCAGGATTTTGACAATCTGATTTTAGAACTAATATTAAAGGATAAGGGCCATGAATTCTATGACAGGTCTGAGAGAAAAGAGCAAATTGAAGAGGCTGGGAACTGGAGATATATCTAACCAGAATTGTAATTATATATAAACAATGGCACTAGCATAGAAACAGAAAAATAGATCAGTGGGCCAACAGACAGCCAATGGGATGCCTGGAAGTGAAGAAACTTGGTATTTTTAGTACTCCCTCCCCAGCATGAAAGACTAAATCCCTATCCCACCTTGCTGAAGATACCATGTGAGGGTTTATTTTTTTTAATTATCATTGTTAATGCAGGGGTGTGCAAGCAAGAAAATAGACTCCTCAGGGTACAAAGCCCAAGCGAGGGCTGAAACCCAGAGAGTTGACAGCAAAGCCCTGAAGATCAGTTTGCCCCAAGACATCAGCCAAATCCAGTGAAACTGAGCTTTGGTTTTCACAGCCTCATTTGTGGGTACAGAAGACAAAAGACAAAACCAAGGGTCTGCTTAAGGAGGGGAGCCTAAGAGGAAACCACCTGCAAATGCTGTACCTCTCAAAAGGACCACACCACCTGAGTGAGGATAAACTGGAAACACCTACCCTCATGTGAACTTGTAATTTGAATTTACACTGTCTGGGTGGTTTTAAAAAAAACTGAGCCAAGAACGTCCTTTAAAGTGGTTCTAGGTAGGCTTTATGCCCAGGTACCTGGCAGAAGCAAATACAGATTCTGTCTGAAGGACCTCACTTGTCAAGCCATGCTTCAGCAAATTCCCACAAAGAACACTCTAAAGAACATGTCATCACTCTTAAAACATCACCCCACACACAGGGAAGTTGAGGCATCAAGAGCAAATGCCAGTCAGAGGAGAAAAACAAAAGCAGCATCAGAGCCTTCACGGTTTGAGAGTCAGAAATCATCACATGGAAGCCTCAAAGTTTCTGGTAATGCACTATTTTTGCAGGCTTGGTAATGAGGGTATGGGTATTGGCTGTGTTATTCTTTATTCTCCAAAAACATTTTATAAATATCTTTTGTATCTATTCAATAGAAAGTAAAAGAGTCAAAATATGACAACATCAGTTCTTATGGTGACCTCTAAAGTCCAAGGGATTCCAAATAAAATGCTACCAGAATTTTTTCAGGATTTTGACAATCTGATTTTAGAACTAATATTAAAGGATAAGGGCCATGAATTCTATGACAGGTCTGAGAGAAAAGAGCAAATTGAAGAGGCTGGGAACTGGAGATATATCTAACCAGAATTGTAATTATATATAAACAATGGCACTAGCATAGAAACAGAAAAATAGATCAGTGGGCCAACAGACAGCCAATGGGATGCCTGGAAGTGAAGAAACTTGGTACATCCTCCAGAAAGTGTGATGACTGTGGAAACACAGTCTCTGTTGTAGATGGTGGGGAACTGGACCCCCATCATAAGAAAACTAGCTGGAGTGGGGCTTTGTTAAGTATAAATAAAACTGACATTTTTTTGGGTGGGGGTGGGTTGGGGAGGGAGGGGGGCAGGCGGGCCACTTCTATTGGTCTCTCATTTATCTGTTTTCATCCATCTTTGTTCTTTGGCTCCTGTGGGCCTCCCATTGCAGTGGCCTTTGCTGTCACAGAGCGCAGGCTCTGGGCGCATGTGCTCCAGAGCTCCGGCTGGGTAATTGGACACATCAGTCCAGCCGCTCCACGGCACGTGGGATCTTCCCAGGCCAGGGATCCAAGCAGCGCCCCTTGCACTGCAAGGCGGTGTCCTTACCCACTGGACCACCAGGGAAGCCCACAAATTGACTTTTATATTGAGTCTTTTTTTTAAGATTTATTTATTTATTTATTTATTTATTTATTTTGGGCGGGGGTTGGGTTGGGGAGGGAGGGGAGCAGGCGGGCCACTTCCATTGGTCTTTCATTTGTCTACTTTCATCTGTCTTTGCTCTTTGGCCCGTGTGGGCCTCCCATCGCGATGGCATCTGTTGTCGCAGAGCACCGGCTCTGGGCACATGCACTCCAGAGCTCCAGCTCGGCAATTGGACACATCAGTCCAGCCACTCCACGGCACGTGGGATCTTCCCAGGCCAGGGATCGAACAGGCGCCCCTTGCACTGCAAGGCGGTGTCCTTATCCACTGGACCACCCGGGGAAGCCCTATATTGAGTCTTATAATAGGACAAGTCATTTAATAACTGAAGGTAACTGAAAATGATGGGCTTTTACCAAAATGGAAAAGGGAGGAAGATCTGACATATGGCACATGGGGGAAATAACTCAAAAGAACAAAACTATTTAATGTGGATTCTCTAACAAACTGAGATTCCTCAACAAATAAATACAGGAGGGGAGAGCAGCACAACATCAGTTATGCAAATTAAAATACATATATATAACACTACACATTTTTCAAAGATACAGACATCTTTTTTTATTTATTTATTTATTTTTTTGGCCACTTCTATTGGTCTTTCATTTATCTATTTTCATCTGTCTTTGTTCTTTGGCCTGTGTGGGCCTCCCATCGCGGTGCAGACCACTGGCTCTGGGCGCATGCACTACAGAGCTCCAGCTCAGTAGTTGGACACATCGGTCCAGCTGCTCTGCAGCACATGGGATCTTCCCAGGCCAGGGATCGAACCGGTGCCCCTTGCACTGCAAGGCGGTGTCCTTACCCACTGGATCACCAGGTAAGCCCAAAGATACAGACATCTTTAAAAACATGTATTAAACAAACTTCAGTAGGGGCCTTTTGTGGGGAGAAAAAATAGAAGATGAAAGGCAAAATCAAGTCAATAATCTAGTAATTAAGTGTGAGGGCCCTTACCTGAAAGAGATGGTTGACTGGACTCTGGGAATTCAGAGTTAAAGAAAACTCAGAGGGAAAAAGAGAAAACAAAGGAGCAAGAGGAAGACCTTACATGGACATTCTCTTACCACAGTGAAATGAAGCCAGAACCCAATAATAAAATATGAAACAGTCCCATTAGAGGAAAAAAATTAATTTTCAAAAATGTTAAAGTAAAAACAGAATTAAAATCTACAATTAAACAGTAGAAAGACAAGAATACGTGACATCGCAATGCCCCTGGGATGTGGGCCTAAACTGCACGCAGAGTAGTCTTGGTCTAAATACTTTAAACATCAAACGAGAGAATGAAAATAAATTATTATCATCAATTATTTATCACTGCACATTCAACTGAAGACACTTGAAATGGATTTAATAAAGGCAGGGTTTCCCTGGTGGTCCAGTGGGTAAGGACACCACCTTGCAGTGCAAGGGGCGCCGGTTCGATCCCTGGCCTGGGAAGATCCCACGTGCCGCGGAGCGGCTAGATCGATGTGTCCAATTACCGAGCCGGAACTCTGGTGCACATGCGTCCAGAGCCGGCGCTCTGCGACGAGAGGCCACCGCGATGGGAGGCCCACAGGAGCCAAAGAACAAAGACGGATGAAACTAGACAAATGAAAGACCAATAGAAGTGGCCCGCCCATCCCACTCCCTCCCCACCCCACCCCCAAAAAAGATAAATAAATAAAATACATGTTTTTTTAAAAAATAAAGGCAAAAAGGAGATGTCACGCATTAGACAGCAAACGAAATCATAGACTTGAGAGATAAAATCCATCATTTGTTCTTAAAAAACAACAACAAAATAGATAAACACCCTATAAGTTCTACCAAGAAAAACTAAAAGAGAAGGAAAATGCAAGTATTTTGTGGTATAAGTAGAAGAGACTAGAATCAGATCCAGGGAAGATACACTTTCTAGGATCTGAAAACCATTTGTAACTTTCTGTTTATGGATTTAAATTCTGGATGAAATGAATGATTTCTAAGAAAATACAAATCATAAGCCAATAATCGTGGACAAAGCAACTTAAAATGTTGCTCAAGAACTATCCCTTCAAATGAGAACAGGCCTATGTGTGTGTTTTTTTTTAAATATTTATTTATTTATTTGGCTATGCTGGGTCATAGTTGCAGTATGTGGGATCTAGCTCCCTGACCAGGGATCGAACCCAGGCCCCCTGCACAAGGAGTGTGGAGTCTTAGCCACTGGACCACCAGTGAAGCCCCCCAGGCCTATGTGGTTTTACAGGCAACTTCTATCCAGTGTTTGAGGAGTAGATAATTTATGTCATTTCAAATGTTCTAGAACATAGATTGTGCTTTCAAGTGAAGCATAGTTGTGACTCTATAATTTGACAAGGGGAGTGCCTGTCTCAATATACCTTTAATGGTAAATGGACACGAGGACTCTGTTCTCAGAACCAACTTATTAGCACACTGAATTAGAGTGTAGAGTCATTGCAACAGCTGTGGAAAACACAGTTTATGAAGCTTAGCATTCATTCCTGAAGTAAAATGCCACAGCAAAACAGAAAGGAATGGCTCTCTCCTCCACAGATGACATACTATGGTAGCAACGTGCTTCATGATGAAGTGTGGAAAGCACATCCAGGATGGTCAGCAACAAAAAAAAGCAGGGCCACAATTCAGGCTGCTTTCAGGGAACAACACCCAAAATAATGGAAAAAGTAAAAATCATGAAAATGAAAGAGGCAAAATCATTACTGTAATCATAGCTCATATGGGTGTAGACCTAGAAAGTCCCAGGGACTCAACAAAAACTCTTGGATAGGGCTTCCCTGGTGGTCCAGTGGGTAGAGGGTCTGCCTTGCAGTGCAAGGAGCACCAGTTCAATCCCTGGCGTGGGAAGATCCCACATGTCACGGAGCAGCTGGACTGATGTGTCCAACTACTGAGTCAGAGCTCTGGAGTGTATGCGCCCAGAGTCGGTGCTCTGAAACGAGAGAGGCCACCGTAATGCGAGGCCCACATGGGCCACAGAACAAAGATGGATGAAAATAAATTAATTAATTAAAAATAAATAAATAAATAAAAGAGGCGAAAAATTTTTTTAAAAATGTGGGTAAAAAGAAACTGTTGGATATAACAAAAGAGTTCAATGAGTTGAACTCCTAGATGTTTTCAACAAAATGAGTCTGGGGGATGGAAATGAGGCAAGTCAAGAAGAAGGAAGGTTCTTGTTCTGCTAAGAAGGAAGTTGTAATTATTAATTAACTCCAGGTGTTAAGTTTAAATACATGTGTGGAAAATATCAGGTGACCAACAGAAGACTGACACTGAGATATGACAACTTTTAAACCACTGCAGGGGGGAAAAGGAGTGGAAGAAAAATCAAACCAATACATAAAGCGAAGGGTATAAAAGGAAGTATTATTCTCAGTAAATGGATTAAAGGAAAGCATCCCAAATGTGTTGGAAAATATAAGGCACTGAGCCTTATACTCTTTATAAGAGATATAACTAAAACAAGGTAGCACAGTGTTTCCTGCAAGCCAGAGTAACTGTTCTGGAATATGATTTTTGACAGTGCAGCAAACTAGAAAATGTGGTCAATTTGCAACAGCCTTTGTGGAAAACACAGTTTTATGAAGCTTAGCATTCATTCCTGAAGTAAAATGCCACAGCAAAACAGAAAGGAATGGCTCTCTCCTCCACAGATGACATACTATGGTAGCAACGTGCTTCATGATGAAGTGTGGAAAGCACATCCAGGATGGTCAGCAACAAAAAAAAGCAGGGCCACAATTCAGGCTGCTTTCAGGGAACAACACCCAAAATAATGGAAAAAGTAAAAATCATGAAAATGAAAGAGGCAAAATCATTACTGTAATCATAGCTCATATGGGTGTAGACCTAGAAAGTCCCAGGGACTCAACAAAAACTCTTGGATAGGGCTTCCCTGGTGGTCCAGTGGGTAGAGGGTCTGCCTTGCAGTGCAAGGAGCACCAGTTCAATCCCTGGCGTGGGAAGATCCCACATGTCACGGAGCAGCTGGACTGATGTGTCCAACTACTGAGTCAGAGCTCTGGAGTGTATGCGCCCAGAGTCGGTGCTCTGAAACGAGAGAGGCCACCGTAATGCGAGGCCCACATGGGCCACAGAACAAAGATGGATGAAAATAAATTAATTAATTAAAAATAAATAAATAAATAAAAGAGGCGAAAAATTTTTTTAAAAATGTGGGTAAAAAGAAACTGTTGGATATAACAAAAGAGTTCAATGAGTTGAACTCCTAGATGTTTTCAACAAAATGAGTCTGGGGGATGGAAATGAGGCAAGTCAAGAAGAAGGAAGGTTCTTGTTCTGCTAAGAAGGAAGTTGTAATTATTAATTAACTCCAGGTGTTAAGTTTAAATACATGTGTGGAAAATATCAGGTGACCAACAGAAGACTGACACTGAGATATGACAACTTTTAAACCACTGCAGGGGGGAAAAGGAGTGGAAGAAAAATCAAACCAATACATAAAGCGAAGGGTATAAAAGGAAGTATTATTCTCAGTAAATGGATTAAAGGAAAGCATCCCAAATGTGTTGGAAAATATAAGGCACTGAGCCTTATACTCTTTATAAGAGATATAACTAAAACAAGGTAGCACAGTGTTTCCTGCAAGCCAGAGTAACTGTTCTGGAATATGATTTTTGACAGTGCAGCAAACTAGAAAATGAAAGAAGAGGCATAATGTTGGAAAGCAGGAGACAAATTTATCACTGTAGGTGATATGTCTCTGGGTCTATAAAATTAAAGAGAAATCACTATCTAGGAAGTTTATTACAAAGTAAATACACACAAAAATCAATATATTGATATAATACAAACAGAAAATACACTGAAATAAAAACACTGCTTACAATAGAGATGTAATATAAAATACCCAGGAATAAGCTTAAAAAGTGGGCATGCAAAAACAATATGGAGAAAGCTATATAAACTCCTGCTCTAGAGACACAAAGAAATAAAGCAAAATAGAGTCTAGTTCCCCTATCAATCTATTAATTTCCACCAAAATCACAACATGATTTTCCTTTTAATATTATACTGAGATTGTTCAAGAGAAAATGGGGGAAAAAAAATGTATGGGGACTACACAACATGCTACTATAACACCAATGGGTCAATAATGAGATTAAAGAAGAAATTAGAAAATATCTTGAGACAAAGATTGTTCAAATAGAAGAAACATGAGAGAACAATCAGGTAAATTCTTTAAAAGAAAAATCATAAAGGAGGACTTGTCTTACCACACACAATAAAGGAATTGTAAACCTACAATAATAAGAGTGGTGGTAGCATAGGAATGAAACTGTTAAGGGCAGAAGTGTACAAAAATAAGATGGGAGTATATAATACAATAAAAAAGGGCTTTTCTAATTTGTTGCCAAAAAAAGTATTCAATAAAAATTGTTGATGTAACTGGCTACATTTGGATTAAAAATAAAATCTCACCCTTCCAAATGAATCAAAATTAAAATATTTAAAGAAAACAATTTAAAGAACATGCATGAGTAAAGAATTTTATAATCTAAGGGTAGGAAAAATTTCTAAGCGCAGCACAAAAACTACCATCATTAAGGGAACTAATGATAAAAGCGTACATATGGAAATTTTAATTAACTCCATGAGAACAAGTCCACACTCCAAAAAGTAAATCATGGACAAGTAGGATAAAATTGTAAAGTGTTTTACAAAGGGTTAAAACTTCCTGGTCGGTCAAAAAACACCTTCCTGTTCCCAAAAGTTTTTTTTTTACTAGAAATGAAAGAAGAGGCATAATGTTGGAAAGCAGGAGACAAATTTATCACTGTAGGTGATATGTCTCTGGGTCTATAAAATTAAAGAGAAATCACTATCTAGGAAGTTTATTACAAAGTAAATACACACAAAAATCAATATATTGATATAATACAAACAGAAAATACACTGAAATAAAAACACTGCTTACAATAGAGATGTAATATAAAATACCCAGGAATAAGCTTAAAAAGTGGGCATGCAAAAACAATATGGAGAAAGCTATATAAACTCCTGCTCTAGAGACACAAAGAAATAAAGCAAAATAGAGTCTAGTTCCCCTATCAATCTATTAATTTCCACCAAAATCACAACATGATTTTCCTTTTAATATTATACTGAGATTGTTCAAGAGAAAATGGGGGAAAAAAAATGTATGGGGACTACACAACATGCTACTATAACACCAATGGGTCAATAATGAGATTAAAGAAGAAATTAGAAAATATCTTGAGACAAAGATTGTTCAAATAGAAGAAACATGAGAGAACAATCAGGTAAATTCTTTAAAAGAAAAATCATAAAGGAGGACTTGTCTTACCACACACAATAAAGGAATTGTAAACCTACAATAATAAGAGTGGTGGTAGCATAGGAATGAAACTGTTAAGGGCAGAAGTGTACAAAAATAAGATGGGAGTATATAATACAATAAAAAAGGGCTTTTCTAATTTGTTGCCAAAAAAAGTATTCAATAAAAATTGTTGATGTAACTGGCTACATTTGGATTAAAAATAAAATCTCACCCTTCCAAATGAATCAAAATTAAAATATTTAAAGAAAACAATTTAAAGAACATGCATGAGTAAAGAATTTTATAATCTAAGGGTAGGAAAAATTTCTAAGCGCAGCACAAAAACTACCATCATTAAGGGAACTAATGATAAAAGCGTACATATGGAAATTTTAATTAACTCCATGAGAACAAGTCCACACTCCAAAAAGTAAATCATGGACAAGTAGGATAAAATTGTAAAGTGTTTTACAAAGGGTTAAAACTTCCTGGTCGGTCAAAAAAAAAACACCTTCCTGTTCCCAAAGTTTTTTTGTTTTTTTGTTTTTTTAATTGTTTTTACTTTAAAATACTTTAAGACTTACAGAACTTCTCTGGTAGTGCAGTGGATAGGAATCTGCCTGCCAATGCAGGGGACATGAGTTTGACCCCTGGTCTAGGAAGATTCCACGTGCCCAGAGTAACTAAGCCTGTGCTCCACAACGAAAGAAGTCACTGCAGTGAGAAGCCCATGCACCACCACAATGAAAAGTAGCTCCTGCTGACCACAACTAAAGGAAATCTGAGCCCAGCAACTAAGACTCAGTGGAACCAAAAATAAAATAAATTAATCAAAAAAGGACTTACAAAGAAAGTTATGATCCACAAATCGACAGAAAATAAATGCTGGAGAGGCTGCGGAGAAAAGGGAACACTCCTGCATTGCTGGTGGGAGTGTAAATTGATACAGCCTCTATGGAAGACAGTCTGGAGATTTCTTAAAAAACTAAAAATAGAAGCACCATATGACCCAGCAATCCCACTCTTAGGCTTATACCCTGATGAAATCAAAACTGAAAGAAGCACCTGTACCCCAATGTTCATTGCAGCTCTCTATACAATAGCTAGAACATGGAAGGAACCTAGATGCCCATCGACGAACGAATGGATCCAAAAGCTCTGGTACATATATACAATGGAATACTACACAGCTGTAAAGAGAAATGCAGAAGAATCAGCCCTCATGAGGTGGCTGGATCTAGAACGTATCCTAAAAAGTGAAGTCAGTCAGAAAGAGAAGGACAAATACAGTATATTAACACATATATATGGAATCTAGTAGGATGGTGATGATGGCACATGCAGTGAAGCGACAGAAAGACAGACATGGACAGTGGACATATGGACATTTTGGGGAAGGAACAGTGGGTGAGAGGCGTAAGGGAAGTAGCATGAAGGCCTGTACTATCATAAGTGAAGAAAATAGCTCTAGTCATTGCTCTGTGAGAAAAGGGGATCCTTCACGGGTGCTGTGTGATGGTCGGGAGGGGAGGGAAGGGGGGGATATACATGTGACTAATCTGAGAACATGCATGTCTGTGAACAACAAAACTCTGTAAAAGTTAAAAGTAAAATAAAGGTTTAAAAAAAAAAAAAAAGAAAGTTATGAGCATATTTTTACACAGACCCACTGATTGAATGTTTAACCTTGTTTTATCTTCTCTCTCCATAAGTATGTGTGTGTATACACACATACATTTATGACCCACTAAAAATCAAAAGACATGAAAAAGACATGAAGTTCCTTTAGCAGTAATTACCACAGCATAGAATAGCTACAGATTTTATAAATCAATAAAAGAAAAGTAGTTTAATAGAAAAACATGGGCAAAGGACAGAGAAAAGTATAAATGGTACATTTACAAGTGTCTTCATTTGAACCCCCATTGTCATCTTAAAATGTATTTCCCTGATATGGGGAAAAACTGGGTAGAATCAGAATATTTTGTTCACTGTGATTAACTGTGATTAGACTATCACACAAACATCTCAGTTTAGAAATCAGAATACATATATCCACGCAATAATCACAAAGCCAGACTTGATTTAAGGTCAAACTTCTCAATAGATAACTAATAAGGACCTACTGTATAGCATAGGCAACTCTACTCAATACACTGTAATGGCCTATATGGGAAAAGAATCTTAAAAAGATATATCTGGATAACCAAGGCTGTGATGTAACCAAGTAGGACAAAAAAGGAAAAAAAGCATCCGCTCAGGACCTGTGCCCCCAGAGAGGGGTCTAAGAGGAGAAGAAAGACTAAACAGTAAAACCTCACCTTGGAGAGTGAGCAGGTCAAGTCACCAACTGGGCATCCCAGTCCTAGGGTCTTACATGGAAGAGACAAGCCCCCTTGGCTGCTGGGAGAACCACTGGGACAGACAGGCAGGAGAAACCTAGATGTCACTCATGAGGACTGTGCGGGTGCTGGCCTAAGCACAAGTTAGAGAGAGGTCTGCCTAATGACTCCTGCCTTACTGCCTTATACTAGGTGACTACCCAGGCCCCACTCACGTGATGCCACAGCTTGGCACAGAATGGAGGGCAGCTGGGTCCCGGGGAAAGATTCAATCTAGCAAGGCAGAGGCCGCACAGGGGTCTGCGGTGGGGTCCAGGCGGGGTAGCAGTGGCCATTGGTGGCACTTACTCAAACAGCACCACAGAGGCAGCCCAGTCCTCTGGTAGCAGTCCAACCACTTGAACCCTTGCAACCAACAGCAACATCCCTATTCCCACTTCACACCACGACACAGCACTAGGTCTGGGACAACCAGAGAAAAGATTCAGTCTTGGGCTGTGTCTGAACAGAAGCCTACACTGGCAGCGTGTCAGACCCCTGTAAGCACACAAGCCCCATTTACTTTGGCACTCCCCTCCTTTGGGGCAAAAGACCCAGTATAGCGGGAAAAAAAAAGGAGGGAACTCCGCCTCAGGGTTTTCATCTACCGATGTGAGCAAACTCCACCCAACAGGGCAGCTAAAAGGGAACCAGAACTGGTCTAAGCCAAAAAAGTATAAATGGCATTAAGTCTTCATTTGAACCCATTGTCATCTTAAAATGTATTTCCCTGATATGGGGAAAAACTGGGTAGAATCAGAATATTTTGTTCACTGTGATTAACTGTGATTAGACTATCACACAAACATCTCAGTTTAGAAATCAGAATACATATATCCACGCAATAATCACAAAGCCAGACTTGATTTAAGGTCAAACTTCTCAATAGATAACTAATAAGGACCTACTGTATAGCATAGGCAACTCTACTCAATACACTGTAATGGCCTATATGGGAAAAGAATTTTAAAAAAGATATATCTGGATAACCAAGGCTGTGATGTAACCAAGTAGGACAAAAGGAAAAATCATCCGCTCAGGACCTGTGCCCCCAGAGAGGGGTCTAAGAGGAGAAGAAAGACTAAACAGTAAAACCTCACCTTGGAGAGTGAGCAGGTCAAGTCACCAACTGGGCATCCCAGTCCTAGGGTCTTACATGGAAGAGACAAGCCCCCTTGGCTGCTGGGAGAACCACTGGGACAGACAGGCAGGAGAAACCTAGATGTCACTCATGAGGACTGTGCGGGTGCTGGCCTAAGCACAAGTTAGAGAGAGGTCTGCCTAATGACTCCTGCCTTACTGCCTTATACTAGGTGACTACCCAGGCCCCACTCACGTGATGCCACAGCTTGGCACAGAATGGAGGGCAGCTGGGTCCCGGGGAAAGATTCAATCTAGCAAGGCAGAGGCCGCACAGGGGTCTGCGGTGGGGTCCAGGCGGGGTAGCAGTGGCCATTGGTGGCACTTACTCAAACAGCACCACAGAGGCAGCCCAGTCCTCTGGTAGCAGTCCAACCACTTGAACCCTTGCAACCAACAGCAACATCCCTATTCCCACTTCACACCACGACACAGCACTAGGTCTGGGACAACCAGAGAAAAGATTCAGTCTTGGGCTGTGTCTGAACAGAAGCCTACACTGGCAGCGTGTCAGACCCCTGTAAGCACACAAGCCCCATTTACTTTGGCACTCCCCTCCTTTGGGGCAAAAGACCCAGTATAGCGAGGAGGAAAAACACATACTTAAAGGGAACAGAACTGGTCTGAACTCCGCCTCAGGGTTTTCATCTACCGATGTGGGAGCAAACTCCACCCCCAACAGGGCAGCTACAGCCAAGGAGCAGAAAGGAAGTCCCACCTCATACCCTGCATAGACCTTTTTGTGATCACAAAAGATATCAAATTGCAAGCCAATCCTGAGGAAAAAACAACAAAACCGCAATCTCTCAGACTTTGGACTATACTACAAATCTACACTAACAAAAACAGCATGGTATTGGCACAAAAATAAACACATAGATCAATGGAATAGAAACAGAGCCTAGAAAGAAACCCACAAACCTACAATCAATTAATCTATATATATAAAGGAGGCAAGAATATACAGTGGAGAAAACTCAGTTTCTTCAATGAGTGGTATTGGGAAAACTGGAGAGCCACATGTAAAACAATGAAGTTAGAACATTTCCTCACATCATACACAAGAATAAACTCAAAATGATTTAATGATTTAAATGTAAGACATGAAACCATAAAAATCCTAGAACAGAACACAGGTGAAACACTCTGATAGAAATTATAGCAATTTTTTTTCTTGTATCATTCTCTTACGGCAAAAGAATTAAAAGCAAAAGTAAACAAATGGAACCTAATAAAACTTAAAAACTTCTGCACAGAGAAGGAAACCTTGACAAAACAAAAAGACAATCTATGCAATGGGAAAAAAATATTTGCAAATGATGTGACTGACAAAGGGTTAACATCCAAAATATATGAAAAAAAACAAACAAGAAAACATATTGCAGCGGGGTTTAGCAGTGGCCATTGGTGGCACTTACTCAAACAGCACCACAGAGGCAGCCCAGTCCTCTGGTAGCAGTCCAACCACTTGAACCCTTGCAACCAACAGCAACATCCCTATTCCCACTTCACACCACGACACAGCACTAGGTCTGGGACAACCAGAGAAAAGATTCAGTCTTGGGCTGTGTCTGAACAGAAGCCTACACTGGCAGCGTGTCAGACCCCTGTAAGCACACAAGCCCCATTTACTTTGGCACTCCCCTCCTTTGGGGCAAAAGACCCAGTATAGCGAGGAGGAAAAACACATACTTAAAGGGAACAGAACTGGTCTGAACTCCGCCTCAGGGTTTTCATCTACCGATGTGGGAGCAAACTCCACCCCCAACAGGGCAGCTACAGCCAAGGAGCAGAAAGGAAGTCCCACCTCATACCCTGCATAGACCTTTTTGTGATCACAAAAGATATCAAATTGCAAGCCAATCCTGAGGAAAAAACAACAAAACCGCAATCTCTCAGACTTTGGACTATACTACAAATCTACACTAACAAAAACAGCATGGTATTGGCACAAAAATAAACACATAGATCAATGGAATAGAAACAGAGCCTAGAAAGAAACCCACAAACCTACAATCAATTAATCTATATATATAAAGGAGGCAAGAATATACAGTGGAGAAAACTCAGTTTCTTCAATGAGTGGTATTGGGAAAACTGGAGAGCCACATGTAAAACAATGAAGTTAGAACATTTCCTCACATCATACACAAGAATAAACTCAAAATGATTTAATGATTTAAATGTAAGACATGAAACCATAAAAATCCTAGAACAGAACACAGGTGAAACACTCTGATAGAAATTATAGCAATTTTTTTTCTTGTATCATTCTCTTACGGCAAAAGAATTAAAAGCAAAAGTAAACAAATGGAACCTAATAAAACTTAAAAACTTCTGCACAGAGAAGGAAACCTTGACAAAACAAAAAGACAATCTATGCAATGGGAAAAAAATATTTGCAAATGATGTGACTGACAAAGGGTTAACATCCAAAATATATAAACAGCTCATATAACTTAATATTTTTAAAAAATTAATCAAAGCATGCAGGAAACCTAAATAGACATTTTTTTCCAAAGACAGATGACCAACAGGCACATGAAGAGAGGATCAATACTGCTAATAACTAGAGAAATGCAAATCAAAACTACAATGAGCTATCACCTCACACCTGTTAGCATGGCTGTCACCAAAAAGCTACCAATAACAAATGATGGAGAGAATGTGGAGAAAAGGGAACCCTTGTACACTGTCAGTGGGAATGTAAATTGGCGCAGTCATTATGGAAAACAGTATGGAGGGTCCAGAAGAAACTAAAAATAGAACTACCATATAATCCAGTAATTCCACTCCTAGGTAAATATATGGGTGGAAAAAAAGATACATGCACTCCCAATATTCACAGCAGCACTGTTTACAATAGCCACAACATGCAAGCAATCCAAGTGCCCATCAACAGACAATTGGTTTAAGAAGATGTGATATGTACACACACACACAATAGAATATAACTCAGTCAATAAAAAAGAAGGAAATAATGCCATTTGCAATGTGGATGAAACAGAGAACATTATGCTTAGTGAAATGAGTAAAAGACAAATACTAAGTGAAACCACTTATGTGTGGAATATAAAAAAGAATATAGATGTATATATACACAAAATAGAAACAGAGTCACTGATACAGTCACTGATACTTCTCTCTTTGGTAATCACAAGATTGTGATTACCAAAGACAGAAGGGAAGCAGGGAGGGACAAACTAGGGATGTGGGATTAACAGATACAAACTACTATTTGATATATATATAAGTAACAAGCATATTCTGTACAGCACAGAAATTATAATTATCATAATACTCTATGATGGAATATAATCTGTAAAAACACTGAATCACTATGTTATATACCTGAAACTAACACAATAAATAAACTATACTTAAATTTTAAAAACCAAAAGAAATGCTTATATTAAAGACGAAAAAAAAGTTAACAGTGTCCAACTCAAGAAATTATCCTCTGTGTATATAGAAATGTAATTTATGAGAGAAGTGGTGACAGTCAGTACAGGAAATGTTTTTTTCAGTGAATTACACTGGGAAAATTGGTAGTCCATACACAGAAATAAATAAAAAAAGATCTCTAACTTAACACTATGCACAAAATGAATGTACATGATTCAAGACCTACTATAGGAACCAAAATTCCCCAACTTTTAAGAAAAAGAAAACACAGGAAAATGTCCTTATAACCTCAGGAAAATGAAGAATTTCTTAAATAAGCATAAACCAAAAAGGGAAAAATGGACATATGTTTGACTTAAATAAAAACTAAATTGCTGGGCTTCCCTTGTGGCTCAGCGGATAAGAACCTGTCTGCCAATGCAGGAGACTCAGGTTCGATCCCTGATCCGGGAAGATCCCACGTACCGCAGAGCACCTAAACCCACACATCAACAAAGACCCAGCACAGCCAAAAATAAATAAATAAAAGTTTGAAAAAAAAAAAACTAAATTGCTAACACAATACTGTAAGTCAACTATACTTCAATAAAAATGGTTTTTAAAAATCTAAATTGTTGTTCAGCAAAGAGAGTATATATAAAATGATTTCAAAAAGAAAATATTTGCAATATATATAATGAACATACAATCAGTATTCAAAATATAAAAATATAATAAAAAGAAAACAGCAGACAGTAGAAAAGGTGTAAAATATCTGAACGATGAAAAGGTGTAAAATATCTTTTTCTGATTCACAGAAAAAGAATCATGAATGGTGAATAAACATATGAAAGATGCACAAGTGCACTAGTAACTGGAACATGTACATACAACAACAATAGGATACTATTTCTCTACTTCTCATCCTCAGAATGGAAAATATTTTAGTCTGACCAATACCAAAAGTTGGCAAGGATATAGAGCAATGAAATTTTTAAACACTGCTGTAAGAATATAGATTAATACAATCACTACGGAAAACAATTTAGCAATGACTATTAAAGTTGCAAGTATGCACAGCCAATGACCCATCAGTTCCTTGCAGGATGCACCATGTTGAGAAATTCTGGAAATGTAAATTGGGAGATGTGTATAAGAACATTCAGAGCAGCAGAGAATATGATATGAAAATATCAGAAGCTACTTCAGAGTTTATAAACAAGAGAATGAATATAAAGTGGAATATTCACAAAAGAGAACATTGTAGATAGAACTGTTACTGAATTAGAGAGGTATATATCAATATGGATAAATCTCAAAAATGATTTTGACTAGAAGATGTAAGAAGCAACTCACTTACTACAGAATGATGCATTTATACAGAACTGCCTCTGCCAGCATCTGGCCCAGATCTGGGCATGTGACTGAAGTTCAGAAATGTTCAAATAACCTGAGAAGTAGTGCCCTTATTAACTATAGTTATAGAGAGGAGTCAAAAGTATTTTTATCCTTATTTTACAGAGTGGGAAAACTGAAGCCCAGGGAAAGGAGAATTTTATAAGATCTTCCAGTGCCATGTGGGAAAGAATGCATGACCCCTGGAAGTCACCTTCTTGCCCAAGTCTAGACACTGCGCACCTGACAGGTGTTCGTGCCCCACTGTGAGCTGACACAAATCATGTCATTCCTCATTAACTTCTTCTGGTCCGTCAAGAAGAGGAACTTGTACTGTTGATTGCAGACCTTGTTATCTATGATCTTGACAGCCACCTCCTGAAGACTGTAGGGGGACTGAGGAGTCACTGAAGAGAGAAAGATCCTGCCTTAACGTCTCTTCAGCTCTTTGGCACACCTCCGTCTTGGAGCTGTCCAGATTTATAATGTGGGAGCACATTATAAATAGGGACGTTTCCTAGGATAGTGGTTAATAAAGACCCCACTCCACAATCTGACTTTTGAAAAAGCCCAAGATGATTAAAAAGTCTAAGCTCCTGAGGGGCTCAGAACAACATCCAGGCACTAAATGAAGTCGAGGATAGATTATCCCAAACATTCAGGTTTCACTGAGTGGCTAAGCACTACTCCATGGTGACCTGCCAAAGTGGTAAGACTCTAAAGCCTAGAGTGGGCCATCCTCTGGAAGGCAGGACCTCACAAAGGCTCCTCAATTCTAGGACCTCAGAGTGACACCAACAGGGGGCAGGAATTATTGACACTCAAAGTAACAAGTGTGTACATGGGTACCCAATGCCTGGGCATCCCGAGACTAGGACCCTTGTGCCACCTGAAGACAGGGAACCCCATTAATAGACAAAGGTTAATTTCCTTCCAGGCTATAAGCTAAGAGCTTGACCCTGAATTTAACTTAACTTTGGGAGCTGAAGTCCATGCACATTACAGGTATCATTTACACCAGGGTGCTGTATACATACTCCCATCAACAGAGCTCAGGACGGTGTGCAGCATATTTAGGTGCTCAGGAAATGTTTGCTGATGGAGTGAATGAGTGAATAAAGGAATGGGATGGAGGAGCCCATGGTGGAGCTGTCTTTTGAAGGGGCAGGTATCTTGGGACCTCAACCTGCCTTCACTTACCATTAGTATCCATTCTTCGCCACCCAAGCATCCAGCACAGGGATCCAAGAGATGGCTTGAGTCTGGGATTAGGTAGACAGACAGGCCGGACGAGGGGGGACCAGGAGACAGTGTCCCTGAGCTTCAGGAGGGCAAGATCCTGAGACAGGTTAGCAAAATCCTCGTGAATCACGACGCGAGTGACTGGGAGTTCAGTACCATTTTCTGAGAGGTGTTGAACTCCCATCTTCACGGAGTATGACGAGGGCTCCTTGGACCTGCAGAGTCATGGGCAGGAGGCAGATCGCCAGCAGTGAGGTCAAACATGGAGTGGGTGGAGAGAGACAGGTTGAGCACAGGGCTACCCATCCAGGCCCCTACTCCCAGATCCCCAGATTCAAGCCAGAGAGCAAAACCCCCGGGACCGCTGGCCACCCTGACTGACCTCTGTAAACAGTGCGCAGCTGTAAGGACCCACTGGTGGTGGATGAGAGAGCCGCTGCATATGTTCATGCCCAGGAATAGGATGCTCACCTGCCATGGCCACTTGCCTACCTCCACTAGCTTCCCCTTCACATTCTTGCAGGAGATATTAGTCTGACCACAACCCTGGAACCAGGACCCTTAGGAAAAAAAAAAAGAGGGGCCATGCCAGCCCCATGTAGACTCTCAGGCAGTAAAGGGTAGCTCTCAGACTTCCAGCCATCATGAGCAGCCACATGCACATGGCCCCACCCTCAAAGTGGCAACCAAAGGTCTTAGAGGCGGCAGGAGCCCCATGTTATAAAGAGAGCCTCCAAACAGTGGGGACCAGACAACCCCTCCAGGCTTGTTCCAACCCAGCAGCCCAGGGGTCATCCCTTCTCCCTTGTCAACACAAGCAGTGGGAATGACAAAAGAGAGTCATCTGAGGGGTAAGTGCCGGTCAAGCAGTAAGTGATGACACACAATGAGCAGGGCAGCTCGTCAGCTCTAGCCAGGAAGGGGTGGACAGTGAGGTCACCCCTGTGACCATTCCTGGGAATGAGCAGAGATACTTGTCAGCCCCCTCCTTGCCCCTCACTGGCCCCAGCAGCAGGAGTGCAAGGAGACCAAGCTGCAGTGAACTGACTCTGGGACTGAGATTTTGAATTGAACTGTCTTGGTCTGCTGTCTAATAACTGAACATCACTGAGGATGGGAAAAGGAGAAATTCTGTAGCAGAGGTTGGAGATTGAGATTAAAAATAAAAATGTTTTCTTATGTATAGCCTGCTGTCAAGTTCAGCCTGGCCGAGAAGCCATCACAGGGTCACAGAACTCCTCATACAGGCACACCCACACATGTGTTCACACGATCTCAAGCAGACGTGGTTCCAGGAAGTGTTTCCCTAAGCAGTTCAGCATGCAGTGCGAACGGGAGCTTCAGGAACTCAGCAGCAGCAAGCGAGGAATCTCAGTTCCTTGCTTGGGAACGGGGGAAAGTGGGGAGCGGTGGTGCTGGTGGAGAGGATGCAACAAGAAACAGCCCAGGCTAATAATCTACTGTGACCCATACACATGAGCAGAAACACCTACTGGGCCCTGCCTCATAGCCATCCCTCAGAGGGTCCCAAACCACTGATGTCTGGTCTTGTTTCACCGTGTCCCAGGGATCCTGGTACTGCCATCAGATGGGGGTCGCCTGGTCGCCTTTACCCTCAACCAGTGGCTTCCACAGGGATCTGCAGACACCCAAATGAACCCCAACATCCCCATTTTTGGGAAGCCTTCCTGCATTTACTGTCCAGCCCCATGTAGACTCTCAGGCAGTAAAGGGTAGCTCTCAGACTTCCAGCCATCATGAGCAGCCACATGCACATGGCCCCACCCTCAAAGTGGCAACCAAAGGTCTTAGAGGCGGCAGGAGCCCCATGTTATAAAGAGAGCCTCCAAACAGTGGGGACCAGACAACCCCTCCAGGCTTGTTCCAACCCAGCAGCCCAGGGGTCATCCCTTCTCCCTTGTCAACACAAGCAGTGGGAATGACAAAAGAGAGTCATCTGAGGGGTAAGTGCCGGTCAAGCAGTAAGTGATGACACACAATGAGCAGGGCAGCTCGTCAGCTCTAGCCAGGAAGGGGTGGACAGTGAGGTCACCCCTGTGACCATTCCTGGGAATGAGCAGAGATACTTGTCAGCCCCCTCCTTGCCCCTCACTGGCCCCAGCAGCAGGAGTGCAAGGAGACCAAGCTGCAGTGAACTGACTCTGGGACTGAGATTTTGAATTGAACTGTCTTGGTCTGCTGTCTAATAACTGAACATCACTGAGGATGGGAAAAGGAGAAATTCTGTAGCAGAGGTTGGAGATTGAGATTAAAAATAAAAATGTTTTCTTATGTATAGCCTGCTGTCAAGTTCAGCCTGGCCGAGAAGCCATCACAGGGTCACAGAACGCCTCATACAGGCACCCCCACACATGTGTTCACACGATCTCAAGCAGACGTGGTTCCAGGAAGTGTTTCCCTAAGCAGTTCAGCATGCAGTGCGAACGGGAGCTTCAGGAACTCAGCAGCAGCAAGCGAGGAATCTCAGTTCCTTGCTTGGGAACGGGGGAAAGTGGGGAGCGGTGGTGCTGGTGGAGAGGATGCAACAAGAAACAGCCCAGGCTAATAATCTACTGTGACCCATACACATGAGCAGAAACACCTACTGGGCCCTGCCTCATAGCCATCCCTCAGAGGGTCCCAAACCACTGATGTCTGGTCTTGTTTCACCGTGTCCCAGGGATCCTGGTACTGCCATCAGATGGGGGTCGCCTGGTCGCCTTTACCCTCAACCAGTGGCTTCCCACAGGGATCTGCAGACACCCAAATGAACCCCAACATCCCCATGGAGTTCTGTCTGCCTTGACCTCTCATTGCTCCATTCCTGTCCATGTCTCCGTCCACTGGCTTGCTGTCTTATGTTCTGTCTCCCTCAAGGTGGGATGGCCACATTTCCAACCTTTCTCATATATTGTAGTGGGTTCATGGCTACCAAGGAGGGAACTGATAACTCTGGGAGGCCGGGTTGGCTTTGCTTCTGAGCTACAACTGTAGTAGGTTCCTCAGTTTCAAAGAACAGCACTCCTTAGAACTCATGTCTGGGACAACACTGACGCTTGATCTCTTTCCCTAAAATCTTATGCAAGATTTGCAAGATTCAGCCTGGAGATGCCAGCACCAAGTACAGTAGCTGAATCTGGAGGGAGCCAGGATGGATTCATTTGAGGGCATGAGATGTTGCAGATCAATCTTATCATAGGCACGGTGGTACCATTCCATTCACGGGGGACACTCAGTGGCTCAAACAGACCACTGCAGATCACCTCCACCCCTTCCTGGAGTTGCAGAGTCCAAGCACTCCCACTCACAAGCTATATTCTGATGTCACCACTTGCACTCACACAGGGTGATGGGGACACGTGTCTTAGCTCATGACCTCCAGCCCTACAAGGTCACAACCCCTCTCCCCTACATCATCACAGGCACAGCTGTCAACTTAAAGGAGTCATGCACTTCCTCACCAGCCCCAAATGTCACGGATGCCTGAGGATAGCACAAAGTAGGACGGCACTCATTCATTTAGTCCCTCTCTCAAGGAACTGGTCTGGAAAGGTGAAAGGAAAAAGGACAAAGCCCCTACATTGGGGGACACGTCCCTACTAACAGATGCCACACCAGTCTGTTTTCTGCCAAGGCACAGAAAGGGCAGCTGGCAGGTGACCTGAACCAGGGCTGCCACCACAAGATTACATGTGAGCAGTTAGGGTGGGAGCCCAGAGACTCTGTCACATGAAGTTCAAAACTTACTACCCCCGAGAGTCTATTGAGAATTGGTATTGAATCCTGGCTCCACAAGTATTTAGTTCTCTGAGCCATAGGTTCCTATTGTGAAATGGTCCACCGCATGGGGTGCTGAGACATAAGCCATGTGAATTATGCCTTACGTGGGGCAAGCAGTCACCCACATATCACATTGTCCTCAGTACAAGTCCTAATTCACTGAGCCCGTGCCTCCCAGACAGTATCATCTGTTCCATGGATATTAGTTTTCTTTCATTTTAATAAGACAGTTCTTCATTTCACAGTCACCTGCAAACAGGAACTGCCTTAGCACTGTGTGGGTACCTAGGCTTGGCACACCATGCAGTCTGGTAAGGAGGTGCCCGTCAGGAACAAATGGAGGCCCTTCAGGCATGAGGACAGCTGACATGGGCACCCAGGCAAAAAGAGCCCCCCTGCCTCTCTGCCATGTTCCCAAAGCCCTACCTTCAACAAAGAGGTTACTGCCAGCCCTGGGAGAAGGAAATGGAGCTGAGAGGCCCCGAAGATCTCCCTGCCCACAAGCCATAGCAAGCAAGGGAATGGCTCTTGCTCATTCTCATAATGGGACTTGGGGTCAGGGTGGGGCAGCACATCTCCACAGTGTGAGAATTCTAGAACTCATGGTTTGTTTATGCAGCAGGAAGTGGGGCAGTAGCAGGAAGCTAAGGAGACAGTGTGGTCCTGGCCATGGCCTGTCAGGGCTGTGATGTACTGCTGCTGCCAAATGTCTCTCTCAACAGGTGCACCTGTTGCCGAGCCCTGAGCCTGTGACAGCACATGGGGTCTGGCCCATGAGAGTGCGTCTTGGGCTCAGCGTTGGCCTTGATGATGCCTCTGGGTGCCTAACTCCATGCCTGTGACAGTGCAAGGTATCTGGCTTGTGACAGTGCCTCCTCCCTGGCCTGTGAGGAGCGCCCTCAAATCCCTTCTCATGGCTCCCCTGGAGGTATGGACACGATGCTCTGACAGAGGGATGACTAGTTCATGCTGAGACTGAGCTGGAACTGGAGTTTTCCTTTTTCCCCACAGTATCTGCATTTTTAAGGGAACAGCTCATGGGTGGAGGAGGGTGAGCTGTTTGGGGCCTAGAAGGCAAACCTAGGAGGAAGCAGTTTGCAGGCCTTGGTCTTCATGAATCAGCAAAATGAGTGACATCTTGGGACCCTCCTCACCACTCCATTTAAGTCCCCACCCCAAGAATCCTATGTTCCTTACACTGTGCAGGAGGACAACTCACTCCTGCTTCACCCCACTGCCAGTGTTGTCAACATGGAGTAATGAGACTGCTGCTCGTTACACTGCTGCAGGAGATGGACTGGGGCCAGCACTGTGGAAAACTCTGGAATCATTTAGTAAAGCAGAAAATGTGCCTCCCTCACAACCTGCAGGTCCATTCCATGTCGTGCGCCCTGGAAACACCAGGCACATATGTAGCAGGAAAGGCATGTAAGATGGTTGACAGCAGCACTGTTGAGTACAGTCACAAATGAAAACCCACCAGCTGCCATGTTCCCAAAGCCCTACCTTCAACAAAGAGGTTACTGCCAGCCCTGGGAGAAGGAAATGGAGCTGAGAGGCCCGAAGATCTCCTGCCCACAAGCCATAGCAAGCAAGGGAATGGCTCTTGCTCATTCTCATAATGGGACTTGGGGTCAGGGTGGGGCAGCACATCTCCACAGTGTGAGAATTCTAGAACTCATGGTTTGTTTATGCAGCAGGAAGTGGGGCAGTAGCAGGAAGCTAAGGAGACAGTGTGGTCCTGGCCATGGCCTGTCAGGGCTGTGATGTACTGCTGCTGCCAAATGTCTCTCTCAACAGGTGCACCTGTTGCCGAGCCCTGAGCCTGTGACAGCACATGGGGTCTGGCCCATGAGAGTGCGTCTTGGGCTCAGCGTTGGCCTTGATGATGCCTCTGGGTGCCTAACTCCATGCCTGTGACAGTGCAAGGTATCTGGCTTGTGACAGTGCCTCCTCCCTGGCCTGTGAGGAGCGCCCTCAAATCCCTTCTCATGGCTCCCCTGGAGGTATGGACACGATGCTCTGACAGAGGGATGACTAGTTCATGCTGAGACTGAGCTGGAACTGGAGTTTTCCTTTTTCCCCACAGTATCTGCATTTTTAAGGGAACAGCTCATGGGTGGAGGAGGGTGAGCTGTTTGGGGCCTAGAAGGCAAACCTAGGAGGAAGCAGTTTGCAGGCCTTGGTCTTCATGAATCAGCAAAATGAGTGACATCTTGGGACCCTCCTCACCACTCCATTTAAGTCCCCACCCCAAGAATCCTATGTTCCTTACACTGTGCAGGAGGACAACTCACTCCTGCTTCACCCCACTGCCAGTGTTGTCAACATGGAGTAATGAGACTGCTGCTCGTTACACTGCTGCAGGAGATGGACTGGGGCCAGCACTGTGGAAAACTCTGGAATCATTTAGTAAAGCAGAAAATGTGCCTCCCTCACAACCTGCAGGTCCATTCCATGTCGTGCGCCCTGGAAACACCAGGCACATATGTAGCAGGAAAGGCATGTAAGATGGTTGACAGCAGCACTGTTGAGTACAGTCACAAATGAAAACCCACCAGCTGCCATCAAAGGCAGGATGAATGCACAGAATATTTAAGAACAATGAGAACAGAGCGACATGGTAAATCTCAAAAAACATACTGTTGAAAGAAGTCAAACACCAAAAGGCACATATTGCATGAGATTCAAAAATACGCAGCATCAACTATTTTTAGGGATTGCTAAGTCACTTCAGTCATGTCTGACTCTTTGTGACCCCATGGACTGTATCCCACCAGGCTCCTCTGTCTATGGGATCCTCCAGGCAAGAATACTGGATTGGGTTGCCATGCCCTCCTCCAGCGGATCTTCTCAACCCAGGGATCAAACCCATGTCTCTTATGTCTCTTGTATTGGCAGGTGGGTTCTTTACTACTGAGCAATCAGGGAATACATGGTACAAAAATCAAGAGAATGAGTAGTCCTACAATTAGATTGCCTCTGAGAGAAAGAGGGAGAGAGAGAGAGAAGAAGAAAAATTCAGAGAAGCAAAGTCCAAAACCCTCTCTACTGCCTCTGTGGAAAGTAATGCTCTGGGCAGCATCTAAAGATGTAATCCAGGATACAAGCTTTAAATAGAAAAACAAAGTTACTTTATGTTGAAAAAAGATACAAATCATAATATCAAGGGTGTTCCTGGTGGCTCAGTGGTAAAGAATTCACCTACAATGCAAATTTCTCCCTGGGTCAGGAAGATCTCCTGGAGAAGAAAATGGCAACCCACTCCAGTATTCTTGCTGGGATAATCCCATGGACAGAGAAGCCTGGCAGGCTACAGTCCATGGGGCAGCTAGAATTAGACACAAACTAAGTGACTAAACCACCACCATGTAATGTCAAAGTTCCATTCATCAATAACATAACATCAGACATAGTGATACACAAGAAATAGGAAAACCTCCCTGGAGAGGGAGAGTTTTCTCTACCTTTGAGAGAGGGAACATCTATCAAAGTCAACCACATACTAGACTACTAAGAAAACCACAGTAGCTTCCCTGAAAGTGAAACTAGTCTGGGCCATATTTTTAACTATGATGCAATGAACAAGGATTTAATAACAATGAATTAAGTGTGAAAAAACAAATGATTTGAAAATCTTAAAAATAAAGTTGGTTAACTTATTTCAGGGAAATAAAAACATTCTATCCACTATTTAGAAGATACTAGGAACTAAAGCAATGCATTAAAAAAAAAATGATTGTATATATTCAAGGAAAATCCATACTCTAAATGTATTTACTATGGAATAACAAAGAATGAAATAAATTAAATATTTGAAGTAAAAAACTGTAGAAGGTACAAAATAACCCCAGGAAAATTTGCAGGAAGCATATATAAAATATAAAATTATATTCTAATCAATTACCACAGCAGAGTTAGGATCAAACTCTATCATCTGGATCTTTGTAAAAACAAATAATATTAAATAGGACAACAGGTATATTTTACACTGATAGGATTTAACCCATAAAGATGGTATAATAGGCATGAATCTTGCACTCCTTAACAATACAGCTTTCAAACATAAAGTAAGAATTGTTTGAATTCTTTAAGAATTCTTTCTGTTCTTTGCGAACACAGTCTTTGTTGCCAAATATGTGTGTGCTTGTCTGTATGTATGTTTTTCAGGATGTCACATCTTCTTCTTCATTAGGCAAATCCTTTTTAATGCACAATATGAAAAAATAATATAACAATCTCTAGGGCTTCCCCTGGTGGTCCAGTGGGTAAAGACACCGCCTTGCAGTGCAAGGGGCGCGGGTTCCATCCCTGGTCTGGGAAGATCCCACGTGCTGCGGAGCGGCTGGACTGATGTGTCCAATTATTGAGCCAGAGCTCTGGAGTGCGTGCGCCCAGAGCCGGTGCTCTGCGACGACAGTGGCCACCATGATGGGAGGCCCACAGGAGCCAAAGAACAAAGATGGATGAAAATAGAGAAATGAAAGACCAATAGAAGTGGCCCACCCATCCCCCTCCCTCCCCACCCCACCCTCCAAAAGATAAAAGAAAAATCTCTGTTTCCCATAAATTGTAGAATTTTTAGTATCAGTTTTTAGTATGATTATCTATCAGTAGTCCCATTGATTATGATAGTTCTCCTCCTCTGCTTCTTTAAAAATAATCAATGTTCTTTACCTTCCAGAAAAGAAGTAGCCTTAATTCTCATGATAAACTTCTCAGAAATCAATAGACTTATAGACATAAAATATCCGAAGTGTTTGGAGGAGTTGAATAACACAATCAACAAGCCTGATGCAATCAGTTATAGTTAGAACTCTTGTTTCAAAACATCTATTTTTGTTTCACATACACATGAAATACTCAATAAAAATGACCAAATACCAGGCACAAAGAAAACTTCAATAAATCCCCCTATCCCTCTCCCGAACTATCTGTCAGAAGATGAAAGAACACATACATAGAACTTTGAAATTAAAAAGTAATATAGAGTCAGTCCTAATGAGGTGAATAAACCTAGAACCTATCAAAAAGAGTGAAGTCAGGAAGACAAAGATAAATATTGTATACTGACACATATCTGATAATTTACCATAAAGGGCATGAATCTTGCACTCCTTAACAATACAGCTTTCAAACATAAAGTAAGAATTGTTTGAATTCTTTAAGAATTCTTTCTGTTCTTTAGAACACAGTCTTTGTTGCCAAATATGTGTGTGCTTGTCTGTATGTATGTTTTTCAGGATGTCACATCTTCTTCTTCATTAGGCAAATCCTTTTTAATGCACAATATGAAAAAATAATATAACAATCTCTAGGGCTTCCCCTGGTGGTCCAGTGGGTAAAGACACCGCCTTGCAGTGCAAGGGGCGCGGGTTCCATCCCTGGTCTGGGAAGATCCCACGTGCTGCGGAGCGGCTGGACTGATGTGTCCAATTATTGAGCCAGAGCTCTGGAGTGCGTGCGCCCAGAGCCGGTGCTCTGCGACGACAGTGGCCACCATGATGGGAGGCCCACAGGAGCCAAAGAACAAAGATGGATGAAAATAGAGAAATGAAAGACCAATAGAAGTGGCCCACCCATCCCCCTCCCTCCCCACCCCACCCTCCAAAAGATAAAAGAAAAATCTCTGTTTCCCATAAATTGTAGAATTTTTAGTATCAGTTTTTAGTATGATTATCTATCAGTAGTCCCATTGATTATGATAGTTCTCCTCCTCTGCTTCTTTAAAAATAATCAATGTTCTTTACCTTCCAGAAAAGAAGTAGCCTTAATTCTCATGATAAACTTCTCAGAAATCAATAGACTTATAGACATAAAATATCCGAAGTGTTTGGAGGAGTTGAATAACACAATCAACAAGCCTGATGCAATCAGTTATAGTTAGAACTCTTGTTTCAAAACATCTATTTTTGTTTCACATACACATGAAATACTCAATAAAAATGACCAAATACCAGGCACAAAGAAAACTTCAATAAATCCCCCTATCCCTCTCCCGAACTATCTGTCAGAAGATGAAAGAACACATACATAGAACTTTGAAATTAAAAAGTAATATAGAGTCAGTCCTAATGAGGTGAATAAACCTAGAACCTATCAAAAAGAGTGAAGTCAGGAAGACAAAGATAAATATTGTATACTGACACATTCATCTGGAATCTAGAAAGATGGTACTAATGAATGTGTCTGCAGAGCAGCAATGGAGAGGCAGACATGGAGAACAGAATTATGGACACTGGGGTGAGGGAGGGGAACACGCTGTGGGACTAGGGGATCTCAAACAGGGGCTCTGTGGTGACCGGGAGGGGTGGGGTGGGGAGAGAGATGAGGGAGAGGCTTAGGAGGGGGCAGGCATATGTATACCTATGGTGGATTCAGGTTGATGTGTGGCAATAAACAAGAAATCGCTGTAAAAAAATAAATAAATAAAATGAATTAAAAGAATTTTAAAAAGTAATATAGAAATGAATGACAATGAGGTCAAACATCAAATAAGGTCAAAGTGAGACTCACAGGAAAGTTTATGGAATTAACTGAAAATATTAGAAACCAAAAAAGTTTATCAAAATGAATTCGGCATACTACTTAAAAAGAAGTCAGAAAAAGATAATAAATCCCCCCAAAGGGGAAGACTGGGTCATTAAAGCTAAAAGAAATTTCATGAGATAAAAACAAATAAAAATAAACACACTTGATCACTAAAGTCAAAAAGAAGTTTGTACCATTTAAGAGTTCCTTAGTAAAAGAAATTTCCACTTAAACAGGCTTAAAAATTCTGTATCCTCTCTTCAGTGATGGCAACTTCATTGTGAATTGGTCCCCGTACTGAAAAATGCTTGCCAGCATCCTTCTGTTTCCCCATCCACATTAAGAGAGAGAGAATGTACTTCTCTCCTCTAGCCATATCTTATGCTGACTAGATAACCCAAATGGGCTCAGGTGGCCGGGCACTGGACTATGCTAATTAGATCAAGCAAGTGAGACACCCACTTGAGAGCTGGGAGTGTAACAGCTTCTCCCTCAAGATGATGAGCAACATGGCAACAGGGCTGATCCCTGGGATCTGCAGTAACATGAGAGAAGGATGGCTGCCATAAAGCTAACCAACAATATTACATCAGGTGTTTCTCTGGAAAATACCTATCAAACAGACAAAAATTTGGCAAATCTAATCTTAAACTAATTAAGAAAAGTGAAAGTGTACGCATGCAAACAATATTAAAAATAGGAAAGGAGCCATAGGTTCAAATTTTATGAATCTGTTTGAAATATTAAAATCTAGGCTAAATTGATTTTTTACTAAAATTAATTCAAAAGAGATGAGAAATCCATCCATCCCAATAACTACGAAAGATTTTGCATTTTTTTCCCCCATCATTCCTCTTTTTTATTTTTATATTTATTTTCATCCATCTTTTATTCTTGGGGCATGTGTGAGCCCGCCATTGCAGTGGTTTCTCTCATTGCAGAGCAACAGCTCTGCGCACGTGTGCTCCAGAGTGCTGGCTCGTAATTGGACACACCGGCCCAGCTGCTCCACAGCATGTGGGATCTTCCTGGGCCAGGGATCAAACCAGTGCCCCTTGCACTACCAGGCGGACTCTCTACCCACTGGACCACCAGTGGAAGCCTGATCTTTTTTTTAATAGTCAGAGATGTATCCCATTAAAAAAAGGCATCAGGACCAGTGAGTTTTATGTGTACAATCTACCAAACGTAAGGAACAGATAATGCTGGTTACATAAACTGCTCTGGGGCACAGGAAAATACTAGAAAGCTCCTCAACATGCTTTAAGAGGCTAGCATAGTATTGGTACTAAGGGCAGAACAAAAAAGAAAACTGTAGGCCAGTTCAGCAATGGCACAAAAATTCTAAACAGAATGATAGAAAAATGAATCCAGAGAATATTATACAATTTACCTAAGAAATCTCCTGGAGATCTAGTAATGTATTTCACTATGTAAACAAATTTAATAAGAATAATCATTTTAATAGTTCACAACTGTGTTACCAGGGCCCAAAACAGTACCTGGCACAGAGGAAAGACCCAATAAATATCTGTGGAATGAATAAAGGAATGAAGTCAGCATATATACCCCCACCATTATTGCTATTAATTCACACTGTACTGGAGTCTCCAGCACAGAAAAATAAAAAGAAATAAATGGTGTGACTTTCAAAAAGGACAAGAGGTAGCTGTCACCATTTTAGGAGATTTGATTACCCCAAAGTAAGCCAACAGAATCAATAAAAACTACTGAATTAAATATACAGTTTTGCAAGATGACTGGGAATCAAGATCACTATTTAATCCATCTGCAGCTTTAAAACACCTAATACATAGAATGCTTTTAAATGTAATGGAAAAGATACCATCCCTAACAAACATAACCAAAATTTGTAAACTACTTAGAAATAAACTCAGTATTTTTCCAGGCATCCATGAATAGAACAGCAAAAAAGAATGCTTTTAAATGAATAAAACGTGACATTTTTTCCCATCATTCCTCTTTTTTATTTTTATATTTATTTTCATCCATCTTTTATTCTTGGGGCATGTGTGAGCCCGCCATTGCAGTGGTTTCTCTCATTGCAGAGCAACAGCTCTGCGCACGTGTGCTCCAGAGTGCTGGCTCGTAATTGGACACACCGGCCCAGCTGCTCCACAGCATGTGGGATCTTCCTGGGCCAGGGATCAAACCAGTGCCCCTTGCACTACCAGGCGGACTCTCTACCCACTGGACCACCAGTGGAAGCCTGATCTTTTTTTTAATAGTCAGAGATGTATCCCATTAAAAAAAGGCATCAGGACCAGTGAGTTTTATGTGTACAATCTACCAAACGTAAGGAACAGATAATGCTGGTTACATAAACTGCTCTGGGGCACAGGAAAATACTAGAAAGCTCCTCAACATGCTTTAAGAGGCTAGCATAGTATTGGTACTAAGGGCAGAACAAAAAAGAAAACTGTAGGCCAGTTCAGCAATGGCACAAAAATTCTAAACAGAATGATAGAAAAATGAATCCAGAGAATATTATACAATTTACCTAAGAAATCTCCTGGAGATCTAGTAATGTATTTCACTATGTAAACAAATTTAATAAGAATAATCATTTTAATAGTTCACAACTGTGTTACCAGGGCCCAAAACAGTACCTGGCACAGAGGAAAGACCCAATAAATATCTGTGGAATGAATAAAGGAATGAAGTCAGCATATATACCCCCACCATTATTGCTATTAATTCACACTGTACTGGAGTCTCCAGCACAGAAAAATAAAAAGAAATAAATGGTGTGACTTTCAAAAAGGACAAGAGGTAGCTGTCACCATTTTAGGAGATTTGATTACCCCAAAGTAAGCCAACAGAATCAATAAAAACTACTGAATTAAATATACAGTTTTGCAAGATGACTGGGAATCAAGATCACTATTTAATCCATCTGCAGCTTTAAAACACCTAATACATAGAATGCTTTTAAATGTAATGGAAAAGATACCATCCCTAACAAACATAACCAAAATTTGTAAACTACTTAGAAATAAACTCAGTATTTTTCCAGGCATCCATGAATAGAACAGCAGAATAAATGGAGACATACCCAAACCGGCCTGCTGATGCAGAAGACACAAGAGATGCAGGTTCAATCCCTGGGTCAGGAAGATCCCCTGGAGTAGGAAAAGGCAACCCACTCCAGTATTCCTTCCTGGAAAATTCCATTGACAGAGGAGCCTGGTGGGCTACAGTCCAATGGGCCGCAAAGAGTCAAGATACGACTAAGGAACTGAACACACACACCATATTCCTGGTTAGGGACTCAACATTGTAAAAATGACAGTTGTCCTCAAATTATTCTATCTGTTTAATTTTAATTCAAATACCAATAATTTTAATTAAAACTGACATACTTTAAAGTTTATTTGAAAGGCAAACTTTGTATATTAGCCTTTTGTTGTTGTTGTTGTTAAGAAGAGAGCTTTTGCTGCCACTTAACAAAACATAGCATGAAGCTGGTTGAAATAGTACAGTATTAGCTCAGGGACAGACAAACAGATGAATGGGAAATAATAGAGACTTCAAAAACATACCCACAGGGCTTCCCTGGTGGTCCAGTGGGTAAGGACACCGCCTTGCAGTGCAAGGGGCGCCAGTTCCATCCCTGGCCTGGGAAGATCCCACATGCCGCGGAGCGGCTGGACCCATGTGTCCAATTACCGAGCCGGAGCTCTGGAGCGCATGCGCCCAGTGCCAGTGCTCTGCAACAATAGATGCCACCGCGATGGGAGGCCCACATGGACCAAAGAACAAAGATGGCTGAAAATAGACAAATGAAAGACCAGTGGAAGTGGCCCGCCCACCCCCCTCCCTCCCCACCCCCGCCAAAATAAAAATAAAAAAATAAAAAAACATACCCACAAATATACTGGAATTTTGTTATTATAAATGTGGACATTCAAATCAGCAGGAACAGGATGGACTCTACAAGAAACAGTAGTAGAGGCTGACCTCACACTATACATAAACAAATTCCAAATGGATTACAGCTGCACATAAAAAACCAAATTTACCAAAATATTAAATATGTGAATATAGCCTTATAATCTGGAGATGGAGTAAGCCGAGTTAAGCAAGCCACAAAATCCATAAACAAAGTAGACTAACTGACTTCATGTAATAATTGTTTTTAAAGTCTTTACAGGCAAATTACCCTACTATTCCACATATTTCTAAAATGTGGCAATAACTGGAGAAAATATTTGCAAAATAATTGACAAAAGCTTAATATTCAGGACTTCCCTGGTGGTACAGTGGATAAGAATCCACCTGCTAACACAGGAGACACAGCTTCAATCCCTGGTCTGGGAAGATTCCACAGGGCCACGGAGCAACTAAGCCTAAGAACTGCAGTGAATGAAGCCTGTGTGCCTAGAGCCTGTGCTCTGCCACAAGAGAAACCATCCCAAGAGAAGTTCATGCACTACAAAGAAGAGTAGCCCCCACACGCCCAAACTAGAGAAAGCCCGCGCACTGCAATGGAAGACTCAACACAACCATAAATAAGTTTACAAAAAGCTAAATATTCAGAGCCAACTCAATGGAAAAGACCCTGAGGCTGGGAAAGATTGAGGACAGGAGGAGAAGAGGGTGACACATGATAAAATGGTTCGATAGTATCACCAACTCAATGGACATGAGTTTGAGAAAACTGGAAGATAGTGAGGGACAGGGAAGCCTGGTGTGCTTCAGTCCATGGGGTGGCAAAGAGTCAGATATGACTGAGTGACTGAACAACAACAATAAAAAATATTTAAAGAGAAAGGTCATCCATGAGAAAAAGATAAGCAACCTCATTACTGTAAAAGGCACATGAACAAAGGATTTATTATGGAAAGGTACATATTTTTTTTCAACAAACACATGAAAAGGTTTATTCTTCCAATTAAGAAATGCAAATTAAAACAGCAATGATATAGCTTTCTACCATTAGATGGTCAGACTTTTTGAAATTATACCCATTTTTTAGCAAAAATAGGAAACATCATTTTTGTGTACTATAGGTTTAAATGTATATTGGTTCAGTTTGGGGGAGGAGTAAATTGTATAAATAGTATTCATCCAAAATCACTACATTTGTGTTTCCTTTGATGGTCCTCCCCTGAATATACTCCTAGGAAGACAACTGCAGAAATGCTGCAGTGTGTCCTCCCCCATTTCAGCCCCAACCATGCAGGAATAGATTCATGGCAACATGCTGCAATGCTGACAAGTCAGAAAGAGCCGAAATCCTGATGCTGGTTAAATAACATGCACACATCCACATGGTCCACATGAAATCATGTAAAATTATGAACAGTTCCAGGTACTGACACAGAAAGGTTTTCAAGGCATATAGCTTTTTCCAAATGGAAGCTATTAATAACAGATATATAAGATTTTGTTTAAGAAAATCATAAAGGTATTTAAGGATGCTAACAATGATTACTTTTGAGGAGGGCAGCAGCATTACTGCCGGGGGTTAATGAGCAAGGGGGGATCTTCACATGTATTTCTGATTTTTTTTCTTGGTAAATCACAAAATTCAGATACTGCTTTTATGGTTTTTAATTTTTAAAAATGTAAGAGGGGAACTTTTGTAATCAGTCTTTTATATGCAATTTTTGAAAAGCTGATTTGGGGGCTTCCCTGGTGGTCCAGTGGGTAAGGACACTGCCTTGCAGTGCAAGGGGCACCGGTTCGATCCCTGGCCTGGGAAGATCCCACGTGCCGCGGAGTAGCTGGACCGATGTGTCCAATTACTGAGCCGGAGCTCTGGAGAGCATGCACCCAGAGCCAGTGCTCTGCAACAACAGAGGCCACCGCAATGGGGGGCCCACACGGGCCAAAAGAACAAAGATGGATGAAACTAGACAAATGAAAGACCAATAGAAGTGGCCCGCCTGCTCCCCTCCCTCCCCACCCTACCCCCGCAAAATAAACAAACAAAAAAAAAGCTGATTTGGGGGCATGATATGTGGGTCTTTCCTCCTGTCATTTACTGTGCATGTCTCAATTGCTGCCCTCACACCCACTTTACAGTTGAGAAAACTGATGCCTCAGGACCAGGACCTTTCCCCAAAACCCAGCACAAGTGACACAGCACAAGCCATCAATCCCCACTCTGGGAAGCCTCCTGAGAATTAATTTCAGGAGGCCCTGCCCACCTACAATGCCCAATCCCCAGAACCACCCAGCAAAGAGAACAGAGCCAGCTGATGTTTTCACGAATTTAATCCTTGCTATCCTAGTCCCCAATTCCAGAGCCCTTCTAGGCCACACTTCCTTTCTCCTGGTCACTCAAGGCCAAGTCATCCACCACTTCCCTCCCCATTAGGAGGCCAAAGCTGGATTCAGTCTCCAAGGGGCCGTTCTTTCCCCATCTTGACTCTTGTTGAATACAGACCCATGACCTTGGTCTAACCTTGATCTGGTTTCATTTGGCAAAGACAAAGCACGAAGAAGGGAGAGCGGAGATCAGGGGCCCATCTGGGGCTGCAGCAGCCAGGACAGGAGTAGGAGCCAGGCAGAGGCGCAGAAAACTGAGAGAACCCCATTGTTTATTTGCTTCTTGATCCATTTGCTGTATTTGGAGACACGGGTGTACACGCCTGGATTATGTACTTTGGCGCAGGCCTTTTCCCAGGACAAAACCCCAGCAAGAATCCATTTGCCTTCGACTTCACAAGCCAGTGGACCCCCAGAATCCCCCTAGGCAAAGAGAAAAGAGTGATGGAGGCTCTGGGCCCAGCTGGGGCCCAAGGATTGGGGGACCCAGAATGCCCACCCACTAATTTCTGCTTGGAAGCTTCTTTCATTCCTTGAGGATCTCACTACATGGAATCCTCTTTCACTCTTCAACTGAGGATCCCATTCCAGAATACCAGGCAAAAATCAAAGTCACAGGGAAGGAAGATGAGAGCGGAGCTCTGCCTGATGATGACCAAGATGGAGGTCAAGCAAACCCCCCTCCCTGGGGAACTGCTCCTCTACCTTGAGTCATCCCAACAGGACAGCTGCCAGAACTTCCCAGAAACTCACATAGCACAGGTTTTCTCCATAATTGGTGGCACAAATCATGTCCTCTGTCACAAGTGGAACAACGTGGGGCATGTGGGACTTCTTGCGGTAAATCCGGTCACATCTCTTGTTGTCCATGATAAACACCTCAGCCTCCTGCAGCTCTGGAGTTAGCGTGGAGTTGGCTGTGGAGTAGCCCAGTGGGGTGAGAACTGACTCCTCACCCTACTCAGCCCTGCCTCTTCCCAGGGTCTAGACACCTCCATCCTTGAGACTCAGCCATACCTCTTTGCATCTCCAGGCCCTCTTCCACTTGGCCCTTCCCCCGCAGTGTGGACCATGTCTGACAAGCACCTAACTCTATAAAGCTCTACTTCAAAACCCCTTTCTCTGGCAATCTTTTGCTTCTGAACCAAGCAGGCTACAATGCCAGTTTCCGTGCAACCACTGTGGAATTGAGACCCCAACCCTATGCTGCTTCTCTCCAGCCTCTGAGCTTTGTACTGGCTGTGCTCGCTGCTACCTGACACCCATTCCATCTCCTGGCATCTCAGGCAGACTCTACCCAGAGCTCACCCCAGACACTTCTCAATTTGCTTTCATGGTCACCTTCCAAAGTCTTTGCCTCTTTCCTTGTTGCTCTGTACCTCCACCCACAGTCAGCTATGAACTCCCTAGAGGCAGGGTATACATTCTCAGTGCCAAGGGTTTGGCATGTGGCAGATGCTGAACTCTGAAGTTTGCCAGCTGAATGAATAAGTGAATGAAATGATTAAGTGAATTTATGACTCCCTGACTCTGAGCTTCTGAAAGAGGCTTTCCTAGGCCTAAATGAAGTGACCATACCAACGGCGGTGGTGTAAACCATGGCAACAGTTCTTAAGTGAGGAGTAATCCTACCACATCCAAAGAACCAGGGGTCAGAGGTAACAGCCACGAGCTTCCTGACAACCACCATGATGGGACTCGGCATGCAAGACCCAGAAGCAATGGAGTGTACCCTCTGGGATACCACACCTCACCCTCGACCCCGTCCTCCTTACCTGAGAAGCGCTGTTTAACTTGGCCCCAACCAGTCACCCAGCACTGTGTCCCAACCTTCAGGCTGTAGTTGGGCTCTGGAAGGCAGATGAGCTGCACATTCTTGCTGACAGTGACAGGCCTACGAAGCTGGAGAAGGGCCACATCGCCCATGATGAAGGTCCGGCCCCAGAACTTGGGGTGCATAATGATGTCCCTCACGGGGATCAAGAGAATATGCGTGGTATTCGGGGGCTCCAGCTTGGAGGTGCCGAGAATCACTGTATACTCTTTTGTGCTACAAGAGACACAGAGCCCCACCTGGTGGATGTCAGGTTCTCAAGCAACACAAGTTCCTATCTACACCAAGGATGAAGCAGCAGAAGTCCTGCCCAATTTCCCCTCCTCACTCCATTTTGCCCATCCAGCCTGGGGCCTCACCCCCCCAATGTTTTGCACGCCTAACTCTATAAAGCTCTACTTCAAAACCCCTTTCTCTGGCAATCTTTGCTTCTGACCAAGCAGGCTACAATGCCAGTTTCCTGCAACCACTGTGGAATTGAGACCCCAACCCTATGCTGCTTCTCTCCAGCCTCTGAGCTTTGTACTGGCTGTGCTCGCTGCTACCTGACACCCATTCCATCTCCTGGCATCTCAGGCAGACTCTACCCAGAGCTCACCCCAGACACTTCTCAATTTGCTTTCATGGTCACCTTCCAAAGTCTTTGCCTCTTTCCTTGTTGCTCTGTACCTCCACCCACAGTCAGCTATGAACTCCCTAGAGGCAGGGTATACATTCTCAGTGCCAAGGGTTTGGCATGTGGCAGATGCTGAACTCTGAAGTTTGCCAGCTGAATGAATAAGTGAATGAAATGATTAAGTGAATTTATGACTCCCTGACTCTGAGCTTCTGAAAGAGGCTTTCCTAGGCCTAAATGAAGTGACCATACCAACGGCGGTGGTGTAAACCATGGCAACAGTTCTTAAGTGAGGAGTAATCCTAACACATCCAAAGAACCAGGGGTCAGAGGTAACAGCCACGAGCTTCCTGACAACCACCATGATGGGACTCGGCATGCAAGACCCAGAAGCAATGGAGTGTACCCTCTGGGATACCACACCTCACCCTCGACCCCGTCCTCCTTACCTGAGAAGCGCTGTTTAACTTGGCCCCAACCAGTCACCCAGCACTGTGTCCCAACCTTCAGGCTGTAGTTGGGCTCTGGAAGGCAGATGAGCTGCACATTCTTGCTGACAGTGACAGGCCTACGAAGCTGGAGAAGGGCCACATCGCCCATGATGAAGGTCCGGCCCCAGAACTTGGGGTGCATAATGATGTCCCTCACGGGGATCAAGAGAATATGCGTGGTATTCGGGGGCTCCAGCTTGGAGGTGCCGAGAATCACTGTATACTCTTTTGTGCTACAAGAGACACAGAGCCCCACCTGGTGGATGTCAGGTTCTCAAGCAACACAAGTTCCTATCTACACCAAGGATGAAGCAGCAGAAGTCCTGCCCAATTTCCCCTCCTCACTCCATTTTGCCCATCCAGCCTGGGGGCCCATTCACCTTGCCTCCCTGTTCATCAGTAAAGGTGATTCAAGTGGCCTGGTCTACGTGGTCTAAGCACACAGCTATTAGCATGAAGGTAAGTTCTCCAGTGTGTGAGGGCTGGGGTATATGCAGGGTTTGCCCGTTACCCTGGCTAGGATACAGTCTTTGTTGTTTGGTCTCCTGCCCTAGCTCGGTCCCTGGCCTCTGTGAGACCACGAGCATGACTCTTCCCTCTTCTGTACATTTCTTCCCGCTCCCCCAACCTCCTGTATTCCCACACTGTTTCACAGAGGAAATGAGGAGTCTAGGCTGGGTCCATTACAGCCCTGAGTCTCCAGAGGTCACACTCACCCTTGGATGCAGTGGGCAGCAGTCACCACCCAGTTGAGGTCAATGAGGGACCCTCCACACACGTGCTTATTTTCCACTCGGAGGCTCACCTCCCAGGGCCAATGGCGGGTCGTGTCCAGGGCGTCCTTCGGCCACCAAGGTTTGCCACAATCTTCAGGAACAGCGTACCAGGGAGATGCAGTGGCCACACAGAGGAGGATAAGGATGACTAAGACCAAGATGCCTCCCAGGGCAATTTGCACAAGGCTGTAAACTCACGGACTTGCTTTCATTTCAAAGAAGGGGAGACTAAAGGTGAGAGAAGAGGCCTATCCAAAGGTATTGAGCCAGACAGAAAATGACAGTAACAGAGATTAAAAAAAAAAAAAAATCAAAACAGAGACACAGAGACATGACAGGAGAAGACAGATACTGAGACACAGAAGGAGCAAACAACACAGAATCTCTAAACAAAACAGAGGCATAGGAGGAGATCCAGTACAGGAAATGCAATTTTCTTATGCCCCCAGGTAATGTTCCTAAAAGGTTTTCTGCGTCTTTTAAATGCAAAAGGCCTCTGTCCCCATACTATTCAGAATCAAGAAAAGCTCCAGACTTCTATGTCCGAAATTTTTACACAAGACCATTCAAGAAAAAGCCCCAGCATGAATCCAACAGAGGCCTCCCACTCACAGCTTACACACTATTAGTTTGCAAGTAGCTCCCACCATCAAGTTGCATGATTGTATGAAAGTGAACATAGATGCTGATTTGTAAATAAAATATTAGCCAATATTTTATTTTTTAAAATAATGCACCATGATCACGTGGAGATTGTCTCAGGGCACAAGGGTTGGCCACAATGGAAGCACTCTTGGTGTATTCCCCACAGAAACAGTTCTTTTTCTAAAATTCATGCATTTTTCCCGACAGAAAAAGGCATTTCAAACATTCAACACAGCTTTATGACTAGGAAAACAAACAAACTCATACTTTAGCAAACTGGCAACAGAAAGAAAATCCTTATTTATAAAAGTTACATGCCAACAAATTTATAGCAAACATCATACAACATTTAGGAACAAACCCAAAAAATTATATTTTCAGAAGCCAAGAATGATGATACTCATGACGATGGCACATGCAGTGAAGCGACGGAAAGACAGACATGAACAGTGGACATATGGACATTGTGGGGAAGGAACAGAGGGTGGGAGGCTCAAAGGAAGTAGCATGAAGGCCTGTACTATCATAAGTGAAGAAAATAGCTATAGTCATTGCTCTGTGAGAAAAGGAGATCCTTTAGGGGTGCTGTGTGATGGTCGGGAGGGGTGGGAAGGCGGGGATATACATATGACTAATTTGGGAACATACGTATCTGTAAACAACAAAACTCTGTAAAAGTTAAAAGTAAAATAAAAGTTAAAAAAAAAAGAAGAATGATACTTAGTGAAAGGAGGGCAAAGAAAGTAACTGAGAGGACACAGGGAGCTTCTAGGTGGTGGTACTGCTCGACTTTCTGACTGGGTAAAGACTGCACAGATGCATTCACTGTGCGATAAATTCTTGAGCTGGGCACATAATTTGTGCACTTTGTGTGTAAATAATACTTCAATAACTGACTTTCAAAATCAATAACATTTCTCTACCAGACCAACATGAGCATAGCATGACTATATTCAAAATAAAATACACTTTACAGCTAAAAATGGTAAAAACACCCTGGAATTTAAGTATTCAACACCAAGCAAGATTTCTGAGGTAACAGATTTTCATATTACTGAATGAATGACTGAAACGAAAATGACTGGCATAAATGGAGAAAGACCCATTGCTTTCAAATAGAATAAATATATCAGATGTAATTCTTCCCAAAATTAATCAATAAAGTCACTTTCCTAGTTAAAATTTTTAATTTGATAAACTTACTTTAAATGAAATAGAAAACAAAAGTCCATAAAGTAAAGAAAGGATACTTTCTTAGCAGATATGAAAGCACACATCAAAGTCAACAGTAACAAAAAATGGTGGTACGGACAAGGACAGACAAGTCGACTAACAAAAAAGGAACAGAGAACTTGAAAATGTTCAATACAGGAACTTATTGTAAATAAAAGAACTACTACAATCAGTGACTAAATGATGGATTGTTGAGTAGAGGGTGCTTGGAAAACTGGCTCACTATAAAAGAAATAAGAAAAACAAAATTCAATTCCTCTCTAGTAGTACTTGAAGACCTAAACGCAAAAGGTAAAACTGTTAACAGCCAATCACGTAACAAGGGATGGGAGAGGACTCTTTAAACAAGGGTCAAACAATAACCCATAAAACCATTAAACTGATGGACATGATTACATCAAAATCAAGGATTTCTGATCCCAGGAACAAAGTTAACAAACAGATGACAGATCAGGGGGTAATACCTGCAATATCTAAAATCAATGCTTTTGTTAGGAATATACAAGGAACTCTAGGAAATCAACAAGAAAAAAAGAACAATGGACTATATGTCAAGGGATAAGGACAATCAATTTATCAGAAGACGAAATTCAAGAGGACAAAGGCACATAGAGACATGTGTATTAGTAATGAAAATATCTCAAACTAAGAAGTCAGGTTTTCTTAATCTATTAGACAGGCAAAAGCTGGATCATGCCAAGTGGTGTGAGGTCTGTAACAATACACACACCTTCACAGACTGCTGGTAGGAATGCAGAGGGTTGACTCAATCAGAATATGAACAGTAGATAAAAATATGGTATCAATATAAATATCTGTAATGTAAACATTCATAAGCTGTATTGCGGTTATCTAAGATAATATCCTTAGAAAACTAACATCAGAGTATTCAGAGATAAAGAGGTGTATGCTACCCGCAACTGATTCTGAAAAAAACATGTGTGTGTTCCCTGTACTATTTTCAAGGTGTTTTGCACATTTAAAATTATATCCAAAGAAAGTGTTTTTTAAAATGGAGCTGAATGAAAAGAGGGGGAAACAGAGATACTATTTATGTAAGTTAAAAATACATGCACATAAAATCACAATACATATTTATACAAAAACACAAAGATATGTACTGAACATACAAGAAAGGTTGGGAGGAGGGTGAAGTGGTGGAATAGGGGTGGGGCAAGGACATAAGCAGAAATAACTAATGTAATCAACCAAACCATGATAAATTGGGGTGAACCTGTGAAAATGGAAGACTGTGAACAAACAAGAGCAACCCTCCCTACCTGAGGTCTAAGGAAAAAGACAGTTAGACCTCAGGAGAGTTAGGCTCCGCACACTTCCACAAGGCCCAGGAGGCTTCATCTGCAAATGAACAGTTTAGAGCTCAAAGGATTTTCTTCCTTGGAATGTTCCCTGATGGGGTCCAGCCTGAGTTGTACTTGAAGAGGCTCTGCAATTCCAAAGGAGACCCAGATACTCTCTCATCGTGCACTGTTGAGTCTGTATATCCTGGCAGGCACAGGCTGTTCTCTAGAAAACAGGTCTTTTATACTGAATTTCTGCTTCCTATAGACCCATAAACATTATCTCTGTGACCTTCTTCAGAACATACCCTCCCAGGACCCAAGGTTTTCTTGAAGAAGGCTCTCACCCTACCTGGGGCTTCCCAGGTGGCACTAGTGGCAAAGAACCTGCTTGCCAATGCAGAAGACCTAAGAGACCTGGGTTCGATCCCTGGGTCAGAAAGACGCCCTGGAGAAGGGCATGGCAACCCACTCCAGTATTCATGCCTGGAGAATGCCATGGACAGAGGAAACTGGCAGGCTACACCCCAAAGGGTCATACAAAGTCTGACATAAGTGAAGCAACTTAGCACGCGTGCATTCTACCCACCTGGTTTGGTGCTGCCTCCTTTGTAACCTGGAAGAGAAAGCGGGGACAGAGCTGAATTAAGAGGTGGTAATAGGATGACAGTGAAGAGGTGTATTATTAATTATTAACTTATTAATTAGCTCATTCACTCATTCACCAAATATTTGAAATATTCACCAAATAGGAAATATTCACCAAATATTTCCTAATCTCCCACTTTCCAGTCCTGGAGTCCAGGGCCAGGGCGCTTGGGGCTGGGGACAGAGGTTATCAGATACATCCTGTATTTGCTCTTGAGAAGTAGGCTATCCAGCAGAGAAATCATAAGTAAACACATAAACACACAAGCATGCCTATGAGATCAACATGGGGACAAAGTCACAGGTTTCAGGTAAGCCCAGAAAAAGTGGCAGACAGACCGGCTTCTGGAAAGAGGGGTTATTGTGCCAGATCTTAAAGAGAAGGTAAAACAGAGATGAAAAGTGACAGTGATATTCTTTATGAAGTAAACACCATGATATAAACTAGAGACTCCAGCAGAGACTGGAGGGCATCACAGGGCAAGGCCTGTGATGGCAAGAAACGATGCCAGGTCAATCAGAAGTGCCTTCCTACCTCAGGGCTAGAAGCCTGGGGTAGATTCTGGAAAGGGGTGGAAAAGGTTCATCTGCAAATGAACAGTTTAGAGCTCAAAGGATTTTCTTCCTTGGAATGTTCCCTGATGGGGTCCAGCCTGAGTTGTACTTGAAGAGGCTCTGCAATTCCAAAGGAGACCCAGATACTCTCTCATCGTGCACTGTTGAGTCTGTATATCCTGGCAGGCACAGGCTGTTCTCTAGAAAACAGGTCTTTTATACTGAATTTCTGCTTCCTATAGACCCATAAACATTATCTCTGTGACCTTCTTCAGAACATACCCTCCCAGGACCCAAGGTTTTCTTGAAGAAGGGTCTCACCCTACCTGGGGCTTCCCAGGTGGCACTAGTGGCAAAGAACCTGCTTGCCAATGCAGAAGACCTAAGAGACCTGGGTTCGATCCCTGGGTCAGAAAGACGCCCTGGAGAAGGGCATGGCAACCCACTCCAGTATTCATGCCTGGAGAATGCCATGGACAGAGGAAACTGGCAGGCTACACCCCAAAGGGTCATACAAAGTCTGACATAAGTGAAGCAACTTAGCACGCGTGCATTCTACCCACCTGGTTTGGTGCTGCCTCCTTTGTAACCTGGAAGAGAAAGCGGGGACAGAGCTGAATTAAGAGGTGGTAATAGGATGACAGTGAAGAGGTGTATTATTAATTATTAACTTATTAATTAGCTCATTCACTCATTCACCAAATATTTGAAATATTCACCAAATAGGAAATATTCACCAAATATTTCCTAATCTCCCACTTTCCAGTCCTGGAGTCCAGGGCCAGGGCGCTTGGGGCTGGGGACAGAGGTTATCAGATACATCCTGTATTTGCTCTTGAGAAGTAGGCTATCCAGCAGAGAAATCATAAGTAAACACATAAACACACAAGCATGCCTATGAGATCAACATGGGGACAAAGTCACAGGTTTCAGGTAAGCCCAGAAAAAGTGGCAGACAGACCGGCTTCTGGAAAGAGGGGTTATTGTGCCAGATCTTAAAGAGAAGGTAAAACAGAGATGAAAAGTGACAGTGATATTCTTTATGAAGTAAACACCATGATATAAACTAGAGACTCCAGCAGAGACTGGAGGGCATCACAGGGCAAGGCCTGTGATGGCAAGAAACGATGCCAGGTCAATCAGAAGTGCCTTCCTACCTCAGGGCTAGAAGCCTGGGGTAGATTCTGGGAAGGAAGGAGGCCAGTGGAGGTGTGACATGGTCAGGCTTGTACTGGGAAGGCGACAAGATAGAGGGCAGGGACTTCCCTGGTGGTCCAGTGGGTAAGGACACCACCCTGCAGTGCAAGGGGCGCCGGTCGATGCCTGGCCTGGGAAGATCCCACGTGCCGCGGAGCGGCTGGACCGATGTGTCCAATTACCGAGCCGGAGCTCTGGGGCGCATGCGCCCAGAGCTGGCGCTCTGCAGCGAGAGAGGCCACTGCGACAGGAGGCCCAAACAAGCCAAAAGAACAAAGATGGATGAAAAATAAATAAAAATAAATAAATTAAAAAAAAAAAAAAAACCCGAGGGCTTCCCCTGGTGGTCCAGTGGGTGAAGACACCGCCTTGCAGTTGCAAGGGGCGCTGGTTCAATCCCTGGCCTGGGAAGATCCCACGTGCCGCGGAGCGGCTGGACCGATGTGTCCAATCACCGAGCCGGAGCTCTGGGGCGCATGCGCCCAGAGCTGGCGCTCTGCAGCGAGAGAGGCCACTGCGACAGGAGGCCCAAACAAGCCAAAAGAACAAAGATGGATGAAAAATAAATAAAAATAAATAAATTAAAAAAAAAAAAAAAAACCCGAGGGCTTCCCCTGGTGGTCCAGTGGGTGAAGACACCGCCTTGCAGTTGCAAGGGGCGCTGGTTCAATCCCTGGCCTGGGAAGATCCCACGTGCCGCGGAGCGGCTGGACCGATGTGTCCAATCACCGAGCCGGACTCTAGAGCGCATGCGCCCAGAGCTGACACTCTGCGACAACAGACGCCACCGCGATGGGAGGCCCGCAGGAGCCAAAGAACAAAGACGGATGAAAACGGAGAAATGAGAGACCAATAGAAGTGGCCCGCCCGCTCCCCTCCCTCCCCAACCCGACCCCCGCCCAAAATAAATAAATAAATAAATCTTTCTTTAAAAAAAAAAAAAAAAAAAACAACTGAGGGCCGTGGGATCCCACCACAGGCTCTGCAGAACCCAGGCAAGAAAAGAGGAGGGCTGAACCAACTGGCGGTCACACAAGATTCGATGAGCTAGATATGGGACTCAGGGAGATAGCTGAGTCTAGGATAACCTCCAGTTTCTGGTTTTAGAGAAGAGAGACTGCTGTCCACTGAGTAAGAGAACCAACAACAAAACTCTGTAAAAGTAAAATAAAAATTAAAAAAAGAGAGAGAGAGAGAGAACCTAGTTTATAGGAGGAAGAGGATCTCAACCCAAGGAGTTGAGAGGGCTCTAGGTCATTCAAGCACAGATGCCCTGTATGTGGCCACGCATCCAGGCACAGTTTTGTGACGCAGCATCACATAAATGGCAGCCCTAGCTCAATACCCAGGTCAACTGAGTTCATCCAAGGGCCGGTGAAGAGGGAACCCAGGCAGAACGTCTGGGCACACAGGTATGTTGGAGATGAACAGAGCATGGGGGGTCTGGGAGGGACACAGAAGCGCACGGAAGTCACCCTGAGAAAGAGGAGAACCAGGAGGCATAGCCTGGGAGAAGCCAAGTGCTTAGAGGAAACCAAAGAGGAGTGGGCCTGTCAGAGAACGACAGGGCAGAGAAGTGAGGAGGCAGCGGAAGGAACCATGGCGTGAAAACTTATTTGAGAAATCTGGCAGCGAAGGGAAGAGACAGGGCGAGGAAACACAGCCAATAGGCAGTGAGAGGAAACGGATCTATGAGGGCCCAGAGTCCAGACAGACCACCGGTGAGCAGGATGACCTTGAACAGGGGGCCCGTCTCAGAGTCCTAAAGAAAGGGGCACAGTCAGGTTTGGAGGGGCCCCCGGGGCTGAGGGAGTCAAGGGCCTGCAGCACCCGAGGAGGCATGGTCTGCAGGAACAGAGGGTCTGAGAAGATGGTGAAGAGGGCAACACTGGTTACAGTGCGTGCAGACCCTGAACGCGGGCCGCTCCGCAGGGGCGACTCCCCGGGCCCCACAAGGCCTCTGGAGGCTTGTCGGGCAGGCAGGCCTGAGGGCAGAAGCAGGGAAGGTGTGAGCCTGGGAGCCCTGGAACCGCCCTGGGCGACGCCGGAAGGCCTAGCAGAGGAGAAGGGGCTCCTGACGGGCGGCCGGGCGGCGCGGGGCTCGTCGCGGCCTCTACTGCTGGTTGGAGGAGGGTGGCGTCCCCCGGACGGGACCCGGGGAGCGGCGAGAGCAGACGCCACTCACCCGAGTTCAGCAATAGCGACGCAGAGGCGCCTAGCGGCCGCAGTTTCTGGTTTTAGAGAAGAGAGACTGCTGTCCACTGAGTAAGAGAACCAACAACAAAACTCTGTAAAAGTAAAATAAAAATTAAAAAAAGAGAGAGAGAGAGAGAACCTAGTTTATAGGAGGAAGAGGATCTCAACCCAAGGAGTTGAGAGGGCTCTAGGTCATTCAAGCACAGATGCCCTGTATGTGGCCACGCATCCAGGCACAGTTTTGTGACGCAGCATCACATAAATGGCAGCCCTAGCTCAATACCCAGGTCAACTGAGTTCATCCAAGGGCCGGTGAAGAGGGAACCCAGGCAGAACGTCTGGGCACACAGGTATGTTGGAGATGAACAGAGCATGGGGGGTCTGGGAGGGACACAGAAGCGCACGGAAGTCACCCTGAGAAAGAGGAGAACCAGGAGGCATAGCCTGGGAGAAGCCAAGTGCTTAGAGGAAACCAAAGAGGAGTGGGCCTGTCAGAGAACGACAGGGCAGAGAAGTGAGGAGGCAGCGGAAGGAACCATGGCGTGAAAACTTATTTGAGAAATCTGGCAGCGAAGGGAAGAGACAGGGCGAGGAAACACAGCCAATAGGCAGTGAGAGGAAACGGATCTATGAGGGCCCAGAGTCCAGACAGACCACCGGTGAGCAGGATGACCTTGAACAGGGGGCCCGTCTCAGAGTCCTAAAGAAAGGGGCACAGTCAGGTTTGGAGGGGCCCCCGGGGCTGAGGGAGTCAAGGGCCTGCAGCACCCGAGGAGGCATGGTCTGCAGGAACAGAGGGTCTGAGAAGATGGTGAAGAGGGCAACACTGGTTACAGTGCGTGCAGACCCTGAACGCGGGCCGCTCCGCAGGGGCGACTCCCCGGGCCCCACAAGGCCTCTGGAGGCTTGTCGGGCAGGCAGGCCTGAGGGCAGAAGCAGGGAAGGTGTGAGCCTGGGAGCCCTGGAACCGCCCTGGGCGACGCCGGAAGGCCTAGCAGAGGAGAAGGGGCTCCTGACGGGCGGCCGGGCGGCGCAGGGCTCGTCGCGGCCTCTACTGCTGGTTGGAGGAGGGTGGCGTCCCCCGGACGTAGGACCCGGAGCGGGAGCGGCGAGGAGCAGACGCCACCCTCACCCGAGTTCAGCAATAGCAGACACAGCAGGAGGCGGCGGCTCAGGCCTGAGGGCTTCGAGGCTGCAAGGCTAGCGCCGAGGCACGGCAACGAGGAGGCCATGAAGGCGGCCTCTAGCGACTGCCTCTGGTCCCAGCAGCGACGGCGCACGTGAGCGCCGCACGGCGCGATGACGTCACTCGCACCGGACGCACGTGACGGCACGTCCAGCACGGGATGACGTCGCAGACGCGTGATGGTGCCTGCAGGAATTAGGAACGGTCCGCTACACGTAGCCTCACATCGTGAGGGTTCCGTGAAGGTGACTGCGGCACCTTCGGGTTCTCTTGGCCTCCGCAGTGGCTAGTGCTGTGAAAGTACCCCCAAGTGCCTTAAAGCTGGGGACAGTGCCCCCAAACCTGGCCGGTGAAGGCACATCCAGATCCCTGGACTGGTGTTGGTGACTTGTCCAGCCTCTGATCCTAACCTTGTTTCCCTGGGTGTCACACCTTGGAGAGTTCCACAATTAATGCTGATCTTAGAATCTGAAAAGATGTAGAAAGCATTTTAAATAGTAAGGCTAGGGAGTCAAGGAAGACGTCTTTCCAGGCAGGACATATAGCCTGGACCTAAGACTAATTAAACAAGGAGTCCTGGGGCAGTCTTCAGAAAAGAAAGGCCTTTATATGCTTCCACAAACCGCCAATCGGATGGTGGAAACTGAAAGAAATGGTGGCCCATAACCAAGCCTTGGGTTTTCACAGGATGAGCTGAAGAAAAATGCTGGTTTTGGGTCTGCGTGGTGTGTGTCCAAAATTGGGAGATGACAGCCAAGATTCCTGCTGCTTCTGTCTAGTGTGGGGGATCCAGCTCTGGGAACCACATTCTCCATCCTAGCATCTACAGTGACCCAGAAGATGAGTCCCACTAATAGGAGGTGAGGAGAGGTGACATGTGCCACTTCCATGCAAAGGCAGTAAAGAGAAGGCCAACTTCTCCTCTGGTGTTGATGCAGGGCTCTCAAAGTGTGGTCCACAGAGCCGCAGGAGCAGCCCCTGGGAACTTGTTAGAAGTGTACATTTTCAGGACCCACCCAGGTTCAGAAAGCAGCCAGCGAGCGCGGCTCAGGCCTGAGGGCTTGAGGCTGCAAGCTAGCGCGAGGCACGGCAACGAGGAGGCCATGAAGGCGGCCTCTAGCGACTGCCTCTGGTCCCAGCAGCGACGGCGCACGTGAGCGCCGACGCGCGATGACGTCACTCGCACCGGACGCACGTGACGGCACGTCCAGCACGGGATGACGTCGCAGACGCGTGATGGTGCCTGCAGGAATTAGGAACGGTCCGCTACACGTAGCCTCACATCGTGAGGGTTCCGTGAAGGTGACTGCGGCACCTTCGGGTTCTCTTGGCCTCCGCAGTGGCTAGTGCTGTGAAAGTACCCCCAAGTGCCTTAAAGCTGGGGACAGTGCCCCCAAACCTGGCCGGTGAAGGCACATCCAGATCCCTGGACTGGTGTTGGTGACTTGTCCAGCCTCTGATCCTAACCTTGTTTCCCTGGGTGTCACACCTTGGAGAGTTCCACAATTAATGCTGATCTTAGAATCTGAAAAGATGTAGAAAGCATTTTAAATAGTAAGGCTAGGGAGTCAAGGAAGACGTCTTTCCAGGCAGGACATATAGCCTGGACCTAAGACTAATTAAACAAGGAATCCTGGGGCAGTCTTCAGAAAAGAAAGGCCTTTATATGCTTCCACAAACCGCCAATCGGATGGTGGAAACTGAAAGAAATGGTGGCCCATAACCAAGCCTTGGGTTTTCACAGGATGAGCTGAAGAAAAATGCTGGTTTTGGGTCTGCGTGGTGTGTGTCCAAAATTGGGAGATGACAGCCAAGATTCCTGCTGCTTCTGTCTAGTGTGGGGGATCCAGCTCTGGGAACCACATTCTCCATCCTAGCATCTACAGTGACCCAGAAGATGAGTCCCACTAATAGGAGGTGAGGAGAGGTGACATGTGCCACTTCCATGCAAAGGCAGTAAAGAGAAGGCCAACTTCTCCTCTGGTGTTGATGCAGGGCTCTCAAAGTGTGGTCCACAGAGCCGCAGGAGCAGCCCCTGGGAACTTGTTAGAAGTGTACATTTTCAGGACCCACCCACACCTACAGGGCTGAAGGCTCTGTGAGTGGAATCAGTGATCTGTAGTTTAACAAGCCCTCCAGGGAATTCTGAGATAAGCGTGAACCACCTGCGCTGAGAGGAATCAAAATATAGAGAAAAGACATCAGTTGACCAAGAACACCTGATTGGGATGATATAGGAACAAGAAGTTAAACTTTTAACCCACGAATATTTAGCGACTTCTATTTTGAAATTTTATTGAAGTACAATTGATTTATAATATGTTAATTTGTATTGTACAGCAAAAATTATTCCATTATTTATATAATGTAAATTATATAGATATGTACATTATATGGGAGTTCCCAGGTGGCTCAGTGGGTTAAGAATCTGCCTGCAATTCAGGAGACACAGGAACACAGATTCAGTTCCTGGGTCAGGAAGATCCCCTGGAGGAAAGCATGGAAGCCTGCTCCAGTATTCTCGCCTGGAGAATCCCATGGAGAGGGAAGTCTGGCAAGCTACAGTCCATGGGATCACAGAGTCATACCTGACTGAAGTGATTGAGCACACAGATTATATAAGGTGATTCTTTTTCACATTCTTTTTCACTATGGTTTATCATAGGACATTAAGTATAGTTCCTGTGCTATAGGGTAAGGACTTTGTTGTTTATCCATTTTATATACGTTTGCATCTGCAAATCCCAAACTCCCAGTCTATCCTCTTACCCATCCTTGGCAACCACAAATCTGTTCTCTATGTCTGCAAGCCTGCTTCTGATTCATAGATATGTTCATTTGTGTCTCATTTTAGATTCCACATATAAGTAATACCATATGGTATTTGTCTTTTTATGACTTAACTTCACTTAGTATGATTATCTCTAGGTCTATCCATGGTGCTGCAAATGGCATTGTTTTGTTCTTTTTTTATGGCTGAGTAGTAAACCATTGCATATATGTACTATATCTTCTTTATCCATTCACCAGCATCTACAGTGACCCAGAAGATGAGTCCCACTAATAGGAGGTGAGGAGAGGTGACATGTGCCACTTCCATGCAAAGGCAGTAAAGAGAAGGCCAACTTCTCCTCTGGTGTTGATGCAGGGCTCTCAAAGTGTGGTCCACAGAGCCGCAGGAGCAGCCCCTGGGAACTTGTTAGAAGTGTACATTTTCAGGACCCACCCACACCTACAGGGCTGAAGGCTCTGTGAGTGGAATCAGTGATCTGTAGTTTAACAAGCCCTCCAGGGAATTCTGAGATAAGCGTGAACCACCTGCGCTGAGAGGAATCAAAATATAGAGAAAAGACATCAGTTGACCAAGAACACCTGATTGGGATGATAAAGGAACAAGAAGTTAAACTTTTAACCCACGAATATTTAGCGACTTCTATTTTGAAATTTTATTGAAGTACAATTGATTTATAATATGTTAATTTGTATTGTACAGCAAAAATTATTCCATTATTTATATAATGTAAATTATATAGATATGTACATTATATGGGAGTTCCCAGGTGGCTCAGTGGGTTAAGAATCTGCCTGCAATTCAGGAGACACAGGAACACAGATTCAGTTCCTGGGTCAGGAAGATCCCCTGGAGGAAAGCATGGAAGCCTGCTCCAGTATTCTCGCCTGGAGAATCCCATGGAGAGGGAAGTCTGGCAAGCTACAGTCCATGGGATCACAGAGTCATACCTGACTGAAGTGATTGAGCACACAGATTATATAAGGTGATTCTTTTTCACATTCTTTTTCACTATGGTTTATCATAGGACATTAAGTATAGTTCCTGTGCTATAGGGTAAGGACTTTGTTGTTTATCCATTTTATATACGTTTGCATCTGCAAATCCCAAACTCCCAGTCTATCCTCTTACCCATCCTTGGCAACCACAAATCTGTTCTCTATGTCTGCAAGCCTGCTTCTGATTCATAGATATGTTCATTTGTGTCTCATTTTAGATTCCACATATAAGTAATACCATATGGTATTTGTCTTTTTATGACTTAACTTCACTTAGTATGATTATCTCTAGGTCTATCCATGGTGCTGCAAATGGCATTGTTTTGTTCTTTTTTTATGGCTGAGTAGTAAACCATTGCATATATGTACTATATCTTCTTTATCCATTCACCTGTTGATGGACATTTAGGTTGTTTACATGTCTTGGCTATTGTAAATAGTTCTACTATGCACATAGGGGTACATTTTTTTTTTTTTTTTGAGTTATAGTTTTGTCCGTATCTATGCCCAGAGTGGAACTACTGGATCATTATGACAACTCTTTTTTTAGTTTTTTGAGGAACCTCCATAATGTTTTATTTTTTTAATTTATTTATTTTGGTGGGGGTAGGGTGGGGAGGGAGGGGAGCAGGCGGGACACTTCTATTGATCTTTCACTTGTCCATTTTCATCCATCTTTGTTCTTTGGCCCTTGTGGGCCTCCCATCGCGGTGGCCTCTGTTGTTGCAGAGCACCAGCTCTGGGCGCATGCGCCCCAGAGCTCCAGCTCAATAATTGGACACATCAGTCCAGCCGCTCCACGGCACATGGGATCTTCCCAGGCCAGGGATCAAACCGGTGCCCCTTGCACTGCAAGGCGGTGTCCTTACCCACTGGACCACCAGGGAAGCCCCATACTGTTTTCTATAGTAGCTGCAACAACTTACATTCCCAGCAACAGTGTAGGAGGATTCCCTCTTCTCCACATCCTCTCCGGCATTTATTTGCTGTTGTTGTTTTTTTTTCTTTTTTGGCTTGTGTGGGCCACCCATTGCAGTGACCTCTCTCGCTGCAGAGCACTGTCTCTGAGCACATGCACTCCAGAACTCCAGCTCGGTAATTGGACACATCAGTCCAGCCGCTCCACGGCACATGGGATCTTCCCAGGCCAGGGATCAAACCGGTGCCCCTTGCACTGCAAGGCGGTGTCCTTACCCACTGGACCACCAGGGAAGCCCCATACTGTTTTCTATAGTAGCTGCAACAACTTACATTCCCAGCAACAGTGTAGGAGGATTCCCTCTTCTCCACATCCTCTCCGGCATTTATTTGCTGTTGTTGTTTTTTTTTCTTTTTTGGCTTGTGTGGGCCACCCATTGCAGTGACCTCTCTCGCTGCAGAGCACTGTCTCTGAGCACATGCACTCCAGAACTCCAGCTCGGTAATTGGACACATCAGTCCAGCCGCTCTGCAGCTCGTGGGATCTTCCCAGGCCAGGGATTGAACCGGCGCCCCTTGCACTGCAAGGTGGTGTCCTTACCCACTGGACCACCAGGGAAACCCCTGTATTTTCTGTAATAATTAGTGATGTACAGTATCTTTTCATGTGCCTGTTGGCCATCCGTATATCTTCTTTGGACAAATGTCCAGTTAGGTCTGCTGCCCATTTTTCATTTGGGCTATTTGTTTTTTCTGTTGTTGAGTTACATGAGTTGCTTGTATATTTTAGAAATTAACCACTTGTTGGTCACATCATTTGCAGATATATTCTCGCAGTCAGTACACTGTCTTTTGTTTTGTTTATGGTTTCCTTTGCTGTCCAAAAACTTGTAAGTTTCCTTAGGTCCCATTTGTTTATTTTTGCTTTTATGTCTATTGCCTTGGGAGACTGATCAAAGAAAACATTGGTACAATTTATGCCAGAGAGTTTTGTCTATGTTCTTTTGTTAGAGTTTTATGGTGTTGTGGCTTATATTTAGGTCTTTAGGCCATCTTGGGTGGTTTTTTTTTTTTTGGCCACTTTTATTGGTCTTTCATTTCCATCTTCATTCCCTGACCTGTGTGGGCCTCCCACTGCAGTGGCCTCTCTCGCTGGAGAACACCGGCTCTGGGCACATGTGCTCCAGAGCTCCGGCTCAGTCATTGGACACATGGGTCCAGCCGCTCCGTGGCACGTGGGATCTTCCCAGGCCAGGGATCGAACTGGCACCCCTTACACTGCAAGGTGGTGTCCTTACCCACTGGACCACCAGGGAAGCTTTTTTTGTGTAGTGTAAGGCTGTGTTCTAACATCATTGATTTATATGCAACTGTCCAATTTGCCCAACACAGCTTGCCGAAGTGACTGTCTCTTTCCCATTATATATTCCTGCCTCCTCTGTTGAAGCATAATTGACTATAGGTGTGGGGGATTATTTCAGGGCTGTCTGTACTGTTCCACTGATCCATATGCTTGTTTGTGCCTCTACCACATTGTTCTGATTTTCAGTGACTTCTTAAGAGAGCTGGTTTGATATTTATTAACAGAACTATTTAAGTTCCCAGACTCTCAAACCCAGCCTCCCTCTAGTAACACATGAGACAGGCTGTACTCTGAAGCCCAGGGATATCTGGGAGCTGAAACGTTGACCCTTGGAGGGGAGGTTACAGGAGACTGAGAGGGAGTAAATGACCAACAGGACATAGAGACTCTGGGACACTCTGTCCTGGAATGAAGGTAAATAGCCAGTACCTAATATAGTGAATCTCTTATAATTGTCCTTGTGAGAATGCAGACCTTTGGTAACAAAAGTGGAGATGAACAATAAGTAGAAGCAGGGGAGGAGGAATAATAATATTCATGCCCCTGCATAAGTAATTACTTATTCCCAGTTCCAGTCTATCTTGACCCTCTAAGCTATAAAGGCTATGAGATTAGGCTAGAAAGCTCCCCTCAGACATGCTGATAACTATAACAGGAGTACAGGGAGCAGGTCCCAGCTGGCTAAAAGCATTCCTAGACTCATCAATGTGCAGATTTGGACTCACATCCCCTTCTAGAGCTTAATGAGAACCATGAGTAGTTTCTTAGCCAATGAAAAACTAGTTTTCTACAGAGTATGTCATATGCAGCCCCACAACTGCAACGAGAGCAGAGCATTCAAACACAAAAAATAAACATTTATTCAGCTGACATCAGAAATCTCCATACTTCATAATTGCCTCAACACAACTTGGGGTGAGCCTGGATGTGGCTGCTGGAGAACCTGGGGGTGGTTTCCAAGACTGAACTGTCCCAGGAGGGTTTGTGTGGCCGAGGCTGGACATTCACAGATAGATCTACACGGTGGACCAGGGGCCCTTCTCCCAACCCAGACAACTGAGTCAAATGTGAACATGGTGAGGCCTCCTCTCTCTCCCAACAGTCACCAAGTGGACTGGTTTGATCAAGTGTCCAATTTGCCCAACACAGCTTGCAGTGATTTTTCCCTTTTGCCTCCTCTGTTGAAGCATAATTGACTATAGGTGGGGATTATTTCAGGGCTGTCTGTACTGTTCCACTGATCCATATGCTTGTTTGTGCCTCTACCACATTGTTCTGATTTTCAGTGACTTCTTAAGAGAGCTGGTTTGATATTTATTAACAGAACTATTTAAGTTCCCAGACTCTCAAACCCAGCCTCCCTCTAGTAACACATGAGACAGGCTGTACTCTGAAGCCCAGGGATATCTGGGAGCTGAAACGTTGACCCTTGGAGGGGAGGTTACAGGAGACTGAGAGGGAGTAAATGACCAACAGGACATAGAGACTCTGGGACACTCTGTCCTGGAATGAAGGTAAATAGCCAGTACCTAATATAGTGAATCTCTTATAATTGTCCTTGTGAGAATGCAGACCTTTGGTAACAAAAGTGGAGATGAACAATAAGTAGAAGCAGGGGAGGAGGAATAATAATATTCATGCCCCTGCATAAGTAATTACTTATTCCCAGTTCCAGTCTATCTTGACCCTCTAAGCTATAAAGGCTATGAGATTAGGCTAGAAAGCTCCCCTCAGACATGCTGATAACTATAACAGGAGTACAGGGAGCAGGTCCCAGCTGGCTAAAAGCATTCCTAGACTCATCAATGTGCAGATTTGGACTCACATCCCCTTCTAGAGCTTAATGAGAACCATGAGTAGTTTCTTAGCCAATGAAAAACTAGTTTTCTACAGAGTATGTCATATGCAGCCCCACAACTGCAACGAGAGCAGAGCATTCAAACACAAAAAATAAACATTTATTCAGCTGACATCAGAAATCTCCATACTTCATAATTGCCTCAACACAACTTGGGGTGAGCCTGGATGTGGCTGCTGGAGAACCTGGGGGTGGTTTCCAAGACTGAACTGTCCCAGGAGGGTTTGTGTGGCCGAGGCTGGACATTCACAGATAGATCTACACGGTGGACCAGGGGCCCTTCTCCCAACCCAGACAACTGAGTCAAATGTGAACATGGTGAGGCCTCCTCTCTCTCTCCCAACAGTCACCAAGTGGACTGGTTTGATCAAGTGTCAGATATAACACTGTTTCACCAGTGATGATGTCCCTTCTTTCCTAGACATTCCCCAGATGTGGATAAGGAATCATGAAGCATCACCTGGCGGGTTGCTGTCCGTTCACTCCTTACCAGCAGGCAGACCACAGGCACGATGTAGGTGTGGATGAGGCAAGGGCCTGAAGCAGCAGGCAAGGGAAATTTCCAGGGTTCCTTCCTTGCTTCTGTTGTCTGTCATGTGGGTCTCACAGGATCGATGGATCCCAAAATGGGTTTGAGGAAAGGGAATTGAGTAGGAGTGAGAGGTCAGAGGCAGGGCTAGTGTAAGACACAGAAACAGGAGGGAGTGTGGACCAGGATGATCACAGGGTCATCAGGATGCCCAGGGGCAACTCCAGAGACAATGGTAGGATAAAGAACCCTGCTGAGGCACAAGAGGACACCTTAATGATGTGGTCAATGACCCAGTCCTTATAATGACTAACTTCTGTGTAAACTGCAGGCAGTTCAGTGTTACCACAGGCAACGCCCCAGCTCACAATCCCCACCTGGACCCATGTGTCATTATACTGACAGACCAGGGGACCTCCAGAATCTCCCTGGAGAAAAAAAAAGAGAGACAAACACAAAAATGGAAGGGATCATCATCAGAACAGGCTGGTTGCTAGCAAAGCACTAGGGAGCACAAGGCCCTTCCCCAGGTACCCACCAGGCCCAGGTTTCTGGGAATGAGATTTGAGAGCTGAAAACTTTAACATCATCTGAGAAATACGACACCTTCCCAGGGACTTAGGGACCCACAGGAACTAGAAGACCGGTAAGCCCTGGGCATTGACCCTGCGGGCATATGCTCGAATTCTCTCAGTGCCCCTAATACTCTGCCCCATGATCCTGTCTCTAAACACATCCAGACTTGCTAAACCCCCAATCCACACACACACTGCACATCCTTCCCCAAAACTGCTCTGGTGGGTCCCCACCAACCAGCTCATCATAAACTCTCAAGTCCTCCTCAAGCCCACCTCACCCCCAACCTCACATGCTGTCCCAAACTGAGTCAAATGTGAACATGGTGAGGCCTCCTCTCTCTCTCCCAACAGTCACCAAGTGGACTGGTTTGATCAAGTGTCAGATATAACACTGTTTCACCAGTGATGATGTCCCTTCTTTCCTAGACATTCCCCAGATGTGGATAAGGAATCATGAAGCATCACCTGGCGGGTTGCTGTCCGTTCACTCCTTACCAGCAGGCAGACCACAGGCACGATGTAGGTGTGGATGAGGCAAGGGCCTGAAGCAGCAGGCAAGGGAAATTTCCAGGGTTCCTTCCTTGCTTCTGTTGTCTGTCATGTGGGTCTCACAGGATCGATGGATCCCAAAATGGGTTTGAGGAAAGGGAATTGAGTAGGAGTGAGAGGTCAGAGGCAGGGCTAGTGTAAGACACAGAAACAGGAGGGAGTGTGGACCAGGATGATCACAGGGTCATCAGGATGCCCAGGGGCAACTCCAGAGACAATGGTAGGATAAAGAACCCTGCTGAGGCACAAGAGGACACCTTAATGATGTGGTCAATGACCCAGTCCTTATAATGACTAACTTCTGTGTAAACTGCAGGCAGTTCAGTGTTACCACAGGCAACGCCCCAGCTCACAATCCCCACCTGGACCCATGTGTCATTATACTGACAGACCAGGGGACCTCCAGAATCTCCCTGGAGAAAAAAAAAGAGAGACAAACACAAAAATGGAAGGGATCATCATCAGAACAGGCTGGTTGCTAGCAAAGCACTAGGGAGCACAAGGCCCTTCCCCAGGTACCCACCAGGCCCAGGTTTCTGGGAATGAGATTTGAGAGCTGAAAACTTTAACATCATCTGAGAAATACGACACCTTCCCAGGGACTTAGGGACCCACAGGAACTAGAAGACCGGTAAGCCCTGGGCATTGACCCTGCGGGCATATGCTCGAATTCTCTCTCAGTGCCCCTAATACTCTGCCCCATGATCCTGTCTCTAAACACATCCAGACTTGCTAAACCCCCAATCCACACACACACTGCACATCCTTCCCCAAAACTGCTCTGGTGGGTCCCCACCAACCAGCTCATCATAAACTCTCAAGTCCTCCTCAAGCTCACCCTCACCCCCAACCTCACATGCTGTCAGTCACCAGGAACAGAGGACTTAAGGTGTCTGAGACCCCTTCACCCACCCCAGCCAGCCCAGGTCCTGCCTGGGGCTCAGCACCATTGCCCACACGATGACAACAAACTCCTGGCCTACCGTCCTGCCTGGACAGAACACAGAAACATAGCACTGCAGGCCACACTTTCTGACTCCAACCCCCTCTACTCTGGCCATATGGGCCACCTCATTATTCAGAACTGAAACACATTCCCTAAACATGACAAGTTCTTCAGACCTTGAGCCTCGGATTCACTGTCCCAACAGTGACGGTCTCTTTCCAGAATCCAAACACTCGTCCTCTGGCTCCCATGCCCCCTGCTCAGGAAGGCTGCTCAGTGCGCAGGGGTGACTTGGGCCCAGGGCTCCTACAGGCACTCCCAGGGGGACCCTGAACTCATGTCTTTGGAGGGACCACAGCTGTATAATGATACATATAATGTCTATGTGGCAGGGTTGTCAGTTGGGAAACTGAGCTAGTGTGGGTGAATCTCACACTGGCACAGGAAGTACCCAAAGAAAGAACTCAGTTACAGGACAGAAAGTACGTGATTTTCATTATTACCCTCTACTTCACTGCACCCTGGCAGCATTCCCAGAATGTGGGGGCTGCTCCCTATTAGAGGAATAGGCCAGGGCAGCTCATGGGTGTCTTAAGGGGTTCTCTCCTGAATCTCTTGAAGTTAAGGCTGAAGAGGTGATGGGAAATAACCCAGGCCATGCCACTGGGGAATAAGGAAACTGCAGCCTCAATACAGAGATAACGAGGGACCAGTCAGCTCACCTTGCAGGGACTTTGAAGTTTGTCATGATAGCCACAGATCATCCCTTTTTGAACAAATGGGCGACGTCGTCTTAACTGCTCCTGCATCCTCTTGTTACATAATTTGTAGTGAAGAATGAATTGGTCAGTCTCCTGAAGAGCATTTGGCAGCTTTTTGGCTACAGAGAGACAACTCAGAAATAAAACATTTGCTTGAGTAGAATAGAACAGGGGCCCCCAGATCCCATTCAGGGTCTTTCTTGTTTGTTTGAGTTTGGGGGCCGTACTCCACAGCATGCAAGATCTTAATTCCCCAACCACAGATCATACCCACACCCCCTGCAGGGGAAGAGTGGGATCTTCATCCCTGGACTGCAGGGAAGTCCCACATTCTGGGTCTGGGTCAGCGCATTCACACAGTTTCCCTCTTAGAGAAGGAAGGACAGTGGGGGAATTTGTCCCATTTGACACAGGAGGACCTGAGGCCAACTGCTGACATGGGGAGCAGACGCAGTAAGAAACAAAACCAAGTCAGCAGGAGGAACACGTCAGGACACAAGGAGACAAGGCTTCTTACAAGGCCTGATCCAAAAGCAAGCGTCAGTCACTCTGAGGATCAGCAGTGACAGGGACAGGTGCCTGTACCGGGCAGGGTCACAGACTCCAGGACAGGCAGTGCCCACAGGTACCAAACCAGCCTCCCCCCACCTAGGAGCCTTACACAGCCACCCACAGGGCGGATCTGGCTAGACCCACTTCCAAGGCACAAGAAGCTCCCTCCCCACCTGGCAGGTCATTCCAGAGCAGGACAGCTCTGACCAGCAGACAGCTCGTCACCCTGGAGCTGAAATCAAACCTGGAGAGAACTCACCATGCCGGGACCCAAGCCCCGCCCGGGTCTAACATAACAGGAGAAATCCCTGCGTGCTTCAGTCACTCCCAGGCAGCCACCTCTCCACCTCCTCCCTTGCCCACCTGTAGAAAACCAGCTTCCCTGTCCCTCCCTCCAGCCCGCAGGCCAGCCCCAGGGCACCAGACTTCCCCCCTCAGATCCTGTCTGCCAGCCTCACCATTTTCTGTCTCGGCCCCATCCAGTCACCCAGCACTGTGTCCCAGGTTTTGCTTCAAAATCCCTTTCAGGAGGCACACTGGCTGGATGAATGCAGAGTAATTCACAGAGTGGGCCAGGAGAGCAAGGGCAATGTCGTGACGCAGACTTCTAACATCATAAAAGCTATGGCAAACGATGTCTCGAACTGGAATGACCACTGCATTTGGGGAATTTGATTGTAACAACGTGTCTCCCAGGCGCACTGTATAGTTCTCAAAGCTGTGGGAAGAGAACATGTCCTGCACAGAGATGCTGGAGGGCCAGCACTTCCCTCCACCCATTCCAGGTGCTTCTCATCCTGTCCGCATCTCCTACACCAGCCATTGGGGCTTTCCAGGTGGCTCAGTGGTAAAGAATCTGACTACCCATGGGAGAGACATAAGAGACTCGGGTTTGATCCCCAGGTCGGGAAAATCCCCTGGCTATCCACTCCAGTTTTCGTGCCTGGAGAATCCCTTGGACAGAGGAGCCTGGTGAGCTACAATCCATTCAGTCACACAAAGTCGGACATGACTGAAGTGACTTAGCTTACATGCACAGTAGCCATCAGTCTTTATCTCCCTGTAAACCTCATCCTCTCCCAGACCCCTAACCACTGGAGCCAGTGGTCTCTAAGTGAGGTCCCAGGACCAGCCTCCCCCCACCTAGGAGCCTTACACAGCCACCCACAGGGCGGATCTGGCTAGACCCACTTCCAAGGCACAAGAAGCTCCCTCCCCACCTGGCAGGTCATTCCAGAGCAGGACAGCTCTGACCAGCAGACAGCTCGTCACCCTGGAGCTGAAATCAAACCTGGAGAGAACTCACCATGCCGGGACCCAAGCCCCGCCCGGGTCTAACATAACAGGAGAAATCCCTGCGTGCTTCAGTCACTCCCAGGCAGCCACCTCTCCACCTCCTCCCTTGCCCACCTGTAGAAAACCAGCTTCCCTGTCCCTCCCTCCAGCCCGCAGGCCAGCCCCAGGGCACCAGACTTCCCCCCTCAGATCCTGTCTGCCAGCCTCACCATTTTCTGTCTCTCGGCCCCATCCAGTCACCCAGCACCGTGTCCCAGGTTTTGCTTCAAAATCCCTTTCAGGGAGGCACACTGGCTGGATGAATGCAGAGTAATTCACAGAGTGGGCCAGGAGAGCAAGGGCAATGTCGTGACGCAGACTTCTAACATCATAAAAGCTATGGCAAACGATGTCTCGAACTGGAATGACCACTGCATTTGGGGAATTTGATTGTAACAACGTGTCTCCCAGGCGCACTGTATAGTTCTCAAAGCTGTGGGAAGAGAACATGTCCTGCACAGAGATGCTGGAGGGCCAGCACTTCCCTCCACCCATTCCAGGTGCTTCTCATCCTGTCCGCATCTCCTACACCAGCCATTGGGGCTTTCCAGGTGGCTCAGTGGTAAAGAATCTGACTACCCATGGGAGAGACATAAGAGACTCGGGTTTGATCCCCAGGTCGGGAAAATCCCCTGGCTATCCACTCCAGTTTTCGTGCCTGGAGAATCCCTTGGACAGAGGAGCCTGGTGAGCTACAATCCATTCAGTCACACAAAGTCGGACATGACTGAAGTGACTTAGCTTACATGCACAGTAGCCATCAGTCTTTATCTCCCTGTAAACCTCATCCTCTCCCAGACCCCTAACCACTGGAGCCAGTGGTCTCTAAGTGAGGTCCCAGGACCACTAGAGCAGCACTTGGGATGTTGGTAGAAATGCAGAATCACTCATAGTGAATACAAACTAGGGGCTGTGACCCCTTTTTCAGATGAAGAAGAGGAAAGGAATGGGAATGGCTCCCATTTCACACAGCCGAAGCAGCAACCAATACCCGAAGGGAAAACACTCACCCAAATATGCAGTGAGCTGCCGTCAGCACCCACTGGGGGGCAATGAGGGAGCCTCCGCACACGTGTTTATCTCTCATCCGCAGGCTCACCTGCCAGGGCCACTCCCCCTCTGGGGCTGGCTGTCCACCAACTATCCTTGTTTTCTGATGGCCACATGTTCCTTGGCTCAGCAAAAAGAGGAACAGGAGGTGAAGCTGCTGCCTCCCTTCTAATACCTCCACCTTCTCCACCACAACCAACACCATCTCTACATTCACCCCCACCATCCCATCCCCAGCCCCGAGGCAGAGACAAGTTTCCTCTCAAACCCACCAGGATAGTCGCCCAGCCAGGGATGTGCTGCCTCTACTTCCCAGGCAGCCCTGTAGAGCCATGCTTTGAAAGAAGCAATACCTTGTGCAAACAACCCTCCAAATGGAGTGGTCGGGCTAGACCACAAAACCGCTTCGACTGTGGGAGTAGGCGGCCCTTGAACTACCGGAACCTTCTGAGATTTCAGGCGTCCTGGCGCTGAGGGGGTGTCTGCAGTGGCTGGGCTCACAGTAGAATCCTCCTGGGGTCCAGCACCCTCACCTGAGGCAGGTAAGGGACCAAAGAGAAACGGAGCTGGCTGGAGCGCAGCCCCCTTATCACTGGCTGCTTCCCAAGGCACCATCTACAGATCCCCACCCCTCCCCACCACCCAATCCCTCCCAGCCCTCAGCCCCAGCTACCACGCATGCAGCGCGGCCTAGCCACCTTCAATTCTTGCCGGCCCTGCCTCACAGAGCTGTGGCCAGAGGAACAGGAGGCAGACCAGAAGGCTTAGAGAGCCACCGCCGCTGCGGGGGACGCCCAGAGACGCCATGGGCACCTCCAGTCGCCTCCGCGCTCTGCGGCGCCCCCTCGTGGACGCTCCGCGCCTGCCCTCTGGCTGACGAGAATACGGGCCAGGGCCTGCTGCTCCAACAGCTTCACTTCCTGTTGCTTCAACCATGCTTATTCAATCTGTTCTGTTTGTGGTTTTTCAGGCCCTTGAACTTGTAGTTAAGGAGGGCTGCTCCTCCAAGGTCTTCATCTCCTGCCTATTCAATAAAGACCTATTCTAGTTCATGCTCTTAAGATCCTTGAAGATATAATTAAGCTCTCCAACCTTACAGGTATTCTGGATTATATACCTCAGTGTGATATAACCCCAGGAGCGCTTTTTAAAAAGAAAGAAAAAAGCAGCCCACCCAGTGAAAGATTTTTTCTTTAAAGAAGAAAGTACTTAAATAGAAAATACAGGGGAAACAGCAGTTTTGAGACTGAACATATGGAAACAGTGACAGATTTTATTTTCCTGTGCTCCAAAATCACTGCAGACAGTGACTGACTGCAGCCATGAAATTAAAAGATGCTCGTTCCTTGGAAGAAGAGCTATGACATAGACAGTGTATTCAAAAGCAGAAACATTATTTGTCAACAAAGGTCCATATAGTCAAAGCTATGATATTCTCAGTAGTCATGTTTGTATGTGAGAGTTGGGCCATAAAGAGGACTGAGTGCTGAAGAATTGATGCTTTTGAACTGTGGTGTTGGAGAAGACACTTGAGAGACCCCTGGACAGCAAGGAGATCAAGCCACTCAATCTCTGACTGTGGGAGTAGGCGGCCCTTGAACTACTGGAACCTTCTGAGATTTCAGGCGATATTCGGGCCTGAATATTCATTAGAAGGACTGATGCTGAAGCTCTAATACTTTTGCCACCTGATGTGAAGAGGTGACTCATTGGAAAAGACACTGATACTAGGAAAGATTGAAGGCAGGAGGAGAAGGGGATGACAGAGGATGAGATGGTCGGATGGCATCACCGACTCAATGGACATGAGTTTGAGAAAACTGCAGGAAATGGTGAAGGACAGGAAAGCCTGGTGTGCTGCAGTCCATGGGATCACAGAAGGCTTAGAGAGCCACCGCCGCTGGGGGCGCCCCCTCCCGTGGGGGGACGCTCCGCGCCTGCCCTCTGGCTGACGAGAATACGGGCCAGGGCCTGCTGCTCCAACAGCTTCACTTCCTGTTGCTTCAACCATGCTTATTCAATCTGTTCTGTTTGTGGTTTTTCAGGCCCTTGAACTTGTAGTTAAGGAGGGCTGCTCCTCCAAGGTCTTCATCTCCTGCCTATTCAATAAAGACCTATTCTAGTTCATGCTCTTAAGATCCTTGAAGATATAATTAAGCTCTCCAACCTTACAGGTATTCTGGATTATATACCTCAGTGTGATATAACCCCAGGAGCGCTTTTTAAAAAGAAAGAAAAAAGCAGCCCACCCAGTGAAAGATTTTTTCTTTAAAGAAGAAAGTACTTAAATAGAAAATACAGGGGAAACAGCAGTTTTGAGACTGAACATATGGAAACAGTGACAGATTTTATTTTCCTGTGCTCCAAAATCACTGCAGACAGTGACTGACTGCAGCCATGAAATTAAAAGATGCTCGTTCCTTGGAAGAAGAGCTATGACATAGACAGTGTATTCAAAAGCAGAAACATTATTTGTCAACAAAGGTCCATATAGTCAAAGCTATGATATTCTCAGTAGTCATGTTTGTATGTGAGAGTTGGGCCATAAAGAGGACTGAGTGCTGAAGAATTGATGCTTTTGAACTGTGGTGTTGGAGAAGACACTTGAGAGACCCCTGGACAGCAAGGAGATCAAGCCACTCAATCTCTGACTGTGGGAGTAGGCGGCCCTTGAACTACTGGAACCTTCTGAGATTTCAGGCGATATTCGGGCCTGAATATTCATTAGAAGGACTGATGCTGAAGCTCTAATACTTTTGCCACCTGATGTGAAGAGGTGACTCATTGGAAAAGACACTGATACTAGGAAAGATTGAAGGCAGGAGGAGAAGGGGATGACAGAGGATGAGATGGTCGGATGGCATCACCAACTCAATGGACATGAGTTTGAGAAAACTGCAGGAAATGGTGAAGGACAGGAAAGCCTGGTGTGCTGCAGTCCATGGGATCACAGAAAGTCGGATATGACTGAGTGAACAACAAAAAACAGTAGCATCTGCAATAAATGTGAATGAGTAAAATATACTAGACAACGAAAGAACTTTCAAATTGGAGGGAAAGGCAAAGTCCAGAAATAGACTCTCTGAAGAGAAAAATTTAAATAAAGAGATGTAGGAAATAAAGAAAAATGCCAGGTCACACTTGTAAAAGCAAACAAAACAAAAAACCTGGGAGAGAAATTTGGTTACCAGATGAAGCATTTTAGGCAGAGATTGTACAAGGGTCAGAGGGAGTTAGGTACAGTAAGAAGAAGAGATGAAGGACAGGATGCAATGACAAGCCTTTAAAAGGTAAAGCAAATAAGACCAATTTATAGGAAACTGGGTCTTCTTACATGCTCCACTTGGGAAGCTGACAACTTATGTAGGCAAAATTAAGCAAAAATATAGACTGTTTGACTCTCACAACTCATCATCTAGACCTAACTGTGCTAGGATGAATTTTACAACTACCAACAGAGAACACTCATTCAAATTGAACATCTAGGGAAATTTCAGAGTCAAGGCCCTAATAGGAAAAATCAATAATCTCAAGGAATCAATGTGATACACATTCTGTTCATGAGCCACATACCAATAACATTAAAATCAACTTTTAAAACAGAAATCTATTCCTGAAACAAAACTGGAACCCTACATAATGGTCCTCTTTTAAAAATTAGGAAATCATGAGAGAAATATGACATTTTAGAGATCAATGCCAATGAAAGCATAATCTATGAAATAGTATGTGATACAGCCACAGTAGTCCCAGGAAGTATTTTATAGCTTTGACTAGATCAGAAAACAAAGAAAACTGAAAACAAATGAGCTAATTCAATTCAATATGTGGAAAAGATCACGGAGAAAACTCAGTGAAAGAGTGTGGCAGAAAGGAGAAAATAACGGAAAACAGGAAGTGGAATCAATAAAATAGAGAAAAATTAGATGATTGACTCAACCCAAGCACTGTTCCTTGAAAAGATTCATAAGAGACATTTTAGAACAGAAGAGAGAAAACTTACCACAAAATGGAATCAACTTAATGATATGACAGATTTTTTTGAATTCTTAAAGAATACTCTTAAATGCATTTGAGGATGTCTCCTATGGTCAAGATAGTCCAATAGGCATTGCCCTTCCCACCTGAAACAACCGAAAATGATAAAAATATGAAATAACACTTTTCAAGACACTGGACACCAGGCTACAAAGGACACACTGCTGATTCATGGAGTGAGCCCTACCACTGCCTCTCTGACTGCCTGAGAGTTTAGAGGCTGCAGTGCAAACACACAGGGCAAAGGGGACAGGGGTGCCTAGGCAGCACCCAGCAGGCTCCATGAGTTAGCAGGGGAGGCTGAGAGGCTGGGCACAGCAAGGCAGCTCTGCAGACAGTACAGAACTGGGAGTTACACAGAGAGACAACTCCAGAGATCAGGGTGGGCAGCCCCTTGAGTGCTGAGCTGAGAAGCCACCTGATGCCAGAGAAACAATCTCTTGAGAGGATTACCGTCACCATGCCTGGGGAGGGGACCAGGAATAGGACCTGGTCCATCCGCCAGACTGCAAAAATTCAAGATTCACAGAACCCTCCCTAGGGTATTTGGGAGGGTCTTGCCTCAGCAGGAGGAAATACTAGTCTCTACACTGAGCATCACTGCAGTCCTGCCACAAAAAGGTAAAAACGAGACCTGAGAACATCAGTTTCCAAGTAATGTAGCGGAATCCCCAAATAAAACCCAAGAAGATTTCTAGGAAAATATCAAACACCAGGTAATGGTCACAGTGTCTAGAACCTCTTCACCTAATATCCACAGTCGACAAGCAGGAAAATACACCTATCATGGGAATAATCAAACAGTCATAATTAACCCAGAACTGACACAAATGTTCAATGCATAGGCAAGAAGAGTAAAACAGCCTCTAGAACTGTAGTCCTCGATACAGACTCAAACATTAGGTAGACATGCTGAAGATGTAAAAGGACTCTACTCAAACTCTAGATATGAAAGCCTGTATGTGTGAATGAAAACATACGTTACAATGGGATTAACACTAAAATAGAGAAAAATTAGATGATTGACTCAACCCAAGCACTGTTCCTTGAAAAGATTCATAAGAGACATTTTAGAACAGAGAGAAAACTTACCACAAAATGGAATCAACTTAATGATATGACAGATTTTTTTGAATTCTTAAAGAATACTCTTAAATGCATTTGAGGATGTCTCCTATGGTCAAGATAGTCCAATAGGCATTGCCCTTCCCACCTGAAACAACCGAAAATGATAAAAATATGAAATAACACTTTTCAAGACACTGGACACCAGGCTACAAAGGACACACTGCTGATTCATGGAGTGAGCCCTACCACTGCCTCTCTGACTGCCTGAGAGTTTAGAGGCTGCAGTGCAAACACACAGGGCAAAGGGGACAGGGGTGCCTAGGCAGCACCCAGCAGGCTCCATGAGTTAGCAGGGGAGGCTGAGAGGCTGGGCACAGCAAGGCAGCTCTGCAGACAGTACAGAACTGGGAGTTACACAGAGAGACAACTCCAGAGATCAGGGTGGGCAGCCCCTTGAGTGCTGAGCTGAGAAGCCACCTGATGCCAGAGAAACAATCTCTTGAGAGGATTACCGTCACCATGCCTGGGGAGGGGACCAGGAATAGGACCTGGTCCATCCGCCAGACTGCAAAAATTCAAGATTCACAGAACCCTCCCTAGGGTATTTGGGAGGGTCTTGCCTCAGCAGGAGGAAATACTAGTCTCTACACTGAGCATCACTGCAGTCCTGCCACAAAAAGGTAAAAACGAGACCTGAGAACATCAGTTTCCAAGTAATGTAGCGGAATCCCCAAATAAAACCCAAGAAGATTTCTAGGAAAATATCAAACACCAGGTAATGGTCACAGTGTCTAGAACCTCTTCACCTAATATCCACAGTCGACAAGCAGGAAAATACACCTATCATGGGAATAATCAAACAGTCATAATTAACCCAGAACTGACACAAATGTTCAATGCATAGGCAAGAAGAGTAAAACAGCCTCTAGAACTGTAGTCCTCGATACAGACTCAAACATTAGGTAGACATGCTGAAGATGTAAAAGGACTCTACTCAAACTCTAGATATGAAAGCCTGTATGTGTGAGATGAAAAACATACGTTACAATGGGATTAACACTATAATAAACAGAAGAAGCCATTAGGAAACTCAAAGACATGACAATTTAAAAAAATAATGAAACACAGGCAAGAAAGCATAAAGAAACAGAGCATTGTATGCTGGGGGCGAATGTACGTGTCACTGGATTTTCAAAGTGTTGCAGAGCAGAAGAGACAAAAATACAGAAAGAAAAAAACGGCAAATATTTTCCAAATGTGATAATAGCTGTAACTCTGGAGATCTAATAAGCTCAGTGACCATCAAACAAACATGAAGACAAGAAGACCAAAGTATAATGTAAGCTAATTGGTCAAAACTGATGAAAAGTAAGACCAAAAAGAAAAAGGCTAAGATATTTCATAGTAGAAACAGTGTAAGCAATGTTCTCACTTGAAGTCACTAAAGATGTTGCTGGGCCTTCTCATTTCAGCTCTCAGATTGTAAATAGATGTCCCATTCCTATTCTACTCAGTGTATTTCTGTTCTATTTGCTGATTTCACTGTTTAAAAGGCCCCACTTAGGGCTTCCCCTGGTGGTCCAGTGGGTAAGGACACCGCCTTGCATGCAAGGGGCGCTGGTTCGATCCCTGGCCTGGGAAGATCCCACGTGCCGCGGAGCGGCTGGACCGATGTGTCCAATTACCGAGCCAGAGCTTGCTCTGTGACAACAGAGGCCACTGTGATGGGAGGCCCACAGGAGCCAGGGAACAAAGACGGATGAAAATAGAGAAAGACCAATAGAAGTGGCCCACCTGCTCCCCTCCCTCCCCAACCTGACCCCCGCCCAAAAATAAATAAATAAATCTTTAAAAAAAAAAAAAAAAAGGCCCCACTTACATTGCTGGAGTGCTGTCTAACGCTCCTAAAGGCTCTAGTCTGGGATGCATATTGCAGAGAAAACAGATGAGTTAGGTCCCTTTCACACAGGCACGAAGTACACTGCTCTTGGCCACAAGATCAATGGCTCTGAATCAACAGGGTATATTAAATATGGTTTAATATGTTTCTTTTCACCAGAAAGAAACATAAAATAAGGTTCCATACTGATCATTTGATGAATGTGTTGTGATCAGAGGTTCCCAGGAGTCTCATCCTGCATTTGCCTGAGAAGCAGCTGCTCAGAGTTGGATAATGCAGTGCTCAGAGCTGCTTCCTAGAATATATCAAGCACAAGACACCTGGTGATTCTGGCCATGAGATCTTAGGGTGGTTTTTCACACAGCAACAGGTGACTGAAACACTTACCGCAAGTCAGACTGTGCTGCCTTAGCCCGGCCAAGGGTCCTAGATCGGCCCCCTGGAGACACTCTGAGACATACCTGTACGCCAGGGTTTGCTGAGGCGTTCTCTGGGGAGGATTCTCACCTGGAAGGGAGCAGGTGAGGCAGAGCTGGGAAATGGGAGAAGCTGAGTGGCCATGTAGTTGCAACCCAGGCCTTAGCGGATCCTGAAGAAGTCATTCCAAAGGGAGGCAAACAGGCTGGGCCTTCACACCCCTGCATGCCAGTCATTTCCCATGGGCTACCTGCTAGGAAGGGGCATCATCTTCAGTGAACTGTCAGGGCTTGCCAGGAAGGGAGCTATGACTATATTCCCTGATGCTGGGGAACAGGTGTGAATTTTCTGTGAGTGGATTTAGCAGAAATGCCACACTTCACGACAGGCTCCATGTACCATTCAGCTCCTGAGACCTTGTGACATGATCCTAGGATCCTTGACATTTGGAGACCTTGCTCACCATCTGTGTGACAGAAAATTTCAGGCTGAATTCACACTCACTTCCTGGCCCACACCTGGACATTTCTCAAGGCATTTTTCCAAGAAACCCTGGTTTCTGTGGGTGGAAAACTATTTCGAACCACAGTTGGGGCATTAGAGACTCACATTGGTATGTCTCACTACCATTATGACTGGAAACGCACAGCATTTTGTGTTGGGTTTTGTGTCTTTGTTCTTTAAAGTCTGATATTTTTACTAGAACTCACTGCCTGCCTGTCAACCTCCTCTTCTTCATGTTCTCTAGCTCTTTCGATGGTCCTCCATCCTACATTCCCCTGTGGGAACTCATCTCTTGGGTTCAGGCTGTCTTGCCCGGACTATGGGGTATCCCACGGAAAAAAAAGTCATCATCTTGATGAATGTGTTGTGATCAGAGGTTCCCAGGAGTCTCATCCTGCATTTGCCTGAGAAGCAGCTGCTCAGAGTTGGATAATGCAGTGCTCAGAGCTGCTTCCTAGAATATATCAAGCACAAGACACCTGGTGATTCTGGCCATGAGATCTTAGGGTGGTTTTTCACACAGCAACAGGTGACTGAAACACTTACCGCAAGTCAGACTGTGCTGCCTTAGCCCGGCCAAGGGTCCTAGATCGGCCCCCTGGAGACACTCTGAGACATACCTGTACGCCAGGGTTTGCTGAGGCGTTCTCTGGGGAGGATTCTCACCTGGAAGGGAGCAGGTGAGGCAGAGCTGGGAAATGGGAGAAGCTGAGTGGCCATGTAGTTGCAACCCAGGCCTTAGCGGATCCTGAAGAAGTCATTCCAAAGGGAGGCAAACAGGCTGGGCCTTCACACCCCTGCATGCCAGTCATTTCCCATGGGCTACCTGCTAGGAAGGGGCATCATCTTCAGTGAACTGTCAGGGCTTGCCAGGAAGGGAGCTATGACTATATTCCCTGATGCTGGGGAACAGGTGTGAATTTTCTGTGAGTGGATTTAGCAGAAATGCCACACTTCACGACAGGCTCCATGTACCATTCAGCTCCTGAGACCTTGTGACATGATCCTAGGATCCTTGACATTTGGAGACCTTGCTCACCATCTGGTGTGACAGAAAATTTCAGGCTGAATTCACACTCACTTCCTGGCTCACACCTGGACATTTCTCAAGGCATTTTTCCAAGAAACCCTGGTTTCTGTGGGTGGAAAACTATTTCGAACCACAGTTGGGGCATTAGAGACTCACATTGGTATGTCTCACTACCATTATGACTGGAAACGCACAGCATTTTGTGTTGGGTTTTGTGTCTTTGTTCTTTAAAGTCTGATATTTTTACTAGAACTCACTGCCTGCCTGTCAACCTCCTCTTCTTCATGTTCTCTAGCTCTTTCGATGGTCCTCCATCCTACATTCCCCTGTGGGAACTCAGCTCTTTGGGTTCAGGCTGTCTTGCCACCAGGACTATGGGGTATCTTCCCGGCGTGTCCCCTATGGGCAGCACGAGAGGTACAAGGGTGTGTGAGTGAGTCATGCCCCGGTCTCTGCCCTCTTGCCCCCTTGCTACTGTCCAAACTCAACTGCAATGGCCCCCACTGTCGCACGTTGATGCCTCCAAGAGGAGCACAGGCCACTAGACCTGCAGCCTGACAACCATCAGCCATCTGTCCAGGTAGACAGGCTCCTCATCCCCCACTCTCTAGAGACTAATGGACACATTGAAAGGTCCCTCAGCTAAAGGGGAAACCTGTAGAGCACCTCTAGACTGTGTCATATGCAACCCCACAACCTGAAGGAGGGCAGAGTTTCACAACACACAAGACACTCTCCAAGCATTTATTGAGCTGACATCAGAAATCTCCACACTCCAGCCTGGATGTGGCCACTGGAGTACTGGGAAGGGGGTTCCAAGATGGAGTTGCCCCAGGAGGACTGGTGAGGCAGAGGCTGGACATGTACAGGTGGATCCACGCCAGAGAGCAGGGGACCTTTTCCCAACCCAGACAACTGAGTCAGATGTGGAAATGGTGAGGCCTCCTCGCTCTCTCCCAACGGTCGCCATGAGGACTGGCTTCATAAAGTGTCAGGTCTCACATTGCTTCACCGGTGATGATGTGAAGATGTTCCCCAAGACTGATGTTTCAATCACTCCAGGCCAGCATACAGAGCATGGCCAAGATGTAGGTGTGGATGAGGAAGGGTCTTGGAACAGCAGGCTTGGAAACTTCTAGAGTTTAGTACCTGCTGCCAATTCTCTGTCATGGGGATCTCCACAGGGTCAGAGGATCCCAAAGGAAATTGAGGAAAGGGCATTGAATAGAACAGGGACATCAGAGGCAGTGCTAGTGAGAAATGTGACCAAAGGTGATCACAGGGTCACCAGGATGCCCCGAGGCAGCACCAGGCACAGAGTTAGGCTGAAGTAGCCTACTGGGTCTATGTGAGAAGCCTGACTCATTCTAGCAATGAGCCAATCCTTGTAGTAACTCACTTCTGTATAAACTCCTGGATACCCTTTTCGACCACAGCCAACGCCCCAGCTCACAATTCCCACTTGGACCCATGAGCCATCAAGTTCACAGACCAGGGGACCCCCAGAATCTCCCTAGATAAACAGAAAGAAACAAACACAGTGATGGAAGAGGATCAGCATCCTAAGAGGCTCATAGCACTGCCAGGCACGGGGAAGACGGATATGCGTGGGACTCCCCAGACACCACTAGGGCTCTACCAGCCATAGGTCTCCATGAGCAGGAAATTTGAGAACTGAAAATGTTTACCAAACAAAGGTGTATATGGTATCAATAAATTCTATACCAAAAATGGAACAGTCTCAAAGAAAATCTATGTACTCTGAGATATTAATAGAATCCTTACCTGTATACACTGCCTGTCACTTAGAAGGGCTTAAAACACGTGATTTTATTATTGGGATTTCATGTCTCAGTCTCCTCCTCCCTATCTCCCCTAGGCAGCTTCAGATCCTCTCTGCTGAAGGACATCATAGTTGAGGGTTCCAAGATGGGGGGTTGGGCCCCAGGAGGACTGGTGAGGCAGAGGCTGGACATGTACAGGTGGATCCACGCCAGAGAGCAGGGACCTTTTCCCAACCCAGACAACTGAGTCAGATGTGGAAATGGTGAGGCCTCCTCGCTCTCTCCCAACGGTCGCCATGAGGACTGGCTTCATAAAGTGTCAGGTCTCACATTGCTTCACCGGTGATGATGTGAAGATGTTCCCCAAGACTGATGTTTCAATCACTCCAGGCCAGCATACAGAGCATGGCCAAGATGTAGGTGTGGATGAGGAAGGGTCTTGGAACAGCAGGCTTGGAAACTTCTAGAGTTTAGTACCTGCTGCCAATTCTCTGTCATGGGGATCTCCACAGGGTCAGAGGATCCCAAAGGAAATTGAGGAAAGGGCATTGAATAGAACAGGGACATCAGAGGCAGTGCTAGTGAGAAATGTGACCAAAGGTGATCACAGGGTCACCAGGATGCCCCGAGGCAGCACCAGGCACAGAGTTAGGCTGAAGTAGCCTACTGGGTCTATGTGAGAAGCCTGACTCATTCTAGCAATGAGCCAATCCTTGTAGTAACTCACTTCTGTATAAACTCCTGGATACCCTTTTCGACCACAGCCAACGCCCCAGCTCACAATTCCCACTTGGACCCATGAGCCATCAAGTTCACAGACCAGGGGACCCCCAGAATCTCCCTAGATAAACAGAAAGAAACAAACACAGTGATGGAAGAGGATCAGCATCCTAAGAGGCTCATAGCACTGCCAGGCACGGGGAAGACGGATATGCGTGGGACTCCCCAGACACCACTAGGGCTCTACCAGCCATAGGTCTCCATGAGCAGGAAATTTGAGAACTGAAAATGTTTACCAAACAAAGGTGTATATGGTATCAATAAATTCTATACCAAAAATGGAACAGTCTCAAAGAAAATCTATGTACTCTGAGATATTAATAGAATCCTTACCTGTATACACTGCCTGTCACTTAGAAGGGCTTAAAACACGTGATTTTATTATTGGGATTTCATGTCTCAGTCTCCCCTCCTCCCCTATCTCCCCCTAGGCAGCTTCAGATCCTCTCTGCTGAAGGATCAGGTCAGGCCAGCCTGGCAGAGCTGTGGTGGCTTGTCCCCTTGAACCCTCTTAACTTAAAGACAGGTGACAGAGGCACTGTCAGATAATGTAGGTCCTACTGCCTGTAGATGAGGAACATCTGGGAGGACAACCAAAATGCAAAGGCACCAAAGGGCCCATGAACTCACCTGGCAGGTATCCTTTCCTTTGGAGCTGGTGCCACAGACGGTTCCCTTCTTGACCACGTCATATTTACTTTCCATCTTTTCTCTGAGCACCTCATTACATCTCTCATAGCGAAGAATGTTTAGCTCAGCCTCCTGAAGCAGTGTTGTAGAAACTTCTGATGACTCTGTAGAGGGAATTTAGGAGTAATTAGATCTGCCTAGTGGGATAAGACAGGAGACCCTGGTTCCCACTCTGGGTCTCCATACAGTGTGTCCACATACAGACACCCTCTTAGGGGAGTGGATACTGTCCCCATTTGACACTACAGGACATGAAGCTCAGAGCTGATATGGTGAGAGGAGGTGGTAAGAATCAAAACCAAGACAGGTAAACAAGAACTGATCAGGACAGGAAGAGGCAATCTGAGAAATCAAAACCAAATGTCGGGAGCTTCTCTGGTGGCCCAGTGGCTAAGACTCCTGGCTTCCAATGCAGGAGGCCTGGGTTAGAGCCCTGGTCAGGGAGCTAGATCCCACGTACTGCAACTAAGACCCAGCACAGTCAAAGAAATAAATATTAAAAAAAAAAAAAAAAAGCTTTTAAAAAAAAATGTCTGTCACTCTGGGTATCATTAGTAATAGTGACAGGTGTCCTGTACATCAGTAAATTATGTTTAGTTTAGAACACAATCAGACTCTCATACAAGGTAGTTGCCCAAAAGTACCAAAACCAGACTCTCCGCAAGGATGGAAGGCCCTACAGCTTCATCCAGGGGAGTTCTGCGGCCTCTTTTCTCAGTCACTGGAAGTTCCCTGTCCACCAAGGCAAGTACTTTCAGTTTGGGACAGCTCCAATTAGCAGACAGATTACAGCACCCTCTGAGTTTAAAAATCCACCCTGGAAAGAACCCACTTTGCTTGCTGCTCAAGTCCCCAGGTCCTGACATACTAACGAAAATGTGTAACACCATGAAATTACTCCCACCGGCATCTTCTCCACCCTCCTCCCTTACCCACATCCTAGACATTTGCCTCCCTGCCTCCTCTTTTAGCTTGTTAGGCCCACACCTGGGCATCAGGCAGCCCCTTCCCTGGCTCAAGTTTGCTGTCACCTTGCTTCACAGTCTCACCTTCTTCCTTTCGTTTTCCCCATCCAGTCACCCAGCACTGTACACCAGCTTGGACCTCAAAAGTCTTTTCAGGGAGGCACACGGGTTGGACGCTTGCAGAGAAATTCACAGGGAAGGCAAGCAGAGCGAGGGCAATGTCGTTGTCGACTGTTCCAAGCAGACTGAAATATTTGTGGATAACGATATCTTCAACGGGGACCGTGACTGCCAACGGGGAGGTATGCACCAAGTATATGTCTCCCATCTTCACGGTGTACTCCACATGGCTGCAGAGAGATCCTGGAAGCTTTACACTCTCCCTCTACAACTTCTAGGTTCTTCCCAGCCCAGTCCTATCTCCAAAGCCCCTCATCAGTCACCTCCCTCTATCCAGACCACATCCCTTCCCAGACCCCTGGCCACTCTATCCAGTGGTTCTCAAAGTTTGGTCCCCAGTAGAGCAGCATCACCACCACCTGTGAAGTTGGTAGAACTGCAGACTCTCAGGTCCTACTCCTGAACCCCAGAAACTCTGGGGTTAGAGACACACAATGACTGTTTTAACAAGCTCTGCCGGTGTACCTATGCTCATTATTAAAGTTTGAAACCAATGAGCTAACCAAATTGGTCAGCTACAGTTCATGCCCCTTAAAGATTGCTGCTTGCACGTCTTTGCACATACACTGTCTCCCAATTGACATCGCTCCCCATCTCTCCCCACCTGAAGGCTAATCAGGCTTTTTAAAAAGTAGCTTTGGACCTGATTTGGGGTTTTGACTTTCCAGTCTACCAAGGGCCCTAACATTGCCTACCTCTGACTGTAGTCTGAAGAGTTATAGCCAGGGGTGAGACCTCCACCCCGCTCATTTCAGATGAGGAAGAGGAATCTCAGGAAGGAGTCAGGACTGGCGCCAAGTCACACAGCCTGACCCAAAGCCTAAGCCCAGAGCTTGGAAAACTCACCCAAATATGCAATGGGCCGCGGTCAGCACCCACCGACTGGCAATGAGGGAGCCTCCGCATACATGTTTATCATTGATCTGCAAGCTAACCTGCCAAGGCCACTTCTTCTCTGAGGCAGGCGCTCCACCAACTATCCTGGAAATCCGCTGGCCACACGCTAGAGCAGGTCAGTGAAGGGAGAGGACTGAAAGTAAAGCCGCTGACACCACCACCACCAGAGCCTGATGAGCCTCAGAAGTCTTGGAACCCTCAAAGCCATGCCATGCCCCCTCTGACCCCAGGGTATGTCTATATCTCCCAAGACTCCTGGGAGAATGGCCATGTCCTCTCAGATCTCAAGGGCAGGGTTGGGTCCACTCAGATCTCCCAGGGAAAACTCATGCCCGCAGAGAGTCTCCTCCCCCAGGGCAGGGATGCACGCCCCCCAGATCAGGCTAGTTCTCTGCCACAGGGCTTGGTCAGGAAGTATCACCTGAAGGAAAGAGTGGTGGTGTTTTGGTCTTTCCTCCAGCTGGTGCTGGTGAGGTGTCACAGCCTTGTTGAGATCAGAGCCAGCTAAGGGGAAAAGCCTCCAAATTGGGGCTACCGAAGTCACATGGGAATCAAGGGCCCCGAGGTTCCCGGAGACCCTGGAAGAGGCAGCTTCCCATCACATGCTCCAGGGTCCTCGCTGCCAGCCCCAGGGTGGATGGAGAGGCGAGGCAGAGCCAACCAGCCCCGCGCCTCTCCCCACCCGCCAGAGCTCTCTGAGGCAAGGCTGAACGACCAAGAGCCAGACCAGGAGGACCAAGGAACCGCTGCCGCTCTGGAGGATGCCCAGGGCTCCCAATTGACATCGCTCCCCATCTCTCCCCACCTGAAGGCTAATCAGGCTTTAAAAGTAGCTTTGGACCTGATTAGGGGTTTTGACTTTCCAGTCTACCAAGGGCCCTAACATTGCCTACCTCTGACTGTAGTCTGAAGAGTTATAGCCAGGGGTGAGACCTCCACCCCGCTCATTTCAGATGAGGAAGAGGAATCTCAGGAAGGAGTCAGGACTGGCGCCAAGTCACACAGCCTGACCCAAAGCCTAAGCCCAGAGCTTGGAAAACTCACCCAAATATGCAATGGGCCGCGGTCAGCACCCACCGACTGGCAATGAGGGAGCCTCCGCATACATGTTTATCATTGATCTGCAAGCTAACCTGCCAAGGCCACTTCTTCTCTGAGGCAGGCGCCCACCAACTATCCTGGAAATCCGCTGGCCACACGCTAGAGCAGGTCAGTGAAGGGAGAGGACTGAAAGTAAAGCCGCTGACACCACCACCACCAGAGCCTGATGAGCCTCAGAAGTCTTGGAACCCTCAAAGCCATGCCATGCCCCCTCTGACCCCAGGGTATGTCTATATCTCCCAAGACTCCTGGGAGAATGGCCATGTCCTCTCAGATCTCAAGGGCAGGGTTGGGTCCACTCAGATCTCCCAGGGAAAACTCATGCCCGCAGAGAGTCTCCTCCCCCAGGGCAGGGATGCACGCCCCCCAGATCAGGCTAGTTCTCTGCCACAGGGCTTGGTCAGGAAGTATCACCTGAAGGAAAGAGTGGTGGTTTTTTGGTCTTTCCTCCAGCTGGTGCTGGTGAGGGTGTCACAGCCTTGTTGAGATCAGAGCCAGCTAAGGGAAACGCCTCCAAATTGGGGGCTACCGAAGTCACATGGGAATCAAGGGCCCCCGAGGTTCCCGGAGACCCTGGAAGAGGCAGCTTCCCATCACATGCTCCAGGGTCCTCGCTGCCAGCCCCCAGGGTGGATGGAGAGGGCGAGGGCAGAGCCAACCAGCCCCGCGCCCTCTCCCCACCCGCCAGAGCCTCTCTGAGGCAAGGCTGAACGACCAAGAGCCAGACCAGGAGGACCAAGGAACCGCTGCCGCTCTGGAGGATGCCCAGGGACGCCAAGGCACCTCTGGTGGTCGCCGCCATGCTCTGCAGCGCCCCCTCTCGGCGACTCCAGACCTGGCCTCCTGGCAGCGGGGAAACGGCTCTGCAAAGGGCTCCACTGAGTTCTTCTCAGTGGAGTCATCTGAGGGTCGGGGCCTGGCAACTCCTTTCTCTTCCCAGTTCTGCGCAGACTCATTAAAGGGCGCCTCCCAGACGCTGCCCTAGGTCCTTGGTCACAAAGAGTGGCAGCTACGTCACTGCCCCACGGAGATGCATTCATAACTCCCTGCAGGAAGGGCTGGATTAGGCCTTCCTTCCCTTCTGGTTGGCAAAAACAAAACAAAACAAAACCAAAACTCCTCAATATAAATGCTGTGCTGAACATTATTAACACTGAGTTAGAAATACTGATATTGCCTTAAAACCCAACATCCCCCCGTAAAAAGAACCATTAGTGAAATGCAAATTAAAATCACAGTGAAAGTTTCCCTGGTGGTCCAGTGGGTAGAGTCCGCCTTGCAGTGCAAGGGGCATGGGTTCCATCCCTGGCCCCGGAAGATCCCGCCTGCCGCGGAGCATAGGGACCCGTGTGTCCAATCACAAACCAGCGCTCTGGAGCGCCTGCGCACAGAGCTAGTCCTCTGCAACCGGAGAGGCCACTGCAGTGGGAGGCCCACACAAGCATTTATATTGAGCCAAAGAATAAAAAATATGGATAAAAATAAATTAATGATGACTTAGAGGCAAAAAAAAAAAAAAAAAACAAGTCACAGTGGGATATCCCTACACATTAACAGACTGACTAAAATTTAAAATTTTTGACACCACCAAATACTGACATGGATACAGAGATGTCGGACCCCTCAGACACCATGGTAGGAATGTAAAATGTTATAGCCACTTTAGGAAACAGATTGGCAGTTTCTTATAAAACAAAATGTGCGTGCTCGCTTCGGCAGCACATATACTAAAATTGGAACGATACAGAGAAGATTAGCATGGCCCCTGCGCAAGGATGACACGCAAATTCGTGAAGCGTTCCATATAAAAAAAAAAAAAAATGTGCAATTACCGTATGACTCAGTAATTGCACTCCTGGGCATTTACCCCAGTGAAATAAAGATTCACGTACACACTCATACAGGCACACACACACACACACACAGAGACAATTACTTTTACAAATGTTTATAGTGGCTAAATTCATGGTAGCCAACATGTGGAAATAACCTTGTAGTGGACAGAATAATGGCTTCCCCTAAAATCCACATTCCAATCACTGGAACTTGTGACTAAATTACCTTACATGGTAAAAAGAATGTGATAAAATTTAAAACTCTTGAGAAAAGGAGACTAATCTAGATTACACAGGTAAAAGAAGCCACAATGCTTTGCAGTTCCTCCTGTCAAGAGACAAAGTCAGGGGCTTCCCTAGTGGCTCGGTGGTAAAGAATTCACCTACCAATGCAGGAGACAAGGGTTCAATCTCTGATCAAGGAAGATCTCACATGCCGCGACCAACCAAGCTGTGTGTCTCAACTACTGGATATATGCTAGAGCCTGGGGGCCGTAACTACTGAGCCCACATGCTGCAACTACTGAAACCTGAGAGCCCAAGAACCATGCTCTGCAATCAGAGAAGCCACTACAGTGAAAAGGGAGTGCACCACAACTAGAGAGTGCCACAACTAGAGAAAAGCCCACACAGCAACAAAAACTCAGAATGGTCAAAAATAAATAAACAAAAATAGTTTTTAAAAATAAAATGACTAGGAAGAGAACTTAATAGGTATTCTTTGTTTTTTTGTTTTGTTTTGTTTTGATTTTTTTAAAGAGAGAAAGACAAAGTCAGACTGTGGTAGAAGCAGTCATGTCATTTGGTCTCTTCAGTTTAGTTCAGTCACTTACTCGTATCCGACTCTTTATGACTGTATGAACTGCAACATGCCAGGCTTCCCTGTCCTTCACCATATCCTAGAGCTTGCTCAAACTCATGTCCATTAAGTCAGTGATGCCATCTAACCATCTCATCCTCTGTCATCCCCTTCTCCTTTCACCTTCTATTTTTCCCAACATCAGGCTCTTTTTTTTTAACTGTTATTTCACTTTTAACCTTCACAGAGTTTTGTTGTTTACAGATATGTATGCTCCCAGACCAGTCACATGTATATCCCCCCACCCCACCCCTCCAGACCGCCACACAGCACCCCTGCAGGATGCCCTTTTTCAGGCTCTTTTTCAATGAGTTATCTCTTGGCATCAGGTGGTCAGAGTAAGACCTGGTAAATCCTATGGTGCTAGAGTTTGCTGTGGTGAATTGAAATGCTTGTAAGGAGTCTTTGCTATGTCCTAATTAGATTCTCCTAATTAGAGAGTCACAGTATAGAGCCCTATAGTTCTGGAGCAAGACCTCACTCTGCCACAAAGAAACTATGTTCTTTGAAAAGCAACTCCTGGCACACTACTGAATCCTAAAAGGAAACTAAATGCCACACCACGGGACATTAAGTGACTAAGAGGCCAGTGCTTCCTATCATAAGGCGAACATTTAGCCAAACTAAGTCATAAACTCAGTTGGAAAAAGCAATTCATCACTCATTGAAAGTGATGGGATTAGCTCATAGCAGGTCTTGAAGACACAGTAAGTTATACATAGAAAAGGCCTAGACCTGACTGTGGTATTTCTTTGTATTGAATTGAAGCTTCTCAATTAGTTTATAGCCATAGCCTGATAGGCAGTATCCCACGACCAACTGATGAAAGAAGGAAAAACCTGGACCTGCTTCACAGATGGGCTCAAAATCTTGGTGCCAGCTGAAAACAAGCCTGCTGCTGCACTAGAACGCCATTCGGGGGTTATATATGCACATGTATGTTCTTTATATAGCTAGCATTGCCTGATGATAATGCCTTTGCTGACACCACGATCGGGAGACTCATGAAATGTCTGACTTACTATCGTGGAATCCTGAGTAACATCACCTGAGACACAGGGTGATGATCAGGAAGGTGCAAAGTAGGTACATGATGAAAAGACCACCGGAATCATCATAAACTTCATTATACAGAAGTTACAGGCTTGATCAAATATTGGAATGGGCTCTCAGTTAGTTTTCTCGGTTCTGTAAGAAATACTCACAAATTCAGGGGCTTGAAACAAGACACATTTATTCTCTCACAGTTCCTACAGGCCAGGAATCCAGGCACAGCTTACCTGGTTCTTCTGTAAGTCTCCAACCAAGCTGTCAGCCAGGGCAAGGGTCTCATTCACCAGAAGACTCGATTGGAGAAGAGTTCGCTCAGTTGTTGGTTGAATTCATTTCCTGGGGCTGTGAGACTCATGGCAGCTTGCTTCTTCAAGCCAGCCAGGGAGAGGAAGACACATAGAATGAGCCTTCAGCAAGGTAAGTCTTACACATTGCCACATACTATTAAGAGTGACATTCCACTCCTGGAATCAATCAATCCAGATTTGCTTTTCAAATGTCCTTGATGGAGACGTAAAAATTATTAATTGTATGAAGTATTGACCCTTGACCCACATTTAAGATTTTGTATAATGAAATGACAATTATGCACAAAGAACTTCTGTTGTATGATGAAGCAGGATGTCAGCTCAAGCTAACTGTACAACTGCTAAACTGAATGATCTGCTTTTATCATAGGACATCATTATTTACTTAAAAAGAGTGACTAATAATCTGTCGTAATTTAGATTGCATATTTGGCAGACATATTCTCAAACATAAAGTTTTTTGAAAGAGTTTTTTTTGTGTGTGTGTGTTTGGCTCATGGGCTTAGTTGCTCCGCAGCGTGTGGGATCTTCCTGGATCAAGGATTGAACTCATGTCTCCTGCATTGGCAGGCAAACTCTTTACCACTGAGCTACCAGGAAGCCCGAAGAGTATTATTTTAAAGTGTCTGCAACTTTTGAGAAAACAACTGACTGTAGGACCTGCTTCACAGATGGGCTCAAAATCTTGGTGCCAGCTGAAAACAAGCCTGCTGCTGCACTAGAACGCCATTCGGGGGTTATATATGCACATGTATGTTCTTTATATAGCTAGCATTGCCTGATGATAATGCCTTTGCTGACACCACGATCGGGAGACTCATGAAATGTCTGACTTACTATCGTGGAATCCTGAGTAACATCACCTGAGACACAGGGTGATGATCAGGAAGGTGCAAAGTAGGTACATGATGAAAAGACCACCGGAATCATCATAAACTTCATTATACAGAAGTTACAGGCTTGATCAAATATTGGAATGGGCTCTCAGTTAGTTTTCTCGGTTCTGTAAGAAATACTCACAAATTCAGGGGCTTGAAACAAGACACATTTATTCTCTCACAGTTCCTACAGGCCAGGAATCCAGGCACAGCTTACCTGGTTCTTCTGTAAGTCTCCAACCAAGCTGTCAGCCAGGGCAAGGGTCTCATTCACCAGAAGACTCGATTGGAGAAGAGTTCGCTCAGTTGTTGGTTGAATTCATTTCCTGGGGCTGTGAGACTCATGGCAGCTTGCTTCTTCAAGCCAGCCAGGGAGAGGAAGACACATAGAATGAGCCTTCAGCAAGGTAAGTCTTACACATTGCCACATACTATTAAGAGTGACATTCCACTCCTGGAATCAATCAATCCAGATTTGCTTTTCAAATGTCCTTGATGGAGACGTAAAAATTATTAATTGTATGAAGTATTGACCCTTGACCCACATTTAAGATTTTGTATAATGAAATGACAATTATGCACAAAGAACTTCTGTTGTATGATGAAGCAGGATGTCAGCTCAAGCTAACTGTACAACTGCTAAACTGAATGATCTGCTTTTATCATAGGACATCATTATTTACTTAAAAAGAGTGACTAATAATCTGTCGTAATTTAGATTGCATATTTGGCAGACATATTCTCAAACATAAAGTTTTTTGAAAGAGTTTTTTTTGTGTGTGTGTGTTTGGCTCATGGGCTTAGTTGCTCCGCAGCGTGTGGGATCTTCCTGGATCAAGGATTGAACTCATGTCTCCTGCATTGGCAGGCAAACTCTTTACCACTGAGCTACCAGGGAAGCCCGAAAGAGTATTATTTTTAAAGTGTCTGCAACTTTTGAGAAAACAACTGACTGTACTTGTTGTTGATGATAAAATTTGACCTTAAAGGTGAAAATTTAAATTTTGGAAAATTTACATTTTGTTACCAGGAGTTCAACAACTTTCCAATAATTAATTTTTTTCTGAAAACAGTAGTGGTCATATAAATGAGTATGATTTTTTTGATACTGCAAAACAAAATGTGTCAACATTTGGGAACTCGACACAACAGAGTGAACCAATAGTTTTCAATGATTTACAAAAGTGTGCATAGCTTCAAAAGATCTGTTAGAAGTGAAAGACTTTTGAGGTTGAGTACATTTTCATATCTTTACTTATCACTTGTGCCTTCTTTCTATAACATGTTTGTTCATAACATCTACTCAGTTTTCCATTTGAGCTGCTTTTAAAGTACTTTTATTATTTTTTTTTTTTTTGCATGCTAATCCTTTGTGGGTAATGTGTGTTTCAAGTATCATTTCACAATCATGATTTGTCTTTTCATTTTATTACATCTTTGATGAACAAAGGTTCTTATTTTAATGCAGTCTGTAGTATCTTTATCATTTATGCTTTTGGGGCCTGGTTTTTAAAAGCCTGCCACGGGCTTCCCCTGGTGGTCCAGTGGGTAAGGACACCGCCTTGCAGTGCAAGTGGCGCCGGTTCGATCCCTGGCGCCGGTTCGATCCCTGGCGCCGGTTCGATCCCTGGCGCTGGTTCGATCCCTGCCGCGGAGCGGCTAGACTGATGTGTCCAATCACCGAGCTGGAGCTCTGGAGCGCATGCGCCCAGAGCCGGCGCTCTGCAGCGACAGACGACACCACGATGGGAGGCCCACAGGAGCCAAGGAACAAAGACAGATGAAAATAGAGGAATGAAAGACCAATAGAAGTGGTTCACCTGCTTCCCTCCCTCCCCAACCCGACCCCCGCCCAAAATAAATAAATAAATAAATCTTTAAAAAAAAAAAAAAAAAAGCCTGCCACACCCTGGGGTTTTAAAGATATTGTCTTATATTTTCTTCCAAAAGTTTTTAAACTTTTGTTTCTCATGCTTAATCTTTTACCCATGTAGTTATTGAATATATAGTATGAGATAGGAATTCAGTTTCATTTTTTGCACTTAACTATGTCTCCTAATACTATGTATTGAATGGCCTGTCATGTTCCCATTCAATCAACAATGTCACCTCTTTTATACATCAAATGTCATACATATTGAGTCTGTTTCTGGCCTTTCTAGTCTTTCCATTGCTCAATTTACCTATATCTGTACCAGTACTATGGTTTCTTGACTACCAGAGCTTTTTGAGTATCATCATATGACAGAATACATTCTCCTACCTTGACTTCTTCGTTAGAGTTTTGGCTAATCTTGGTAGTTCATACTAGTTTCAAAATAAGTCTGATAATTTTTTAAACTGTTGAATATTCTGTTTGAATTGCATAAACCTAAAGACCATCTTAAGAGGAACTGCCATATTCATGGTATTCATGAACCTATTCATGAACTTGGGATATCCCTTCTCTTTAGATCTGCCTTCATATCTTTTAATAGAATTTCATAAATCTTCCCATAAAGTCACATACATATTTCAGAAATACAATTTTATATTATTCTTTTATCCAATAATGTTATCAAATTATTTTATCAATTTGGACAATTTATAGATTTGGGGGGGTTTATATATTGACAACCATGTTGTGTACAAATAATTATATTTTTTCTGCAGTGAATAAGTTCTCTTTGTTCTTTATGAGCATTCTCTCATTCTGTTTGGGTTAGTCTTGACTTGCTTTTTTAAAAAAAAAAAAAACTCAAATTCAGAAACTGTTTTATATGGTCATGATTTTAGATATTTCTTATTTCTTTGCTCACTTTATTTGTTAAGGTACAGTCTAAAATGTGGTAACAGAGCTTCCCTGGTGGTCCAGTGGGTAAGAACATTGCCTTGCAGTGCAAGGGGCGCCAGTTCGATCCCTGACCTGGGAAAATCCCACATGCCATGGAGCGGCTGGACCCATGTGTCCAACTACCAAGCCAGAGCTCTGGAGCGCATACGCCCAGAGCCGGTGCTCTGCAACAAGAGAGGCCACTGCGATGGAAGGCCCACATAGGCCAAAGAATGAAGATGGATGAAAATAAATAAATGAAAGGCCAATAGAAGTGGCCAAAAAAAATAAAATAATAAAATAAAAATAAAATGTGGCAACAGAGATATCCCAGGATACAGTGGCTTAAAAAAGAAAGTTTACTTCTCTCATACTTATCAGTCCAACTGTAAGCAATCCAGGTCAGTCTCTGCCGCCCTAACATGGGCATGCATCTCTACATCCAAGATGGCACCTCCATCTTTCTCACCTTCCACTATGGGAAGGGGCAAGAGCCAAAAAAGCCTACCCATGTCCCTTTGAAAGGTGCATCCCTCAACAACATACATTATTTCTATCTAAAGAAACCATGTCCACCAAAAAAAATTAGTCTGATAATTTTTTAAACTGTTGAATATTCTGTTTGAATTGCATAAACCTAAAGACCATCTTAAGAGGAACTGCCATATTCATGGTATTCATGAACCTATTCATGAACTTGGGATATCCCTTCTCTTTAGATCTGCCTTCATATCTTTTAATAGAATTTCATAAATCTTCCCATAAAGTCACATACATATTTCAGAAATACAATTTTATATTATTCTTTTATCCAATAATGTTATCAAATTATTTTATCAATTTGGACAATTTATAGATTTGGGGGGGTTTATATATTGACAACCATGTTGTGTACAAATAATTATATTTTTTCTGCAGTGAATAAGTTCTCTTTGTTCTTTATGAGCATTCTCTCATTCTGTTTGGGTTAGTCTTGACTTGCTTTTTTAAAAAAAAAAAAAACTCAAATTCAGAAACTGTTTTATATGGTCATGATTTTAGATATTTCTTATTTCTTTGCTCACTTTATTTGTTAAGGTACAGTCTAAAATGTGGTAACAGAGCTTCCCTGGTGGTCCAGTGGGTAAGAACATTGCCTTGCAGTGCAAGGGGCGCCAGTTCGATCCCTGACCTGGGAAAATCCCACATGCCATGGAGCGGCTGGACCCATGTGTCCAACTACCAAGCCAGAGCTCTGGAGCGCATACGCCCAGAGCCGGTGCTCTGCAACAAGAGAGGCCACTGCGATGGAAGGCCCACATAGGCCAAAGAATGAAGATGGATGAAAATAAATAAATGAAAGGCCAATAGAAGTGGCCAAAAAAAATAAAATAATAAAATAAAAATAAAATGTGGCAACAGAGATATCCCAGGATACAGTGGCTTAAAAAAGAAAGTTTACTTCTCTCATACTTATCAGTCCAACTGTAAGCAATCCAGGTCAGTCTCTGCCGCCCTAACATGGGCATGCATCTCTACATCCAAGATGGCACCTCCATCTTTCTCACCTTCCACTATGGGAAGGGGCAAGAGCCAAAAAAGCCTACCCATGTCCCTTTGAAAGGTGCATCCCTCAACAACATACATTATTTCTATCTAAAGAAACATAATTTAAATACATGGTCACCCTAACCTTTAAAGGAAGCTAAGAAAGGCAACTGTTAAGTGGATAACCACTCAGGTCACTCAGGATCCATTTTACCTGTTCGATGTACCTACCCTCCAACTGCTCTGGGTACAGCTACTAAGCATTCACACCTGCATCCTTCTCAGGAGGTTTACCTTTGGGAGCATACAGCCTCATTACAGGAGGTGACTATGAGTTACATTCCTACATCCCACCCTTTCAGTCAGCCTGCCTTCCAGTGTGGCCAATGATTTGGTGGTACCAGGGCACAAAAGCCCAGCTCCCTTGCCTTAAGACTGGAAGAATTCTCCAGTATAGCACAGATCCCAGGATCATGCTGATCACAGACTTTATCTATAATCACTTTGTTGCTAAACGTCTTCCCCTTTCCTATCCTGCTTCCTTCACACTCATACAGGTGTCCCCTAAAAATAATCCTCTTAAGTATTTGAACATGAATCCCTGTCTCAGAATTTGCTTCTAGAGAAATGATCCAGTGGGTGCTGGAGCTGGCTTGTACCAGCTCACAAGAGTCAATTGTTAGTTTGTAGAAATTTTGTGAGCTAGCTGTTTAAAAGTACTATTATTATTAAAAATTAATTATAACATCTATAATTAAAGGAATTACATTAGAAACAAAGGTAATAAATAATCAAAATTCATCACTTCTTAATTATTTTACTATATTTTCTTATTACCTGTGCTCCTGAGGTTAAGTCTGCTGTAGCTGTATAGTAGAAATTCTATAATGGTACATATCTCTTTCCAACTTCAGATTCAGTACTGTCATGTTAGTAGCTTGAAATCAGCCTGGATGGAAGTATTTATATCAAGGAAATCTGCAAATGTGACAAATCAGGTATTTTTTACCCCTATAGAGCAATTTGTTTAATATTTGTAGGTACATGATGAGAATCACCCAAGACACCAGGTCACTGCATAAGACACATACTGTTAAAAAAGGATAAGACAATGGACATTGGGGCTAACTAGAATGTCATATTAACCTATTTTTGTTGAAAGGTGAGGCAAAATTTGCACACAATGAAATATACAGATCTTAAATGCATGGTTTAATGTTTTAATAAATATATAGGCTCATGGAACCACCATCCCAATCAAGATAAGGAACATTATGGACTTCCCTGATGGTCCAGTGGCTAAGAATCTGCCTGCCAATGCAGGGGACACAGGTCTGATCCCTGGCCCAGGAAGATTCCACACACTACAGGGCAACTAGGCCCGTGTGCCACAATCACTGAGCCTGTGCTCTAGAGCCCACAAGCCACAAATACTGAAGCCTGCACACCTAGAGCCCATGTTCTGCAACAAGGGAAGCCACCATAATGAGAAGCCCATGTCCCACAACTAGAGAGTGTCCCCACCCCTGACTCACCACAACTACAGAAAGCCTGCTTGAAGCAATGAAGACCCAGAGCAGCCAAATAAACAAATAAATACATTTTAAAAGAGATACAGAACATTTCGAAACCCCAGAAGATGTCTCTGCCCCACTGGATTCCGTATCACACGTCATACAGGTGTCCCCTTTCCTATCCTGCTTCCTTCACACTCATACAGGTGTCCCCTAAAAATAATCCTCTTAAGTATTTGAACATGAATCCCTGTCTCAGAATTTGCTTCTAGAGAAATGATCCAGTGGGTGCTGGAGCTGGCTTGTACCAGCTCACAAGAGTCAATTGTTAGTTTGTAGAAATTTTGTGAGCTAGCTGTTTAAAAGTACTATTATTATTAAAAATTAATTATAAAATCTATAATTAAAGGAATTACATTAGAAACAAAGGTAATAAATAATCAAAATTCATCACTTCTTAATTATTTTACTATATTTTCTTATTACCTGTGCTCCTGAGGTTAAGTCTGCTGTAGCTGTATAGTAGAAATTCTATAATGGTACATATCTCTTTCCAACTTCAGATTCAGTACTGTCATGTTAGTAGCTTGAAATCAGCCTGGATGGAAGTATTTATATCAAGGAAATCTGCAAATGTGACAAATCAGGTATTTTTTACCCCTATAGAGCAATTTGTTTAATATTTGTAGGTACATGATGAGAATCACCCAAGACACCAGGTCACTGCATAAGACACATACTGTTAAAAAAGGATAAGACAATGGACATTGGGGCTAACTAGAATGTCATATTAACCTATTTTTGTTGAAAGGTGAGGCAAAATTTGCACACAATGAAATATACAGATCTTAAATGCATGGTTTAATGTTTTAATAAATATATAGGCTCATGGAACCACCATCCCAATCAAGATAAGGAACATTATGGACTTCCCTGATGGTCCAGTGGCTAAGAATCTGCCTGCCAATGCAGGGGACACAGGTCTGATCCCTGGCCCAGGAAGATTCCACACACTACAGGGCAACTAGGCCCGTGTGCCACAATCACTGAGCCTGTGCTCTAGAGCCCACAAGCCACAAATACTGAAGCCTGCACACCTAGAGCCCATGTTCTGCAACAAGGGAAGCCACCATAATGAGAAGCCCATGTCCCACAACTAGAGAGTGTCCCCACCCCTGACTCACCACAACTACAGAAAGCCTGCTTGAAGCAATGAAGACCCAGAGCAGCCAAATAAACAAATAAATACATTTTAAAAGAGATACAGAACATTTCGAAACCCCAGAAGAGTGTCCTCATGCCCTCAGATCCATCACCGGCAACTGCTGGTCACATGTTTTGCCTATTTAGTCTTCATATAATTGGAATCAGAATATTGCACTCTTTCATGTCTGACTTATTTCATTCAACAGGTTTTTTTAATATATATTTATTTGGCTGCACTGGGTCTCAGTTGCAGCATGTGGGCTCTAGTTCCCTGACCAGGGATCGAACCCGGGCCCCCTGCATTGGGAGCACAGAGTCTTAACCACTGGACCACCAGGGAATTCCCACTCAACAGGTTTTTGAATTTCATTCACGTTCCTGTGTAAAACAGCAGTTGATTATTTACGATTGCCAAGCAATATTTCAGTGACTATCACTTGTCCGTTGACAGATATTTGTTTCTGGATTTGAGCTCTTATGAATGACGATGCTAGGAACGTTGGTTAAGTCTTTGACTAGACATTGCTGCTTCTTTCTTCCAGACTGTGGTTTTTATTTTCATTTTCTTAATAGCATCTTTCAAAGAATAGAAGATTTTCATTTTTTTTCTTATATGGTTCATGTGTTTTGTGTCCTATGTCAAAAATCTTTGCCTACTCAAGGGTCACAAAGATGCTTCTTTCAAATTTTTTACATTTAGTTCTATAATTCATTTTGAGTTAATTTTTCTACATAATGCAGGGGAAGGATTGAGGTGCTTTCTTTTTTTATTTGTTTTGTAAAGGAATGTCCTGTTGTTCCAGCATCGTTTACTAAAAACACTATTCTATCTCCAGTTGAATTATCTTGCCACTTTTGTTCAAATCAACTGGCCATGTAAATGCAGATCTATTTCTGAACTCTTTATTCTATTCCATTGACCTATATATCTGCCCTTATGCCAATATCCATCTCTTTTGGTTTTTTTTTTTGTGGCCACTTCTCCGTCTTTCATTTATTTTTTTGGGTGGCGGGTTGGGGGAGTAGCCACAACACTGAAGCCTGCACACCTAGAGCCCATGTTCTGCAACAAGGGAAGCCACCATAATGAGAAGCCCATGTCCCACAACTAGAGAGTGTCCCCACCCCTGACTCACCACAACTACAGAAAGCCTGCTTGAAGCAATGAAGACCCAGAGCAGCCAAATAAACAAATAAATACATTTTAAAAGAGATACAGAACATTTCGAAACCCCAGAAGAGTGTCCTCATGCCCTCAGATCCATCACCGGCAACTGCTGGTCACATGTTTTGCCTATTTAGTCTTCATATAATTGGAATCAGAATATTGCACTCTTTCATGTCTGACTTATTTCATTCAACAGGTTTTTTTTTAATATATATTTATTTGGCTGCACTGGGTCTCAGTTGCAGCATGTGGGCTCTAGTTCCCTGACCAGGGATCGAACCCGGGCCCCCTGCATTGGGAGCACAGAGTCTTAACCACTGGACCACCAGGGAATTCCCACTCAACAGGTTTTTGAATTTCATTCACGTTCCTGTGTAAAACAGCAGTTGATTATTTACGATTGCCAAGCAATATTTCAGTGACTATCACTTGTCCGTTGACAGATATTTGTTTCTGGATTTGAGCTCTTATGAATGACGATGCTAGGAACGTTGGTTAAGTCTTTGACTAGACATTGCTGCTTCTTTCTTCCAGACTGTGGTTTTTATTTTCATTTTCTTAATAGCATCTTTCAAAGAATAGAAGATTTTCATTTTTTTTCTTATATGGTTCATGTGTTTTGTGTCCTATGTCAAAAATCTTTGCCTACTCAAGGGTCACAAAGATGCTTCTTTCAAATTTTTTACATTTAGTTCTATAATTCATTTTGAGTTAATTTTTCTACATAATGCAGGGGAAGGATTGAGGTGCTTTCTTTTTTTATTTGTTTTGTAAAGGAATGTCCTGTTGTTCCAGCATCGTTTACTAAAAACACTATTCTATCTCCAGTTGAATTATCTTGCCACTTTTGTTCAAATCAACTGGCCATGTAAATGCAGATCTATTTCTGAACTCTTTATTCTATTCCATTGACCTATATATCTGCCCTTATGCCAATATCCATCTCTTTTGGTTTTTTTTTTTGTGGCCACTTCTCCGTCTTTCATTTATTTTTTTTTGGGGGGGGGGGGGGGGGGGTGGGGGGGGAGGGGGGGGGACAGGCCACTTCTATTGGTCTTTCATCCATCTATTTTTCATCCATCTTTTGTTCTCCGGCCCGTGTGGGCCTCCCATCGCAGTGGCCTCTGTTGTCGCAGAGCACCGGCTCTGGGCGTATGCACTCCAGAGCTCCCGTTTGGTAACTGGACACATCGGTCCAGTTGCTCCACGGCACATGGGATCTTCCCAGGCCAGGGATCGAACCGGCGCCCCCTGCACTGCAAGGTGGTGTCCTTAACCACTGGATCACCAGGGAAGCCCAATATCTTTCTTGATTGCTATACCTATCTGCTAAGTCTTGACATCCAGTCATTCTTTATTTTGGTTATTCTAAGTCCTTTGCTTTACCATGTATTTTTAGAATCAGCTTGTCGATTTTTACCAAAAAAAGCTCAGGTTAGGCTTGAAAAACATGAACAAATTTGGAGATATAATACTACCGAATTTCAAGATTAAAAACAAAGCTATAGTAACTAAGACACTGTGAAAGTAACATAAGAATATACAAATAAATAAGGAACTGAATAGAATATAGAAGCAAATGCACATATGTATATATACATTGCCAATTAATTTTTTACAAAGTACCAATGCAACTCAATATGAAAATAAATGTCTTTTAAACAAATGGTACTGGAATTGGATAAACATTAAAGACAGATAAAATAAAACTTTGTTCCCTGTCTCACACTGCACCCCAAAATCCATAGACCACAGACTTAAATGTAAAGCTAATATTATGAAGCTTAGGGAGAAAAAATAGAAGCAAACTCTTTGCAACATCAAGTTAAAACGTGAAAAAAGCAAGTCACAGACTTAAGAACCAAAAATAAAAAAATAAGCATCTTGATTTAAAACAAGCAAAAGAACTGAAAAGATGATTCACAAAAGAGGATATATATATAAACAATAGTACATGAAAAAGTGCTCAATATCATTAATTACAGAGAAATGCAAATTAAAACCTCAGTGAGAGACCCCTTAACATCTATTAGAACTGGGAGTCCTCATTAAGTACTGATGAGGCTGTGGACCAAGTGGAACATCACTTATGGCTAGGAGGAGTGTAAAATGGTACAACTAATTTGGAAAACTCTTTGGATTTTCTAATAAAGTTAACCATACATTCATTCTATGAACCAGCAGTTCCACTCCTAGGTTTATTTCCCAAAGAAGCAAAAGCATATAGGTACAAAAAGTCTGGTACCAGAGTGTTTATCAGTAGCTTTATTCATAATAACCCAAACTAGAAACATCCCAAATGTCCATCAACAGAAGAATAAACAAACTGTGGAAAAATGCATGTGATGGATAACTATCAGCAATAAAAAGGAATAAATTGATGATACACATGAAAACATGGATGAATCTCAAAAATATTTAGGGGGACTTCCCTGGTGGTTCAGTAGCTAAGACTTTGAGCTCCCAATGTGGGAGCCCAGGTTCCTTGGTCAGGGAACTAGATCCCACATGCCTCAACTAAGACCCAATGCAAATATATAAAAATAATAAATATATATTCAAAAAAACCAATATGTAGAATTCAATGAAGGCAGTCGAAAGGTACGAACTTCCAGTTAAAAGATAAATACTAGGGATGTAGTAAAAGGCAGAAGATATACGATCTGAAGAGAAACAAAAGTATAATACTAGGGCTGTAATGTACAACACGATAAGTATAATTAACACTATTGTATGTTATATATGAAAGCTGTAAAGAGAGAAAATCATAAGTTTTCACAAGGAAAACTATTTTTTCTATTTCTTTCATTCTGTCTTTATATGATGGCTGTTTGCCAAACTTACTGTGGTAATCACTTCATGATGTATGTGAGTCAAATCATTATGCTGCACACCTTAAACTTACACAGTGCTATATGTCAATTATATCTCAATAAAGCTAGAAAAAAAAAAAGAGACAAAAACAATATCTGGAAGGTAGACCTAAAAGAATACTGACTGTATGATTCCATTAATGGGAGAATAGAATAAAACAGAATAAACATTATCTCTGGGAGGGGATGATAGAAAGGAATATAAGGGAACATCCTGGATTGATGGGAATGCTCTCTATCATTATTTAGGTGATGATAACATGGGTATACATGTGTTAGGACTCATAAAATTGTATATTGCAATGTGTGATTTTTACGATACATGTAGTATAGCTCAATAAAGAAAATAATAATAGAGAAATGCATTGGGATACTACTCATTCACCAACACAAACCTCTAACCTTATCAATTTATATCTATTTTTAACCTTATCAATTTATATCAAATTTTAAATGTGAATAGAGGAGGCAATGGCATATAGCAAAGTCAGAATAAAAAATTTTGCATCTAAGAAATTACTTTACAGGCTTATGTTTGTAATAATTCAAAAGCAAAATTCCAGATAATACCAATAGAATTAATTAAATTGAGATTTTCATGAGTAATTGAGACTGAAGATGATGGTGGCTTTATTTAAAAAGAAGTTTATTTCTCTCTTGCATAAAGAGCTGCAGTGGCAGCCTTATAAATTCCAAGAAGTCAAGTTCCTACTGAATTTCTGTTCTATACCCTTAACATGTTCCTCATGTCCCACCCAAGAAAGCTGCTCAAACTCGAGGCATAATGAATACATTCTAGCCAGGAAAGAAGAGAGCGAAAAAGAGCTTGTTCTCCTTTTAAAGATACTCCCCAAAATCCACACCCAACATCCAGAGCTTACATTCAAACTTAGATAGGTGGGAAGGCTGGATAGGTAGTCTTTATCCTGATCCACTGTAATATGCCCAGAAGGAAGGGGATAAAAGGCGTCACAAGAGAGGACTATGAACTCAACTTTTTTATTCACCTAACTATTCACATACTGCCTCTTCCCATATGCAAAATGCACTAATCCCCTCCTAAAAGAAGGCAACCTCAGACTTTCATGAAAGAAATCAAGAATCACAGTAGTGAAGAAAAGGAGCCAGTATAGACACAGGAAGCACCCCAACGTGTCCCCTCCCTGAGCCTCAGTGCTCTTCTCCATAGCCTGGCCAAAACAGTCTGGTGCTCCAGACTCTATATACCTAGAAGGGGGGCAACAGAAACACAAAGAAAAGGGGTGATGTTTGGGATGATAGAAAGGAATATAAGGGAACATCCTGGATTGATGGGAATGCTCTCTATCATTATTTAGGTGATGATAACATGGGTATACATGTGTTAGGACTCATAAAATTGTATATTGCAATGTGTGATTTTTACGATACATGTAGTATAGCTCAATAAAGAAAATAATAATAGAGAAATGCATTGGGATACTACTCATTCACCAACACAAACCTCTAACCTTATCAATTTATATCTATTTTTAACCTTATCAATTTATATCAAATTTTAAATGTGAATAGAGGAGGCAATGGCATATAGCAAAGTCAGAATAAAAAATTTTGCATCTAAGAAATTACTTTACAGGCTTATGTTTGTAATAATTCAAAAGCAAAATTCCAGATAATACCAATAGAATTAATTAAATTGAGATTTTTCATGAGTAATTGAGACTGAAGATGATGGTGGCTTTATTTAAAAAGAAGTTTATTTCTCTCTTGCATAAAGAGCTGCAGTGGCAGCCTTATAAATTCCAAGAAGTCAAGTTCCTACTGAATTTCTGTTCTATACCCTTAACATGTTCCTCATGTCCCACCCAAGAAAGCTGCTCAAACTCGAGGCATAATGAATACATTCTAGCCAGGAAAGAAGAGAGCGAAAAAGAGCTTGTTCTCCTTTTAAAGATACTCCCCAAAATCCACACCCAACATCCAGAGCTTACATTCAAACTTAGATAGGTGGGAAGGCTGGATAGGTAGTCTTTATCCTGATCCACTGTAATATGCCCAGAAGGAAGGGGATAAAAGGCGTCACAAGAGAGGACTATGAACTCAACTTTTTTATTCACCTAACTATTCACATACTGCCTCTTCCCATATGCAAAATGCACTAATCCCCTCCTAAAAGAAGGCAACCTCAGACTTTCATGAAAGAAATCAAGAATCACAGTAGTGAAGAAAAGGAGCCAGTATAGACACAGGAAGCACCCCAACGTGTCCCCTCCCTGAGCCTCAGTGCTCTTCTCCATAGCCTGGCCAAAACAGTCTGGTGCTCCAGACTCTATATACCTAGAAGGGGGGCAACAGAAACACAAAGAAAAGGGGGGTGATGTTTGGGCACAATGCCTTGACCCCTCTCCTGCTTCCAAGTCTCTCTCACTTCCTCCTTCCCAGGTGCAGTGGCTAGCAAACTCAACCGCAAAGTCCCTGGAGAGATGCTAATGGCTATGAGGAACACAGCACTGCTAAAGCCATCTGCTCACTCAGATCACATCACTCCAAGGTTTTAAAAGACCATGAACACTTTCCTAAGCTAAATGTGAAGTAAGTTCTCTTCAGTGATCCCAGACTAGCAGACTATGCAGAACACACATGCAACTCTCCAAACATTTATTGAGTTGACATCAAAAAACTCCGCACTCCTTAAGTCTTCAGTGTAACTTGGGGTGGGCGCGGATGTGGCTGCTGAAGCACTGGGATGGGGTTCAGAGCTGCCCCAGGATGGGGCAAAGGAGGACTTGTGTGGCAGAGGCTGAACACACAGATGGATCCACATTGGGGAGCAGGGTACCTTCTCCCAACCCAGGCAACTGAGCCAGATAAAGAAATGGTGAGGCCTCCTCACTCTCTCCCAACAATCAACACACAGATTGGTTTGATGAAGTGTCAGGTCCAACACTGCTTCACAGGTGATATCTCTTCTTTGCTAGATGTTCTCCATGATGTGGATGAAGCATCATGTCCACCTGGCAGGTTGCTGTCCATCCAGCTGGGATCATTTCACCCACTCATTCCCGGAAGACAGAACATGGCTTAGAAACTTGCTGCCAGCTCTCTGTCATGTGGATCTCCACAGGGTCAGTGGATTCCAAACGGAACTGAGGAATGGACATTGAGTAGGAGCAGGAGGCCAGATGGGAGGGCTAAAGTGGGGGAGGGCTCGGAAACAGGGGAGTGTAAGTGATCCTAACTATTCACATACTGCCTCTTCCCATATGCAAAATGCACTAATCCCTCCTAAAAGAAGGCAACCTCAGACTTTCATGAAAGAAATCAAGAATCACAGTAGTGAAGAAAAGGAGCCAGTATAGACACAGGAAGCACCCCAACGTGTCCCCTCCCTGAGCCTCAGTGCTCTTCTCCATAGCCTGGCCAAAACAGTCTGGTGCTCCAGACTCTATATACCTAGAAGGGGGGCAACAGAAACACAAAGAAAAGGGGGGTGATGTTTGGGCACAATGCCTTGACCCCTCTCCTGCTTCCAAGTCTCTCTCACTTCCTCCTTCCCAGGTGCAGTGGCTAGCAAACTCAACCGCAAAGTCCCTGGAGAGATGCTAATGGCTATGAGGAACACAGCACTGCTAAAGCCATCTGCTCACTCAGATCACATCACTCCAAGGTTTTAAAAGACCATGAACACTTTCCTAAGCTAAATGTGAAGTAAGTTCTCTTCAGTGATCCCAGACTAGCAGACTATGCAGAACACACATGCAACTCTCCAAACATTTATTGAGTTGACATCAAAAATCTCCGCACTCCTTAAGTCTTCAGTGTAACTTGGGGTGGGCGCGGATGTGGCTGCTGAAGCACTGGGATGGGGTTCAGAGCTGCCCCAGGATGGGGCAAAGGAGGACTTGTGTGGCAGAGGCTGAACACACAGATGGATCCACATTGGGGAGCAGGGTACCTTCTCCCAACCCAGGCAACTGAGCCAGATAAAGAAATGGTGAGGCCTCCTCACTCTCTCCCAACAATCAACACACAGATTGGTTTGATGAAGTGTCAGGTCCAACACTGCTTCACAGGTGATATCTCTTCTTTGCTAGATGTTCTCCATGATGTGGATGAAGCATCATGTCCACCTGGCAGGTTGCTGTCCATCCAGCTGGGATCATTTCACCCACTCATTCCCGGAAGACAGAACATGGCTTAGAAACTTGCTGCCAGCTCTCTGTCATGTGGATCTCCACAGGGTCAGTGGATTCCAAACGGAACTGAGGAATGGACATTGAGTAGGAGCAGGAGGCCAGATGCAGGGCTAGTGTGAGGCTCGGAAACAGGGGGGAGTGTGGACCAGGGTGATCACGGGGTTACCAGGATGCCCAGGGACAGCAGCACACACAGCAGCAGGATGACGAGCACCACTGGATACGAAGAGGTAGCCTCGTTCACCACTGCAACGAGCCACTTAGCATAGAAGGCAGTATCTGTATAAACTCCAGGTGTATTATGACGACCACAACCAACGCCCCAGCTCACAATTCCTACCTGGACCCATGTGGCACCGTATTCACAGACCATAGGGCCCCCAGAATCTCCCTGGAAAAAAGAGAAAGAAATCAAACCACAGGAATGGAAGAGTACCCACATCAGGGTAGGTGGCTTGCACTGCAAGGCACTGAGAGATGAGCACCTATGAGTTTTTCCCAGGTATCTCCCAGGCCCAGATTTCTATGATTATGTGAACTGAGAACTGAATAGTCAATTGAAAAACTTTAGTATCCTCTGAAGATAATATACTATTATCATTTTCTATACTACGTGCATGTGTGCTAAGTTGCTTCCGCCGTGTCCCTTTGGACTGTAGCCCACCAGGTTCCTCTGTCCATGGGATTTCCCAGGCCAAAATACTGGAGTGGATTGCCATGCTCTCCTCCAGAGGATCTTCCCAACCCAGGGATCGAACCCGAATCTGCTGTGCCTGCTGCACTGCACACGGATTCTTTACCACTGAGCCTCCGGGAAAGCCCTCCTATACTACAATGGCTGTGAAAACACTTTGAAGACCACCTCTGCATTGGGCCCCTAAATCCTTACACCTAAAGTTTCTCTAGATCTCCTGATCATATAGCCAGCTGCCTCCATATTCTAAGCTAAACTCTCAGACATCCCATATTCTCATCCCAGCTAGTGCAAACACTGTACATCCTTGCCCAAAACTGGTCTGATGGGTCCCCACCAACCAGCTCATCATAAACTCAGAGTCCTCCCCAAGCTCTTCTTCAGTTCCACCCTCTCCCGTTGTCAGTCACCAGGAACCGAGGACTTAATGTGTCTGAGGCCCCTTCACCTGCACCAACCAGTCCAGGTCCTACCTAGGGATCTACACCATTGCCCACATGGTGAAAACAAACTACTGGCCTACAGTCCTGCCTGGACAGGACCAAGAAACATAGCATAGTGCAGCAGGCCACACTTTCTGACTCCGTACTCTGGTCATATTGGCCACCTCATCGTTCAGACCTGAAACACATTCTCTAAACATGACAAATTCTTTAGACCTTGAGCCTCAGACTCATTGTTTCCTCTCCCAACAGTGATGATCTCTTTCCAGAATCCAAACACTCGTTCTCTGGCTCCCATGCCTCCTGCTCAGGAAGGCTGCTCGGTGCACAGGGGTGACTTGGGCCCAGGGCTCCTACAGGCACTTCCAGGGGGACCTTGAACTCTTGTCTTTGGAGAGACCACAGCTGTATAATAATATGAATAATGTCTAAGTGGCAGGGTTGTCAGCTGGGAAACAGGTAATGCAGGCGAATCTCACACTGGCACAGGGCGTGCCCATAGAAGGAACTTAATTACAGGAGTTACATGATTATCATCATCACCCCAACTTCACTGCACCCTGGAAGCACCCTCAGGATGGGTTGCTCCCTATTGGAGGAACAGGCCAGGCCAGCTCATGGGTGTCCTGAGGAGTTCTCCCCTGAATTTCCTTAAGTAAAGGCTGAAAGAGGTATTGGGAAGTAATCTAGTCCCTGCCACTGGGGAATGAGGAAACATTGAGGGGCCAACCCCAATACACATGTGGCAAGGGACCCATGAACTTACCTGACAAGAATCCTTTCCTACACTATTATAGCCGCAGATCGCTCCTTCTTTTACTACATCCATACTTGTTGGTATGGCCTTCTGGAGCAGTCCGTTACATTTTCTTTGTACATGATATATTGGTCGATCTCCTGATCATATAGCCAGCTGCCTCCATATTCTAAGCTAAACTCTCAGACATCCCATATTCTCATCCCAGCTAGTGCAAACACTGTACATCCTTGCCCAAAACTGGTCTGATGGGTCCCCACCAACCAGCTCATCATAAACTCAGAGTCCTCCCCAAGCTCTTCTTCAGTTCCACCCTCTCCCGTTGTCAGTCACCAGGAACCGAGGACTTAATGTGTCTGAGGCCCCTTCACCTGCACCAACCAGTCCAGGTCCTACCTAGGGATCTACACCATTGCCCACATGGTGAAAACAAACTACTGGCCTACAGTCCTGCCTGGACAGGACCAAGAAACATAGCATAGTGCAGCAGGCCACACTTTCTGACTCCGTACTCTGGTCATATTGGCCACCTCATCGTTCAGACCTGAAACACATTCTCTAAACATGACAAATTCTTTAGACCTTGAGCCTCAGACTCATTGTTTCCTCTCCCAACAGTGATGATCTCTTTCCAGAATCCAAACACTCGTTCTCTGGCTCCCATGCCTCCTGCTCAGGAAGGCTGCTCGGTGCACAGGGGTGACTTGGGCCCAGGGCTCCTACAGGCACTTCCAGGGGGACCTTGAACTCTTGTCTTTGGAGAGACCACAGCTGTATAATAATATGAATAATGTCTAAGTGGCAGGGTTGTCAGCTGGGAAACAGGTAATGCAGGCGAATCTCACACTGGCACAGGGCGTGCCCATAGAAGGAACTTAATTACAGGAGTTACATGATTATCATCATCACCCCAACTTCACTGCACCCTGGAAGCACCCTCAGGATGGGTTGCTCCCTATTGGAGGAACAGGCCAGGCCAGCTCATGGGTGTCCTGAGGAGTTCTCCCCTGAATTTCCTTAAGTAAAGGCTGAAAGAGGTATTGGGAAGTAATCTAGTCCCTGCCACTGGGGAATGAGGAAACATTGAGGGGCCAACCCCAATACACATGTGGCAAGGGACCCATGAACTTACCTGACAAGAATCCTTTCCTACACTATTATAGCCGCAGATCGCTCCTTCTTTTACTACATCCATACTTGTTGGTATGGCCTTCTGGAGCAGTCCGTTACATTTTTCTTTGTACATGATATATTGGTCGATCTCCTGGAGAAATTCTGAAGCAAGTGGGCCTTCTACAAGCAAAGAAATTCAGCAATGGGTAGATCTGCACAGGTGGATAATAAGCCCCTAAACACCTTCAATCCCCTTGAAGAAGGCAGCAGAGAGGATATTGTCCCCATGTGACAATAGAGGAAACTGAAACCCCAAGCTGACAGGGGGGAAACAGAAAGTAGAAACCAAAGGCAGGTCCAGAGCAGGAAGAACAGACCAGGACAGGAAGAGGCAGGTCCTTACCAGTCTGAGACATGATAACCAAGCATCCGTGCCTCTGCGTATTAATAGTACCAATGCAAGGTGTCCTGTGCATCAGCAAAGTGTCTTTATTTTAAATAAAGCAGAGTTACAGATGCTCAGACAGGGAGTGCCCAAAAGCAACCACGTAGGTTCTTTCCAGAGATAAGAGGCCCTATAGCGTCCCCAACAGAGGTCTTCTGACTCTGCCAACGGCACCAAGGGCAGGAAATGCCCTATCCACCAAGGCAGTTACTTCCAGTGAGAGACAGCTCTGACTGGCAGACAGCTCATCACCCCTGAGCAGAAATCCATCCCGGGGAGAACTCCAGAGCATCTGGCTCTGTCCCCAGGGAACCTACAAATACCTCTGCACCAGCCAAACATAGCTTCCCACTCATCTGCAGAAGGAGACTTTACCCATCTATTCCTTCTTCGGAGAACAACTCTACGTCCCAGGACTGGGGTCTTCGCTAAATGGCTGTCATCAAATATGTGTGTTGCAACAAAAGGTCTCAACCGATTTCTAGGCTCCAGCCATTTGGGAACCACGGTGGTCAGCCTCCCCCCAGTTTTAATGTTGGTGCCTACTCCAGGGATAAGGCTGACCCCCTCTGCCCGAAGCAATCGCCTGCCTCAGTCTCACCAAATTCTTGTTTCTTTCCCCATCCGGTCACCCAGCACCTGGACCCAACTTCCACCTGGAAAGGCTTGTCAGGGATGCATACAGGTTGGATGAAGGCAGTGAAATTTACAGAGTAGCGGAGCTGGAGAAGAGCAATGTCGTTTCTAATGATGCCATATTCCGAGAACTGAGGGTGAACGACCACTCGCTGGACAGGGACCACCAACCCTGAGGCTTCGCCCGTGACACGCCGATCTCCCACCATGACGCTGTACTGGTAACGGCTGTGGAGAAAGGACATGTCCCTCAGAGAGACCCTGGGAAGCCTCTTCTGTGCCTTTCCACAGACATCAGCTGTTTCCCAATCTGGCCCCAAGAGCCTATCACCCAGAACCCCTTCTAATGATCCTCAAAATTGGTTTGCTCACCCAAATAATCGGTTTGATCATCCAACTAGTATTTCGAGTAACTAGACTACCAACACACAGACCCCCTCCCATTTGTATCGTATGGGTTTCGGTTTGGTTTGGGTGTTCAATCAACCTGCAGGGCAATAGAAACTAGTGGTATCTGAGCAGGGCGGGACTGACGCCAGAGCTCTGGCAAGTCCTCTGCCGTGACTCACCTTAAAATACAGTGGGCTGCGGTCAGCACCCACTTCTGTGTGATGAGGGAAGCTCCACACACGTGTAGACCACGGACCCTCAGGCTCACCTGCCAGGGCCACTTCCCTTCCTGGCTCTCCTGTCCTCCCAGGATTTTCTGGAACACCTGGCCACACGCTGGGGTAGAAAGGAGAACCTCAGAAAAACAGGCCCTGATTCCCAGGAGCCTCTGAGGCAGCCGAGAGGTACCTGTTCCCCTAGGCTCCAGGGCTGCATTTCCACGGAACCACACGCGAGGCGCACCCCTTCAGGTTCCACAGCGGGGCTGCACTCACCCAGACCCGGGTCCTCCCAAGCTCCTGGGGAGCACCAGCCCCGACCCTGGCGCCGCAGCCCGCCCCTCCGAACACCCAAACCGAAGAGTCACCTAAGCTAACGTTCACCAACTTGGGGACTCCTGGAGCCCCTCCAGGGCCTGGCCGGACCTCCGTGCGGTTCTTGACGCTGCCTCCAGAGGAAGCTGGAGGGGGCAAGGGTGTCGCCAACCCATCCTGCGTGGCCTCCGTGAGCCAGGGTTGAAGGAGCAGAAGCCAGACGACGAGGCTGTGGGGGCCGCCCAGGGACGCCATGGGCTCGGTGACAGCCTCAGCGCTCTGTGGCGCCCCCTCGCGGCCGGCTGCTGAGTAGTGGTGCGGGGACCACTGAGCATCTCAGCGCCGCAAGGTCTTCCGCCTGAGAGCACAGAGTCGCGCTCCTGCTCTCAGATCCTCATGCTAGACTGTCTCCAGCCAGAACTCAGCTCAGGACCGAAGGGATAGGGTCCATCTGTGCAGACTGTCCTTGCTAGGGACCTTCCAATTTAAAGCTTTTGAAATGTGGTGCTGGAGAAGATTCTTGAGAGTCTCTTGGAGAGCAAGGAGATCAAACCAGTCAATCCTAAGGGCAATCAACCATGAATACTCATTGGAAGGACTGATGCTGAAGCTGAAGCTCCAATACTTTGGGCCACCTGAGGCAAACAGCCAACTCACTGGAAGAAGACCCTGACGCTGGGAAAGACTGAGGGCAGGGGGAGGAGAGAGTGACAGAGGATGAGATGGGTGGATGGCATAACCGATTCAATGGACATGAACTTGGGCGAACTCTGGGAGATGATGAGGGAGGCAGGCTTGATGTACTGCAGTCCATTGGGTCACAAAGGGTTGGACATGACTTTAGGGACTGAGCAACAACAACTAAAGGACAGGAGCTTCCTGACAGGCCTGCCCTTCCTGGTATGGCCCCCCTCCTGAAGCTGGTGAATATGGACAGTCTAGGAATTCACTGAGGACTCTAATTCTCCATAACTGTTCCTCAAGGCAGGGCTTCCTTCACTAGACCTGGATTCGGAGGTAGATGAAGTGGACTGGACAAAAGAGATGGCTGCTACACTATTTCAGTCGCAGGGATACCTTTAAAACTGAGCCACCACCGAGGATACCTGTGGGTTAATCCAATCTTATTAGTTCTACATCCCTGATGTCTATTTGTCTTTGTTACTTCAGTGCTTCTACCAGCCCTCTCCCTCTTTGGGTTTCATTGAAGTCAGGGGAGAAGTAACCATACTAACTTGTGAGTGGCAGTACTTTCCCCTTTTCCCCAGCCAAAAGAGGACCACCAGTTACAGTGTTCTTCAAGGATATGGGTGTTTCTCTCACAATTTATTTTCCAGTGTCTTGTTGAAGGGGTTATTCTCTAAAGCCTCTCTCTCTGAAGTTGTTTTGCTGCATTAAGCCAGGGAGTTTCTAGCATATCAACCTCTTTTAGTGTAGTCCACTATTCCATACAGGTTTAAAACAACCCAGTAAACACATATCCATAGAATCATTCCCACCTGCCTGAACCAGCAAACTGAATTCCCACCTGCCATTTGGTCTCAGCAGAACTCCAAAATACTTGTGCAGAGCCACCTAAAGGAAAGGGGCAAAGATTCTTGAGAGTCTCTTGAGCAAGGAGATCAAACCAGTCAATCCTAAGGGCAATCAACCATGAATACTCATTGGAAGGACTGATGCTGAAGCTGAAGCTCCAATACTTTGGGCCACCTGAGGCAAACAGCCAACTCACTGGAAGAAGACCCTGACGCTGGGAAAGACTGAGGGCAGGGGGAGGAGAGAGTGACAGAGGATGAGATGGGTGGATGGCATAACCGATTCAATGGACATGAACTTGGGCGAACTCTGGGAGATGATGAGGGAGGCAGGCTTGATGTACTGCAGTCCATTGGGTCACAAAGGGTTGGACATGACTTTAGGGACTGAGCAACAACAACTAAAGGACAGGAGCTTCCTGACAGGCCTGCCCTTCCTGGTATGGCCCCCCTCCTGAAGCTGGTGAATATGGACAGTCTAGGAATTCACTGAGGACTCTAATTCTCCATAACTGTTCCTCAAGGCAGGGCTTCCTTCACTAGACCTGGATTCGGAGGTAGATGAAGTGGACTGGACAAAAGAGATGGCTGCTACACTATTTCAGTCGCAGGGATACCTTTAAAACTGAGCCACCACCGAGGATACCTGTGGGTTAATCCAATCTTATTAGTTCTACATCCCTGATGTCTATTTGTCTTTGTTACTTCAGTGCTTCTACCAGCCCTCTCCCTCTTTGGGTTTCATTGAAGTCAGGGGAGAAGTAACCATACTAACTTGTGAGTGGCAGTACTTTCCCCTTTTCCCCAGCCAAAAGAGGACCACCAGTTACAGTGTTCTTCAAGGATATGGGTGTTTCTCTCACAATTTATTTTCCAGTGTCTTGTTGAAGGGGTTATTCTCTAAAGCCCTCTCTCTCTGAAGTTGTTTTGCTGCATTAAGCCAGGGAGTTTCTAGCATATCAACCTCTTTTAGTGTAGTCCACTATTCCATACAGGTTTAAAACAACCCAGTAAACACATATCCATAGAATCATTCCCACCTGCCTGAACCAGCAAACTGAATTCCAAATTTCCAGCAAATGTGATCTGAACACATTTGGTCTCAAGCCTTCCCAATCAAGAATCCTTCCAATCCAATGCATATACGCCCTTCCTTCTTCCTGCAAAATCTTGCAGTTCTTTTTGTAAGGAAGCCTTCTACTCTGGGTTATACTTTGCCCCTGTCCTGAAGCATGCTGGGGATGTTACAATAGTTATTAGCTCTAGAAGCAGTGACAACTGAGGTGGTATAGGCAGAGAATTGGTATGCCCTTATGAGGTAACTTGCTCACATGAAGTCATTATACTGTCTCAAAGGTGGAGAGACTAGCCTCATTTGCTAGGAGGAGGTGCTGTTTCTGTTAGCAAGAGAGGGTCAGTGTGGCTAGGGATCTGGGGGTCCTAAATCTGTCCAAATGTACCCCCATATAAATGTACCCTCACTCCCAGTCAATGGCCCAACTTTTTTGTAAGAGTTATGATGAGTCTCTTAATTCAATTTATGTTGAAATTCAGCAAGCCAAAAAATCACGAGCCCTAAAGTTAATGCTCTGCAACAAGAGAAGCCAATGCAATGAGAAGCCCGCTTGCCACAACTAGAGAAAGCCCTCAAGGAGCAACGAAGACCCATTGCAACCAAAAATAAATGAATTTTAAAATCCAATTGCAAATTTTCTATTAATGGTGAACTACGATGATATTTTATGTTTCTTTTTTTTGGGGGTCGGGGGGAGCCGCATGGCATGCAGGACCTCACCTTTCTTCTCCAGTCAAGGATCAAACCTGTGCCCTCTGTGTTGGAAGTACAGAGTCTTAACCACTGGATGACCAGGAAGTCCTATGCATTTCATCTTTAAGAGTGTATTTCATGCAGACTACATGTCACCAAATACTGCTATTAACCCATGGGTTGGAGCAAAAAAAATCTTCACTTGGAAGGTATTCGTTGAGTTCTTTGGGATTCTTCTCTTGTTATTTGCCTTTTATCCTGTCATTACATTGCAAATTAATCACTTCATTGAAGTTGACATGGCAGTTCCTCACTGCAATGTTAAGTAGATTTAGAAATATGTAAATCTCCTTTGCACTTACACTGAGTCCAAAAACTTCTTCTGGAACTGTAGCAGAAAGCTCAGAAAATATATCTACTCCAACACAGGTTTAAAACAACCCAGTAAACACATATCCATAGAATCATTCCCACCTGCCTGAACCAGCAAACTGAATTCCAAATTTCCAGCAAATGTGATCTGAACACATTTGGTCTCAAGCCTTCCCAATCAAGAATCCTTCCAATCCAATGCATATACGCCCTTCCTTCTTCCTGCAAAATCTTGCAGTTCTTTTTGTAAGGAAGCCTTCTACTCTGGGTTATACTTTGCCCCTGTCCTGAAGCATGCTGGGGATGTTACAATAGTTATTAGCTCTAGAAGCAGTGACAACTGAGGTGGTATAGGCAGAGAATTGGTATGCCCTTATGAGGTAACTTGCTCACATGAAGTCATTATACTGTCTCAAAGGTGGAGAGACTAGCCTCATTTGCTAGGAGGAGGTGCTGTTTCTGTTAGCAAGAGAGGGTCAGTGTGGCTAGGGATCTGGGGGTCCTAAATCTGTCCAAATGTACCCCCATATAAATGTACCCTCACTCCCAGTCAATGGCCCAACTTTTTTGTAAGAGTTATGATGAGTCTCTTAATTCAATTTATGTTGAAATTCAGCAAGCCAAAAAATCACGAGCCCTAAAGTTAATGCTCTGCAACAAGAGAAGCCAATGCAATGAGAAGCCCGCTTGCCACAACTAGAGAAAGCCCTCAAGGAGCAACGAAGACCCATTGCAACCAAAAATAAATGAATTTTAAAATCCAATTGCAAATTTTCTATTAATGGTGAACTACGATGATATTTTATGTTTCTTTTTTTTGGGGGTCGGGGGGAGCCGCATGGCATGCAGGACCTCACCTTTCTTCTCCAGTCAAGGATCAAACCTGTGCCCTCTGTGTTGGAAGTACAGAGTCTTAACCACTGGATGACCAGGAAGTCCTATGCATTTCATCTTTAAGAGTGTATTTCATGCAGACTACATGTCACCAAATACTGCTATTAACCCATGGGTTGGAGCAAAAAAAATCTTCACTTGGAAGGTATTCGTTGAGTTCTTTGGGATTCTTCTCTTGTTATTTGCCTTTTATCCTGTCATTACATTGCAAATTAATCACTTCATTGAAGTTGACATGGCAGTTCCTCACTGCAATGTTAAGTAGATTTAGAAATATGTAAATCTCCTTTGCACTTACACTGAGTCCAAAAACTGCTTCTGGAACTGTAGCAGAAAGCTCAGAAAATATATCTACTCCAAACATGTGTGGAAATGCACACATCTTGCATCTTGTTTTAGCTTTCAACAGCACAGGGACTTTATAAAGTAGTCTGATATAACTTGTCATTCAAAAAACATCGCTTATCATCAAAGTGATTTTACCACAGTATAGATAACAGTGGGCTTGCCAGGTGGCACAATGGTAAAGAATCCATCTGCCAATGTAGGAGACATAGGAGACACAGGTTCGATCCTTGGGTTGGGAAGATCCCCTAGAGTAGGAAATGGCAACCCAATCTAGTAGTCTTCCCTGGAAAATTCCATGGACAGAGAAGCCTTGTGGGCTGCAGGCCATGGGGTCAGAAAGAAGCATCCATGACTGAGTGACTGAGTGCGTGCACACACGCGTGCACACACACACACACAGATAACAACAGAAAATTAATAAATGATTGGGAAATAGTTACAAGGTACTTGCACTACCTAAAAAACTATCATTTGAGAGAAGAGGACTTAACTAAAGATATCCACTGCAAACTCAAGGGAAACTAGAAAAAAGTTAACTATAAGTAAGACGATAATGGGGCTTCCCTGATGGCTCAGTGGCAAAGAATCTGTGTGCAATGCAGGAGACACAGGTTTGATCCCTGGGTAAGGAAGATCCCCTGGAGGAGGAAATAGCGACACACTCCAGAATTCTTGCCTGAAAAATTCCATCCAACAGAAGAGCCTGGCAGGCTACAGTCCGTGAGGTCAGAAAGAGGTGGACACAACTGAGCAGCTGAACACGAGCGTGAAAACAATAGTGAGGATAAAATAAAATCATAAAAAAATACTCTAATAATGTAAAGGAAAGGAGGAAGAAAGGAAAAGAGGAAGAAGAGATAGGAGAAATAGAAAACAAGTCGTCTAACCACTGGATGACAGTCCTAAATAATTTCTGCCTATTAATACCCATGGGTTGGAGCAAAAATCTTCACTTGGAAGGTATTCGTTGAGTTCTTTGGGATTCTTCTCTTGTTATTTGCCTTTTATCCTGTCATTACATTGCAAATTAATCACTTCATTGAAGTTGACATGGCAGTTCCTCACTGCAATGTTAAGTAGATTTAGAAATATGTAAATCTCCTTTGCACTTACACTGAGTCCAAAAACTGCTTCTGGAACTGTAGCAGAAAGCTCAGAAAATATATCTACTCCAAACATGTGTGGAAATGCACACATCTTGCATCTTGTTTTAGCTTTCAACAGCACAGGGACTTTATAAAGTAGTCTGATATAACTTGTCATTCAAAAAACATCGCTTATCATCAAAGTGATTTTACCACAGTATAGATAACAGTGGGCTTGCCAGGTGGCACAATGGTAAAGAATCCATCTGCCAATGTAGGAGACATAGGAGACACAGGTTCGATCCTTGGGTTGGGAAGATCCCCTAGAGTAGGAAATGGCAACCCAATCTAGTAGTCTTCCCTGGAAAATTCCATGGACAGAGAAGCCTTGTGGGCTGCAGGCCATGGGGTCAGAAAGAAGCATCCATGACTGAGTGACTGAGTGCGTGCACACACGCGTGCACACACACACACACAGATAACAACAGAAAATTAATAAATGATTGGGAAATAGTTACAAGGTACTTGCACTACCTAAAAAACTATCATTTGAGAGAAGAGGACTTAACTAAAGATATCCACTGCAAACTCAAGGGAAACTAGAAAAAAGTTAACTATAAGTAAGACGATAATGGGGCTTCCCTGATGGCTCAGTGGCAAAGAATCTGTGTGCAATGCAGGAGACACAGGTTTGATCCCTGGGTAAGGAAGATCCCCTGGAGGAGGAAATAGCGACACACTCCAGAATTCTTGCCTGAAAAATTCCATCCAACAGAAGAGCCTGGCAGGCTACAGTCCGTGAGGTCAGAAAGAGGTGGACACAACTGAGCAGCTGAACACGAGCGTGAAAACAATAGTGAGGATAAAATAAAATCATAAAAAAATACTCTAATAATGTAAAGGAAAGGAGGAAGAAAGGAAAAGAGGAAGAAGAGATAGGAGAAATAGAAAACAACAAGCAAGATGGTACATTTTAATCCAATGATAATACTACTTACACCAAAGGTAAATGAACCTATTAAATGAATTAGTTCTATTAACTCATGTTCATGCTGTAATATATGAATTAAGACATGAATATAGAATTAATATATGAATTAAGACAGATGTCAGACAGGATTTTTTTAAAAGCACAACAAATATTTACCCACATTAAATATAGACAGGTTATGGGGGAAAGTACAGAATATGATATATGATGGAAACACTAATCAAAAGAAGGAATGGCTAGGTTACTATCAGGCAAAGTCAACATCAGAACAAAGAATATTGTCAGGGATAAACAGAGATATTAATTGCATAATGATAAACAAAATTCTAAATGTGTTAGGATCCTAAATGGAGCTAATAACAAATCTTCAAAATTTACAAAGCAAGGGGAAAAAGATACTTTAGCCACAATTAGAATACAGAACTTTAACATGTCTTTCATAATTGATAGAGCAAGTATACAGAGAATTATGTAAGATCTGCAAAACATTATCAATGAATTAGACCTAACTGATATTCATAGAATATTCTAACCTAGCAACAATAGAATATATCTTTTTTTGAGTGTCCATGGGGCATACACCAAAATAGAGCATATTATGGGCCATTAAACAAACGGAATTAAATTCAAAAGAATTAAAATTGCAAAAAATGTCCTCAGATCATAACAATATTAAACTAGATATCAATAATTGAAAAATTTCTTGAAAATTGTCAAATGTTTGAACAGATTTTAAAACTTTAATTTTGGACTTCCAGAATGGCTGCATGAGAAACTTGATTGATTTTCTCTTTGCAATGCAGGAGACACAGGTTTGATCCCTGGGTAAGGAAGATCCCCTGGAGGAGGAAATAGCGACACACTCCAGAATTCTTGCCTGAAAAATTCCATCCAACAGAAGAGCCTGGCAGGCTACAGTCCGTGAGGTCAGAAAGAGGTGGACACAACTGAGCAGCTGAACACGAGCGTGAAAACAATAGTGAGGATAAAATAAAATCATAAAAAAATACTCTAATAATGTAAAGGAAAGGAGGAAGAAAGGAAAAGAGGAAGAAGAGATAGGAGAAATAGAAAACAACAAGCAAGATGGTACATTTTAATCCAATGATAATACTACTTACACCAAAGGTAAATGAACCTATTAAATGAATTAGTTCTATTAACTCATGTTCATGCTGTAATATATGAATTAAGACATGAATATAGAATTAATATATGAATTAAGACAGATGTCAGACAGGATTTTTTTAAAAGCACAACAAATATTTACCCACATTAAATATAGACAGGTTATGGGGGAAAGTACAGAATATGATATATGATGGAAACACTAATCAAAAGAAGGAATGGCTAGGTTACTATCAGGCAAAGTCAACATCAGAACAAAGAATATTGTCAGGGATAAACAGAGATATTAATTGCATAATGATAAACAAAATTCTAAATGTGTTAGGATCCTAAATGGAGCTAATAACAAATCTTCAAAATTTACAAAGCAAGGGGAAAAAGATACTTTAGCCACAATTAGAATACAGAACTTTAACATGTCTTTCATAATTGATAGAGCAAGTATACAGAGAATTATGTAAGATCTGCAAAACATTATCAATGAATTAGACCTAACTGATATTCATAGAATATTCTAACCTAGCAACAATAGAATATATCTTTTTTTGAGTGTCCATGGGGCATACACCAAAATAGAGCATATTATGGGCCATTAAACAAACGGAATTAAATTCAAAAGAATTAAAATTGCAAAAAAATGTCCTCAGATCATAACAATATTAAACTAGATATCAATAATTGAAAAATTTCTTGAAAATTGTCAAATGTTTGAACAGATTTTAAAACTTTAATTTTGGACTTCCAGAATGGCTGCATGAGAAACTTGATTGATTTTCTCTTTAGAGAGAAAGCATCTTAGCCAGCGAAAATTATTAAAAAAAAAAAAAAAAAAACTATTTAAGCTCTCTAGAAATTGGCCTGAGGGCATACATAAAATTGAGAAATATTTATGCAAGAAAATCTAAAAATTTTTGGTAAGGATGAAGAGTTCCTGGCAAGAATCTGTGGTATCTGAGCTATGACCAGCTCCTATCTCTACTCCTTAGTTTCATATTCTGGAACTCCGTTCTGGGCAAGTGCCCAAGTCAATGGGGTCTCTCGCGCATGCCCAGCTATGGTTGCACTCAGGAGAAGCAGACAGGTGTTGTCTTTCATTCTCCCAAGCCCATCTGTAGAAGCTCTGTTCTAGCAGGCATGACCAAGAGCTTCCTTTCCTCACGCAGACCCTACTCAGAGCAGAAGCTCTATTGCAGGCACAGCAGGCTAAGAATTCGAGGTCTTCAACTGCCCCATCTTAGCTCACTCACAGAGCAAAGATTCCATGAGCAGGGCAAGGGAGATGCCACCTCACTCCCCAATGTCTACTCCTTCAGCCTGGAGTGAAACCCCTGTTCCAGGAGTGCGCACCAAGGAGTGAAATGTTATCTCACTCGCCGCCTCCTCTGGAACCTCTGCTGCGAAGCAGGCTGCCATCGCCATCCCTAACTCTGGTGCAATAGCTCAAATATCCTGCTCAGGAGAACATGTAGGCTGAAAGTGGTGATTAAAAAAAAAAAGCAAGGGGAAAAAGATACTTTAGCCACAATTAGAATACAGAACTTTAACATGTCTTTCATAATTGATAGAGCAAGTATACAGAGAATTATGTAAGATCTGCAAAACATTATCAATGAATTAGACCTAACTGATATTCATAGAATATTCTAACCTAGCAACAATAGAATATATCTTTTTTTGAGTGTCCATGGGGCATACACCAAAATAGAGCATATTATGGGCCATTAAACAAACGGAATTAAATTCAAAAGAATTAAAATTGCAAAAAAATGTCCTCAGATCATAACAATATTAAACTAGATATCAATAATTGAAAAATTTCTTGAAAATTGTCAAATGTTTGAACAGATTTTAAAACTTTAATTTTGGACTTCCAGAATGGCTGCATGAGAAACTTGATTGATTTTCTCTTTAGAGAGAAAGCATCTTAGCCAGCGAAAATTATTAAAAAAAAAAAAAAAAAAACTATTTAAGCTCTCTAGAAATTGGCCTGAGGGCATACATAAAATTGAGAAATATTTATGCAAGAAAATCTAAAAATTTTTGGTAAGGATGAAGAGTTCCTGGCAAGAATCTGTGGTATCTGAGCTATGACCAGCTCCTATCTCTACTCCTTAGTTTCATATTCTGGAACTCCGTTCTGGGCAAGTGCCCAAGTCAATGGGGTCTCTCGCGCATGCCCAGCTATGGTTGCACTCAGGAGAAGCAGACAGGTGTTGTCTTTCATTCTCCCAAGCCCATCTGTAGAAGCTCTGTTCTAGCAGGCATGACCAAGAGCTTCCTTTCCTCACGCAGACCCTACTCAGAGCAGAAGCTCTATTGCAGGCACAGCAGGCTAAGAATTCGAGGTCTTCAACTGCCCCATCTTAGCTCACTCACAGAGCAAAGATTCCATGAGCAGGGCAAGGGAGATGCCACCTCACTCCCCAATGTCTACTCCTTCAGCCTGGAGTGAAACCCCTGTTCCAGGAGTGCGCACCAAGGAGTGAAATGTTATCTCACTCGCCGCCTCCTCTGGAACCTCTGCTGCGAAGCAGGCTGCCATCGCCATCCCTAACTCTGGTGCAATAGCTCAAATATCCTGCTCAGGAGAACATGTAGGCTGAAAGTGGTGCTCTGCAACTGGTTGATATAACTGAATTTACTATCTGGAACAAAGGTAGAGAAATTCTTCCTGGTGAGAGGGTCAGTAGCTCCATGAGGCTAGCAACAAAAAGCCGCAACGGCCAAGTCACCAGAAGTTTCACAGAGAAAGCCAGTGAAAGAGGCGGCCAAGAAGAGTTCTCCTGGAAGCCAACTCAGGAACAATAAGAGTAGGAAGTAGGGGCTTCCCTGGTGGCTCGGTGGTAAAAAATCTACTTGTCAATACAGAAAATACCAGTTTGATCACTGAGCTGGGAAAATCCCACATGCTGCAAAGCAACGAAGCCTGTGTGCCACAACTACTGAGCCTGTGCTCTAGAGCCTGGAGCCACAACTACTGAGCCCATGGGCTGCAGCTACTGAAGCCTGTGTGCCCTAGAACCCACACACCACCACAAGGGAAGTCACTGCAATGAGAAGCCCCCACTTACCACAACCAGAAAAAAAAGCTGGTGCAGCAACAAAGTCCCAGAGGAGCCAAAAAATAAATAAAAGTAATAAACAACAAATACATAAAATTATTTTAAAAATAACAGCAGAAAGTATAACCAATATAAATACAGTTCCCAAAACCAAACACAGATCTATCAGCAAAGGGAAGAAACCTTGCTAGTTCAGTGGATCGAAGCACAACCTCTGACCAAATACTGGTTGCACAATGAGCTTCTTTGACCCAGGGGCATCTCCTAACAAGTCCAGCTTAAAAACAGAATCAGTGCACATATCCATGGTTGTATCTTTTTAGGAATGAATGGACAGGGAATTTCCAAGTCTCTAGTCATAAGATGAATATGTGGGGGAAAAGTAAATTCCGTCAACAGGGAAAGCAGTCTCCAAGACACGCACACATTTCCAAAGGTAAACAGGGAAAATAAAACTGACCAAAGGAGCTTACACACAACCACAGACCAATGAGAGGCTTATGAAGATCCATGATTTAACTCTACAAAGCCAGGCTAAAAAATAAAAATAAGGAAAAAACCTGAACAAAAATATCAGAAGCTGCAAACTAATGGGGGAATAGACTTCACAAAGTTATCTCACACAAATACTAAACAAATAGACAAAAGATCCCCACAAGTCTAGTGTGGGCAGGAATCAGTATCTACGTTTGCTATACTGTATTATCTATGATGTCTGCTATTCAATGAAAAAACTATCAGACATGCAAAGGGACGAAATATAATTATCTTTAAAGGAGGACCAGAAAAATGTTAAATAGAAAACTCTCTGCCTGTTTCAGCCATTCCTCTTCAGTGTGTCTTGTACATCAGCATCACACAACTAAATCCCCTTAGAAGACATGGGAATTCTACTCGCCAAAAGAAAAGCGATTTCCTTCTGGAGCCAGAAGGTAATTCCTCAGGAGATAACACTCCCTTCTAAATCATGTAAGAGGTCACAAAAACTGACTACTCACCTTGTAGGACTATGTAAACTGTCAGTACGTGACTTTGATGTATAAATTTTTGTCTCAAAATCTTATATAACTCTGCTTTGCACCTAAAGAGTCTGCAGAACTTTCTGAAAAACTGTCTAGAGTCCATGCTCTGCAACAAGAGAAGCCACCACAATGAGCAGCACACACACCACAACGAAGAGAAGCCCTCACTCATCACAACTAGAGAAAGCCTGTGTGCAGCAACGGAGACCCATGTTGGCAAAAATAAACATAAATCTTTAAAAAAAATGAACATAGCAGGTGGGATTGGGGGGTGGGAGGGAGGCTCACTTATTAGCATTAGTGTATGGCAGAAACCAACACAACCTTGTAAAGCAATATCCTCCAATTAAAAAAAAATTTAAATAGTAAGTAAAAATGAGAAAAGAAATTGAATAAATATTTCTCCAAAGAAGATGCACAAATGGCCAGCAAGCACATGAAAAGATACTCAGCATTGCTAATCATTAGGAAAATACAAATCAAAACCACAGCAGGATACTACTTCATATCCATTATGATGGCTTAAAATAACCTAAAATCAACAAGACAGAAAATAACAAGTGTTGGATGATGGGAAGAAATTGAAACCATGTGCACTGTGGAAAGGGGAGAGGAAGGAAGTGCGGGGAGAGAGTAGGTAGGCAAGCAGGAGGGGAGTCGAGGGAAGGAAAGAAAGGAAGAAATAGAGCTATATATAGGCAGGAAAACCAAAATGCATCATTTGTGGAAGATAGAATTGCTTTCTAAAACAAATGCAAACAAGCCACCTGAAAAATTAATAAAACTATACAAAAATAAACTAAGGGCTGGTGGTAAAGATCAGCATACAAAATCAATAACTTTCTATCTGCAGCAATAATAAATTAGAAAATGTCATAGAATAAAAAACTCTCTGCCTGTTTCAGCCATTCCTCTTCAGTGTGCTTGTACATCAGCATCACACAACTAAATCCCTTAGAAGACATGGGAATTCTACTCGCCAAAAGCGATTTCCTTCTGGAGCCAGAAGGTAATTCCTCAGGAGATAACACTCCCTTCTAAATCATGTAAGAGGTCACAAAAACTGACTACTCACCTTGTAGGACTATGTAAACTGTCAGTACGTGACTTTGATGTATAAATTTTTGTCTCAAAATCTTATATAACTCTGCTTTGCACCTAAAGAGTCTGCAGAACTTTCTGAAAAACTGTCTAGAGTCCATGCTCTGCAACAAGAGAAGCCACCACAATGAGCAGCACACACACCACAACGAAGAGAAGCCCTCACTCATCACAACTAGAGAAAGCCTGTGTGCAGCAACGGAGACCCATGTTGGCAAAAATAAACATAAATCTTTAAAAAAAATGAACATAGCAGGTGGGATTGGGGGGTGGGAGGGAGGCTCACTTATTAGCATTAGTGTATGGCAGAAACCAACACAACCTTGTAAAGCAATATCCTCCAATTAAAAAAAAATTTAAATAGTAAGTAAAAATGAGAAAAGAAATTGAATAAATATTTCTCCAAAGAAGATGCACAAATGGCCAGCAAGCACATGAAAAGATACTCAGCATTGCTAATCATTAGGAAAATACAAATCAAAACCACAGCAGGATACTACTTCATATCCATTATGATGGCTTAAAATAACCTAAAATCAACAAGACAGAAAATAACAAGTGTTGGATGATGGGAAGAAATTGAAACCATGTGCACTGTGGAAAGGGGAGAGGAAGGAAGTGCGGGGAGAGAGTAGGTAGGCAAGCAGGAGGGGAGTCGAGGGAAGGAAAGAAAGGAAGAAATAGAGCTATATATAGGCAGGAAAACCAAAATGCATCATTTGTGGAAGATAGAATTGCTTTCTAAAACAAATGCAAACAAGCCACCTGAAAAATTAATAAAACTATACAAAAATAAACTAAGGGCTGGTGGTAAAGATCAGCATACAAAATCAATAACTTTCTATCTGCAGCAATAATAAATTAGAAAATGTCATAGAATAAAAAGATATTCTATTAAAGATAGCCACACACTTCAAAAAAAAAAAAAGAAACTTACAAATTGGCACAAGGCCTTACACCATCTGCCTGCATTCCTCTGATCCTTTACTTTTTTTAACTTTTTATTTTGTATTGGGATATAGCCGATTAACAAACTTACGGAAGTTTCAGGTAAATAGCAAAGGGGCTTAGCCATGTGTATACATGCATCCAAACTCCCCTCTCAGCGAGGCTGCCACGTAACAGGGAGCAGAGGTCCACGTACTACACAACAGGTCCTTTTTGGTAACCCATTTCAAATACAGCAGTGCGTACATGTCCATCCCAAACTCCCTGTCCTTTCCCCCATCCTTCCCCCTGGCAATCATAAGTTTGTTCCCTAAGCCTGTGAGTCTGTCTCTGTTTTGTAAGTTCCTTTGTATCTCTGACCCTTCTTAGCACTCTCTTCCTCATTCACAAGGTTCCAACCGCACTGGCCTCCTCTATGGGGCTCGCTAGCTCAGGTCTCCCAGCCTCTGCACGAGCGGTTCTCTCTGCCCTCAGTATCCACACAGCTCATTACTTCACCGCGAGGGTCTACACCAGCATTGGTAAACTCTTTCTGTAAAGGACCAACTAGTAAATATCTTAGGCTATATGGGTCAAGAGACAAAAATCCAGCTTATGCAGGTACTTAGGTCCTACGAAAGAAAATGAATTTCCACAAAATGTATATTGATGGAATTCAATATATACTCAGAAGAACTGAGTACTGGTTTTGCGATGGTGGGGTTGGTTTAGGTTTGGGATACTACAGATCTACTAAGAATAACAGAATTCTTTAGGGGGATAATGTCAAAATTAGTGTTCCCGGGGCTTTCCTGGTGGTCCAGTGGGTAAAGAATCCGTCTTGCAGTGCAAGGGGTGCCGGTTTGATCCTTGGCAGGGAGGATGCCACATGCCGCAGAGCTGCTGGACCAGTGTGTCCAATTGCGAGCCAGCACTCTGAAGCGCGTGCACCCAGAGCCGGGGCTCTGCAGCGAGAGAGGCCACTGCGGTGGAAGGCCCACACAGGCCAGGGAATGAAAATGGATGAAAATAAGTAAACAAATAACCAATAAAGGAGGCCAAAATTTAAAACAAACAAACAGTGTTCCCTATCGTGGAAATGATTGCAAAATACTCTTTTGGAAAAACTATTCTCAGCTAAGACCTGGTGAACCAGATTTGGCGTGAACTCCAACGTCACCTCCTCACTGACGCTCTCCCAGGACACCCACTCCAAACATGTGCCCCTCTATTTTGCCCTCTTGACTGCCTTTTTTCTCTAAATTTCTGTATAGCACTTCTCACAATCTGAAATACTATCCATTGTATTCACGTAGATATGGGCTGTCTTAAACTTTCTGTGGACAGGGTCTTGTCACTGCTGGACTCCCAGCACCCAGAACATGACTGGCAGCCCACAGGCACTCCATGAACATCTGTTAAAGGAATGAACAAATGAATAAAACGCTGGTGAAGAGAAATGAGCAAATACCTCTAAGTGCTCAGAGCGTGGCCTGGCACAGCCTTTGCTCCGTATTAGTCAGTGTTACTGTTGTTCCTTTCAGCGGGGCCCCAGGCATCCAGAATGTGCAAGCCCCAAAGCAAACAAACCTTCCAGCCACCAGCCATGGCCCACCTCTCAGCCCGCTACAACCCCTCCCCGGTCTCCCTGCTCGCCCTAGGGTTCCCGTCCCTCCACTGAAACCTGTCTCCCCCTCTGTCTTTGTCCCTCAGCCACAGAGGGGGCTTGGGGACCAGTTCCCAGGGGCCCTCGCCACCTCAAGCAGGGTCCCCACTCGCGGCCAATGATGCCTTGGACCCAACTCTCTGGTTCCACTCTCCATTCAGTCCCCACCACACCCCTTCACTGTCTAAGTATTCTGAGTATTCTGCCACCCCCCCAAATCTCGGCATGACTAACTGCACCTCACTCATTGCTCTCTCCTCTGGAAAGCCTTCCCGGGCACCCCTCCCTCACCAGACGTCCTCAGCCCCCTAGGCTGCCTTTCATTGAACACTGCCACTCCACCAGGACCTCTGTGCTGCTCTATCTCTACCTCCCCGGAGGCCCTTCCTCTGCCTCCCCAACTCTGCTCCAGGAAGACCACGATCTGACCCTCGGCCCCTTAGCGCTTGACAGTCCCCTCCTTCTGTCCTCTGGAAATGCCTTGCTTGTGGAGGCCCATCTGCTCTCGCTCGCCGGTCCCCTCTCTGATCCCACAACAGCTCCACCCAGGGGAGGAAGTGAGAGGTCAGAGGTTAAACAGTCTGCCAGGACCACCCAACGAGGCGGGAGGAAGGCGGGTCCCCGGGCCGGGCTGAGGAGGAGGGGCGCCGGCAGCGCTGGCCCGCGGTGCACAACGCTGCAGACAGACCGAGGGGCAGATATTTGGATGAGCCAGCCGCTGAGCTAGAAACCAGAAGCCCTTCTTCCTGCAAGGCCAGGCGTCAGGGGCTCACCCCGAGGCGGCTCCCGCCCCCTGGCGCCCCGCCAGCCAGTCATCCCCGTGAGGTCAGCCACGGGGCCGCGATTTCGGGGAAATACCAGCTCCTTATTAAAAACAGGCGGTGGTCAGGCCCCTGCTGCTTTCCCAGTAGAAACTAGGCTGTTTGTTCCAAGAGGAACAAGAGAGGGCAGGGCCGCGCGGGGGCCAGAGCCGCAGTACCTGGTGGAGGGTCCAGGCAGGCCTGCTGCGGTACTGGGGGGTGCGGTGGGGAGGGCTTCACACGTTTGGGCGAGGGCAGTCGGTAAGGGGACCGCCACTCAGCACATGGCCGCTGAGCCGCCCACGGGGGTCGTGAGCTGGGACCTGGAAACCGCGCGAGGCAGACGTGACAGCCTTCGCAGCAGCCGGAACCCAGCTTCCAGCTTCTGGAGCCCGCGGCGCCCGAGGAAAGGCGGGCGGATGGGCTAAGCCCCGCCCCTTCCGGCATAGTCCCGCCCCCGCCCCGGGTGCGCATGCCCCGCCGAGCCCCGCAGGGGGCGCCACAGGGCCGCCGTCCGCGCTCCCGGCTCCGGCCGCGGGGCATCTGGAGCGCGTTAGACCTGGGCGGCCGGCGGCGGCGTGAGCTCATCCCCGCCGGCCCACTGCGGTTTCCAGGCGCGGTGGAGGGAGCAGAACACAGAAGCGCCGCGCCGCGGGCCCCCTGGGGAGCGCGGCGGGAGCAGAGCTCCTCCCGGGATGTGGGTGTGAGCCGGGGAGGCGGCAGTGTGTGTATATGTATGTGTGTGTCACTGGCATGTCGCCCAGGGAGGGCGGGCCCTGGGAGCCGGCGTGTGTCGCTGTGTGTTACCGTGGCTTGTGAGGGTGTGTGTGTCCCCGGGGGTGGCGGGGAGATATTGCGTGTGATCAGTTGCACATATCACAGCACATATTCATTGCACATGAAAGAAAGCTGATTGCAGGGGAGGTAGAGGGCCGGCTGATTGGCACAAAGCTAAGACTCCAGGTGCCCGGCCCCTCAGCCTGTGTCCCTGTGTGTATGCCGCAGCTATGAGCGGGCCCATCGTGTCCCCCAGTGCGGGGGTCAGTGCTGGAGGCAGCAGGGGAAAGGGGGTCCTTCCCCCAATAAGACATATTCTTTCTGGTCCTTGCCCCATACCTCACCCACACGCATCCCTGAAGGACCTCCGCATTCATTTCCTTTAGGAAGCAGGGAGAGGCCCCTTCACAGAGAGCCCTGGTGAACAGTGACACCCGCGTGGGTCCAGATCGCACGTGGAGCACACACTGGCACACATATAAGGCACCCTCCTGTCCAACCTAGAGGGCCAACAGGTGGGATTGCAAAGTGGTTGACAAGATTTGGAGAGGCCTCTGTGTGAGATACTCCCAACTCCTGCCCAGGGAAAGGGAGCAGGAGAGGCTGGAGGTCACTGAACCCTGCGTCTTGGAGGCTCCAGCTCCCAGCAATGGGCCCTGAGAGGACTCCACAGGATGCAAAGGGCCCGGGACCCCAGGACTTCCAGGTGCAAGGGTCAGGTTGGGAACACTGGGCAACAGCACACAGAGTAGGGAGCTGGGCCTGGAGCAGGCACCTCTGAGCCTCCAGGGTTCCCCTAACTCACTGACTAGTCTTTACCTTGGGCCCTCACCTCAGGGACTACTGTCCCGGCTTTAGGTGGTTGTAGCATCAGCTGTGCTGGAAACCTGAGAGAGGTGGCCCAGCACCCACCAAGCCTTCCTCTCTGAACTTACTGCATTGTCAGGTCCATATCCTCCCCTCACGCCGTAGCTGGGCTCTAAGACAAGGACCCTGCCTACAGGAGCGGGCACCTAGAGTCCATCAGCCTCCTCACTGTGACTCCCTGGGCCCAAAGCACACATTTGCAGGGGGCTGGTGATGCTGGGCTTGCTGGAAGCTCCGTAACCCCGCTGTGTTCCCACCTGTGAAACACTGAGGCCATCCTGCCCTGGCAAGGCCTCCCCGGGAATGTAAGCTCTAAAGAGATGTGCATCTACCTGGTCCCAAGGGTCCTCAACTCCCGAGACACTGGGGCAAGCTGGGTGAGAGGGTTTCTTTAACTGGAATGACTCTGGTTTGCATAACCAGAGTTCCCAAATTACTTAGCAAAACATGTTTGCTTTTTAATTAACATGTGCTTGAAAAACAATGGTTTTAATTAAAGTGGGTAGGGGAGAGAAGGGATGCTGGGAGAGAAGATTTCAAGTTCCAAGGCTTGTCGGGCTTCTTTTAAAAATAAAATGGGATCCTTGTTGCAAGCTGGCAAAGCCTCGGAGCCCAGGATGCTTGGGGAGCCTTAGGAACAGAGCTACCTGACCCCGCCCCTCTACTGAGAAAGCCCTCTTTCTGAGAGTTTACACGTTTGCTGACAGTTTAGTCGCTTGCCCACTGTTCCCTGGGCCCCTCTGAAAAGGGGTGAGTTTTTAAAGAAAGCAGTCTTGGGGAGTAGATGAATGGTGGGGGGGGGCCACCAGAAGGAACGTTATGAATGAATATGGAGAGTGTAGACCCTGTTGAGAGAACATAAAGTTTACTGTGGAGGGAGTGACAGGAAGTGGGAGCAGGTAAACCATAAAAAAGCCGGATTCCCAGACTGGTAGTTGAGAAAGGTAGAGCTGGACCCAGAGACGCTGAGGTCCAAAGCACTAGCAAAGTGGGCAGGAGTACCGAGCTAGGGTCAGGAACTTAGGGATGACGGGGGTGAGACCACTGGGGATAGAGAGATTGGCAGAGCAAGGCGAAGGGCTGTGGAAACTGGACATGGGCTAGGCCTGGGGCCTGGGAGGCAGGGCTTGCTGGTCAGACGCCAGTGGGCTCTGTGGATTTGATCTGTCCAGCAGGGGGCAGTGTTGACCCCATCATCCTGCAGGCAGGAGATGCCTACCTACTCAGCAGGTACTCAGTAAATGCTTAAAGAGGGTGAACATGAGGAGATGATCCATCTCCCCCATCTCATCATTCCCGACATTTGCAGGGGCTGGTGATGCTGGGCTTGCTGGAAGCTCCGTACCGCTGTGTTCCCACCTGTGAAACACTGAGGCCATCCTGCCCTGGCAAGGCCTCCCCGGGAATGTAAGCTCTAAAGAGATGTGCATCTACCTGGTCCCAAGGGTCCTCAACTCCCGAGACACTGGGGCAAGCTGGGTGAGAGGGTTTCTTTAACTGGAATGACTCTGGTTTGCATAACCAGAGTTCCCAAATTACTTAGCAAAACATGTTTGCTTTTTAATTAACATGTGCTTGAAAAACAATGGTTTTAATTAAAGTGGGTAGGGGAGAGAAGGGATGCTGGGAGAGAAGATTTCAAGTTCCAAGGCTTGTCGGGCTTCTTTTAAAAATAAAATGGGATCCTTGTTGCAAGCTGGCAAAGCCTCGGAGCCCAGGATGCTTGGGGAGCCTTAGGAACAGAGCTACCTGACCCCGCCCCTCTACTGAGAAAGCCCTCTTTCTGAGAGTTTACACGTTTGCTGACAGTTTAGTCGCTTGCCCACTGTTCCCTGGGCCCCTCTGAAAAGGGGTGAGTTTTTTTAAAGAAAGCAGTCTTGGGGAGTAGATGAATGGTGGGGGGGGGCCACCAGAAGGAACGTTATGAATGAATATGGAGAGTGTAGACCCTGTTGAGAGAACATAAAGTTTACTGTGGAGGGAGTGACAGGAAGTGGGAGCAGGTAAACCATAAAAAAGCCGGATTCCCAGACTGGTAGTTGAGAAAGGTAGAGCTGGACCCAGAGACGCTGAGGTCCAAAGCACTAGCAAAGTGGGCAGGAGTACCGAGCTAGGGTCAGGAACTTAGGGATGACGGGGGTGAGACCACTGGGGATAGAGAGATTGGCAGAGCAAGGCGAAGGGCTGTGGAAACTGGACATGGGCTAGGCCTGGGGCCTGGGAGGCAGGGCTTGCTGGTCAGACGCCAGTGGGCTCTGTGGATTTGATCTGTCCAGCAGGGGGCAGTGTTGACCCCATCATCCTGCAGGCAGGAGATGCCTACCTACTCAGCAGGTACTCAGTAAATGCTTAAAGAGGGTGAACATGAGGAGATGATCCATCTCCCCCATCTCATCATTCAGAGCCAGCACTGGGGTGCAGCCTGGGATCAGGAGTCAGCATGGAGATGGGACAGGACCCCCAGCCCCTCATATCCATGCAGACCAAGAGAAATGGAGAGGATGTGTTTGGGGAGTGAGACCACTCCCAGGGGTCATGCTAGGTGACCTTGAACCCTCAGCTCCCAGTGACCCCATCCAGGACGCTGTTTCTCATTAGGGGCCTTCTAGCCTCCCCCAGACAGCACCCCCACATGAAGCATGCCTCCTTAATTCTTTATGTGTAGGGTGGGAGGCCCACCCCCAGTGGGTGGAGGATATCTTTTCCCCTGAGCTCAGACATTCCTTACTTTATTATTCTCCACACTTCAAAGCAGCTATTGCCTCCCCTTACCCCACCCCGACCGCCCCCAACCCCCTACCCCAGAGTCCAACAGGGCCCTCTCCAGGGCTCAGAACTCCAGAGGTTGCCACGCCTCCAGACCCACATAGGAGGGGAACTGAGGCCCAAAGACGAAGCTGTGGGAGCCCCTCTCCTGCAGCACTGCCTTCCTTGCTTGGATTCACCCCTCCAGGCCATCTTCCACACAGGTGACCTCAGGGGCCTCTACAGTGTAGAACCAGCCCTTGCCTTCTGGCTCCTGGAGCTGGCACTCAGTTTTCGGGGCCCTCAGAACACGGAAGCCCCGCTAGGTCAGCAGCCTTACAGAGGGCGAGGCCCATCCTGGAGCAAGGGATCCACCTAGAGAATGGCAAGATTTGTGTCAGCCTAGGGGATCACAGAGGGGTCAGGTGGGGTGGGGCACAGTCCTGAGGACCCAGTTTCTGAGAACTAGAGAGGCCAGGACAGATTTTGGCCCTACAAAAAATAAGTCAGAGGGCTGACTGCCCAACCAGGTGGCCTTAATAGGGGGTAAGCTTCCTGTTGCTGAGGGTACTCAAGCAAGAACCCGCTCATCAGACTTGCCCTGGAACAGATAGATGTTGGTTCGCATGTCTGAGGCCCCTTTCTGCCCAACCTTGAGGTCAGAGTCGGGCTGTAAGGCATAGGTAAATGGAATTAGGGGTCCCTCCTCACTCTCTCAGGTCTGAAATCACAGGCCACAGCAGCTAGGCCAGGGCCAGAGTAGGACCTAGTCAAGGCACTGTCTTCATTAGCTCATTACAAGGTTCCTGGCACTTGGTGAGGTGCTGGGAGCACAGCAGGTGTGAGGTCACTGTGCAGTGATGAGTTAAATGGGCCCTGCTAGAGTTAGGGGAGGAAGGCATCTGCAGGGGTCAGGGCCTCCACCTAGGAGGGGGACTCTGACCACACAGGAGACTGAGGCAGGAGCCCAGGCGGGGCAGGCAACCTAGGGGTGCTGGGGACTGAATTTCAAGGTCACTCTCGACGCTCTAACCATGTTGCCCCTGCTGACCCTCGAGCCAGGCCTGTCCACCCTGGGTCCAGGGCTTGACGGCTGAGTCCTCAAGAGCCCAGAACATCTGGAGTCACTCTGTCATGTGGCCCCGGAGCGGCAGCAAGCTGGGGGTCCCTGACTTCTGGCTCTACCCTCCCGACTGAGATCCGCTCTAAGAAGACTGCACAGAACCTGAGCTCCTGAGAGAGGGAGCAGCTGTCTACTCGCGGGCCCATGCTGAGCCGTCTCCACCCAGAGCCGTGGGGGCCGGGTATATCACCCCCTCCGAGGCTCCCAGTCCAGGGCCTGCAGAAGAGCCCCCCGACGCTCCTGGAAGGTGCCCAGCTTCCCTTCTCACCCCCAGCCCCGAGCACTGCTTGCTCTGAGCGAGCTAGAAGGCATTCAGGGCTTGCCTTCCTGCCCCGGTAGCCGCTATCCCAGCCCCTGCGCTTCAGGAAGGGGTGAGAGGTCACTGCCACACTGACTGCCCACCAGAGGCATGCATAGTTATGGGCATCCAGCCAGCAGTGTGGGAACACCTGGGTTCTCAGGATCTCAGATGCTTCAATGATGAGAGCCGAGGCATCTTCACCCATGTGCCCCACCCTCAGCCCCCACCTCACGGGGACCTGCTGGTCCCAAGGGCTCCTCTGCACTGACCTTGCCAAGTCTCCACTCCCCACTCCATCCCAGCCGGCCAGGCCTCTGTTAGTCATCACAATGCAGCACAGGAGGCACCTGATTCAAATGAGCCTTGAACCTGGAAAGGACCTGCCCCTTTCAAGGGTCTCACTCCAGGGTTTTAAAGAGATTTTTTTTTTCCACTGCAACAAACGGAGATTGCCTCAAAACTTTAAAAATGGATGTGTAAGGAAGGTCTTATTTTGCCAAGTCAAGACACAGAAAACAACTGCCACCAGCTGTTTATAAACAAAATAATATTCTTCAGGCAAAAAAAAAAAAGTAAGGCAGAATGCAATCTCTGACAAAAAACAGGCAGGCTCTAAAGATGCTTAAACTGAGCTTCATGGAAAACCTGCAACACGGCCCTTATCTTTGTACTGGGCTCTGGGACCTGGGGACACCCAAGTGCTTCCAATCTCTAGCAGAGCCAGAATCCCTTCTGCAGACTTCTGGTTGGAATTGTTCCCCTCTGCTTGCACACCTTCTTGGGATGGGGTGCTCACGACCTCTCCCAGTTAGCTTGGGAGCTGAGGATGGCATTCTAGAGCACCATGAAGTGGCTTCCAAGGAAGCCTACCATGGAAGAAGCCCTCCAGAGAGGCTCTGCAGAGAGGCTCTGACACATCCATTCTCATTCTCACCAAGGCCTCAGTAATACACAAGATACCTGGAGCCAAAGCCAAAGAAGAGAATGGAGATGAGAAGAAAATGGTGGAGCCACAGGCATCTATAGCCTGGCTGGGGAGGAGGGGCACGCAGGAGCCCTTCCCAGCCCTGACCTTCTGGGCCCTTCCCCCTCGTCGTCGGGGCCCTGGGCTCTGGCCCTGAGAGCGGAGGGGCCTGTTGAGCGGGCGACCCTGGGGCGCCTCGTGTATACACTCACACACACTCCACATTCCAGCTGTGCTCTGTCAGCGTTTGGGCAAAGCAGGATTAACCAGGATTGTGTGGCTTTGGGAGGGAGGGCGAGGGTGGGCCTGGGGCTGGTTGGAAGGGGCTTGAGAGAACCCCAGGGAGGCTCCGCTGTGCTGGGTCACTGGGTTCAAGGTCTAGAGTTTTCCTCCTGTTCCCTGAAGTGCCTGGGCTCCCTAGGGGTGTGGCTGGCCCTGTACCAGGCAGGCTCACCCTTGCTCCCTCCCCTAAGCCCTCCCCACCACCCAAAGCCTCAGAAACAACAGCAGAGCACTCACTCAGGCCTGGGACCCCCCAAGCCCTGCTTACGCAGGGCGAGGACTGCGTCTCACACGGCTGCCCAATTTCCCTTTGTTGCTGGCCCTCCCCACCCACCTCATTGGTACACCCCGCCTCTAATTCCGTACACTCCTTTGCTTAGACCCTTTTACTCTGCCCACCCCTGACCCAATGTCTCTTAAGATCTTTCTCAGCTTTCTGTCAGCCCCTGTGCCACAGTGCTCGGAGCCCCGGAGTCCAACGTCTCATGCCTGCAGTTTGACTTCCTTCCATCTTGGGACCTGGTAAGAGGTTCCTCTCATATTTGATTCCTTCAAGACCCTGCCTGACTTCACTCCTCCCCGGCCTGAGTTTCTGGCCTCCTGGGCCCCCCACTCCTTGCTGTCTGCCCCAGGATCCCTGCAGATGCACGGGTGTCTGGAGAGAAGATGCAGGCTGCGGCAAGCTGCCAAGCGCCCTGGGGAGCCAACAGAGACTTTGGAGCACAGACAGATGCTTGGCGCTGGCATCCTGAGGTTGAACTCTGCTCCCAGCGCCCCAGCTCCCTGATGACCCCACTGATCCCTGGGTTCCTCCTGGACCAGGACTGGAGAGTGGACACTCCTGCCACCTCACAGAGACCTCAGAGATGAGGCCTCAGGCCAGACAGAGGAAGAAAGGCATAGAGAGACCCCAGACCACATTCCAGCCATACGGCACCTGAGGCGCGGAGGGGACCAGGCTGACACGAGGACAAAGCCTTTGCCCCCACCCCTTCCCACCGGCTGCAGGGACACAGGCTGGGCCACCCTGCTGGAAGGGGGCAGCTGGGACCTGTGTTTATGCAACTGTGGGGAGGCCACAGCCTGGCAGGCAGGGCTGCCCGCCCCACACAAGCGCTGACTCAGCAGAGGCCCCCAGCATGTGCACACTCGGAGGTGTGCACGGTCACACACATACACACAGAGGTAAACACGCCTGTGCCAACGCTCGGATGAATGGGCACCTGCATTCACAGGGACACACACGGGGACACTCACAGACACAACTGGGCCGGCACCCTTGTAGACATACGCACACACGGACATGGGGACACGTAGAAACGCACATACATTTCGCCCAGCCGGGGCAGGTGGGCGGCTGCTGAGGGAGGAGAGGCCTTGCGCCTACAGCTGAGCTCCTCCTCCGGACCCCTCCACACTGACACTCACACCCACGGCCAGTGATCCCCGCCCACACGGGGTCAGCGCAGCCCCGTACCACAGGCAAAATGCCCCAGAGCGGCGCCACGGCCATGTGTGGGACAGAGACGCATTCTGAGCTGGGTAGAGCTCCAGCAGGGGCGGCCAGACAGCCCCCGGCAGAGCTGCAGCAGACACCGCAGCCCCCTGGTCCTGCCTCCACCAGCCCCCAGCAGCCTGTCCGCCCTTGGTACACAGGGGGCCGGTGGGGGTTGCGCCAAGCCAGGCTAAGTAGGTGGTAGCCCCCAGGAACTAAGGAAGCCTGCAGCAGGGAGGGTGTGCTTGGGGGAGGGCTAGGGACACTGGGAGGCCATTCCAGAAACCAGAGGAGGGCAAGCTGCCAAGCGCCTGGGAGCCAACAGAGACTTTGGAGCACAGACAGATGCTTGGCGCTGGCATCCTGAGGTTGAACTCTGCTCCCAGCGCCCCAGCTCCCTGATGACCCCACTGATCCCTGGGTTCCTCCTGGACCAGGACTGGAGAGTGGACACTCCTGCCACCTCACAGAGACCTCAGAGATGAGGCCTCAGGCCAGACAGAGGAAGAAAGGCATAGAGAGACCCCAGACCACATTCCAGCCATACGGCACCTGAGGCGCGGAGGGGACCAGGCTGACACGAGGACAAAGCCTTTGCCCCCACCCCTTCCCACCGGCTGCAGGGACACAGGCTGGGCCACCCTGCTGGAAGGGGGCAGCTGGGACCTGTGTTTATGCAACTGTGGGGAGGCCACAGCCTGGCAGGCAGGGCTGCCCGCCCCACACAAGCGCTGACTCAGCAGAGGCCCCCAGCATGTGCACACTCGGAGGTGTGCACGGTCACACACATACACACAGAGGTAAACACGCCTGTGCCAACGCTCGGATGAATGGGCACCTGCATTCACAGGGACACACACGGGGACACTCACAGACACAACTGGGCCGGCACCCTTGTAGACATACGCACACACGGACATGGGGACACGTAGAAACGCACATACATTTCGCCCAGCCGGGGCAGGTGGGCGGCTGCTGAGGGAGGAGAGGCCTTGCGCCTACAGCTGAGCTCCTCCTCCGGACCCCTCCACACTGACACTCACACCCACGGCCAGTGATCCCCGCCCACACGGGGTCAGCGCAGCCCCGTACCACAGGCAAAATGCCCCAGAGCGGCGCCACGGCCATGTGTGGGACAGAGACGCATTCTGAGCTGGGTAGAGCTCCAGCAGGGGCGGCCAGACAGCCCCCGGCAGAGCTGCAGCAGACACCGCAGCCCCCTGGTCCTGCCTCCACCAGCCCCCAGCAGCCTGTCCGCCCTTGGTACACAGGGGGCCGGTGGGGGTTGCGCCAAGCCAGGCTAAGTAGGTGGTAGCCCCCAGGAACTAAGGAAGCCTGCAGCAGGGAGGGTGTGCTTGGGGGAGGGCTAGGGACACTGGGAGGCCATTCCAGAAACCAGAGGAGGGGCAGGATTTTGGAGGAGAGCAGAACACATATTCCCTGGGATCCCACACACCTGGAAATCCGGAGGCAGGACTACTTCCTGCCTGGGGATGGCTGACAACAGGCGTGATCCCTACCCACGGGACTCAGCCCAGGGCTGGCATCCCCGGAAAGAAGAAACTGGAACCATTCACCCAAGGGAATCTCAGCTGTTCCTGGGCTTGGCGTCCAAGAGCAAGGTGGCCAGGGCAGACAGGCGCTGGGGCCTGCTCAGAAGGATAGTGGCCAATCAGGTGACTCTCTCCCCAGACTGGGCCAAAGGGAAACCCTGCTGTCATTTGTGGGGGTCCTCAGCCACCCACTGGCCAGGGAAGCTAGCCAGAGTCCAGCAAAGTCACATTCATGTGGACACCCCCACTAAGAGAGGTCACCACAAGGAGGCCCTGGTGCCTCTGTTCCCTACCCCACCAGCTGGCCAGACTACGCGCCGTGGAAGAGCAGACCGCACTCCTCCACCCCCACACCAGAGCTGAGACTGGACTGGACTGTGTTTAGATAAGCAAAGGAAGAAGAAAGCTGCAAAATCTGCCCAAGACGTTGCTGAGAGTGTTTTTTAAAAAATGACCTGGAGTCTGATCACTTCTCACCATTTCCACTGGACCAAGCGTGCATCTTCTCTGTCCTGGCCCCTCCTACCGTGGGGTCCCTGCTTCTGCTCCCGTCCCGCAGTCCCTTCTCCACACGGCAGCTGATCAGACATCTCCCCAGAGCACACACCAAGGCCCTTCCCACCGCCGAGGACCCTCCATCGCACCCTGCCGCCTCCCCACCACACTCTCTGCTCCCGTCTCTGCTCCAGTGGTCTTCTCCCTGAGGCCCTCATGGCTCCTTTTGGAAGAGGCTGAAGTCGTGCCCCCGACGAGTGCGCCAGCCTGCCTCTGGGGCCCCGCCTCAACCAGCGCAGGTGGTAGCTGGGAGACAGTCCGATTTCCTCTACCCCTTAATGGGACAGCGCCAGCATCTGGAGGTCCCCACTGGGGCTGAGCCCCTTGGGTCTTCTGTTCTCATTCCCACAGAGACTTCTTTCCCTGCTCAGCTGCTCCTTCCTGCCCCCGACGTCTCCTCCCTGGGACACTGCGTGTCTCACCTCTGCTGCTGGGGAATCCAGCCTAAGACACACCAATTCGCCAACTGCCTCTCTTGTTTTTCTTATCTTCGACAGTGCTTCCCCATGCCTCCCTCCCCGCAGCCCCTGGCAACCACCATTCTTTTCTCTGTCTTTGCATTTGACGGCTCTAGGCACCTCATTCGAGTGGAATCAGAGTGTTTGTCCTGTGTCTGGCTTATTTTAGCTAGCATAAGATCCTTAAAGTACATCCACGTGGGAGCGTGGGTCAGAATGTCCTTCATTTTTAAGTCCGAATAATATTCCACTGTATGTATAGACCACATTTTGTTTATGCAGTCGTCTGTTGATGGCCACTTGGGTTGCTTCCACCTTTCAGCTATTGTGAATGGTGCTGCTGTGAACAGGAGTTTACAAATACCTCTTCAAGTCCCTGCTTTCAATTCTTTTGGCTATATACCCAGAAGTGGAATTTCTGGGTCATATGGTAATTCTGTTTTTAATTTTTTGAAGACTCGGCATACTTTTTCCGCAGCAGCTGCACCATTTTATGTTCCCACCCAGAGTGCCCAAGGGTTCCAGTTTCTCTACTCCCTTCCCAATACTTGTTATTTTCTGTTTTCTGCATAGTAACCATACTGATGGGTGTGAGGTGGTCTCTCATCATGGTTTTGATGTGTGTTTCCCTAATTAGTGATGCAGAGCATCGTTTCATGTGCTTAGTGCCCATTTGTATGTCTTCGTTAAAGAAACATCTACTCAAGCTCCTTGCCCATGTTTGAACTGGCTTGTTCCTTTTGTTGTTGTTGAATTGTAGGAACCCTTTGTATATTCAGGATACTAATTCTTCTCTTTTCGATCTTTGCCCAATCATTGCCTTCTTAGATGATCACAGGCCAACTACCAGCCCAACACACACACACACACACTAAACACACACACTGCGCAGGCTCTCCCCTGGTTTGGATCCCTCCCCAGCCTTAATTCCCGGTTGATACACTTTACGGCTTGGTGCACTGTCAGGTTTCTATGTGTACCACAAAGGTGGAGGGATTGTCTGCTTCCTCCACTGCAGCGTCCCCAGGGCCTAAAGGCATACAGCAGGTGCTCAATGAATGCTAAGAGGATACAGGGAAGGTGAACCACACTCCTGCCAGCCTAAGACACACCAATTCGCCAACTGCCTCTCTTGTTTTTCTTATCTTCGACAGTGCTTCCCCATGCCTCCCTCCCCGCAGCCCCTGGCAACCACCATTCTTTTCTCTGTCTTTGCATTTGACGGCTCTAGGCACCTCATTCGAGTGGAATCAGAGTGTTTGTCCTGTGTCTGGCTTATTTTAGCTAGCATAAGATCCTTAAAGTACATCCACGTGGGAGCGTGGGTCAGAATGTCCTTCATTTTTAAGTCCGAATAATATTCCACTGTATGTATAGACCACATTTTGTTTATGCAGTCGTCTGTTGATGGCCACTTGGGTTGCTTCCACCTTTCAGCTATTGTGAATGGTGCTGCTGTGAACAGGAGTTTACAAATACCTCTTCAAGTCCCTGCTTTCAATTCTTTTGGCTATATACCCAGAAGTGGAATTTCTGGGTCATATGGTAATTCTGTTTTTAATTTTTTGAAGACTCGGCATACTTTTTCCGCAGCAGCTGCACCATTTTATGTTCCCACCCAGAGTGCCCAAGGGTTCCAGTTTCTCTACTCCCTTCCCAATACTTGTTATTTTCTGTTTTCTGCATAGTAACCATACTGATGGGTGTGAGGTGGTCTCTCATCATGGTTTTGATGTGTGTTTCCCTAATTAGTGATGCAGAGCATCGTTTCATGTGCTTAGTGCCCATTTGTATGTCTTCGTTAAAGAAACATCTACTCAAGCTCCTTGCCCATGTTTGAACTGGCTTGTTCCTTTTGTTGTTGTTGAATTGTAGGAACCCTTTGTATATTCAGGATACTAATTCTTCTCTTTTCGATCTTTGCCCAATCATTGCCTTCTTAGATGATCACAGGCCAACTACCAGCCCAACACACACACACACACACTAAACACACACACTGCGCAGGCTCTCCCCTGGTTTGGATCCCTCCCCAGCCTTAATTCCCGGTTGATACACTTTACGGCTTGGTGCACTGTCAGGTTTCTATGTGTACCACAAAGGTGGAGGGATTGTCTGCTTCCTCCACTGCAGCGTCCCCAGGGCCTAAAGGCATACAGCAGGTGCTCAATGAATGCTAAGAGGATACAGGGAAGGTGAACCACACTCCTGCGTATCCACTCACAGTCCCTCTCAGACTCTCACATACATTGCCAACCCTTGCCACACACACCCCCACATACACATACGCACAATCCTGCCAGTCTCCCCACACCACACCAGTCCCCTCAGGCAGCCTGATGCGTGCAAGCCCTCACACCCACTCTTACACGCCTGCATGCTCATCTTACGGGCAGATGCGCTCATCTCTATCCGCACACTAGTGCTGACCTCCTGAGTCCTCCTGGGCTGCAGTGTGTGTGCCCCTCCCCACTCTGGGCCCTCGACGTCCCCCACGCCCTATCTTTAACGCCCCTGAGCCTCTCTGCCTGGCATTGCCCTTCCTCTCCATCCAATCGCAACGGATCACCTCCCCTAGGAAGCCTCCTCTCACTCCGCACTACACAGTGGGCTCTGAGAGGAGGGAAGGGCCTGGCCCCAGAGGCAGTGGGGAGTGCCTCTCTCCACTTGTCATTTCAGGAGTTGCTCACATGCCTTCTTCTGAGAAGCCCAGGGCTGAGGAACCTCTGGCAGCCCCCAGATGCTGCCCCTCTGGCGGAGAACCACATTACAGGCAGAGAAGCTCGACTGCATCTGGGTAAGGCGGGGTCTAAGGCCTCTTCGGCTCTGACAGCCTGGGGACAATGTTAGCTCCTGCCCTGCCGCTGTTCCTAGTGTGACTCGGGAAAAATCATTCTCTGCTCTGGGCCTCGGGATTCCCCACCTGTTGCTGTGGGTGGCTCTGGGCCAGCGCCCCGCAGTTCCTGGTCGTTGGTCATAGAGCGAGAAGCCCAACAGCACTCTTAGGCTCCCGAGGCATCCCTGTGTTAGAGGCCAGAGCATGACTGTCATCTCCAGAAGCGGGGGCAGGAGGGGGCACCCTGTCCTTGTCCAGCTCAGCCCAGAGTCCTGGTGGGCAGGCTCCAAGGGCTTGGCACACCAAACGAGACTGTTTTGATGGAACAAGCAAGGAGATGAGATTTCAAAATGATTCCCCTTGTTTTGTCCAGAGCTCACCCTATGTGGCTCGTAGATTTTTACAAAAGTCAATCAGAGGGCTACAGAGAAGAAAGCGGGGTGGGGGGAGGGAACTTCCCTGGTGGTCCAGTGGTTAAGAATCTGCCTTCTACCTAGTAAGATGGTAATGGTAACACACAGTGAAGCGATGGAAAAACAGACATGGAGAACAAACATATGGACATTGAAGGGAATGAACAGTGGGTGGGAGGCATAAAGGGAGTAACATGGAAACCTATACTATCATATGTGAAAAAAATAGCTATTGTCATTGCGCTGTAGGAATAGGGGACCCTGCAGGGGCGCTGTACGATGGCCTGGAGGGGTGGGATGGGGGAATTGGAGGGGGGAGGGGGAGGGGCCAGAGATATACATATGACTAATCTGGGATTATACATATCTGCAAACAACAAAAGTATGTAAAAGTAAAAAGTCAAATAAAAATAATTATTGAGAAGAAAACAAATTAAAAAAAAAAAGGGTCCACCTTCCAATACAGGGGACATGGATTCAATTCCTGATCAGGGAAACAGATCCCACCTGCTGTGAGGCAACTAAGCCAGAGTGCCATAATGAAGGCCCAGCACAGCCAAAAAAAAATAGAAGGAAGGAGAGAGAAAAGGAATAAAGAAAGAGAAAGAGGAAGGAAAGAAGCTATTTATTCATGAGGCCCAAGGGGTGGGGACAGAGATGCAAACACCAGCCAGTCTAGCTTGATGGGGGAGATGCCAGCCCCCAGGGGGTCTGCAGAGCTGTGCGGAGAGAGCCTGGGCAGACGTTTCCATGTGCTCCCCTCCGTCCCACGACGCCAGACCGCTGGTGTCCACATCACAAACGGAGGACGAGCTGCCCCCCGCACCGCCTGCCCTGGGCTCCCTGAGAGCAAAGGTGGCCACGGGTTACAGTGCAGGGCCGAGAGCCAGGCAGCGGGAGGTCCGCTGAGGGCTGGCGTTGCTGGGACTTGGGGAAGGGCCAACAGGAAATCTGGACGACAGAGGTGGGAGGGGGACCCCAGGAAAGAAATCAGCAGAGACTGCACAGCGGGTGGCAGGCTTGGAAGGGAGTAGGGGAGTCTCACCTGGGGCGAGAGGCTCAGCTGGCCATGATGTGCTTGACAAATGCTGGAAAGAAGGGACGAGTGAGCAGCAGGGTTGGGCCCTGGGCAGCCAAAGGTGGGGCTCTAGGACCCCAATACCTCCCTAGCATATGCCTTGGCTGCTGAGTTTACCTTCGTAGTTGATGCAGCCATTGGAGTCCTCCTGCCCAGCCATCAGCTTCTCTACCTCATCTTCTGTCAGCCTCTCACCTGGTGGGAATGGAAAGCTGAGTCAGCACTCTTGAGGTGTGAAGGGTAGGGGGACCCCCTGAACCTTTCTGGAAGGTGGGTGTGCCTCTCCAATCTCTGCACACCTCATACGGATGCACACCAAGGCCTGGGCTGTCACCCCCATTTCTGAAACCAGAAGAATCAGTGACAAGCCAGAAAGAACAAGCCCTGGGATGCAAGTCTGTCCATAACAGCACCATCTTGGCATTGAGGTCACCGGCACATACTGTCTCCTGTCCTCGATAGGCTGACGGGCTCCCTGCATCAAGAGGAGACCAGGTTCCCGAGTTCCCTGGAAGCAGTCCCTGGGGGAAGCCCTTCAAGACTAGAGGAAGGATGCACAGAATAAAGCTGGGGACCTTGGGGATGATCGTGGAGGGGACCAAGAGACACCACCCCCTGCGCCCCAGATGGAGCTAACACTTCCCGGTCTCTGTTTGTGTGCTGTGTTGGTCCCACAACTGGAACGCCCACGCTTTCTACCTCCCCAGCCACAGCCCCCTACACACACTGCGCCCGCAAACACACACAACTCGAGGGACCAGCACAGGGCTGATCACACCCTAGGCACTCAATTTCTGTTTGGGGCATGAAAGATGACTTTCAGTAGACACAATTGGAGCTCAATGAATATTTGCTGAAGGAAAAATTCTCTCTGAGAAGAGAATGCTCCTGCCAGCCAGGCCCCTGACGCGGGGGCTCAGGATGTCCAAGAGGGAGACACAGTACTTTCTAGGCTCTGGAATTTGACCTGAATGTAGCAAACACCAGGACTCATTTGATTCCCCTGAATTCACCACCCTGCCCATTGCCGAAGAGGTGGGAGGGGGACCCCAGGAAAGAAATCAGCAGAGACTGCACAGCGGGTGGCAGGCTTGGAAGGGAGTAGGGGAGTCTCACCTGGGGCGAGAGGCTCAGCTGGCCATGATGTGCTTGACAAATGCTGGAAAGAAGGGACGAGTGAGCAGCAGGGTTGGGCCCTGGGCAGCCAAAGGTGGGGCTCTAGGACCCCAATACCTCCCTAGCAGACGCCTTGGCTGCTGAGTTTACCTTCGTAGTTGATGCAGCCATTGGAGTCCTCCTGCCCAGCCATCAACTTCTCCACCTCATCTTCTGTCAGCCTCTCACCTGGTGGGAATGGAAAGCTGAGTCAGCACTCTTGAGGTGTGAAGGGTAGGGGGACCCCCTGAACCTTTCTGGAAGGTGGGTGTGCCTCTCCAATCTCTGCACACCTCATACGGATGCACACCAAGGCCTGGGCTGTCACCCCCATTTCTGAAACCAGAAGAATCAGTGACAAGCCAGAAAGAACAAGCCCTGGGGTGCAAGTCTGTCCATAACAGCACCATCTTGGCGTTGAGGTCACCGGCACATACTGTCTCCTGTCCTCGATAGGCTGACGGGCTCCCTGCATCAAGAGGAGACCAGGTCCCCTAGTTCCCTGGAAGCAGTCCCTGGGGGAAGCCCTTCAAGACTAGAGGAAGGATGCACAGAATAAAGCTGGGGACCTTGGGGATGATCGTGGAGGGGACCAAGAGACACCACCCCCTGCGCCCCAGATGGAGCTAACACTTCCCGGTCTCTGTTTGTGTGCTGTGTTGGTCCCACAACTGGAACGCCCACGCTTTCCACCTCCCCAGCCACAGCCCCCTACACACACTGCGCCCGCACACACACACAACTCGAGGGACCAGCACAGGGCTGATCACACCCTAGGCACTCAATTTCTGTTTGGGGCATGAAAGATGACTTTCAGTAGACACAATTGGAGCTCAATGAATATTTGCTGAAGGAAAAATTCTCTCTGAGAAGAGAATGCTCCTGCCAGCCAGGCCCCTGACGCGGGGGCTCAGGATGTCCAAGAGGGAGACACAGTACTTTCTAGGCTCTGGAATTTGACCTGAATGTAGCAAACACCAGGACTCATTTGATTCCCCTGAATTCACCACCCTGCCCATTGCCACCCCCAGAGCTGTTCCAGTTCTGGGTCCTGCACCCTCTGGTTTTCCTTATCCCCCACCTACGTTTCTAAATTCCCCCTCGTAGAATTTGCACATTGCCTGCCACGGCGGCACCTTGATAGCATCTCCCTTCATTCCACAAGTGAGAAATGGGCCAGGCAGGTGACAGAGTACTTTCTCCCTGAGGCCCCGGGAAAGAAGGAGTGGGACACGGGGAGGAGGCCGCCCTCACCCAGCGTGGCCAGCACGTGGCGGAGCTCGGCACCCATGACCGTGCCATTGCCTTCCTTGTCGAAGACACGCAGCCCCTCCACAAAGTCCTCGTAGGTGCCCGTGTCCTTGTTCTTGGAGATGTGCTGGAGCATGGGCAGGAACGTGTCAAAGTCCATCATCTTGGAGTTGAGCTCTGTGGAGAGAGGTCCCCCACATCCGGCTCTGAGGGGCGGGCAGTCACCCTTCCCCTGCATTTGACAATGAGGACCTACGGCCCTCACTCAGCGCCCAGTGCACTCTGCACCAGTTTGCCATTTACAAAGCACTCCACCGGCACAAGGCACTTTACAGTCAGCTGAGACACGCATGAACGACGCGGCCCTCGCTGTTCACAGGACAGAGCACCACAGTGGGCTGTCGAGCACCTCTGCTCTCCTTTGGGGGAGCAGTTTGCCAACACCTCATTATTTTTCTCATCGGGGGAGCAGTCTGGAGCTAACACTGTCTTTTTCTGTGTTGGTCCCACAACTGGAACGCCCACGCTTTCACCTCCCAGCCACAGCCCCTACACACACTGCGCCCGCAAACACACACACAACTCGAGGGACCAGCACAGGGCTGATCACACCCTAGGCACTCAATTTCTGTTTGGGGCATGAAAGATGACTTTCAGTAGACACAATTGGAGCTCAATGAATATTTGCTGAAGGAAAAATTCTCTCTGAGAAGAGAATGCTCCTGCCAGCCAGGCCCCTGACGCGGGGGCTCAGGATGTCCAAGAGGGAGACACAGTACTTTCTAGGCTCTGGAATTTGACCTGAATGTAGCAAACACCAGGACTCATTTGATTCCCCTGAATTCACCACCCTGCCCATTGCCACCCCCAGAGCTGTTCCAGTTCTGGGTCCTGCACCTCTGGTTTTCCTTATCCCCCACCTACGTTTCTAAATTCCCCCTCGTAGAATTTGCACATTGCCTGCCACGGCGGCACCTTGATAGCATCTCCCTTCATTCCACAAGTGAGAAATGGGCCAGGCAGGTGACAGAGTACTTTCTCCCTGAGGCCCCGGGAAAGAAGGAGTGGGACACGGGGAGGAGGCCGCCCTCACCCAGCGTGGCCAGCACGTGGCGGAGCTCGGCACCCATGACCGTGCCATTGCCTTCCTTGTCGAAGACACGCAGCCCCTCCACAAAGTCCTCGTAGGTGCCCGTGTCCTTGTTCTTGGAGATGTGCTGGAGCATGGGCAGGAACGTGTCAAAGTCCATCATCTTGGAGTTGAGCTCTGTGGAGAGAGGTCCCCCACATCCGGCTCTGAGGGGCGGGCAGTCACCCTTCCCCTGCATTTGACAATGAGGACCTACGGCCCTCACTCAGCGCCCAGTGCACTCTGCACCAGTTTGCCATTTACAAAGCACTCCACCGGCACAAGGCACTTTACAGTCAGCTGAGACACGCATGAACGACGCGGCCCTCGCTGTTCACAGGACAGAGCACCACAGTGGGCTGTCGAGCACCTCTGCTCTCCTTTGGGGGAGCAGTTCTTGCCAACACCTCATTATTTTTCTCATCGATCCCACTCTCTCCGCCACCTGGGAGGGATTGAGAACAGCTGGGCGCATCAGAGACCTTCCCTGGGGCTTCCATACCCGCGGCGAGGGCTTGGGTTTCAATCTTCCCTGGAGCAAAATGGGCAAGGCTCTCTAGCCAAGGTGCTCAGGACAGCTGACTCTGCCCCCAGAGAGATGCCCAGGAGACCAGGAGGGACAGGGCTCTTGGGAGACCGAGACCAGGTCTCACACCTCCCCGGAGCTTGTGTGTGCTGCGGTCAGTCCCCTGTGGCCTGGAGGCCTGGGGATTTGACGTGGGGCTAGACGGTATGACAGCCATCTCTGCTTGTTGCCTTGTGAGCATCCCCTGAGGCGGGCCTCCCCGCCCTCCTCCAGACGATGGGAGGGTGTCCGGGCAGTGCACAGAGAGGAGACTCCATGCTGTTTCCCCCACCCGGCAATGGTAACCTCTTCTGGAGACTGGCGCTCATGGGGACATCTCGGAAGGGCACACCCACCTTCCTGCTTTGGCTTGCCCAGGACACGAAGCACCTCGGCCTGTGTGGGGTTCTGGCCCAGGGCCCGCAGGACGTCCCCACACTGCCCGTACGTGATCTTCATCTCACACTTGGGCGTGCGGTCGAACAGCATGAAGGCTTCCTTGAATTCTGCCGGCAGAGGGCGTGAACTGCGGACGCTTCCGGAGGCAGCACGCCCCGCACGCCCCGCACGCCCCGCACGCCCCGCGCCCGCCGCCCGCACGCGCCCGCACGGCCGTAAGACTCGCAGCCCGGGGACACGGAGCCCAGCCTGGGCTCAAGGTACCCCACTCACCCTCAATCTGCTCCGGAGTGAACTCGATCTGAAAGGAGACCACCAAAGCTTCAGGGTGCCTGGTTCAGAGGATGGGGCCAGGCCTCCTCCTGGTCACTCTGCGGCCAGCCTGGGCCTCATCCCCTCAGTTGCTCCAACGCGTCTGTGTTTCAGGATCCCAGCTTCCACCGCCCAGGACCTCCTGCAGTCTAGCCCATCCGCGGCCCTCGCTGTTCCCCCCACAGGACAGAGCACCACAGTGGGCTGTCGAGCACCTCTGCTCTCCTTTGGGGGAGCAGTTCTTGCCAACACCTCATTATTTTTCTCATCGATCCCACTCTCTCCGCCACCTGGGAGGGATTGAGAACAGCTGGGCGCATCAGAGACCTTCCCTGGGGCTTCCATACCCGCGGCGAGGGCTTGGGTCTCAATCTTCCCTGGAGCAAAATGGGCAAGGCTCTCTAGCCAAGGTGCTCAGGACAGCTGACTCTGCCCCCAGAGAGATGCCCAGGAGACCAGGAGGGACAGGGCTCTTGGGAGACCGAGACCAGGTCTCACACCTCCCCGGAGCTTGTGTGTGCTGCGGTCAGTCCCCTGTGGCCTGGAGGCCTGGGGATTTGACGTGGGGCTAGACGGTATGACAGCCATCTCTGCTTGTTGCCTTGTGAGCATCCCCTGAGGCGGGCCTCCCCGCCCTCCTCCAGACGATGGGAGGGTGTCCGGGCAGTGCACAGAGAGGAGACTCCATGCTGTTTCCCCCACCCGGCAATGGTAACCTCTTCTGGAGACTGGCGCTCATGGGGACATCTCGGAAGGGCACACCCACCTTCCTGCTTTGGCTTGCCCAGGACACGAAGCACCTCGGCCTGTGTGGGGTTCTGGCCCAGGGCCCGCAGGACGTCCCCACACTGCCCGTACGTGATCTTCATCTCACACTTGGGCGTGCGGTCGAACAGCATGAAGGCTTCCTTGAATTCTGCCGGCAGAGGGCGTGAACTGCGGACGCTTCCGGAGGCAGCACGCCCCGCACGCCCCGCACGCCCCGCACGCCCCGCACGCCCCGCACGCCCCGCACGGCCGTAAGACTCGCAGCCCGGGGACACGGAGCCCAGCCTGGGCTCAAGGTACCCCACTCACCCTCAATCTGCTCCGGAGTGAACTCGATCTGAAAGGAGACCACCAAAGCTTCAGGGTGCCTGGTTCAGAGGATGGGGCCAGGCCTCCTCCTGGTCACTCTGCGGCCAGCCTGGGCCTCATCCCCTCAGTTGCTCCAACGCGTCTGTGTTTCAGGATCCCAGCTTCCACCGCCCAGGACCTCCTGCAGTCTACCTCGACCCACCTCCGCCTCCTTTCCCTTTCCCGCCTGTCCCACCTGACCACCATGTGCACACCCAGACTCTGACACCGTTAGGCTCAGCTCATGGGGAGCAGTGATGCAGGGGGAAGCGTGGTATCCTGAGTCCTCAGCCCAGGGTGGGCCTTACCTGAGGCCTCTGGTCCTAGACAGACGTACCTGAAGCCACAAGTCTAACCACACTGGCTTGGCCAGCTCCCCTTGGGGCCCAGAGGGCAGGACTGTCCACATAAGCGAGATGCAGGACTTCATCTCACCGGGCAGGGGCGGCAGGTGGCAGGAGGAACCAGGCCGAGGGTGCAGGCCAGAGGGCCAGGCAACACGAGAGCGCCTCCACGGGAGAGGGTATGTGTGATGTGCCTGTGCGTTCACACACCTATGCATGCCCCCCACGCAGCCCTCAAGGCTGGGCACGGTCACTCACATGGCCCTGCCTGCACCTGAGTCTCACACCTCCATCCGCAAGCCCAGGGCACCCACCCCCCGATGGCCAGGGCCAAGCTGCGGAGCATTTGCAAGACGGCGTCAGGGCCACCTGAGGTCAAGAGGCCTCCGGGGACCCAGTTACCCCTTCCTCACTCAGTACCAGGTCTATTTTTGTCACTACAGTCACTCAGCCCAAGGTCAAGGTCGCACAAGGAAAAGAAGCTTGGAGGAGGGGCACCTGACTGGCACCTCTCTCATGGTTGCTCCCTCAGAATGCCCTCCAGTGTCCCCCGGCACAGAGGGGAATGCCACCCCTGCCACCCTGCCAGCGGCTTGTCCCTCCCAGCTCTTCGGCTCACACACACTTGCGATGGGAAGACCGGCCAAGCTGTTGTTCCTGGGCCCCTGAGAGCTCTCTCCCACCAGGAAGCCTGCCGAGATTAGACGCCCTGGGCTCCTTATAGCTTTCTGCAGGGCTCACTGGAGAGACCACACAAGTTCCTCGGCTCAGAAGCAAGTCTGGGCAATGTCCGATCTCAGGAGACCACACAAGGCCACAATGGGCCCCAGGTTGTCTAACCCGCTCAGGGAGCCTGTGGGGCACACACTTGAGGTCTGAGAGTGGTCGGGGGTCAGAGCCGGCTCCAAGGAGCACTGGCCGTGAATGATTCCCAAAAGCCTGTGAGGAGAGTTTACGGTCCCATTTCACAGCTGAGGAAACCAAGCCTTAGAGCAGCAACGGCAAAGGAACGGAATTAGGATCTGAACCTGTGCTAAGTCATTTCATTCATGTCCAACTCTGTGCAACCCCATGGACTGTAGCCCGCCAGGCTCCTCTGTCCATGGGATTTCCTAGGCATGAATACTGCAGGGAGTTGCCATTTCTCCTCCAGGGGATCTTCCCAGCCCTGGGATCAAACCCGCATCTCTTACTTCGTCTGCACTGGAGGAGAAATTCTTTACCACAGCGCCCCCTGGGAAGAAGAGGTGGATCTCTCAGGACGGGCTGCAGTCTTGCTGGGGACTTTGATGTGTTGGGAGGGCTCCCCAGGGCCCCTCGGCCCGCGGTCAGGGCAGCGATGGCCAGCGGCCAGCCAAGAACGGGCACGGTCACCACATGGCCCTGCCTGCACCTGAGTCTCACACCTCCATCCAAGCCCAGGGCACCCACCCCCCGATGGCCAGGGCCAAGCTGCGGAGCATTTGCAAGACGGCGTCAGGGCCACCTGAGGTCAAGAGGCCTCCGGGGACCCAGTTACCCCTTCCTCACTCAGTACCAGGTCTATTTTTGTCACTACAGTCACTCAGCCCAAGGTCAAGGTCGCACAAGGAAAAGAAGCTTGGAGGAGGGGCACCTGACTGGCACCTCTCTCATGGTTGCTCCTCAGAATGCCCTCCAGTGTCCCCGGCACAGAGGGAATGCCACCCTGCCACCCTGCCAGCGGCTTGTCCCTCCCAGCTCTTGGCTCACACACACTTGCGATGGGAAGACCGGCCAAGCTGTTGTTCCGGGGCCCCCTGAGAGCTCTCTCCCACCAGGAAGCCTGCCGAGATTAGACGCCCTGGGCTCCTTATAGCTTTCTGCAGGGCTCACTGGAGAGACCACACAAGTTCCTCGGCTCAGAAGCAAGTCTGGGCAATGTCCGATCTCAGGAGACCACACAAGGCCACAATGGGCCCCAGGTTGTCTAACCCGCTCAGGGAGCCTGTGGGGCACACACTTGAGGTCTGAGAGTGGTCGGGGGTCAGAGCCGGCTCCAAGGAGCACTGGCCGTGAATGATTCCCAAAAGCCTGTGAGGAGAGTTTACGGTCCCATTTCACAGCTGAGGAAACCAAGCCTTAGAGCAGCAACGGCAAAGGAACGGAATTAGGATCTGAACCTGTGCTAAGTCATTTCATTCATGTCCAACTCTGTGCAACCCCATGGACTGTAGCCCGCCAGGCTCCTCTGTCCATGGGATTTCCTAGGCATGAATACTGCAGGGAGTTGCCATTTCTCCTCCAGGGGATCTTCCCAGCCCTGGGATCAAACCCGCATCTCTTACTTCGTCTGCACTGGAGGAGAAATTCTTTACCACAGCGCCCCCTGGGAAGAAGAGGTGGATCTCTCAGGACGGGCTGCAGTCTTGCTGGGGACTTTGATGTGTTGGGAGGGCTCCCCAGGGCCCCTCGGCCCGCGGTCAGGGCAGCGATGGCCAGCGGCCAGCCAAGAACGGGCAGGACACAGGGAGCGTGCCACTATGCGGATGCCACAGGTGGGAGTCACGGCGCATTCTCCAAGTTTAGACTCGGAGAAAGACTTCCGAGCCAAGCTGGAGAAGGGCTCCTGGGGCCACTGGTCGGAGTACCAGGGCCAGCTTCATGACCTACCCAGACCATGTCTCAGTGTTGCCATCTCAAAGCCAAGGCCCCACCAGCCCTGGGGCTCAGGGACCTTGGCAGGGGTGATGGGGACACAGCCTGGACAGGAGGCTTGCTTCTCTTTACTCCCCAGCCAGTCGCCCCAGGGGAACTTGGCGTGGACTTAAGACCCTACAGTGAGACAAGAAAAATTCCTGCCTGGCTGCAGGGGTTACCAGGGAGACAGATGGGTCCAGGATTCCCCAAGGATTTGAGGTCCACCGAGAAGGATGGATGGGGAAGGTCACTTTCCAACCATCAAAAAGACAGCCCCTTCAGCAGCACTGGGGTGGTCCTGCCTGCTGTCTGACCACTGTCTCTCCTGCTGCAGCCCTCCTGATGCCAGAAGCTTCCAGCTTCAGCTCAGTATGCGCTTTCTGGAGCCCACTCTTCCACTGGGTAGACCACTCTGAGGTTCACTCACCTACCCTACTTTTCCTGCTTAAAACCCAGCCTCCACACCTACCTTGATCTTGGAGGGATCGAACTCAGGTTCCTTGGTGGGCTCAGGTGCGGGTGCAGCTGCAGGTGCGGGTGCAGGGGCGGGAGCTGCAGCGGCCTTGGCGCCTGCCTTGGCCTCATCCTTCTTGGGATCTGGCTTTTTGGGAGCCATGGCAGCTGTCAGCACAGAGAGGGACGTGGAGAGAAGGGAGCAAGAGAGCCGGGTAGGTGAGCCTCCTGCAACCAGCCTTTATCGTGCTTGGATACCTCATGACCCCAGCCCCACCTGCAGGGCACAATGGGGACAGGGCCATAAAAGGACATTGGATAGGCTCAGGGGCTATTTTGGGGCCTGGGGAGGGCATTGTTCAGGCTCAGGAATGGGTGGGGGAGAGGGAGGTCTCTCCATTCCTTCCAGTCACCTGTTGAGGAGAGAAGGGGGAGGGGAAGACAGAGGCCACTGCTCAGCCCACACGCACACCCTGAAAAGCACACATTCACACACTCACACATATACTGGGGGCGCTGCCCCTCGGGAGGTGAAATAAACTGAACAGGTGCGGGAGGATAGACCCAGTGTATGTTGCATGTGGTGCTGGGGGCAGGAAGATGGGGATTGCCTACAGGCACCCCTTGAGTCGCACTTGGCGTCTGTGCCCCGAATTCCCTGTGTGGAAGGAGAGGCATGAGAGGGAAGCCTGCGTCTCTCCACGTGCGTTGTCTGTCTATTTGTGTGTTTACATGCAGAGGGGATCTCTGCGTGTCTCTGGCAGGAGAGTCTGTGGCCGGCCATGTGGGGCCCATTCCAGTCCGGGACTGGTGCTTTTGTGTGTGTGTGCTGGCTGTTTATTGTGTCTGTGTGAGAGTCTGGTCACGCCTCCCCGGCAGCGGCAGCCTGGGTCTCCAATGGCAAGAGAACGGGGTCTGCTCCCTCGAGGGCCGTCACCTGGCCCCCCCGGGAGGTCCTGCCTGCTGTCTGACCACTGTCTCTCCTGCTGCAGCCCTCCTGATGCCAGAAGCTTCCAGCTTCAGCTCAGTATGCGCTTTCTGGAGCCCACTCTTCCACTGGGTAGACCACTCTGAGGTTCACTCACCTACCCTACTTTTCCTGCTTAAAACCCAGCCTCCACACCTACCTTGATCTTGGAGGGATCGAACTCAGGTTCCTTGGTGGGCTCAGGTGCGGGTGCAGCTGCAGGTGCGGGTGCAGGGGCGGGAGCTGCAGCGGCCTTGGCGCCTGCCTTGGCCTCATCCTTCTTGGGATCTGGCTTTTTGGGAGCCATGGCAGCTGTCAGCACAGAGAGGGACGTGGAGAGAAGGGAGCAAGAGAGCCGGGTAGGTGAGCCTCCTGCAACCAGCCTTTATCGTGCTTGGATACCTCATGACCCCAGCCCCACCCCTGCAGGGCACAATGGGGACAGGGCCATAAAAGGACATTGGATAGGCTCAGGGGCTATTTTGGGGCCTGGGGAGGGCATTGTTCAGGCTCAGGAATGGGTGGGGGAGAGGGAGGTCTCTCCATTCCTTCCAGTCACCTGTTGAGGAGAGAAGGGGGAGGGGAAGACAGAGGCCACTGCTCAGCCCACACGCACACCCTGAAAAGCACACATTCACACACTCACACATATACTGGGGGCGCTGCCCCTCGGGAGGTGAAATAAACTGAACAGGTGCGGGAGGATAGACCCAGTGTATGTTGCATGTGGTGCTGGGGGCAGGAAGATGGGGATTGCCTACAGGCACCCCTTGAGTCGCACTTGGCGTCTGTGCCCCGAATTCCCTGTGTGGAAGGAGAGGCATGAGAGGGAAGCCTGCGTCTCTCCACGTGCGTTGTCTGTCTATTTGTGTGTTTACATGCAGAGGGGATCTCTGCGTGTCTCTGGCAGGAGAGTCTGTGGCCGGCCATGTGGGGCCCATTCCAGTCCGGGACTGGTGCTTTTGTGTGTGTGTGCTGGCTGTTTATTGTGTCTGTGTGAGAGTCTGGTCACGCCTCCCCGGCAGCGGCAGCCTGGGTCTCCAATGGGAAGAGAACGGGGTCTGCTCCCTCGAGGGCCGTCACCTGGCCCAGTTCAACAGCCAAGCAGCCCCCGCAGTCACCTGCCTCATCAGCACCTGCCTGGCCTGAGCTCAGCGTCTTAGTTTCCCCCTCACTTCCTATGATCCCTTTTCCGCAACCCCCTTTCCCCACCTTGGGGGATGCTCCCCACCAGCCCTTTGTACACACTGTACCCTCTGCCCTCGCCCCTCCTCTGCTTGGCACATTCAAGGCACCGCTCCACTGCACCCGCCTCTAACAAGCTGTCCCCACCGCCCCATGTGGCCCTCTGCCGACCTGTTTGCTGAGTTCTGAGAGGGTGTGTCCCGCTGAAGGACCCCAGGGGGCTGGGAGAGGTTTGTCCCCCGGGGTGTCCAGCCCAGGCTGCTTCCCTTCTGTTCCTACCCACCACCCCCCCAGCACTGCCCTCTAGTGCTAGCGGTGACATTGGCCAGCCTGGCTGGGTGACCCTTTGCGGAGGTGGGGGAGGTGGAAGGATGGAGGTGGCAGGAGGCCCTTCTAGGCACAGAACTTGGAGCGTGGGGACATCTTGCAAACACATTGGGCTCCGTTCCTTGCCCAGCGTCTGTGCCGGGGAGGGGGGTGGTGTGGGAAGGAGGTGTTCCCTGTTATTTTTAAATGCCTGGAGCCTTTGATAGAAACTTCAGAGGCATTATCCCCCACCCTAGGCCCCCGGGGATTTCCCGGGTGTAGGGAGGTGCTAGGGGAGGAGCCTGAGCGAAGTCTTCCCTCTCTACCTGGGTGCCCCCTCTTCTTCCTGCTGAGCCCAGGTTCCTCCCATCCTGTTACTCAGCCTCGTGGGGAGGGGGACAGCGGTCCAGGGATAGGGCTGCCCCCCTCCTAGCTGGAACGCAGGGCAGTCTTGCGCTCATCTGGAGGGCAGAGCACCCCACATCTGGAAATCTGACAGCATCCGGCGCCGGGGGAGAGGCAAGTTTTTCACTTTTCTTCCAGATGTTTGGCAAGAGTATTGAGAAAGAAAGGGGTGGGAGAGGGTCCTCAGAGACCAGTCAGAAATACCACAGGAGGAGAAGACAGACTGAGGGGGACACACAGAGAGACAGCTCTGGGCAGCCCCATCGTCCAGGCCTGCTGACCTCAGGACAACTGACTCAAGCCATCCCACGAAGGCTCCAGACATCCACAGGCCCAGCCCCCAGGACACTATCCAATCCCCTTTCGTTCACCTCAGGGGAAACATGGCGGACATCCACAGAGGCGCCCAGAGCGCCGAGCTCATCGATCCAACCACCCACAACCGCCATCCCCCAGACGCCACTCCACATCAGCGGGCGCGGGAGTGGGTGAGTGGCGTGCACCTTCAGAGGTTTGGGTCCCAGATCTGTGACGGAGTAGACAGACTCAAGCAGCCCACCAGAGCCGCACACCGTCACCTTCCTCTGCCTGGTGAGGGGGTGAGGGAAGGGGCACCATGGTCTCCTTCCCTCGAGCACCCAGCAGATACGGTCCTGCAGTGGACGCAGCCATCGTGCACTCCCTCCCCAGGGCTCGGATAGAGGCCGGGGCCGGGCCTCTGACTGTTCAACCTCCAGTTCCTTGGAGCAGCGGTGCCCAGACTCTTCCCACAAGGCCACACCCAGACCACACCCCCGGTGCTGCGTCCAGGGTCTGGGGTCTAGGTTTGGGTTTACGGGCCTGGGGTCTGGGTTTAGACTCAGACTAGGTCTAAATGGCCAGCTCCTACCGGGTACTTTGCAGGGATTAGCCTCCTTGACTGCCACCAAGATGGGCCGTTGAGGACAGGAGGAAATCAGGGGGTGGGCCGGTGGGCTGGCTAGGGAACAGGGACAGGGCTTTGGGACAGGGAGAGTCAAGTACAGAGAGCAAAGACAAGCCGCACAAGGCTGGGCACTCATCTTTCTCTCCCAGGTCCCAGCCTGGGCTCCATGCCCTTCAGGAGTGACAGCCCAGCTGACAAGATCCTGGCAGAGCCCGGCGGGGAGACGGGGGGACATCGAGATGCCTCTCCTTGGACTGTCCCAGCTCCAGTGCCTGGAGTTGTGGCTCAGCTGAGGCAGGTGGCATGTCCCTGAGCCCTCTCTCGGGACACCCACCTTACCTCTCCCGATCCAGCTGAGGAAGACGCAGGCCCCGACTTCTGAAAGGCCCGTGGATAAGGGCAGGAGAGCCCTGGCCACACTGGCCTCCTTCGTAGTTCTTTCCAGCCCCCATGCCTTTGCTCAGGCTGTTTCCTTCCCCCATGTCCCTGTCTGGGACCCTGGCCATAGCTTGCTCCTTGTCACCTCCATGTCTCAATGAGATGTCACCTCCTCTGAGAAGCCTCTTCAGACTACCCTGGACCAGCTTCCTCTGCCCTGCCTCTCACCCTGACTCCCCATTCCTGCAACCTAACCTGGGGCTGTTTCCTTGTTACCTTGCACCGCCCCCCAGCCCCCGCCACCATGAAGGTCAGTTGGCATAGAAGGCATTCTTGGTCTTCCGCGACTATATAGCCACAGGGTCTAGGACAGAGCCCGATGTACACAATAGGCACTCCGTAAATGCTGGATGAGCCAATGTCCTGAATAGCTCAACTTACCTACCTCTTTTAGGGACCCATCCCTGGAGTAGGGCTAGAGGAGATGAGCTGATGAACTGACAGTTCTGGGGTCTGCTGGGGGCACCCCGGAGAGCCGGCCAGCCAGCCGCTGCCCCCCAGCCCACCTGCTGCCCAATCAGCTCAGGCCTGTTCTTTATGCCCCTCCCATCCATTCAGAGGCTCCCCTGAAGCTGTGGGGACATCCGATGGTACAGGCGGTGACCTGACCACGATGACCTGCCAGCAGGGGGCGTAGAAGGGACAGGAACTGGCCTTTGGATCCTGAATCCAAACCCCAGAACCCAGGATCTCAACCCAGACCGAAGACTCCAAATCTGGAACCTGAAATGCCAAACCCAGACCCCAGATTCAGGCCTCAGGATCTGAACCTCAAACGTAGATCCTGAAACCCAGAGCCCAGGACTGGACCCCACTGTGGGGACCCAGAGTTCAAAACCCAGCATGTCAAACCCAGACTTGCAACCCAGGTTCCAGACCCCAGATTCCAGGCCCAGGAACCAAGACTCTAGAGCCAGAGTCCAGAACAAGGACTCAAGACCCAGGACCCAGGACCCAGTTACTCTAAACCCCGACTCCAGGGGCATACACCCAAACCTAGATCCCAGACTCTGGGCCCAGGACAGGGGGTGCTGATTTTCCAGAGAGGCATTGCCTGCTGCCCGGTGCAGAGGGGTCAGCTCCTGGCAAACAGCAGTGGGGACAGCTAGGCAGATCCTCCTGCCAGTGCTCAGAGGGGCATGAGGAATGGCCCTCATCCTGTCAGAGTCAATTTGTGAGCCTAGAATATGGTGGCCACATGGAGGGAGTGGTAGGGAGTCAGGAGAGGGAGGGATGGGTGAGGACTGGCTGTCCCCTGGGCCCAGGAATCAGAGGCACAGAAGGAGGGTCGGGCTCCCCACGTGCCCTGTGCCCCTGGCCGCAGGCTCCGCAGGCCGCCCTGGCCCGCCCAGGACCGCCTCTCCTGGCCCTCAGCCTCTGGGCTGGGACGCAGGCCCAAACTTCCCGGAGGAGTCAAGAACGCGGCCTGGGCCAGACCCAGAGCCTTAGAAGTAGGTCAAATGTTGCTGTGCAGCAGGTCCCGGGGACCCCAGCTGGGCGTGGGCAGGCCAGTGGGCTGCAGCTCACCCGCCGGGGCCCACGCGTGTGTCCACACGGATATGCATTCACCGCTACACGCCGGATGCGCATAAACACGGACCTTCCACAGAGCCCTTAGTCCCTGCTCAACTGCTGAGATGAGAGGATTGAGTCCCCAGGAGGGTGGGAGGAGCCGCCCAGTCTCTCTGGCTAGAGGAGGCACGAGGCAGCCACGAGGACCCGGAGAAGGAGAGGCATCTGTGCGCCATCCCACGCCCCTGGAGCCTTGGGTGAAAGTCTGACTCCAGGGAGGACTTCCCAGCAGGGCTGCTCTGCCACCAACAGGATGTGGCCTGCTTCCCGGAGGCACAGTCCCAGGCCTTGAAAGATGGGAAGGAGCGGCCAAGGGGGAGGCCGGAGACTTCTGTTCTCGCGCCCCGTGCAGGCTCCTTTAGGCCTCAGTTTCCCTATCTGTTCAATGGCCGTGGCGGGGGGCGGGGGCGGGGGGAGTCCAGTGATCCTGAGTTCGGAGGACAGTCACTGCCCCTGAGCAGGGATGAGACTGTCCCCGCCACCCCCACACCGCACACAGACAACTCTGTCCTCGGCCGGCCAAACACACCCCTCAGGCCCCTCCCTCTGCCCACTGTGCTGACGGGGACCAGATGCTCCAAACTTGTGGTTCTGGGGGTGGGGGTGGCAGGGCCCAGCGGGCTGGCAGGCAAGCCCTGGGTTTGGCCCAGGGACCTATAATCAGCTCCTGCCCCTCTGATCCCGGCCCAGGACTGACGCTTGGGGCTGTGGTGTCCTGGCCGGCTGTGGCCACGGCCGCTATATTTGGGAGCCCAATTGAGGATGAGGGAGGGGTGGGAGGCCGGGAGCCTCCAGGGACCAGTGCCTCACGGGGGAAAGGGTGGGGGACGCTGTTATCCAATTCTCCTTGCAGGAGGGCGCAGCCTTGGCTGCGGGGGTCCAGTCTGCAGGGTGTGCTCTGCTCTCAGGAACCCAGCCTGAGGGGCATCGACCCCGCCCTCAATGGCTCGTCTAAGGAGGTAGATTGGAAATCTGAGCACATGGGAAAGGGGTGGAGGTGGGACGACAAGATGAACGGCAGTGGGAGAAAGGCTTTCATGGGGTGACGTTTGGGGGAGAGGGGATCTGAGATGGGAAACAGAGGAGAACATGGTGCCAACATGCTGCACAAAGGGATGGGAAAAACAAAGCCCGATGCCAGGGCTCCCAAGGAAGCGAGTGAGGTGCACCCTCGCTTTGCTTCCCCAATTCTGTCGACTGGTCCAGCTTTGAGAGGGGCCTGGCCCATCCCCCCACGTGGCCTGCGGCCTCCCTGAGCTGCCCTGGACATTCCCCGCCGCTGGGCCAAACCCCGTACCCTCCCACCAGCAGCTTCCCAAAGAGCAAATATTTATTGTCCTTGGAAGAAAAAAAAAGAGTCCCCTTTTAGGATCGGGGTCTGGGAGTTGCTATTGAGGCTTGCAGGGACTTGGTAGCGGCCCGAGATGACCAGAACCCCACCTAGAGGCTGAGGGTGGAGGAAGGAGGGTGAGGAGAGGGGCCGGCTGCCCTAGGCTGCTGGGACGGGGGCTCTGCTCAGGCCTCCAGCTCCCCAAGATGGTCCCAGAAAGGGCCCGAGGGGATACAGCCACTGGCCCCACAACATGCCGTATGAAGGTGTGTGTGTGTATGAGCGGGTGTGGATGTGTGCAGTCTGTGTGTGCTCAAACGCATCCCTGTGCATACGAGGATGGAAACACACGTGGCGTGATCGCGGGGGCACGTGTCATCCTGTGTGCTCACCTGTGTCACACGAGGCCGTGACCACACGTGTGTAGGAACCTGCCGGGGTGCTCCCGGAGCTGTGCGCGTGTCCCTCTGGGAGCTCGTTCATCTGCTGGCGTGGGGCGGGGTGGGGGCCTGTGGACACAACCTCTGTTGAATGGCCAATTCAGTCAAAAATGCAAGTAAATTTAGCAGGGGGAAAAAAAAACCCTGTCAGTCAGACGAGGAGTCTGAATCGGGTGGTTGTTTGACTGGATGAACCGACTGTCTCAGGCAAACAGTTCACGCTGGTTGAGGGGAGGAACAGCTCCCCTGGGCTGTCGTGGAGAAACGGGAGGCCGGGACCCCGATTACGGCAGAGGTGAGACCCAGAGACGGAGACCCAGCCAGAGGCAGGGACTAACTTGGAGAGAGCGGAGGGGAGGGAGGGCTGTGGAGGTGGGTCAGAGACAGGGGGGCTGCCCAGGGCAGGATGGAGCTTCCCAGAGTGTGCAGACCATGCATATCCAACACAGCCCTCCAGCCCCCAGCCTCAGCCCCAAGCCCAGCGGACATCAGACCCCTTCGTACCTCTCACTCCCCCGTCAGCGGCCCGAAGTGGATGGGAAGGCGGCGCCAGACTGGGACGCAGAAAGAGAGCACGGACGGGCCGCCACGAAGCAGAGGCCGTGCCAGGAATATAGGGCAGGGGACAGTGACAGGCGTGTAGCGCTGGGGTCAGGGGTGGGGGTGAAAGCAACACAGGGACAAGGAGGTGAGGCGGTGATGAGGGCGGAAGAGGCAGAGGAGGCCGGAGGGCCTGGGAGTTGCTATTGAGGCTTGCAGGGACTTGGTAGCGGCCCGAGATGACCAGAACCCCACCTAGAGGCTGAGGGTGGAGGAAGGAGGGTGAGGAGAGGGGCCGGCTGCCCTAGGCTGCTGGGACGGGGGCTCTGCTCAGGCCTCCAGCTCCCCAAGATGGCCCCAGAAAGGGCCCGAGGGGATACAGCCACTGGCCCCACAACATGCCGTATGAAGGTGTGTGTGTGTATGAGCGGGTGTGGATGTGTGCAGTCTGTGTGTGCTCAAACGCATCCCTGTGCATACGAGGATGGAAACACACGTGGCGTGATCGCGGGGGCACGTGTCATCCTGTGTGCTCACCTGTGTCACACGAGGCCGTGACCACACGTGTGTAGGAACCTGCCGGGGTGCTCCCGGAGCTGTGCGCGTGTCCCTCTGGGAGCTCGTTCATCTGCTGGCGTGGGGCGGGTGGGGGCCTGTGGACACAACCTCTGTTGAATGGCCAATTCAGTCAAAAATGCAAGTAAATTTAGCAGGGGGAAAAAAAAACCCTGTCAGTCAGACGAGGAGTCTGAATCGGGTGGTTGTTTGACTGGATGAACCGACTGTCTCAGGCAAACAGTTCACGCTGGTTGAGGGAGGAACAGCTCCCCTGGGCTGTCGTGGAGAAACGGGAGGCCGGGACCCCGATTACGGCAGAGGTGAGACCCAGAGACGGAGACCCAGCCAGAGGCAGGGACTAACTTGGAGAGAGCGGAGGGGAGGGAGGGCTGTGGAGGTGGGTCAGAGACAGGGGGGCTGCCCAGGGCAGGATGGAGCTTCCCAGAGTGTGCAGACCATGCATATCCAACACAGCCCTCCAGCCCCCAGCCTCAGCCCCAAGCCCAGCGGACATCAGACCCCTTCGTACCTCTCACTCCCCCGTCAGCGGCCCGAAGTGGATGGGAAGGCGGCGCCAGACTGGGACGCAGAAAGAGAGCACGGACGGGCCGCCACGAAGCAGAGGCCGTGCCAGGAATATAGGGCAGGGGACAGTGACAGGCGTGTAGCGCTGGGGTCAGGGGTGGGGGTGAAAGCAACACAGGGACAAGGAGGTGAGGCGGTGATGAGGGCGGAAGAGGCAGAGGAGGCCGGAGGGCCTCCCTCCCCGCCCCCTCGCAGAGCGCACCTGGCCGCGGTGACCCCAGCAGACCCCGGGCTGTCCCCCCGCCCAACCTCGCACCAGCGGTGTCCTTGCCTCCGGTGGCCACACACACACCCTCTGTGGCTCAGGGTGTGGAGCTGCATTAAAAATGGCCCAAGCCCCCGGCCAGGAATAGTCAGGGTCAGTTCCCGTACCTGCCTGCAGATATTTATATATCTGCCCGCCCACCTGGTATATTTATGTCTAAAGTACAACACACACGTGCACTCTCTCTCTCTCTCTCTCAGACACACACACACGCGCATTCATAGGATCCCCTAGTCAGGCTAGTCTGCTCCCACTGTGTGTCCGTGCCTGAAGACACCCACTGGTCCCTGGGTATCCCCATGCCTCCTGGTCCTTTTCTGCCAACTCTGGGGCCAACAGGAATCGCCCTGAAGTGCGTACGTGCGCTCACACACACACAGACACACACAGCCACCCAGGAAGCCTGCCCGCAGGTGACTGGACCACAAGCAGACACACTCCTACGCACACCCCTGTAAACACAAACCCTCACACTCTACCGATGCCTTTGCACACACCTTCATACACAGGTGCACACGCACTTTGCCCACACATGCCCTTTGCACGCGTGTGTCTACTCCTTCACGTCCCTTAGCATACACACCCCCCAACACCTTCAAGCTCATGGAGTAGGGGGAGCTCTGGGGGACCACTGGGAGCGCTGGGAAGGAGGAGCGAGTTGGAGGGCAAGAGAAATGAGGGACCTGGAGCAGGCCTGCCTGGTGAGGTCTGGACGTTAGTGGGAGTGCACGCGCCTGTGTGTTTGAACGTGCATGTCCATGAGTTTGGAACCTTTCCACTGCCGCCTCCCCCGACCCCCTGGAGGGCCATCCCACCCCCAGCCCGTTCACAGAGAGAAACAGAGACCGGAGCAGAGCAGCTGGGCCTGGGGAGGTCGGCGTCCACAGGTTCAGGGCTTGCGAGCCTTCGCATCTGTGTTGTTCTTGGAACGTCCGGCCCAGATAAGGACCAGGGTCAGAGCTTGGGCTCTCGTGGGAAAGGATGGTCTGAAAGGCTCCCGACCCATTCTTTTCCCAGATGCTGGACCCTAGTGCAGGGCAAAGGGGATGACGGGGGACAGACAGGGCGCCATCATGCTGGGCTGGAGAGCTGGAGGAAGACCACAGCAGAGTCAAACTCACAAATCCCTGGGAATGCACGATGAACCCCTCAAGCCAACCCAGGGACCTCCAAGCTTGGGGCCTGGAGCAGAAAGGGACAATACCGGGTACCCAGCTGCAAATGCTAGACGTGAGACCCCCAGCTCCAGGGAGCCTCCTTTGGTTCTGGAGACAGGGCTAATGGTCAGAGACTCTGTGTCTGAGAGTTCTGCAGCCTGGCTAGATGAAGGAGCTGTTCTGGCGTGACGGATGGAGTGCTGGGGCACATCAAAGCATCACGTCCCGTCCGAAGCAGATCCAGGCACTAGTGCTGGAATCGGTTATCAAAGCCAAGAGGGGACCCCGTTCTGGTCCTTGCCCCAACCTGACTCCAGGAGATATCCTGGCTGAGTGCTCCCTGCTGTATAGTGGAATGGGGTCTTGGGTCAGCTTGGCAGACACACAGTCCCCACCAGCACCCTGTAAACACAAACCCTCACACTCTACCGATGCCTTTGCACACACCTTCATACACAGGTGCACACGCACTTTGCCCACACATGCCCTTTGCACGCGTGTGTCTACTCCTTCACGTCCCTTAGCATACACACCCCCCAACACCTTCAAGCTCATGGAGTAGGGGGAGCTCTGGGGGACCACTGGGAGCGCTGGGAAGGAGGAGCGAGTTGGAGGGCAAGAGAAATGAGGGACCTGGAGCAGGCCTGCCTGGTGAGGTCTGGACGTTAGTGGGAGTGCACGCGCCTGTGTGTTTGAACGTGCATGTCCATGAGTTTGGAACCTTTCCACTGCCGCCTCCCCCGACCCCCTGGAGGGCCATCCCACCCCCAGCCCGTTCACAGAGAGAAACAGAGACCGGAGCAGAGCAGCTGGGCCTGGGGAGGTCGGCGTCCACAGGTTCAGGGCTTGCGAGCCTTCGCATCTGTGTTGTTCTTGGAACGTCCGGCCCAGATAAGGACCAGGGTCAGAGCTTGGGCTCTCGTGGGAAAGGACGGTCTGAAAGGCTCCCGACCCATTCTTTTCCCAGATGCTGGACCCCAGTGCAGGGCAAAGGGGATGACGGGGGACAGACAGGGCGCCATCATGCTGGGCTGGAGAGCTGGAGGAAGACCACAGCAGAGTCAAACTCACAACTCCCTGGGAATGCACGATGAACCCCTCAAGCCAACCCAGGGACCTCCAAGCTTGGGGCCTGGAGCAGAAAGGGACAATACCAGGCATCCAGCTGCAAATGCTAGACGTGAGACCCCCAGCTCCAGGGAGCCTCCTTTGGTTCTGGAGACAGGGCTAATGGTCAGAGACTCTGTGTCTGAGAGTTCTGCAGCCTGGCTAGATGAAGGAGCTGTTCTGGCGTGACGGATGGAGTGCTGGGGCACATCAAAGCATCACGTCCCGTCCGAAGCAGATCCAGGCACTAGTGCTGGAATCGGTTATCAAAGCCAAGAGGGGACCCCGTTCTGGTCCTTGCCCCAACCTGACTCCAGGAGATATCCTGGCTGAGTGCTCCCTGCTGTATAGTGGAGTGGGGTCTTGGGTCAGCTCGGCAGACACACAGTCCCCCCAGCCGTCAGTTTTAGGGCATTTTTGGATGTTGAGTCTCCTCCTTCCCTCACTTGCACGAACCTTTGCCCCCTGCCCAGGTCTCAGGGCCTTGGAGAAGGCTGGAGTTTCTTTGAGGGAGCTTAGAGCTTAGCACCAAGTCAACAAGGGAACAATTGCCTGGAATTCTGCATGAACGCAGGGCTCATCCAAGGCTGCAGATAATGGAGGAGAACTGGGGGACTGCGGTGCTCCCTGGGAGCCTTGCCTGACTGCAAGCCCCACACCTCTAGAAGAGGAACCCCCGCTCAGGGGTCGTGATCTCTGGTAGGTGTAGCAGGGCCCTTGCCCCAGCCCCCCTTCCACATAGCATGCTCAAAATCCCTACTGGACGTATAATCACTGTAGATGCATTTTGGGGTCAGGAACCATAAAGAGGAACCATTGATTGTGCCAGCCAGGAGCCTTCAGGCCCTGCACGCTCCCCTGGGGTCTTGGGGTTCCCCCAAACCCATCCTCTTGCTGAGGACAGAGGCTACAAGTGCAGGTGGGCTGGCCTGAGCTAGACCACCTGGGTAGGCACTCCCTGAAGTCTCCGGCTTTCTAAGCTTCAGTCTCCCATCTGAGAGTTGGGCTCCAGTCTCCCCCTACCCAGCCTGACCCCTGGGCTGCTCCCTAGCTTCCTTGGTGGCTCAGATGGCAAAGAAGCCGCCTGCCAATGCAGGAGATGAGGGTCCAGTCCCTGGGTCGGGAAGATCCCCCGAGGAAGGGAATGGCTCGCCACTCCAATATTCTTGCCTAGAGAAATTCATGGACAAAGGAGCCTGGGGGGCTACAGTCCATGGGGTTGCAAAGAGTCAGACACGACTGAGTGACTAACACTTTTTTTTTCCCCCAGTCCATCAGGTTTAATCTCATAAGGATCCCTGGAGAAGAACTCATTCACAACTCACAACAAGAGACGTGTCTGGAGGCCAGAGAAAGCTCCTTCTGAGATCCTCGGATTCTCTCCCTCCTCATGGGGAAACTGAGGCTCAAAAGAGGAAGGCCGTCTCCATAGCAACTGAGAGTGAAGAGGGCCAAGGGGCAGGTCAAAGCTCCAGTCAGTAATTCTCCTCTCCCACAAAGACACAGGACAAGATGGGGCTTGGACATGACCCACAGAGATGACCCAGTCCCTGCCCTCAGGGCTCACAGCCTCGCAAGAGAGGCGCAAGAATCAAGAATCTGCGGTCTCACTCTATCGGGGGCTCAGAAGCAGATCCAGGAAGATCTAGGAGAGAAGGGGGCATATGACCGCCCCGGCAAGCCACAAAGGGGAGGGCAAGTCAGGCAGTGAGAAACAGCGGCAGAGTCTCCCTGGGGTGCAGGCAATGGGAACCCAGGGCACTAGGGCCTGCGGGGAAGTGGTTATCCCTGAGGCCAGCCCAGCACTCAAGAAGGACTCAAGAGTTTGGGGAGTAAGTGATCTGATCCAGGGGGACACAGAAAAGCATCTGAGCAAAAGCGGCTCCATCAGGCCTGACCTTCCAAAATTCTTTCCTTTCTCTCACTTCCCGTTCCTCCCTCTGCTAGGTCATCACTTCTTTGGCCCTGTCCACCCTCAAATAGCCCTCTGTGGTCATGCTTAAATTGGAAAATGTATGTGGTCCTCTGAGTGGGAGGGGCGGGGGTGGCCACCCTTCCATCTGGGATCCAGCTCTGCTCCCTGGGCCTGGAAGGGCTTCCGGAGTCGGCTGTGGGGCGAAGGGCGTTGCAGAGGGCGGGGTCTGCTATTTGGTCCAGAGGTCAGTGTTCCTGCTCCCTGCCACTGCACCCCAACACCAGCTCAGGAAGGCAGGGAAGGAAAGGGGTTCAGTGAAGAGCTGGGGAGGCTCACTCTGCAGAGAGCAAGGCTGAACCATGGGCCCCAGGACCTCTGCTTTCCACCTGGAAAACAGCCTTCACTTTTTCTTTCACTCCTGAGGAGACAGAGGGGCCCCAGAGATGGAGCAGTGACCCAGAACGGGTAGGAGCTGGGCGTGTGACTGTGAACTGCATCCTGTCCCCCCTGGGCTCAGCCGGTGACCAGTGCCCTGTCCAGCTCCAACGAGGTCTCTGAGCTATGCACAGCTTTTCTTCGGTCACCCCTGGACCCTTCTCCAAGGCAGCGACTCATCTGTCCCCATTTGGGACCCTTCAGCCTCTCCCATAGCCTAAGAGGACCCTGGATATTGGGAAGGCCTGAGGACCTGGTCTGGGTGACATCTGCCATGCCATTGTCCCTCTCTGAACATCGCTCTCTCACACAGTTTTATAAACTTCCCATAAAAACGTCCCCTTCTGGCCAGTTCAGCCAATGTCCACAGTGCCTCTGGGCAAGGCTCTGTGCCTGCCGCGTGTTGGACAAGCCAGGCAGACACAGCCCTTGTCCCAGCCTGAGATGTTCCCAGAGTCATGGCCAGTTCATTGCTTCACCCAGCTAGCGTGCCCTGAGGCATTCAGGATGAGAGGAAACTGAGGCCCAGAGATAGATGGCACAGCAGTCCTCATATGGCCCAGCCTGAGCAAGGACCACCCACATAGAGGGTCCCTGCAGGCCAAGCAGGATTCCCACTTGCAAGAACTAGGGGCTCACCAGCCCAGGTCTCTCCACTACCACCCCGAGGCAAGACCCCAGGGTCTGAGCCAACCCCCTTCCTGCTGCCTCCTCCTTCCCAGCCCCCTCGTCCCTTCAAACCGCAGGGCTCAGCCGGCCTCTGGAACGCGTGCCCAGGACCTCGGTGATATTTTGAGTTTAAGAAAACTTTGCAGTCGGCAGGAGCTCTTAAAGGTTATAAATAGCAGCAGCAGGAGCCCATGCCGGGAGAGGCGGAAACACGTGTCAAACACGCCTGGGAGGGGGTATTCCGAGGCACAGACCCCACCACCATCACCACCACTAGGGACCCACCAGGCTTCAGGGGATTTTACAGCCGCTGGAGCGGGAAGTCGCACCCCACCTGGAAGGCGTCAGGGAAAGTAGACTCCGCTCTCGTCCTCAGCCAGGGTCCCTGAGCAGACGGCCAGGATGCCCGGGGCATGTGGGGCCGCTGCTGAAACGGGCCTAGGGTGGGAAGTCTTGCTCCTACCCTCACCTTTCCTGCCTAGCATGGCCCCCAGGGGCCAGCAGGAGCTTTGGATTGCATCCCTTTGACCTCCGATCAGCACAAACCCAGGGCAAAGAAAGGATTATTCCAAGGTCATACCAGAGCAGAGTGAGATCAGACATCCCGCCCTCAATCAACAGTTCTTTTCACGAAATACTGCAGCTGCGTCCCTTCCATTTCAAGGGATGACTGAACAATACCTTAAGCACAGTTGGAGAAGCGCATAGATGGAGGACCACATGGAGGGGCCGCTGGTATGAATCACCCGTCCTGATCTGTACGTGAGCAGGCCTTAGGCCCTCCATCTCTCAACAACCCATCCAGTTCCCATGTTTCCACTTCTGATGAAGACCTGCTTTTGAATAGATGAGGAAGAGAGCACTGGAGAGGACCAGGGCCTCCTTGCCCCCCAGAGGGCTGCACACCCATACCTGCCTTGCTGGAGCAGTGGGGAGGTGGCTTGCGGACAACCGAAGGCCAGGCGTGGGGTCCTCACCAGGAAGTCAGCTCTAGTTTGGGCCACTGCAGTCTCAGGCTTGCCTTGAAGGCCATACCCTTTGAGGACATGCTCTCAGGAGCCTGGGCTGAGGGAAGGCAGCCATGAAGACCTCCTAGATTTCCCCAACTGCCCCCACAGTGCACACGGGCAGAAGCCGTTATTCAAGGCAAAGATCCAGAAGCCGAGGCATGTCTGAGTCCCCCTGGGTCATCCCTGGTTTTGCCTCGCTCATGCTCCATTTGCTGCCCACGGCCCCCAGCAGGTCTGGGGGGCGGCAGCCAGGCCTGGCGTCCAGGCGCTGTGCACCTCAGGGAGCCCCGAAGGGTTTATGGGGCTCCCAATGAATGGGCCTGTTGAGCTCCGAGGGGGCCGGGCCCGAGTAAACATGACTGGGTCTGAGCTACCATTCTCCCCCTGCCTCCTTCCTCAGGACCCACGACCAAAATACGACTTCCTGTCCCCGGAGCTGAGGGCTAGACTCGCCCCTCAGAACCTGGGGCTGGGGCCCACCGGAGGAACAGAGCCTGCCCTGCACCGGCAGCCCCAAGGCTGCAGGGGAGAAGGGACCTCAGGTTTTCAGATGTGCAGGTCTGCATCCAGGACCTGAGTGCTTCGGCACTTTATGGGGCCCTTTCAAGCCTCGAACTGCCCAGTTCCTAATGACACATTGGGAAACTGAGGCCACAAACAGGTCCTCAGATCAGAACAGAACAGGCCCTGAGCCCCAGTCTCTCGCTTCTCTGGCCAGGGAGGAATGGGTGGGGGGCAGGCTGTGGGCTCAGAGGAGGGAGAGGCTCCATGGAGCGAAGTTCAGGGCAGTAGGAAGCTTGACAGAGAGCACAGGAGGTCTTCCCCCTTAAACACAGCTGCCGGCTGACCTGTGAAGCTGAAGTTTGCCCCCTGCCCCTCCAGTGGCCTTAGTCACTGCATGGTCTCCGGGCCCTGGGATATCCCTTGGAGTCGGAAACTGCGAGTAGTCTAGGCCAGGGGCAGGAACCCTGAGTTCCCGTAAGAACCCCATCTGTCAGTTTCGCTATGTGCCCCTGGCCAGTTCAGTCTACTCTCTAAGCTTCACTTTTGTTCTTTTCCCCATCATGCCTCTTTTATTCATATGTATTTTCATCCATCTTTTTATTCTTTGGCATGTGTGGGCCTCCCAGTGCAGTGGCCTCTCTCATTGCAGGGCGCTGGCTCATAATTGGACCCATTGGCCCAGGCACTCCAGGCGCATGGGATCTTCCTGGGCCAGGGATTGAACCGTTGTCCCTTGCACTACAAGGCGGAGTCTTTACCCACTGGACCACCAGAGAAACCCTAAGCTTCATTTTTTATTTTCTTTTTTTTGGACACACTGCCGGGCATGCAGGATGTTAGTTTCTCAACCAGGGATCAAACCCAGGCCGCTGCAGTAAAAGTACGGAGTCTCAGCCACTGGACCACCAGGGGAGTGCCTTTAAGCCTCATTTTCCCTATCTGGAGACAAGGTAATGACAAGTCCCCTGCCCCTCTTTCCAGCCTGTAACTAGAAAAGCACTTTCGGAACCATAAAGCTTGTTACCGACCTCCCCAGGAGCCTGAAAGACCTGGAGCCCCTGGAGAGTGGGGGTCCTAGGAACACGCCCCAGGCACTAGGGGTGGTTCAGGGCCAGTCGCCTCACGTGCTAAGCACGGGGGTTGTGGCTGGAATGCGTGGAGCAGCAGCCGCCCCGTGAATCATTACACCTCGTCAGGCTGAGCCTGGGACTTCCAGACTCAAACCAGCTCAGACTGGGCTCTGGCAGAAGGGCAGCCTCCAGGCCCGGAGGTGAGGTTCCAGGATCTTGCATGGTCTCCTCCTCGCCATCTTCACCCTTAGCATCCAGGGCCAGCCCTGATTCTATTACGGCTTATTCCACAGACCCACAGAGGGAGGCCTTCCCGTCCAACCCCTTTGTGACCAACAGCAAGAGAAGCAGGCCCTGAGCCTTGGAGGGAGCCTGGGTGCGGGGCAGCCAGTCAGGGCTTTCTGGCTGGTTTCACATCAGGAGTCCATGTTCCAATGAGGAAAGAATCAGAGAGAGAGAGAGAGAGAGAGAAAGGCTATACGAGGGCTGGGTAGAATGAGGGATCCCATCTCTCCTAGCTGAGGGACCCTGGGTGCCCCCTGCTGAGAAGGCAGACCTTCCCAGCCTCAGTTTCCCCGCTTATGACCTGGGTTTGAACTACCCTCAGCCTTCGTCTGATTTCTCCTTGGGTCCAAAACTTGAATGAAGTCACTCATAGGGGCTGTGCTTTATGCTTTGGCATGTGTGGGCCTCCCAGTGCAGTGGCCTCTCTCATTGCAGGGCGCTGGCTCATATGGACACATTGGCCCAGGCACTCCAGGCGCATGGGATCTTCCTGGGCCAGGGATTGAACCGTTGTCCCTTGCACTACAAGGCGGAGTCTTTACCCACTGGACCACCAGAGAAACCCTAAGCTTCATTTTTTATTTTCTTTTTTTTGGACACACTGCCGGGCATGCAGGATGTTAGTTTCTCAACCAGGGATCAAACCCAGGCCGCTGCAGTAAAAGTATGGAGTCTCAGCCACTGGACCACCAGGGGAGTGCCTTTAAGCCTCATTTTCCCTATCTGGAGACAAGGTAATGACAAGTCCCCTGCCCCTCTTTCCAGCCTGTAACTAGAAAAGCACTTTCGGAACCATAAAGCTTGTTACCGACCTCCCCAGGAGCCTGAAAGACCTGGAGCCCCTGGAGAGTGGGGGTCCTAGGAACACGCCCCAGGCACTAGGGGTGGTTCAGGGCCAGTCGCCTCACGTGCTAAGCACGGGGGTTGTGGCTGGAATGCGTGGAGCAGCAGCCGCCCCGTGAATCATTACACCTCGTCAGGCTGAGCCTGGGACTTCCAGACTCAAACCAGCTCAGACTGGGCTCTGGCAGAAGGGCAGCCTCCAGGCCCGGAGGTGAGGTTCCAGGATCTTGCATGGTCTCCTCCTCGCCATCTTCACCCTTAGCATCCAGGGCCAGCCCTGATTCTATTACGGCTTATTCCACAGACCCACAGAGGGAGGTCTTCCCGTCCGCAACCCCTTTGTGACCAACAGCAAGAGAAGCAGGCCCTGAGCCTTGGAGGGAGCCTGGGTGCGGGGCAGCCAGTCAGGGCTTTCTGGCTGGTTTCACATCAGGAGTCCATGTTCCAATGAGGAAAGAATCAGAGAGAGAGAGAGAGAGAGAGAAAGGCTATACGAGGGCTGGGTAGAATGAGGGATCCCATCTCTCCTAGCTGAGGGACCCTGGGTGCCCCCTGCTGAGAAGGCAGACCTTCCCAGCCTCAGTTTCCCCGCTTATGACCTGGGTTTGAACTACCCTCAGCCTTCGTCTGATTTCTCCTTGGGTCCAAAACTTGAATGAAGTCACTCATAGGGGCTGTGCTTTATGCTTCACGGTGGCCTGAAATTTCTGAGATACAGAAAAGGCTGGAAGGGGGCGGGCAGTGGGGGACACAGGAAGAGACAGAACAGCTAGTTAGAGAAAGGCTTGGCAGGGCAAGGAGAGGACCACTAAGGCACACACACACACACACACGCACACCCCTGAGGGCCTGAACTGGCCTGGCTACCTGGCAGGCAAGTCCGTGGACCGCAGCAGAGAGGCCCGCCCCAGGACACCTGAATACTGATTCGCGTGGCCCTGCCTCTACGCCTTGACCAGGGGTCTGGGACAAAGTCCTGGGCTGCTGCAGAGTTTGGTAAAAAATAATTAATTTTTCTCTTCAAGGGAAACCTCTGACTCAGGCCTTTTCCTGTCCCGAACGGCAACATCCTTGCCTAGGCCTGGACCGCAGACGCTGCTCAGAGCTGCCACGGCCTCCCCATGGCCCATTTGAGTCTGTTCTATGGCTCCAGGCCCTCCTTGGAAGGTCTTGTGCGTTCCAGGTGAGTGGGGTCCAGGGTAGCCCTGGGACCTGAGTGTGGCTGGGTGGGGGGTGGTTGGGACACCCCATTTGGTTAGTGTGTATGTCGCTGTGTCCAGGGCAGATAAAATATGCCTTACTAGGAGATACTTGCGGATCTGGTGTTTAACTGCAGCAGGGGGTGGTGGTCACGTGACCTAAAGAGACAGGAATCCCCCGGGGGTGTCCCTGATTGCGATGGGGGCAGCCTGCCCCTGTGTCCCATCATTCGCCTTCTTGAGGAGTGAGAAAGCCAGGCCTCCTGGCAAGGGGAGGGGGCTGCTCAACCAGCTGCCTGGGAGCCTCCCGTGACTCATCCGGGTGGGGGGTGTTTATGAGCCGCTGAAATGGCTGTAAAAGTGGCACCTCGGCTCACTTATGGCCTGGCCATCCCCTCCCCTACCAGCCCCTTGCCTTGAACAGCTTCCAGAGGGGCCTAGGAACCTCGAAAGAGGTCTGGGATTGAGGCCTGGTGGGGGCTCAGCTAGGGGTCAGGGTTCAACCAGGGGCTAGAGGTCTGACTGGGTTAAGGACTCAGTGCGGGGGCAAAGCCAACTCTGGGGTCCGGGCTGAGGCTGGGATTCAGGCTGCCTCTGCAAGTCGAGTGGAGGGGGCAAAGGCTGTGTGGAGGGGAATGATCTCTGGGCTAATTTCCCCACACAGCCTCCAGGCTTGGGCAAGGGGTTTTCTGAGGGAGTGAGGCCAGGCTGCAGGAGTCTCAGAGAGCCTCTGTTTTTCCTGTTTGAGTCCGGTGCCCACTCGGGTCCCAGGGTCTGTGTACCTTGGCCAGAGCCCTACTCATGGTGGCAGTGGCGGCAGCAGAGACCCGTCAGCCTAGGGCTGCCAAGCCGGAGTCCAGTCCCTGGTCCATTTCTGAGCTCCAGACAGCCTGGCTCCTCCTCCCAGGCCCCAGCCTGGGGGTCAAAGAGGAGAGTCCCTACGGGGACTTATTCCCACTCCCTCCACCCCAACCAGGCCTTTCCAGACACCATTGAAACTGACCTGAAAGGAACCAGAAACTGACCCTGGGGCCCTGGGGCTTACTTGGCAAAAAGGGTGGGCTGTGTGCTCTGCCACACACTGGGGTGCTCCCAGTTAATGTGTGACCCCCCCACCCCCATGGTGGCACTTTAACCAGAAGCCTGGGGCTGACTGAGGGGGTCAGTGGCCCCACTCACAGTGGTGGAATGTCCAGCAGGCGTCTGGACTGAGACATACGAGTTACAGCTAGGGAAACACCCTTTAAGGAGCCCAGAGCTCATTAGATCCTTTGCTACAGCCCTCTGCACAGCCCCCCCCGGTCCTCCCAAGCACAAGTGCTATTTGTTTCTCATGTAGGGTCATTAAGATCCTTTGCTACCCTGCCCTCGATGAATGTTCTTTTCCTATCGTCAAGGGCTGTGGGTCATCAAATCCAAGGCTGAAAGCTGCCTGGGAGCCTCCGTGACTCATCCGGGTGGGGGTGTTTATGAGCCGCTGAAATGGCTGTAAAAGTGGCACCTCGGCTCACTTATGGCCTGGCCATCCTCCCTACCAGCCCCTTGCCTTGAACAGCTTCCAGAGGGGCCTAGGAACCTCGAAAGAGGTCTGGGATTGAGGCCTGGTGGGGGCTCAGCTAGGGGTCAGGGTTCAACCAGGGGCTAGAGGTCTGACTGGGTTAAGGACTCAGTGCGGGGGCAAAGCCAACTCTGGGGTCCGGGCTGAGGCTGGGATTCAGGCTGCCTCTGCAAGTCGAGTGGAGGGGGCAAAGGCTGTGTGGAGGGGAATGATCTCTGGGCTAATTTCCCCACACAGCCTCCAGGCTTGGGCAAGGGGTTTTCTGAGGGAGTGAGGCCAGGCTGCAGGAGTCTCAGAGAGCCTCTGTTTTTCCTGTTTGAGTCCGGTGCCCACTCGGGTCCCAGGGTCTGTGTACCTTGGCCAGAGCCCTACTCATGGTGGCAGTGGCGGCAGCAGAGACCCGTCAGCCTAGGGCTGCCAAGCCGGAGTCCAGTCCCTGGTCCATTTCTGAGCTCCAGACAGCCTGGCTCCTCCTCCCAGGCCCCAGCCTGGGGGTCAAAGAGGAGAGTCCCTACGGGGACTTATTCCCACTCCCTCCACCCCAACCAGGCCTTTCCAGACACCATTGAAACTGACCTGAAAGGAACCAGAAACTGACCCTGGGGCCCTGGGGCTTACTTGGCAAAAAGGGTGGGCTGTGTGCTCTGCCACACACTGGGGTGCTCCCAGTTAATGTGTGACCCCCCCACCCCCATGGTGGCACTTTAACCAGAAGCCTGGGGCTGACTGAGGGGGTCAGTGGCCCCACTCACAGTGGTGGAATGTCCAGCAGGCGTCTGGACTGAGACATACGAGTTACAGCTAGGGAAACACCCTTTAAGGAGCCCAGAGCTCATTAGATCCTTTGCTACAGCCCTCTGCACAGCCCACCCCGGTCCTCCCAAGCACAAGTGCTATTTGTTTCTCAATGTCAAGCTTTCTGGCATCAGATCTAAGAAGGAATCCCTCCATCAGCCATAAGCTTTACCTCTCAGTGCCTCCAAATGCTCGATGAATGTTCTTTTCCTATCGTCAAGGGCTGTGGGTCATCAAATCATCAAACTTGGGATCAAATTGCTTAGAAACAGAGATATAAAGCTTCTTTGAACAACCGTGCCTGTTTTTGTGGTGCCTGCTCTGGACACCTGAGCCTCTGTCCCTGCTCTTGAAGACCCTATGCACCAAAGGGAGCAGCCCCCAAACCACAGCGGCTTCCTCCTCCCCAATAATGAAAGAGACAGAAACACAAGGAGAGAAGGATGTCCTTTACGCCAGGCAAAGAAGTATGATCCTGGCTGCGGAAACTACAAAGGCAAACACAGGGGAATGCACACAGGAAAAAGGCCTGGAGTCTAGTGAACTAGAGTCATCTTTGCAGGAAAACGCTTCAAGCAGCACAGTCCTTAAACACCAGGTCAAGAAACCTGAGGGTGTGGGGAATGGAAGAGAGTATGGCCATAGAAATCGATGAAGAAGACAGCTGTGGGTACGGTCTGAGAGATGGGTGGGTTGGAGCAAGGGGAGGGATGGGTTGCCAGGAAAGTTGGCTGCAACTGGATTCCAGTGGCCTCAGGCCTTGGGCATTCATTCACATTGAAGAGGGGGCCAACCCTGAGACAGGGGGCTGGTCTGAGGGCTCTGAGGAACTCAATTTCCACAGTCTGAGCCTGGGGAACCCTCAGAGTCCACAGTCTCTGGGAACCCACAGAGATACCCACCCTGGAAGGCCCTAAAACAGTAAAGTTAAAGAGTGCCCTTTGAATCAACTGGTCAGCTTCCCATTTTACAGATGAGGAAACTGAGGCTCAGACAGCAGGAGAGTCGCGTCCAGGATTATACAATTGGTAGGTAAGTGGGTGACCTGGGATTGCCACTTGGGGTCCTGACAGTCGCATTAGCTTCCTCCTGACCATCCCTAAAGCCCTCCGTTCCAGGCATCCCCAGGCCCCGCTGCACTTCAGCTTCCCCACCTGATGCTTAGAGTCGTAGGTAGCCCTGGGGTCCGAGGTCCGCTTCTCTGAAGGTCCTCTCCTGGGCGTGGCGAGTGCACATAACCCACGTCCCGCCTGGCCCCGCCCCAAAGCCTCCTCCTGCCCTTTTCTCAAGCTGAGGGTCCCCCGTGGGCCAGAAAAGGCCAAGAGCTCCGGGGTGTGCAAGGGTGGGAGTAAGAGGCGGAACCTCACCGTGGGGTCTCCGCTGAGCCCAGGGTCTTGCAGCCTCTAGTCGCCGAGGTGGAGTCAGGGGCGGAGCTACAGAGGCCGGGCCGGCCTCTGGATGGGTCCAGACTCGAGAGACCTGGGCGGAGAGACTGGGGGGGGGCGTCCAAAGGAGCAGCCCCCAAACCACAGCGGCTTCCTCCTCCCCAATAATGAAAGAGACAGAAACACAAGGAGAGAAGGATGTCCTTTACGCCAGGCAAAGAAGTATGATCCTGGCTGCGGAAACTACAAAGGCAAACACAGGGGAATGCACACAGGAAAAAGGCCTGGAGTCTAGTGAACTAGAGTCATCTTTGCAGGAAAACGCTTCAAGCAGCACAGTCCTTAAACACCAGGTCAAGAAACCTGAGGGTGTGGGGAATGGAAGAGAGTATGGCCATAGAAATCGATGAAGAAGACAGCTGTGGGTACGGTCTGAGAGATGGGTGGGTTGGAGCAAGGGGAGGGATGGGTTGCCAGGAAAGTTGGCTGCAACTGGATTCCAGTGGCCTCAGGCCTTGGGCATTCATTCACATTGAAGAGGGGGCCAACCCTGAGACAGGGGGCTGGTCTGAGGGCTCTGAGGAACTCAATTTCCACAGTCTGAGCCTGGGGAACCCTCAGAGTCCACAGTCTCTGGGAACCCACAGAGATACCCACCCTGGAAGGCCCTAAAACAGTAAAGTTAAAGAGTGCCCTTTGAATCAACTGGTCAGCTTCCCATTTTACAGATGAGGAAACTGAGGCTCAGACAGCAGGAGAGTCGCCGCGTCCAGGATTATACAATTGGTAGGTAAGTGGGTGACCTGGGATTGCCACTTGGGGTCCTGACAGTCGCATTAGCTTCCTCCTGACCATCCCTAAAGCCCTCCGTTCCAGGCATCCCCAGGCCCCGCTGCACTTCAGCTTCCCCACCTGATGCTTAGAGTCGTAGGTAGCCCTGGGGTCCGAGGTCCGCTTCTCTGAAGGTCCTCTCCTGGGCGTGGCGAGTGCACATAACCCACGTCCCCGCCTGGCCCCCGCCCCCAAAGCCTCCTCCTGCCCTTTTCTCAAGCTGAGGGTCCCCCGTGGGCCAGAAAAGGCCAAGAGCTTTCCGGGGTGTGCAAGGGTGGGAGTAAGAGGCGGAACCTCACCGTGGGGGTCTCCGCTGAGCCCAGGGTCTTGCAGCCTCTAGTCGCCCGAGGTGGAGTCAGGGGCGGAGCTACAGAGGCCGGGCCGGCCTCTGGATGGGTCCAGACTCGAGAGACCTGGGCCCGGGAGAGACTGGGGCGGGAGAGAGAGGGACGTGAGGCCAGAGACGCGAGCAGGGACGGGGGCGGGTCTAGGGCACGGCCGACCGACCCACTCGGGAGGTTCCTGAGGCTGGGGGTCCAGGCGAGGGCGGGGCGAGCGGGAGGGCGGCGGCGGAGCCAGGCTCTGGGGCTGTCGGCAGAGCCGCCTCCCCGGGGACCCCGGTCGGTCCAGCCTGAGCGGGAGTTCCGCGGGCGCACAGACCGCGTTGCAGCCGGGGGCCCGCGGCGTGCCGCCCGTGCAGAAGGCCTGTTTTCGCGGTTGAAGGGCCCCTATTCACCGGCCCGGGCCAGACGATCGGGAAAAAATAACGTCTGTGCCTTCCCGGAGAGGAAACTGAAGCGGCGGCAGCGTCTCGGGCCCCGTTCTCGGGCCCCGATGTCAGATGTCCCGGCCCCGGCCCCTCCACACTCACATCCCGCTGCTGCGCGACCCCGGGCCGCGGCCTCTAGAGACATGTCCCGTTGCAGGGGCAGCGGGCTCCGCTCTGCCGTTCCACACACCCGCGTCGGCGACGGCGGAGGAGGGTGGGGGCGGAGAGGCCCAGGGAGGGCGCGGGGGAGGGGAGCGGCGCCCGGGCCGCGGGGGGAGGGGGAGAGGCGGACGCCGAGCCGAGGGACGCGCGCGGCGGGCGGCGGCTCCGAGAGGCGGCCGGGCGGGGGGCGCTGGAGGCCAGGCCGGCCAGGGGGGATCCCAAGAGCTCCATGAAGTCTCCCCGGGGCCGCGGACGGGGCGCTGTCCTGGGGAGGCTGTCGGGGGGTCCCCGACATCCATGGCTAGGCGGCGGCGCCCTCGGAGTAAGTCGGGGTCGGGGGCCATCGGCGAGGGGAGAGGGCTGGAGTTGGGTAGGGCGACTCCAGGCTCGATCGGAGCGGGCGGGCTGCTTGGTCTCGGTGTCGGTCAGCGGCGCCTCTTCGGAGCCCCGTGGAGCCGCCAGCTCCGCGCCGCTCGGCTCCGTGGCTTTTTTGGAAACTTGCGAATGTTTTCGTAGAGAGAAAAGGGGGAGGGGAGGGAAGGAGCGAGGGAGTGACCGAAACGGAGCTCGGGGCTGCTGGAGGAACGGAGGCCAAGGCCGGGGGAGCTAGAGAAGGACTGACAGACAGGCAGACAGACCGAGCGTCCCGGCCGCAGGCGCGCTCTAGCCGCGCGGGCGCAGGCGGGGCTCCGGCCGAGGATGGAGAGGGAGTGCCGGGGGCGCCCGCGGATGGGATGAGGATCAGAGAGGGCCGAGGGGCAAGGCGCTGTGGCCGCCCGATCACCGAAGGGCTCAGCGTCGCTGCGAAGTTGGGATCGAGAACCCAAGCCGCACGCCCGGAGCTGCGGGAAACGCGTCCCCCGCCCCGCCCCCCTATTTGCGCTAGCCGCGGAGCTAAAAATAACAGCCCCAAGCGCCCCCAGCAGACCGCGACCCCAACCCCTCCCCCGACCCCTCCCCCACTGGGCGTGGGGCAAAGCCACAGCTCCCAATTCCCCAAAAGAGAAAAAAAAGAAAGAAAGAAAAGGCGGCGCGGGGTGGGGCGGGGGCGGGCCGGGGGCGGGGGGCCCGGCCATATGGATGTGATTTCTCCGCTCGGAGGCAGACGGGCAGCTCCGCAGCTCTCGGCGCCCGCCCGCCGCCCGCCCGGCCCCCGGCTGCCTCCCTTCCTCCCTCCCTCTCTTTTGCGCTTGGTCGCTAGCCCTCAGCGCATGGGCCCCGCGCCGGGCCCCGGGGCCTCGGGCCGCCGGGCCTCCGGGGTCCCTTAGACCCTGGCGTGGGCGGGGCAGCCCGGCCTGACGCAGCTCTGTACCCCACCGCCACCCCACCACCAGGGCCGGCGGCGGCGGCTGCCCCGAGGGACGGGGCCCTAGGCAGTGGCGATGGGGGCCGCCCGGATCGCGCCCGGCCTGGCGCTCCTGCTCTGCTGCCCGGTGTTCAGCTCCGCGTACGCGCTGGTAAGTCATCCGCTCACACTCCAGGACAGGCTCAGGGCTTGCTCTGGGGTCCCTGGAGGGGAGTTGTGTGTCCAGGACTCAGAGACTTGAGTTCCCCCAATAATTTGAACTTTGGGTCGAGGTCCCCACTGACTCGGGATCCTTGGTGCCTGCTGTCTCTGGGATGTCTGGACTCGCTTCCAGATGCTAAGGTGTCCTTATTTCTGAAGCCTGGGTTTGAGGGTCCCAGGTCTGGTAATCTGTGCTTGGGGTTCTCCTGTCTTGGCTTCTAAGAGCATCTCCCCTCTGCATCTCCCTTGAAGATGACACTGTGATCTAGCAGAAGACCGGGCTTTGGCCCTAAGGTAGGGTCCCACAGACTTTGCTCTGGGGACCTCTGTTTTCTGCAAGTTTTGTTTGCAATCTGGAGCACAGGGCTGTCAGTCTGAGGTCGGGGGTAGGACTCAAGGATCCCCTCCAGTTCTCACCATTGCACGCACACACGCATGCACTCATGCCCAGCTTCAGCCAGACTGGAAGATGTCTGCCCAAGGAGGCAGGTAGGGCATGGGATGGAGGTTCCCTGAAGGAGACTGGATTCACAGAACACTCCCACAAGAGAAACTTGTCCTGATGAGCAAGGGGACCTGCATCTGTACCCGCCTGAGAGCAGAGGCCAAGAGGGTACAAGATGGATAAGAAGCGACAGAATGGAAGATGAGGTTAGAGAGAGGAGAGAGACAAAGAAGACAGGAGTGTGAACTCCCCAGGGCGGGAGGAGTAGCCAGACCAAAAATAGCAAAGAAAAATAGGGAGAGGGAGCTGGAGACACGGTGCCCGAGTACCCTCCTCATTCTGGACCAGGGTCCGGGACCATTTCCTGGAGAGTCAGTCGAATCCCACAGCAGCTTGGTCCCAGGGGACCAGCCATGGCTGAGGAGACTGTCTGCCCGGGTGTCCGACTTCAAGGCCCCTGCTGCCTCCCCCCGTCACCCCCCAGGTGCAGGTATCTGCCCTGTGGAAAGACAGGCAGGCGCCCTCCTCCTGACCAGCTCCTGGTCCAGGGGGAGCCCCAGGCGGGCAGGCGGGAACTTTTGGATTCTTCCAGTTCCATCCGTGCCTGTGTAACCTTGTGCAATCCATGTCCCCACTTCAGTTTCCTTATCTGCAAAAAGACACCAAGAAAGAAACAGTTGCCCAAGAATCCCTTGATCTGCAGCTCTCCTATCCTCTGTTGGCCTCAGCACAACTCCTTCACTGTTGTCCCTGCCCCCACAGCATGGTGCCCCAAAACCAGAGACATTGTCCCGTACAAGGATGTGTTGATGAGGACAGCGAGGTTTGAAGATGATCAGCACTCTTGTGTAGAGGTGCTCCAAACCGTGGTGAATGCCAGGGTCCAGAGTTATTTCCCAGCGTCCCCTCAGGCCAGGATCACCTCTCCCAGGGCCCCTTCCATGGTGCACAAGCATAGCCACTGTGCGGGGTCAGCCTGCGTAGTCTGTGGACACACATGTGTGCAAGCGACTGTTGAGGAAGAGACAGGGTGTTGGGTGTGGGCAACGTGTGAGTGCATTTGTGTGTCCAGGCAGGGCTCGGTGGGACTTGGAGCGCCGTATTCTCTGGGTCTGTGGGAGGACGAGTGTCCGAGTCCTTGTGTGAGCTCACGTGTGTCTGAGGCTGTGGGTCTGCCCCGGGACTTGCAGGAACCTGACTGTGCATGCATGCGTGTTGTGTATATGTGATCATGTTTGCACCCAGGACTGTTGCTTTCTTGTTTTTATTTAAGAAATGCTTCGGTAGTGCTCTCTACTAGTCAGACCCTGTTCTAAGCACTTTAATATATTCGGTACTTTAATCATTCCTACTATCCTCTGAGAAAGGGTTCTGTTATTGTCTCCTTTAACTGACCTTCACACAACCAAGATGACCATGATTTTTTGCATGTCAACCGTGGTCAAGCCCTGTGAGTCCATGAGGAATCCTTGGAGACCCAGACTGATTTCCAGGAAAGCTGAGGCACAGGCAGAGAATTTGCCCGGCTTAGCCCTGGCCCAGGGTTGAGGGTAGGGAAGGAGGAACGATACCAGGGCTGGGTCTGCCTTGGGACCTTGTTGGAACATCTGTGGCTGACACACAGACCGTGGGTGCAATGAACCTTCCCTGGCTGTGGGGATAGAGGATGCGGCCTGTGGGTGCCCCAACAGCCTGTGGGCTCCCTGGGCTCAGCTGGAGCCAGCAAGAAACTGAGTCTACCTAAGCCCTCTCCTACACTGACTGGATTCTTCTCACTCTCAGCTGATAGCCCCTGTCACCAAACGTATATGCTGCCCACCCAGCTGGCCCCAGGCCCAGGGACCTCATGGTAACAGGACCAAAAAGTCCCCTCTGGGAGAACACTGGCTGTGGCCAGACTCAGCTGGTCCATCTTGTGCCTTGCAGGAAAGAGTAGCTGTGACATTGTGGGGGCAGTTGGGGTGAAGTTCAGAGAAAGGGATGGGCCTGCAGATTGTGAGTGGGGGGAAAGGGGTGGTCTCCTTCTTGGGGATGCCTTATCCTAAAGACACCTCCGCATGCGTGCTTGTGAAGGAGAAACTTCAGTGAGAGCAGCTGAAGGTCAGTGTTGGGAGGTTGGGAGGGGCAACCTTAGCATGTAGAGATAGGACCTCAGGGGCAGACTCAGGAGAGGCTGTGGGGAGGGGGACTCCGGGGAAGCACTCCCAGCATGCTCTGGGGGCAGCTCAGCCAAGGGGCTCGCTTTTAACGATAGGAAGGAACTGACGTGTACTGAACACTGGCTGTTTCCAAATTCTGAGCTAGAAATGGTCACAGATGTTTTCTCATTCCATCTGTTCATCTACCCATTCTATGGGAAAGGGCCCTGAGGGTCACGCAGTGAGCCTGGGACCCAGGTGGGATTTGAACTCTGATCTTCAGACATCGGAAATGAGCTTCTTCGTCCAAAGTTCGTACTGGAGAGAGATCCCTGTGTCCCCCTCTGGTTTGCTTCTTCCTCCTTTTCTTTCTTTTTTCTTTCTTTCTACTAGAATCCTTTGACTCTTTTCCTTTTGTTTTCTTATTTTAATTTCAGAACTATACTTGAATATGTTCTTTCTTCTGGAAGAGTCAAGGAATACAGATTAAACAGAAGCTATCCTTGATTCCTCCCAAACACTAATCCCTGTTCTGGAGAAAGGCTTTTTAAACAGTCTGGGTGGGACATGTTCTCCTAGATCTTTTTCTTTCTATTTCCAGAAAAGTGGGTATCCATGCAAAGTAGGTAGTTTGAGTCTGTCATTTTCTGTTTGTTTCTTTAATAAACAATAGCAGTTTGTAGATAGGACTCTGTCGTACCCATTCTTTCTACTTGAAGGTGTATCTTGGAGAGCTTCATGTCAGCAGACACAAATCTATCTTTTAAATGCTGCGTAGTATTCCAAAGCTGAGATTCATTCGCAGTTCCTAGGAATGTACACTGAGACCGTTTCTGCATAATTTTCAAGTGTATGTGAGAGAGGGAGAGACTATAGCCAGTCGCAGGGAAGCTCTTTGAAATGCTCCCTCATATCCTTGTGTGACCGTTCCCCTGTGGGATATTTCTGGATTCTGTCGTTGCTGGGTCTCAGAATGTGCATATTTTTTACTTTAAGACATGTGGCCAGACCGATCTCTCAAACCCCTGCGCGGGTTTATATTCACAACCCTAGGAGTGACGAAGAGGTCTCTCCCCTATACCATCCGTTTCACAGGATCGCCTGAAGATTCTTTTCCTCACCTTTGTCTGGTGTCTGTTGTCGGTTTAATGGGAATGACATGGAAAGCGGTGTCTCTTGTCCTGTTAATTCGCTCATTATCAGCAAGCCTCTGGACTTGTAGGCTGGTTTACGATCCGTCTTCTCAGAGCTTGCTCAGAGCCATTACCCATCTTTGCATGGGTTATTTCTCTTTTCCGTATTGATTTGTCGAAGCTTTTTATATCACCTGCCCTTAAACACCCCCACTCCTCCACCCACAGCTCTGGGAGCGCCTGTGGACAGAGCAGGAGGAGGGGGCTGAGCCCTCCCGGGAATTTGGGTTTTCTTCGGAAAGTTTTAATGAGGCGTCAAGAGGCCTCCCCCAGATTCCTGTTGTGGGCCTTCTGGGGACACTCCCTGGTCCGGCCACCACATCAGGAAGGCAGCTCTTTCAGAAAGTCCCCACGATAAAGGGATGGGGTGGGGGCTTTGCCGACGCCTGCAGTTGTCTGTAAAAATTGTGGGACTTGGAGAGGGTGCAGAGTTTCGCTCAGTTTCTCAGAGATATTGGAAACCTCCAAACCGTTCACACTCCCAGCTCTGGGACCTGCTTTATGGAGAGTGCAGCCTGAGAAAATTCTGTTCGACTGACCAGCTTCTGGTTACGTTAGGTCATACCATCCTTCTGGGCCTTGGTCCCCCAGCCCAGGTAGAGGCTGCCTGTGAAGATCCACTGGGTCCTCGCAGCCAACTCTGCCACCCCAGGCCCCATCCCACGGCCTGCCCTGAAGGCGTCCACGCTGGCCAGGATGAGAGGCGTCACAGTGCCTCCCCCCCCAGCTCCTCCCAGCCCCGAACACAGACAGCCTGTTCAGGAAGGCCAGGCGAGGGGGAGGAAAAGTCAGCACTTGTCAGCGGTGGCGTGGCGGGGCAGGAGTGTCCCCGGCAGGGAACCCGTCCCAGCCTGCTCGGGCCAGCCAGCCAGACGGAGGGCAACAAGGCGCAGGAGCAGTCCCCAGCCAGCTGGCCTGGGAGACATCGAAGGTGCCAGCACAGGTCCCAGTAGTGGAACCTGGCGAAGAGGTGCAGGAAGGCCAGGAGGTCACTGGGGTCTCCTGTTAGCCAAGGTTTTTCTCCTTGTGGTTTTCTGGAGGTATGACATGGAAAGCGGTGTCTCTTGTCCTGTTAATTCGCTCATTATCAGCAAGCCTCTGGACTTGTAGGCTGGTTTACGATCCGTCTTCTCAGAGCTTGCTCAGAGCCATTACCCATCTTTGCATGGGTTATTTCTCTTTTCCGTATTGATTTGTCGAAGCTTTTTATATCACCTGCCCTTAAACACCCCCACTCCTCCACCCACAGCTCTGGGAGCGCCTGTGGACAGAGCAGGAGGAGGGGGCTGAGCCCTCCCGGGAATTTGGGTTTTCTTCGGAAAGTTTTAATGAGGCGTCAAGAGGCCTCCCCCAGATTCCTGTTGTGGGCCTTCTGGGGACACTCCCTGGTCCGGCCACCACATCAGGAAGGCAGCTCTTTCAGAAAGTCCCCACGATAAAGGGATGGGGTGGGGGCTTTGCCGACGCCTGCAGTTGTCTGTAAAAATTGTGGGACTTGGAGAGGGTGCAGAGTTTCGCTCAGTTTCTCAGAGATATTGGAAACCTCCAAACCGTTCACACTCCCAGCTCTGGGACCTGCTTTATGGAGAGTGCAGCCTGAGAAAATTCTGTTCGACTGACCAGCTTCTGGTTACGTTAGGTCATACCATCCTTCTGGGCCTTGGTCCCCCAGCCCAGGTAGAGGCTGCCTGTGAAGATCCACTGGGTCCTCGCAGCCAACTCTGCCACCCCAGGCCCCATCCCACGGCCTGCCCTGAAGGCGTCCACGCTGGCCAGGATGAGAGGCGTCACAGTGCCTCCCCCCCCAGCTCCTCCCAGCCCCGAACACAGACAGCCTGTTCAGGAAGGCCAGGCGAGGGGGAGGAAAAGTCAGCACTTGTCAGCGGTGGCGTGGCGGGGCAGGAGTGTCCCCGGCAGGGAACCCGTCCCAGCCTGCTCGGGCCAGCCAGCCAGACGGAGGGCAACAAGGCGCAGGGAGCAGTCCCCAGCCAGCTGGCCTGGGAGACATCGAAGGGTGCCAGCACAGGTCCCAGTAGTGGAACCTGGCGAAGAGGTGCAGGAAGGCCAGGAGGTCACGCGGGGGTCTCCTGTTAGCCAAGGTTTTTCTCCTTGTGGTTTTTCTGGAGGTATGAGCTCCCCTTCCTCCCAATGCAAGCATGCGGCTGTCCTCTGTCCAGCTGGAGCTGAGCGGAAGCTGCCATCACCCATACCATCACTGTCTGATCACCTCTACGTCCCCTCCATCCCTGAGCTTCCTTTGTGGAAGCTGCTCTAGATGCTCTGCAAAGAGGCTCTTGCTTAATGCATACCACCTGGAAGGGCTCTGCGGAAAGCTGGTATCGAGACGGGCACTAGAGGAACCCTGTGGCGGGCCACCTCCTCCTCGCTTTCTCTTCCTCCAGGGTTGCTGCTTCGGTATCAAGCAGACCTTAGCTCCATTCCTGACCCTTTCTCCGACTGTACTCTCAGCCTCAGTGGCCTCATTTGTAAGATGGGGATGTGGTGGAAGGTGAAGGAGATGTGGGTAAAGTTCCAGGGGCAGCAGGCAAGAGGTGGGTGCCAGCCTGCAGAGGGGCTCTCCTGGGTGGGAGACCCCAGCCACACCCAGGGATGAACAACAGGTAGATCTGCTTTCTCTGGAGGTGAGCAAGAAGCCAGCAACTGCCTCACCACTCCCATCCCGGAGGACCAGGCTGACCCGAGGCAGAGGGGTAGATGAGATGACCCAAGAGGTCATCCTGAGGCAGACACCATGCAGTAGAGAAGCCTTGCTCCCAGAGACAGAGGTGTCAGCAGCTGAAGAAGGATCCCTTGTGTTTGCTCCTTCATTTTGCCCAGAGGAGGAGAATGCAGGCATGTCTGGGATCACAGACAGCAAGTGTGTGGAATTTGGCAGTTAGGAAAGGAATGGAGAGGAGCAGCCCACATTTGGTCAGTGGCATGGAACTGACTGTCCACCACACCACGGTCACCATCACACCATCACACCTCCATCACCGTCACCGGCCTCAGCATCCCCCGTCACTGTCCTCACCTCCACCCCCATGGCCATCCCAATGGCATTCTCTGCGGGGTCGCCCCGGGAGCCGAGTTAGAAGGAGCTGCTTGCCCCCCTACCCAGTGGGAGGGGTACTGAGCAGATGGCTTTTCTCTCCCTTTGAGCTTCTGAACTCAGGAAATGAGAAACACATCCGGGCTTCTTGACCACACATTACTCTCTCCCTCTCTAGACAGCAGCTTCTATGTTTGTAAATAACATCTTGGCTTCTGACCCCCATCTTCACCCTGCCTGGAACCCCACAGATACCAAGCCTGGACTCCCAGGCCACCTCTTTCCCTGCCTATTCACAAACTGTGCATCATGCACCTGTGTGCATCTAGGAAGGTTCCATGTTGGAGCGTGGGACATGGGCAGAGGGCTGAAGCCCAGTCTTTTGGTCAGGGGAAGTCAGCCCTAACCCACGAGCATAGGAAGGGTGTAGGAGGAAGCAGGATTGGGCACACCTGGCACCAGGGCTCAGGGATGCTGTCAGTGGTATGTATGGATTAACTGACCCCCGGGCGTGACCTGGTCCCAGGCCTCTCCGTCCTCATCTGTGAAACTCAAGATGTATAAACTCTCAGGATCGAAAATGATACAAGTCTGAGTGCTCCTTTATCAGGAGCCAGGCCAAGGAGACCCGAACTCTGCAGCGGGAAAGGGGCTGGTCGGGGAGGGCACAGCAGATGAACTGGCTGGGTCAGGCGGAGAATCCAAGCTATCAGCATTTTCCGCGTCTCTTCCAGGAAATAAGACCTCCTCACTTAGGGCAGAAGCAGAGGAGGGCCCTTCTGCTCACTAAACCCAAGTGTAGCGGGTCTGGCAGTGACCTTAAATCTTGCTGTGAATTAAACGCAGTTTGGGAGTTTCCCATTGGTCCAGAAGGATCCCTTGTGTTTGCTCCTTCATTTTGCCCAGAGGAGGAGAATGCAGGCATGTCTGGGATCACAGACAGCAAGTGTGTGGAATTTGGCAGTTAGGAAAGGAATGGAGAGGAGCAGCCCACATTTGGTCAGTGGCATGGAACTGACTGTCCACCACACCACGGTCACCATCACACCATCACACCTCCATCACCGTCACCGGCCTCAGCATCCCCCGTCACTGTCCTCACCTCCACCCCCATGGCCATCCCAATGGCATTCTCTGCGGGGTCGCCCCGGGAGCCGAGTTAGAAGGAGCTGCTTGCCCCCCCACCCAGTGGGAGGGGTACTGAGCAGATGGCTTTTCTCTCCCTTTGAGCTTCTGAACTCAGGAAATGAGAAACACATCCGGGCTTCTTGACCACACATTACTCTCTCCCTCTCTAGACAGCAGCTTCTATGTTTGTAAATAACATCTTGGCTTCTGACCCCCATCTTCACCCTGCCTGGAACCCCACAGATACCAAGCCTGGACTCCCAGGCCACCTCTTTCCCTGCCTATTCACAAACTGTGCATCATGCACCTGTGTGCATCTAGGAAGGTTCCATGTTGGAGCGTGGGACATGGGCAGAGGGCTGAAGCCCAGTCTTTTGGTCAGGGGAAGTCAGCCCTAACCCACGAGCATAGGAAGGGTGTAGGAGGAAGCAGGATTGGGCACACCTGGCACCAGGGCTCAGGGATGCTGTCAGTGGTATGTATGGATTAACTGACCCCTGGGCGTGACCTGGTCCCAGGCCTCTCCGTCCTCATCTGTGAAACTCAAGATGTATAAACTCTCAGGATCGAAAATGATACAAGTCTGAGTGCTCCTTTATCAGGAGCCAGGCCAAGGAGACCCGAACTCTGCAGCGGGAAAGGGGCTGGTCGGGGAGGGCACAGCAGATGAACTGGCTGGGTCAGGCGGAGAATCCAAGCTATCAGCATTTTCCGCGTCTCTTCCAGGAAATAAGACCTCCTCACTTAGGGCAGAAGCAGAGGAGGGGCCCTTCTGCTCACTAAACCCAAGTGTAGCGGGTCTGGCAGTGACCTTAAATCTTGCTGTGAATTAAACGCAGGGAGTCATTGGAATGTCCTTTCAGCCCAAAAACTTGCCAGGTGCACCTCACTCTGCAGGCCCTCTACTCTGTTCTCCCAATCCTGGAGCCCCATCCCCACCCTTGCCCTTGACTGTGGCCCCCCGGACTTGGTCATCTACTCAGGCAGTCTCCCCTTTCTATTACTGGGTCCCCAGCCTGGAGGCATCCATGGACACAGGGAGTCCAGGTGATGAGCACAGGGCCCATCACCCAACTCAGGGAGCCATGACTTGGTGCTTCTGCCGACCCAGCAGCAATAACAGCCACCAGCTTTCTGCGGGCTCCACCTCTGCCGAACTTTCCATGCAGCACCTCCTTTAATCCTCACAACAACACTGTTAGGTATTCATTTTTATCCTTGGCCACACGGCACGGCATGTGGGATCTTAGCTCCCCAACCAGGGAGGGAACCCGTGCCCCCTGCAGTGGAAGTGCCCCGGACCACCAGGAAAGTCTCCCCAACAGCTCTATCAGTATCCTGATTTTACAGGTGGGAAACTGAGGCACACGGGTTCAATAGCTTTACCCGAGGTATAAAGCCAGGTCGGTGGTAGAGGCAGGATTCAAGCTCCAGTGCTGGTGGCAGAATGCCCCTAGATGAGGAGAAGGTGCTGCTGGAAGGAGAGGTGGTGGGCGCGGGCCCAGCAGGGGAGCTGGGCTCTAAAGCAGGTGGGAATGCACTTGATGGAGAGCTGCCCTCTGCTCCTTGGGAAGGGCTTTCTGTTTGTTTGGGCTTTTTAAAATACTTATTTATTTATTTGGCTGCACAGGGTCTCAGTGGTGGCATGTGGGATCTTTTAGTTGTGCCGTGTGGGATCGAAAATGATACAAGTCTGAGTGCTCCTTTATCAGGAGCCAGGCCAAGGAGACCCGAACTCTGCAGCGGGAAAGGGGCTGGTCGGGGAGGGCACAGCAGATGAACTGGCTGGGTCAGGCGGAGAATCCAAGCTATCAGCATTTTCCGCGTCTCTTCCAGGAAATAAGACCTCCTCACTTAGGGCAGAAGCAGAGGAGGGGCCCTTCTGCTCACTAAACCCAAGTGTAGCGGGTCTGGCAGTGACCTTAAATCTTGCTGTGAATTAAACGCAGGGAGTCATTGGAATGTCCTTTCAGCCCAAAAACTTGCCAGGTGCACCTCACTCTGCAGGCCCTCTACTCTGTTCTCCCAATCCTGGAGCCCCATCCCCACCCTTGCCCTTGACTGTGGCCCCCCGGACTTGGTCATCTACTCAGGCAGTCTCCCCTTTCTATTACTGGGTCCCCAGCCTGGAGGCATCCATGGACACAGGGAGTCCAGGTGATGAGCACAGGGCCCATCACCCAACTCAGGGAGCCATGACTTGGTGCTTCTGCCGACCCAGCAGCAATAACAGCCACCAGCTTTCTGCGGGCTCCACCTCTGCCGAACTTTCCATGCAGCACCTCCTTTAATCCTCACAACAACACTGTTAGGTATTCATTTTTATCCTTGGCCACACGGCACGGCATGTGGGATCTTAGCTCCCCAACCAGGGAGGGAACCCGTGCCCCCTGCAGTGGAAGTGCCCCGGACCACCAGGAAAGTCTCCCCAACAGCTCTATCAGTATCCTGATTTTACAGGTGGGAAACTGAGGCACACGGGTTCAATAGCTTTACCCGAGGTATAAAGCCAGGTCGGTGGTAGAGGCAGGATTCAAGCTCCAGTGCTGGTGGCAGAATGCCCCTAGATGAGGAGAAGGTGCTGCTGGAAGGAGAGGTGGTGGGCGCGGGCCCAGCAGGGGAGCTGGGCTCTAAAGCAGGTGGGAATGCACTTGATGGAGAGCTGCCCTCTGCTCCTTGGGAAGGGCTTTCTGTTTGTTTGGGCTTTTTAAAATACTTATTTATTTATTTGGCTGCACAGGGTCTCAGTGGTGGCATGTGGGATCTTTTAGTTGTGCCGTGTGGGATCTAGAATCCCAACTAGAGATCAAACCCGGGCTCCCTGCATTGGGAGTGCGGACTCTGAGCCACTGGACCACCAGGCAAGCCCTGAAAGTGTTTTCTTGACTCTTGTGAGTTCTTCTGCCTGCAGTGGCAGTTCTGCTACAATTGGGCGACAGAGAAGTGGGTCGTACGGTTTAAGGGGGGCAGAGATGGTGGCCGTGTCTCTGTGGGGGAAGGAATCTGGGGGCTATCTGATGCCTAAAGCACATACCGTCCCCCCTCCTGGGCATTTCCAGGCCCACGGGAAGTGAGACTCCAGGAGAGAGAATGTGCCTCCTCTTGGCCATAGAGAGTGCAGCCAGCAACAGTTGGGAGAGACTGAACAGATGCATTGGACTTGGGAGAGGGTGGGCATGAGTTCCTGGTCATCACCCAACTGTACACCTGTCTGCTTGTCAGTCTGCCAAATGGGCAGTTTTCAACCCAGGACTGCCTCCCGGCAATCCAGCGGTGACCCTCTGTCACTCAGTGGGCTCGTCTGTCTCTGGGGACGGCTGGAGTGCCAGGCTTTAGGGACTGGTGGAAGTCTCAGTCAGCCACTCAGGGGCTTTCCACCCGCTGGAAAAAAGATGGTGATTATCAGCTTGTCTTGGAAGAGATAAAGATGGACGGAAGGAGAAGGGGTGGTGGGCAGGGGCTGAGGGGGTAAGAATACGGGACAGGAGAGATGGTGTGACAGTGGTGATGGCGCTGGGGGCAGTGATGGGGCCGACGTCGCCTTTGGTGGTCACGGTGCTGCTGGTGGTGGTGTTGGTGCTGCTGGTCAAGGTGGTGATGGTGGTGGTTACTGACAGAGGAACTAGTTTCCTTAATGGTGGAAATGGTGGTCAACGGGTGCTGTCGTTGGGGTGGTGTCAGACCCCCTCAGCAGCCTGGATTCCCAAAGCCAGAGACACAGAGAGAACCCCAGGTTTAGTCCTGGAGCTCCCTGGATTAGGGGAGACCCCAGCGGTCCTCCCTCAAACCCCATTTCCTAGGGCCACTTCTGCCCTGGTCTGCTTAGCCACGGCTGGAGGTGAAGCAAGCCAGAGGAGCTGCAGAGGCCAGAGGCAAACACAGGAGCCTCTCTCCAGCCCTTCCTGGGCACTGGGTTCAGCTGAGATCTCAGGGTCCAACTCAGACGGCAGTGACAGGGGAAAGCGCGGATACACACAGACACCCAGGCTAAGGCGCAAGCCTATCACACACGTGCAGACACAACCAGGAACACAGGTACAGACGCGCCTTCACAGACACCTCAGGCTCACGTCCCATATGTGCACGCTGGAGAGTCCCACGTGAGAATATATAGAGACGGGGCACACACAAATGCACACACCGGCCAGACAACGTGTGCGCGGCCACTCCAGGAGGTGCGGCTACTCACGCGCACGCGCAAAGACGCGCACGCGCCTCCGCTAAGTGAAACCAGCAGAACCCAAGTCCGACCGAGCCAACTGGAGACTCCTTGGCTCTAGAAGCCCTTGCTGCTGCCACCGAGAGACTCGGTCAATTAACTTCCCCCTGCAGCGGGCTCCCTGACCCGCCCAGCCGGCCGGCCCGCCCCCTGGCGCCGGTGCCCGCCCCTTCCCCGGCCACCGCCTCCCTTCCCCGCCTCCTCGGGGCTCTGCGAAGAAAACTCCGCTCAGACTCGAGGGACCTGGCCCTATGGAGGATACCTGAGGGAATGCAGCTCTGCCCGCTGAAGGACTAAGGGACCTAGGTTCTGTCCTGTGGAGTCCGAGTGGACACTACTCAGCTCTGGGTCTGAGAGGTCTCATGGGACACATCCCAATCCCAGAGATCTGCGGGGACAAGGATCCTGACTTGGGGGTGAAGGTCCTTAGGAGTGATGGTGGGATCTGAGGGGAAATGCATTAACCTCTTTTAGGTCCACGGAAGTGGCTGGACTTGGGCACACTGGGTTGTTCCTAGGGCAAGATGCTGCCTTTACCCTTTGACTTCCTTCCACTCTTAAATCAGGGAAACAGGCTCAGAGTGAGTCCCACCTCCACCCCCATGATGATCCTGTCTCCTTCTTTAAAATAATGCCAGTGAGGGCTTCCCTGGTGGTTCAGTGGGTAAGGACACCGCCTTGCAGTGTAAGGGGCACCAGTTGGATCCCTGGCCTGGGAAGATCCCACGTGCCGTGGAGCGGCTGGACCGATGTGTCCAATGACCGAGCCGGAGCTCTGGAGCGCATGTGCCCAGAGCCGGTGCTCTACGACAACAGAGGCCCCTGCGATGGGAGGCCCACACGGGCCAGAAAACAAAGATGGATGAAAATAGATGAATGAAAGACCAATAGAAGTGGCCTGCCCGCCCCACTCCCTCCCCAACCTGCCCCCCCTAAAAAAAAATCTAAAATAATAATAATAATGCCAGTGAATGCACTGGCAGGAAAGGAAGGAAGGCCATCCCAGGCAGAGGAGTGGAGGACTGTCCACATCATCAGAACATAGGATCTACAGGGATGTAGGGAAGCTTCAAGATAAGCAATGGATGTGGGTGATTCCCACCCACAGCCTGCACGCGAGCGCCCTGGCCAACCCAGACCCCTTGCCAGCAATTTCTCCATCTTCTCCCTCTTGGGACCTCAAGGGTGGGAGGGGCCGAGGCACACTCCATTCACAAGGAAAGCACTGACTGGGGTGAGGGCCAGAATGGAAACTGGTGACTCCTAAGGTCCCAAAGGCACTAGGACTTTAAGGAATCCAGGCCCCGATTGTTTCCCCAGAGTTCACCACCCCCTTATCCACTCCCTCCCCACCCAGGTCCCCAACAGACAGCAGGATCCGGTGAGGATCCATCCTGGGACATTCTATCCCTTTCCCATGTACCCTTGGGGAACAGGCAGGACAGCGAGTATCCGTGACTGCCGTCTATGGGGTTACTATCGAGCAAGCAGGGGACAGCCCCCCTCCCCGTTTATTCCCTCTGGTAGGGCCGGCCATTCCCCTCAGGGGAGCCCAGGCTGGTCTTCTGTAAAATGGAGCCGCAGAAGGCAGATTTCCCACATTCTTTGCCGTGGGGGTGGGTGGGTGGATCCCTCAAGGAGGTTGGGATAGTCTGGCTTCTGCCACTCTGCGGGCAAGTCCTGCTTGAAATCTGACCTTCGGCTTGGTAGGTGGATGCAGATGACGTCATGACCAAAGAGGAGCAGATCTTCCTGCTGCACCGCGCCCAGGCCCAGTGTGAGAAGCGGCTCAAAGAAGTCCTGCAGAGGCCAGGTGGGGGCGGGGCCAAAGGAGGGTCTGGGGGCAAGATCAGGAGACAAAGGGGTCAGGGACAGGTGGAAGCCCAGGATGCAAAACCAAGTGACACCAAGCAAGGTGAGACCAAGTAAAGGGGGCCAGGCCACAGTGAGGCCCCAAAGTGGGGTGAGTCAGGTGAGGTTAGTCAGCAGGCTCAGAGGTACAGAGTCCCCCTCCTGGAGGGTGGGGTGTGGGTGGATGGAGGACATGAAGGCAGGTACAGTCTGAATCACCTCTAACTGGCATAGGTGAGGCCTGCCAGGGTCAGGAGCACCCACGTGAGCTGGGACAGCTTCCTGGAGGAGGAAATGGTATCCAGTGCTCCGGGATGGACTGTCCACATCATCAGAACATAGGATCTACAGGGATGTAGGGAAGCTTCAATGGATGTGGGTGATTCGCGAGCGCCCTGGCCAACCCAGACCCCTTGCCAGCAATTTCTCCATCTTCTCCCTCTTGGGACCTCAAGGGTGGGAGGGGCCGAGGCACACTCCATTCACAAGGAAAGCACTGACTGGGGTGAGGGCCAGAATGGAAACTGGTGACTCCTAAGGTCCCAAAGGCACTAGGACTTTAAGGAATCCAGGCCCCGATTGTTTCCCCAGAGTTCACCACCCCCTTATCCACTCCCTCCCCACCCAGGTCCCCAACAGACAGCAGGATCCGGTGAGGATCCATCCTGGGACATTCTATCCCTTTCCCATGTACCCTTGGGGAACAGGCAGGACAGCGAGTATCCGTGACTGCCGTCTATGGGGTTACTATCGAGCAAGCAGGGGACAGCCCCCCTCCCCGTTTATTCCCTCTGGTAGGGCCGGCCATTCCCCTCAGGGGAGCCCAGGCTGGTCTTCTGTAAAATGGAGCCGCAGAAGGCAGATTTCCCACATTCTTTGCCGTGGGGGTGGGTGGGTGGATCCCTCAAGGAGGTTGGGATAGTCTGGCTTCTGCCACTCTGCGGGCAAGTCCTGCTTGAAATCTGACCTTCGGCTTGGTAGGTGGATGCAGATGACGTCATGACCAAAGAGGAGCAGATCTTCCTGCTGCACCGCGCCCAGGCCCAGTGTGAGAAGCGGCTCAAAGAAGTCCTGCAGAGGCCAGGTGGGGGCGGGGCCAAAGGAGGGTCTGGGGGCAAGATCAGGAGACAAAGGGGTCAGGGACAGGTGGAAGCCCAGGATGCAAAACCAAGTGACACCAAGCAAGGTGAGACCAAGTAAAGGGGGCCAGGCCACAGTGAGGCCCCAAAGTGGGGTGAGTCAGGTGAGGTTAGTCAGCAGGCTCAGAGGTACAGAGTCCCCCTCCCTGGAGGGTGGGGTGTGGGTGGATGGAGGACATGAAGGCAGGTACAGTCTGAATCACCTCTAACTGGCATAGGTGAGGCCTGCCAGGGTCAGGAGCACCCACGTGAGCTGGGACAGCTTCCTGGAGGAGGAAATGGTATCCAGTGCAGGACCAGAAGGGTGGATAGGTTTTTAAAAGAGGCCCCCTGGGCACAGAGCAAAGCAAGGTGTCCAGGGTCAGGAGAATGGGACCGAAGGGGGAAAAGAACAGAAGGATACAGATGGGCATCCATGTCTGTCACAGTCGCTGTCCAGTAAATGGTTCCTGAGGGGTAAGAAGGCTCCCTCCTATCAACACAGCATCTCCAGGGGAGCCCTGCCACGGGGAAGCTGGAAGGGGCCCTTCCCTGACCTCACAGCTCCTGCCCCACTGGTCTCTTCCTTGAGTCCATTTCCCGGAAGCGAAAATGGGGCTTCATTAGTAACCAGCGAGGCCTCTGACTTTGGTCTGATTAATCCCCTTAACCTGGAAGAGGCCCAGACCCGACCTGACTGGCAGACAAGAACAGCTTCCTCCCCTGAGCCAGCCCTCAGGCTGCCGGAAGAGGCTGCTGGCCCACACGCGGGACACAAGTGCACAGTGCCCACAGCCTTCGCCCCATTCACAGGGACTCGCATGGTCTCTGCTGTCAGAGCCCTGCCCACATAGGCCCCACAGGTAGCTCCCTGGTCCCCTGCCGCAGTCACATTAGGGACTGAGAGGGTCAGGTGGCCCCCCCACTCTACGTGATAAACGCACCCCTTTTTGGTTGTGGGAGCCTGGAGGCCCCTCCTTCTGCTCTGTTTACCATGGAGGCCTTCCCTTCCCATTCTACCTCATCCTGCTACCCTCATCCTACTGATGCCCTGGGGTTCAGGCTGGAAAAAGGTTGCAGCCATTCTGTCTCAGCTCAGGGTGTCTTCAGTCAGAGTCCCATTGTTACCCCAAACCCGCCATGGGGCTGCAGCTGGAAGTCAGGAAGACGGTTCAGCAAGAGAGACCTCAGGCATCTCTCTAACAGATGCGGAGGCTCCAGGGCCCCTTGTGGAAGCTGTGAACCCCTTATTTGGGTATCCCTGGGCAGGGGATGGGGCAGGCGGGTTCCTCTGTTCTCCCTTGACAACTGCGCAGTCTCCCTCTTGTCTTTCACACCAGCCGTCTGGCCGGGCTTCCGTTCCACTCTTTTGAACCTTTCTGCTGACATCACTACCACGGTCGACTTTTGCCATGCGCCCCCTGGTGGGCTTTGACTCCAACTCCTGAGTCAGGCAACCCCTTTGCCCTCGCTTACTGCTCAACCCGCTAGTTGTTCCCAGCTATGGTTTAAATGGGTCGTGGTGTTCGCTCCCATTTAAACGCCTTGTTGACTGTCTCCCTGCCGCCTGATTACTTCTGTACCTGGCAAGCACTTTACCATTTGTAAAGGCCGTCTTTACCTGTCGTCAGCCTGGGTGTCAGCAGGGCAGGGGATGACCCCCCGTGCGTGAAGAGGGGCGTCCGAGGCAGGAGGGGACCCTGGATCTCCTGCATGGGCACTGCTGACCACCATAACTGCCCTGATTTCTCCAGCTGACATAATGGAACCCGACAAAGGCTGGGCATCTGTGTCCACATCAGGGAAGCCCAGGAAAGAGAAGACATCGGAGAAGCTCCACCCTGAGTCGGAGGAGAACAAGGAGGTGGCTCCTGGCAGCAGGCACCGAGGTACGTCTGTGCTTCCAGGCAACCACGGGAGGCCAACCCCGACCCACTTGCCCCACAGCTCTGCCGCCTGCGTGAGCTCATGCTCCTTGGCTCTTGGAGAAAGGGAGGTGCTGGAAGGAGATGGAATGGAGGTGGCAGAATATGGAGGGGACAGGCAAGTTGGATGAACTCGGGCCCCCAGAGGTGGGCGGAGAACTTGACCCACACACCTCAGGGGTAGACCCCTTCCATGGAGAGAGATGACAGAGAAATCGGGAGAGAGGGGGGCAGAGAAAGGCTGAGAGAGACCCCAAAACAAACAGAGATACAGAGAGAGGCAGGGGGAGAGAGAGGTGGGGACCAGGAGGCTCACGCCAGGGCTGGGACTCAATGTTTATCAGAGAAGATGCATCAGGATACAGCGTGCGGTGGGCTATAGAGACAGAGCAGGACAGGAAGGTGGCTGTGAAGGAACGGGGACAGACGGGGATGAGGAGGGCCGAAGAGAAGAGAGGGTGGGAGACGCGGACTGCATTGTCCCTGGGGGAGGTAAGGAAAGACAAACGCAGAGCCCAGGCTGCAGCCACAGGGCCGGTTTGAACCGGCTGGGTGGGCAGCAGATTCCAGATGGGCCACATCTGGGAGGCTGTGGTCACCCTGTGGCTCCCCAGGGATCAGAGGGAATTGTGGGCCTGGCCAGGCGGGGCTGGGAATATGGTGCCCAGGACAGAGAGCCTTTCACCAAGCTGGGGTGGGTCTAGCCATCAAGGCAACCTTCCAAGGTGGCTGGAGAGTCCTGTGGTTGGAGCCCTGAGCTGGAGAGAAGGGAGCTGAGGGTGGAAAATGGAAGATCCAGAGGCTGGAGTCTCTCCAAGTTCATTTAGCCTCTCTGTTGTGAGGGTGGGGCCCCGAAGTGGGATGTGTCACCCTGACTTGAATCCCACAATTAGCACTTAGACGGCGGGGGGGGGGGGGAATTTTATCTTCCTCCGTGAGTGCTTACCAAAGTCGCAGAGCAGGTGCTCAGGGTGGGTCTTGGACAGTGGTGGAAGTGCGTGTCATTCCCAACTTTCCAGTGAAGGAACTGAAGTGTGATGAAGGTGGACACCTCCATGAGGTGGGCAGCGCTTCAGGAGTTCAGCTCACACTGGAAACAAGGTCTTCTGCCTCCAGTCCAGGGTCTGTGGGCAAGGATCACATGGGAAGCATTCTCAGCTGAGGGAGTTAGTCTGGGGACTTGCCCTTCTCTGGGGACACCTGGAAGGTAGGAACAAGAAGAGAAAGTAAAGAGAGAGACCTGGCCAGGAGCTGAGCACTGAGCAAATCACTCGCCTCTCTTGACCTCGGCTAGCCAATATAGAAAATAGGACCATTGGCAGCACCTGCATAGAGAGGCTGTAGTGAATTCTATGAGGCCAGGTGGCTGTAAGGCACAGTAGGAAGTAAGGGCTTAAAACAGTCTCACCAGAACGCTCCAGGCTGAGGTCTCCTGGCTTGTGGTGCATGCTGCAGAAGCCAGAGACCACAGGTGTGTTTATTCCTCTGGGTCCGGATCTGACAGATGTCCCCCACCTTTTCCTGTCTTATCTTTGTGGGCACAGGGCGCCCCTGCCTGCCAGAATGGGACCACATCCTGTGCTGGCCGCTGGGGGCTCCAGGGGAGGTGGTGGCCATGCCCTGTCCGGACTACATTTACGACTTCAATCATAAAGGTAAGGCAGGCTGCAGTAGGGTGGCGACCACAGGCACATCAGGACTGGGAGCTCAGGGCTTCGGTGGTTCCAGACCTCCCTGCCCTGACTGTCCCACGGACCCGCAGGGCATGCCTACCGTCGCTGTGACCGCAATGGCAGCTGGGAGCTGGTGCCGGGGCACAACCGCACGTGGGCCAACTACAGCGAGTGCGTCAAGTTCCTGACCAACGAGACGCGTGAACGGGTGCGAGCCTTCCCCCCTCACCTGACCCCGGCGAGGCCACGCCACCCTCCTGGAGATCCCTGATCTAGTCTTGCCCCCACGGGGTGCCCAGTGGGATGTGTCACCCTGACTTGAATCCCACAATTAGCACTTAGACGGCGGGGGGGGGGGGGAATTTTATCTTCCTCCGTGAGTGCTTACCAAAGTCGCAGAGCAGGTGCTCAGGGTGGGTCTTGGACAGTGGTGGAAGTGCGTGTCATTCCCAACTTTCCAGTGAAGGAACTGAAGTGTGATGAAGGTGGACACCTCCATGAGGTGGGCAGCGCTTCAGGAGTTCAGCTCACACTGGAAACAAGGTCTTCTGCCTCCAGTCCAGGGTCTGTGGGCAAGGATCACATGGGAAGCATTCTCAGCTGAGGGAGTTAGTCTGGGGACTTGCCCTTCTCTGGGGACACCTGGAAGGTAGGAACAAGAAGAGAAAGTAAAGAGAGAGACCTGGCCAGGAGCTGAGCACTGAGCAAATCACTCGCCTCTCTTGACCTCGGCTAGCCAATATAGAAAATAGGACCATTGGCAGCACCTGCATAGAGAGGCTGTAGTGAATTCTATGAGGCCAGGTGGCTGTAAGGCACAGTAGGAAGTAAGGGCTTAAAACAGTCTCACCAGAACGCTCCAGGCTGAGGTCTCCTGGCTTGTGGTGCATGCTGCAGAAGCCAGAGACCACAGGTGTGTTTATTCCTCTGGGTCCGGATCTGACAGATGTCCCCCACCTTTTCCTGTCTTATCTTTGTGGGCACAGGGCGCCCCTGCCTGCCAGAATGGGACCACATCCTGTGCTGGCCGCTGGGGGCTCCAGGGGAGGTGGTGGCCATGCCCTGTCCGGACTACATTTACGACTTCAATCATAAAGGTAAGGCAGGCTGCAGTAGGGTGGCGACCACAGGCACATCAGGACTGGGAGCTCAGGGCTTCGGTGGTTCCAGACCTCCCTGCCCTGACTGTCCCACGGACCCGCAGGGCATGCCTACCGTCGCTGTGACCGCAATGGCAGCTGGGAGCTGGTGCCGGGGCACAACCGCACGTGGGCCAACTACAGCGAGTGCGTCAAGTTCCTGACCAACGAGACGCGTGAACGGGTGCGAGCCTTCCCCCCTCACCTGACCCCGGCGAGGCCACGCCACCCTCCTGGAGATCCCTGATCTAGTCTTGACTCTTCCAACATACCTTACGGTGGTCTCTGACCCTTAACCTGATGTGCACTCGAGTCTCAGAGCTCTGACTGGTAACATCCCACCTGTGCAGGAGGTGTTTGACCGCCTGGGCATGATCTACACCGTGGGCTACTCCGTCTCGCTGGCGTCTCTCACCGTGGCTGTCCTCATCCTGGCCTACTTTAGGTGGGCGGGGCGAGGAGTGGGCGGGGTCCGTGTGGGCGGGGCGTGGGCCTGGCCGAAGTGGGAGGCAGTGGGCTTGGCTAAGGGGATGGGTGGGTGGCGCCGAAGAACGGTGCCTCCCTATCCCTGTCTGTATCCCTGCCCACCACGCATCACCAAGCTTCGTGCCCACCCACCGCGTGTCCCCGTGCCCCCACCCACGGTGCTGTCCCGCGCCCCGCAGGAGGCTGCACTGCACGCGCAATTACATCCACATGCACCTGTTCCTGTCCTTCATGCTTCGCGCCGTGAGCATCTTCGTCAAGGACGCGGTACTCTACTCCGGCACCACGTTGGACGAGGCTGAGCGCCTCACGGAGGAAGAACTGCGTGCCATCGCCCAGGCGCCGCCGCCGTCCACCGCCGCCGCCGGCTACGTGAGTGTCCCCTCCGGCGGCCCGTCGCCACCGCTGGCTTCTCGGGAGCCCTACCTGTCTCCTTCCTGTCTCTCACACCCACCTTGTGTATCCTTTATGTCGCCCTGCTTCCAGCCCGTGTGGTCCAAGGTTTTGTGAATCCCCTCCCCACCCAGCCTGCACTTTTATCATTTCCTGCCTCTGGCTAAGATCCCTCAACCACCCTACCTCTTCCTTGACCCCTCCCACCCCCGTCCCTGCCACTGTCTGTAAGTGCCCTCCTGCCCCAGCAACATCCCCTCGACACCCACTCCCTAGGTAGAGCCTGTCCCTGCCACACCAGCTCGACAGGCGCTTGTCCTGTCTTATCAACACCCCCTCCCACTACCCACCCTCTGTCCAGCCCAGCCCTCCCAGGATGCGGGCCCTGCGCTCTGGCTAACACCAGCTGGTCTCCTAGGTGGGCTGCCGGGTGGCTGTGACCTTCTTCCTTTACTTCCTGGCCACCAACTACTACTGGATTCTGGTCGAGGGGCTGTACCTGCACAGCCTCATCTTCATGGCCTTCTTCTCAGAGAAGAAGTACCTCTGGGGCTTCACGGTCTTCGGCTGGGGTACGCAGGCCCGCGGGCGGGGTGGGACTGAGGATGGCAGGGTCAGAGAGTGTCCCTGAGGGGAAGGTACCCACACAGCACATCCCGTGCCGGGTGCGGGGAAGCAGGCTGGGGAGCCTTCTGTAATTGCCCCCTCCCCAGGCTCAGGGAGCAAGACTTGGCCAAAGGTTAGGGGTTCAGTTGGGGTTGGCTGAGCCTCTAAGTGGGGCAGGTCCACCTCGGGTTGAGGCTCTGGCCAGGTGAGGAAGGGGAAACTCTCAGGTCAAGACTCCACTCTGGACCAGAGTGGATCTTGGGTCAGAGGTCAACCTGAGGCTGGAGTCGGAAGGCAGCTATGCTCACCACTTGATCACCAGTGCTGGAGCTGGAGGTGGCATCTGGACTCCCTGGACACCCTGAACTTCGTTTCTCCACCACTCCCCACACCGTGTGGAGCTGTCTCACCCTCTGCCACCCTGTGCACAGGGTCTTGGGCCCAGAACTGTAGGCCTCGGCTTTAGCATCCTCTGGCCTTCCACAGCCCCCCTGCAGAATGGGTTGCTGGGGTTCTGCCCTCCTCCCGCTCAGGCTCTGGGATCGAGTTACCGATAATTGTCCATTATTGTTGGCAGCTCCAGAGCTTGGCCGGGCTCCGGGGCGACTGGCCAGACTGCAGAGGGGTAGGCTGGATGGGTGGAGCCCTCCAAGTGTACGGCACCTCGAGGCCCTCAGATCAATAGCCAGAGCCTTCCTGCCCCTTGGTGGACACTCTGACCTTGACCTCACCCGTGGTGGGTCCTGGGGTGGAGGGTGTCGGCACATACCTGGGGAACACAGAGAATTCTGTGGCACAGGAAGGTCACAGCTCCTTTTCTCGCATAAACCCAGGTCATGCCTTGCCCCTCCCATGGGTGCACCAGACCTAGAATGAAGGAGGATGTGGAGGGTGGGGAACAGGGCTCCTTTCTCCAACAAAACTCACTCAGAGAGGGGTACCGTGTACCATCTGAACTGGGTCGGGTCTAGTGCACACTGAGATTCCTCTGTTGTCCCTGAATCCATCACCCTCACCCTATCCAGTGTCATCCTTGCGGCTAGGACTTTTCAAAGAGAGGGTGGGTGCTGGGACAGAAAGCCCCTAATTGTAAGCTCCCCGCATAGGCAACCCCTAGCCCACAATAGCAAGTACCCTTTAGCAGAGGGGAGGGCAGAATGTGGGTGTGGATAAATTAGTGATCCCTTATTTCACCAAGTGCCCAACAGGAACGCATGTGTGTGGAACCAGATGCTTAAGCAAGAGAGGGCGGAGGGCTGGACTGGCTCCTGAGGGCTGGCACCCTGAGGGTAGGCCGTGGGAAAGGCAGGGTGGACATGTAAGAGCAGGGCTCTGCCACCAAGCAGCCCATGTGCCCAGAGTGAGGGGGTCAGGGACAATGGGAGGCTAAGCCAGGGGTCACCAAGCATGAGGGGAATGGAGCTGAAGGTGGGCTGAGGAGCGAGATCTAGTGGACAGCAGGCTCAGTCTCTCACACGCTCTCCTGGCTCTGTGCCCACAGGTCTGCCCGCCATCTTCGTGGCTGTGTGGGTTGGTGTGAGAGCTACCCTGGCAAACACCGGGTAGGTGCAAGTGGTGAAGGGGGCAGGAGGCTGGGACCCAGGCCGGAAACACCCCTGGGGCCCTCTTTCTCCGTAGAGCATATGAGAATCACTTCCTGTCCCCTGGCCCTGAGTGGCCCCGGTTTCAGGAGTTTTCAGCCCAGTGTCTAGCTGGGTGCTCACTCAGGGTCACCAGAGGCGACTCCAGAAGGGGCTCTGAAGATGGCCTCAGGCCTGGCCACATCTCTACACACCGGTCCTGTGCTTTGGGGAGGGGGGTGCAGCTGATATCAGAACCAACGCACCCTGGAAGCTCCCTGCGAAGTGTGGGGACTGATGGCCTCGACCTCCTCAGGGGCGAGCTCTCAAGAAGTGGATCATCCAGGTGCCCATCCTGGTCACAGCTCCTTTTCTCATAAACCCAGGTCATGCCTTGACCCTCCCATGGGTGCACCAGACCTAGAATGAAGGAGGATGTGGAGGGTGGGGAACAGGGCTCCTTTCTCCAACAAAACTCACTCAGAGAGGGGTACCGTGTACCATCTGAACTGGGTCGGGTCTAGTGCACACTGAGATTCCTCTGTTGTCCCTGAATCCATCACCCTCACCCTATCCAGTGTCATCCTTGCGGCTAGGACTTTTCAAAGAGAGGGTGGGTGCTGGGACAGAAAGCCCCTAATTGTAAGCTCCCCGCATAGGCAACCCCTAGCCCACAATAGCAAGTACCCTTTAGCAGAGGGGAGGGCAGAATGTGGGTGTGGATAAATTAGTGATCCCTTATTTCACCAAGTGCCCAACAGGAACGCATGTGTGTGGAACCAGATGCTTAAGCAAGAGAGGGCGGAGGGCTGGACTGGCTCCTGAGGGCTGGCACCCTGAGGGTAGGCCGTGGGAAAGGCAGGGTGGACATGTAAGAGCAGGGCTCTGCCACCAAGCAGCCCATGTGCCCAGAGTGAGGGGGTCAGGGACAATGGGAGGCTAAGCCAGGGGTCACCAAGCATGAGGGGAATGGAGCTGAAGGTGGGCTGAGGAGCGAGATCTAGTGGACAGCAGGCTCAGTCTCTCACACGCTCTCCTGGCTCTGTGCCCACAGGTCTGCCCGCCATCTTCGTGGCTGTGTGGGTTGGTGTGAGAGCTACCCTGGCAAACACCGGGTAGGTGCAAGTGGTGAAGGGGGCAGGAGGCTGGGACCCAGGCCGGAAACACCCCTGGGGCCCTCTTTCTCCGTAGAGCATATGAGAATCACTTCCTGTCCCCTGGCCCTGAGTGGCCCCGGTTTCAGGAGTTTTCAGCCCAGTGTCTAGCTGGGTGCTCACTCAGGGTCACCAGAGGCGACTCCAGAAGGGGCTCTGAAGATGGCCTCAGGCCTGGCCACATCTCTACACACCGGTCCTGTGCTTTGGGGAGGGGGGTGCAGCTGATATCAGAACCAACGCACCCTGGAAGCTCCCTGCGGGAAGTGTGGGGACTGATGGCCTCGACCTCCTCAGGTGCTGGGACCTGAGCTCTGGGAACAAGAAGTGGATCATCCAGGTGCCCATCCTGGCCTCCATTGTGGTGAGCAGGGATGACCGCAGGGCCGGGTGGGAGTATGGACCATGGATCCCAGTGATCCGCCCCTGATAGAGACCTATAGAGGCCGCCCCGGCCCCCAGGGTTGCAGCCACAAGGCAAGGGAAGCAGCTGATCCTCACCACAGTCCCGTGGGGAAACCAGGGACCTCAGGAGCCACCTGGAAAGGGGTGGTGCCAGAGCTCCCTCCGTCCTCCCTTCTGGGGTGCGGCCTCACGACGCAGCCTTCCCTCACTCCCACAGCTCAACTTCATCCTCTTCATCAACATCGTCCGGGTCCTCGCCACCAAGCTGCGGGAGACCAACGCTGGCCGGTGTGACACGCGGCAGCAGTACCGGTGAGCTGCTCCACCCAGGCTCCTCAGAGTCCAGAGGTCATGAAAGCCCAGCATCATGTACCGAAGCAGGCAGAGGCCCCAAAGCTGAGCATCTCTCAAGGAAGGGCTCAGCGCCTGGCGTCCTGGCTTCCTGCCAGCAGTGATGGGACCTTGCTTGGCCTCTTGGTGCACCCCTAGGGCATCCTCGGCCACTCGGTGCCAGGCCGTGCGCTAGACCTGGGATCCGTGAGGGCAGGACGAACCCAGACCTCTCCTGAGAGAGCTGGCTGCAGGCAGTCTGAGAGACCGGTGGGCAGTGGGTGGGCTTGAGAAGGCCGAGGTTTGGCTGAAACCCCAGGAGGGACTGTGGGATTCTGAGGTAAGGCCACAGAGGAGTAGGGGAGCCCCAGCAGGTGCAGAGGGCCCTGGGACAGGGTGGGGTAACTTACTCTAAATCAAGGGACCCTATTCACACTGTGCTGAGACAAGAAAGTGTCATTGGCTCCGGTGAACTGGGCTGTGGCCCGCCTGGCTGCCAGAGCCCCGGGGCCTTTTAGTGGCTTCTGGAGCCTGGGGCTGTGAGTCAGGAGGCACAGGCCTGTTGAGGGGGCAGGGGCTCCACCGTGACCCGCCTGCCCCCCGGCCCAGGAAGCTGCTCAAATCCACACTGGTGCTCATGCCGCTCTTTGGCGTCCACTACATCGTCTTCATGGCCACGCCGTACACCGAGGTCTCAGGGACGCTCTGGCAAGTCCAGATGCACTACGAGATGCTCTTCAACTCCTTCCAGGTGCACGGGCCTGCCTGAGGCGGGAGAGGCACGTGGGGAGGGGAGGCTCTGCGCCCTGACCCAGCACCCTCTCTCCACAGGGATTTTTTGTTGCCATCATATACTGTTTCTGCAATGGCGAGGTAAGCAGTGGGCCACACTGGGGCGAGGCAGGGAGGACGCAGAAGTGCCAGGGGCCAGGGGTGGGGTGTGGCGGGGTAGGGGAAGGGGGAATTCCCTGGTGGCCCAGTGGTGAGGACTCCACGCTCCCACTGCAGGGGGCCTGGGTTCAGTCCCTGGTTGGGGAGCTAAGGCGGGTGGTGTGGGAAAAAAAAATCTAAAAATTAAAAAAAATTAAAACATAAAAAAGAAGGGCCTAGGGCTTCCCAAGTCCTGTGCCTTTGCTCTCCTGCCTGGTTCCTACTTTTTTGCTCCAAGAACATCCCAGCAGATGTTCTGAAGGCAGAGGGAGGTCTTTCCAGATGATTCAGGCTCAGGACGCGCTAGGATGTGTGGACCTAGCCAAGTGTCTTCCCAGCCCCATGGCTGGCTTACCTGTCCGTGAGGGCATCCTCGGCCACTCGGTGCCAGGCCGTGCGCTAGACCTGGGATCCGTGAGGGCACACCCAGACCTCTCCTGAGAGAGCTGGCTGCAGGCAGTCTGAGAGACCGGTGGGCAGTGGGTGGGCTTGAGAAGGCCGAGGTTTGGCTGAAACCCCAGGAGGGACTGTGGGATTCTGAGGTAAGGCCACAGAGGAGTAGGGGAGCCCCAGCAGGTGCAGAGGGCCCTGGGACAGGGTGGGGTAACTTACTCTAAATCAAGGGACCCTATTCACACTGTGCTGAGACAAGAAAGTGTCATTGGCTCCGGTGAACTGGGCTGTGGCCCGCCTGGCTGCCAGAGCCCCGGGGCCTTTTAGTGGCTTCTGGAGCCTGGGGCTGTGAGTCAGGAGGCACAGGCCTGTTGAGGGGGCAGGGGCTCCACCGTGACCCGCCTGCCCCCCGGCCCAGGAAGCTGCTCAAATCCACACTGGTGCTCATGCCGCTCTTTGGCGTCCACTACATCGTCTTCATGGCCACGCCGTACACCGAGGTCTCAGGGACGCTCTGGCAAGTCCAGATGCACTACGAGATGCTCTTCAACTCCTTCCAGGTGCACGGGCCTGCCTGAGGCGGGAGAGGCACGTGGGGAGGGGAGGCTCTGCGCCCTGACCCAGCACCCTCTCTCCACAGGGATTTTTTGTTGCCATCATATACTGTTTCTGCAATGGCGAGGTAAGCAGTGGGCCACACTGGGGCGAGGCAGGGAGGACGCAGAAGTGCCAGGGGCCAGGGGTGGGGTGTGGCGGGGTAGGGGAAGGGGGAATTCCCTGGTGGCCCAGTGGTGAGGACTCCACGCTCCCACTGCAGGGGGCCTGGGTTCAGTCCCTGGTTGGGGAGCTAAGGCGGGTGGTGTGGGAAAAAAAAATCTAAAAATTAAAAAAAATTAAAACATAAAAAAGAAGGGCCTAGGGCTTCCCAAGTCCTGTCCCTTTGCTCTCCTGCCTGGTTCCTACTTTTTTGCTCCAAGAACATCCCAGCAGATGTTCTGAAGGCAGAGGGAGGTCTTTCCAGATGATTCAGGCTCAGGACGCGCTAGGATGTGTGGACCTAGCCAAGTGTCTTCCCAGCCCCATGGCTGGCTTACCTGTCATCCGGATTGAACATGCAGCCACCGTTGGGGTCATTTGAGCCTTCTAGACTCTGGGCGTGTCAGTGGCCTGCAGCCAGGCACCGTGGTCCGAGAATGACGGGGTTTTTCTTGGCCTTGCAATTTTCCAGTCATGCGCCTCTGTTTCCCTTCCGTGCTGTTTCAGGGGCAGGGATGGGGGCGCTGCTGGACGTATGGCAGAAGGGTCAGGGCCACACCTGACCGCTGACCCTCCTCCTACCCTCCCAGGTACAGGCTGAGATCAGGAAATCCTGGAGCCGCTGGACACTGGCACTGGACTTCAAGCGCAAGGCACGCAGCGGGAGCAGCAGCTATAGCTACGGTCCGATGGTGTCTCACACGAGTGTGACCAACGTCGGGCCCCGCACGGGACTTGGCCTGCCCCTCAGCCCCCGCCTGCTGCCCGCGGCCACCACCAATGGCCACCCCCAGCTGCCCGGCCACACCAAGTCCGGGTCCCCGGCCCTCCAGACCACGCCACCCGCCGTGGTCGCTCCTAAGGAAGATGGGTTCCTCAACGGCTCCTGCTCGGGGCTGGATGAGGAGGCCTCTGCACCCGAGAGGCCACCTGTCCTGCTGCAGGAAGAGTGGGAGACAGTCATGTGATCAGGGACCCGAGGGTTGGACCTGTGGACGTCAGGGTGGACAGGCGGACCAAGAGACGGGTTGTTGGACAGTGGCCCACTCAGGGCTGGGGCTGGGAGGACGAAACAGAGAAAAAAAAAAAAAAGAAGAAAAGGGAAAAGGAAGCAGTGTGTGTGGCTTCCTGTGGTCTCAGCTGGGGACTCACTGCAGGAGGGGAGGGGCTGGGAGCCCTGGGGGAGCTTTGGGTCTCACTTCAGGAGGAGGACTGGGAACCGTGGGCCAGCCCTTGGGGTGTCAGGGCACAGGGAGGCTGAAAGCGCCTGGGAGAGGCCCCTGTCTATGCCTAGAGAAGCTCAGGTTTGCTGGGTCACGAGCCCCAGTGGATGCACATAGGAGTGGGGCCCCACCTTTCCCTGCCTCCTGTTACTACCTTGGCTCTCCCTGTACTTGGACCCGGGCTCCGCGGAGGCCCAAGCTGCCTTTGACCCAGGCTCCTCTGGGCCATCTCTCCTCCTCCTGGTCCCCAGTCACGGTCACCCAGCTGACCCCAGGGGTCATTTGAGCCTTCTAGACTCTGGGCGTGTCAGTGGCCTGCAGCCAGGCACCGTGGTCCGAGAATGACGGGGTTTTTCTTGGCCTTGCAATTTTCCAGTCATGCGCCTCTGTTTCCCTTCCGTGCTGTTTCAGGGGCAGGGATGGGGCGCTGCTGGACGTATGGCAGAAGGGTCAGGGCCACACCTGACCGCTGACCCTCCTCCTACCCTCCCAGGTACAGGCTGAGATCAGGAAATCCTGGAGCCGCTGGACACTGGCACTGGACTTCAAGCGCAAGGCACGCAGCGGGAGCAGCAGCTATAGCTACGGTCCGATGGTGTCTCACACGAGTGTGACCAACGTCGGGCCCCGCACGGGACTTGGCCTGCCCCTCAGCCCCCGCCTGCTGCCCGCGGCCACCACCAATGGCCACCCCCAGCTGCCCGGCCACACCAAGTCCGGGTCCCCGGCCCTCCAGACCACGCCACCCGCCGTGGTCGCTCCTAAGGAAGATGGGTTCCTCAACGGCTCCTGCTCGGGGCTGGATGAGGAGGCCTCTGCACCCGAGAGGCCACCTGTCCTGCTGCAGGAAGAGTGGGAGACAGTCATGTGATCAGGGACCCGAGGGTTGGACCTGTGGACGTCAGGGTGGACAGGCGGACCAAGAGACGGGTTGTTGGACAGTGGCCCACTCAGGGCTGGGGCTGGGAGGACGAAACAGAGAAAAAAAAAAAAAAAGAAGAAAAGGGAAAAGGAAGCAGTGTGTGTGGCTTCCTGTGGTCTCAGCTGGGGACTCACTGCAGGAGGGGAGGGGCTGGGAGCCCTGGGGGAGCTTTGGGTCTCACTTCAGGAGGAGGACTGGGAACCGTGGGCCAGCCCTTGGGGTGTCAGGGCACAGGGAGGCTGAAAGCGCCTGGGAGAGGCCCCTGTCTATGCCTAGAGAAGCTCAGGTTTGCTGGGTCACGAGCCCCAGTGGATGCACATAGGAGTGGGGCCCCACCTTTCCCTGCCTCCTGTTACTACCTTGGCTCTCCCTGTACTTGGACCCGGGCTCCGCGGAGGCCCAAGCTGCCTTTGACCCAGGCTCCTCTGGGCCATCTCTCCTCCTCCTGGTCCCCAGTCACGGTCACCCAGCGCTGACCCCAGATCCCCTGGGTCCCTGGCCATACCTGCAAGCCTTGGGCCCTGCCACAGGCCCCCTCCTGTTGGTCTAGTGGCCACGCTATGCCCTTTGAAGGCTGAGGCACTCCAGGAGCCCTCCAAATGTGACCCCAGCCCCTACCCTCAATCTGACGTGCCTCCAGCCACCAGACAGAGGGTACAGGGCAGTGCCAAGGCCATCAGGTGAAAGTGGGCTGGAGGTCTCTGCTCTGGCTTGGGGGCTGTGGGGGAGCCAGGGTGCTGAGCCCAGAGGCTGGCTGGGGTGGCGGTCGGGGTGTCTGCGAGATTCCACACATCTGCTCTTTGTGGATCCAAGGGGGTCACTCGCATCGACCTTGGCCACCCACACCCCACATTGCTCCCTTGGTCTTGGACTCTTGAATGGCATAGGCGCTGTGTGGCCTGACCCAACTGCAGGAGACTGGATTTCCTCTAGAACCAGGTATAACCTCTTCCCACAGACTGGGGACCTCTGCCACCCCCATGACAGGGCTGGGCTGACCCCTCACACAGACTGAGCACCCCCAGAACAAGGTTGTGGTCGTGCCTTAGCCTTGCTACCACTGTCTCTTTAGATGAACCCCCAAGCGCTCTGTGCTTTCCCTTTGGACTGAACGCCCCCAAGACAAGCTGGATCCCCCTTCGGGTTTGGGGTCCCCTGCCGGGCCAGGTTCCCTCGTATCCACTTGAATACCTGCTTCTCAAGGGCTGGCCCTCCTTCCTCAGGATTTTTGCACCCAGGACAAGGCCAAGCCTCCCCCTTTAGACTGGGCACCATTTTCCTCCTCAGCTGGATATCCAGGATAGAACTGGACCTCTGACATCAGTCTAAGCTCCTAGTCCAGGTCAAGGTCTCCTCCGCTAGACCTGGGGCTCCTGGGCCAGGGCCGGCCGCCCCACGCAAGAGAGGCCCTGAGCCCTGCCGGGGCCCTCCAGGTGTTGGCAGAGGAAGTGGGAGCCCTCAGAGGGCCTGGCAGGCGCTCAGGACCCTGTTTGCCTTGCACAGGGGCTGGAGCCAGGTGGTCATTTCTCCCTTCAAGGCCTCACAGCCCGGCCAAGCCGCAGGGAACACGTAAACACCAGCCGAGCCGCGGCAAGCAGGCAGGGCGGAGGGCACCAGAAGACCCGGACTCGTCAGCCTCCTCAGCCACGGTGCCTGGGCACCCCTAGCGCTGCTCTGGATTCCAACCCGGGCCAGTAGAACAGGGAGCCCCCGCGTCATGGGACAGGCCCTGCCTTCTCTGGCCTGTCTCCCTCGGCAACCAGTACAGAGGGTAAACCCAGGACGTGCCTCCAGCCACCAGACAGAGGGTACAGGGCAGTGCCAAGGCCATCAGGTGAAAGTGGGCTGGAGGTCTCTGCTCTGGCTTGGGGGCTGTGGGGGAGCCAGGGTGCTGAGCCCAGAGGCTGGCTGGGGTGGCGGTCGGGGTGTCTGCGAGATTCCACACATCTGCTCTTTGTGGATCCAAGGGGGTCACTCGCATCGACCTTGGCCACCCACACCCCACATTGCTCCCTTGGTCTTGGACTCTTGAATGGCATAGGCGCTGTGTGGCCTGACCCAACTGCAGGAGACTGGATTTCCTCTAGAACCAGGTATAACCTCTTCCCACAGACTGGGGACCTCTGCCACCCCCATGACAGGGCTGGGCTGACCCCTCACACAGACTGAGCACCCCCAGAACAAGGTTGTGGTCGTGCCTTAGCCTTGCTACCACTGTCTCTTTAGATGAACCCCCAAGCGCTCTGTGCTTTCCCTTTGGACTGAACGCCCCCAAGACAAGCTGGATCCCCCTTCGGGTTTGGGGTCCCCTGCCGGGCCAGGTTCCCTCGTATCCACTTGAATACCTGCTTCTCAAGGGCTGGCCCTCCTTCCTCAGGATTTTTGCACCCAGGACAAGGCCAAGCCTCCCCCTTTAGACTGGGCACCATTTTCCTCCTCAGCTGGATATCCAGGATAGAACTGGACCTCTGACATCAGTCTAAGCTCCTAGTCCAGGTCAAGGTCTCCTCCGCTAGACCTGGGGCTCCTGGGCCAGGGCCGGCCGCCCCACGCAAGAGAGGCCCTGAGCCCTGCCGGGGCCCTCCAGGTGTTGGCAGAGGAAGTGGGAGCCCTCAGAGGGCCTGGCAGGCGCTCAGGACCCTGTTTGCCTTGCACAGGGGCTGGAGCCAGGTGGTCATTTCTCCCTTCAAGGCCTCACAGCCCGGCCAAGCCGCAGGGAACACGTAAACACCAGCCGAGCCGCACGGCAAGCAGGCAGGGCGGAGGGCACCAGAAGACCCGGACTCGTCAGCCTCCTCAGCCACGGTGCCTGGGCACCCCTAGCGCTGCTCTGGATTCCAACCCGGGCCAGTAGAACAGGCTGCAGCTCCCACCTGTCCTGGTCAGGTTGGGACAGGCCCTGCCTTCTCTGGCCTGTCTCCCCTCGGCTCAGGCTGAGAGAGGGACCACTGAAGACTCATGGAAGGCACGCCCCACCCTGGGGGCTCCTAAAACATAGGCCAGGCCTCAAGGGGAAGCTGGGTGAGTCCATAGCTCCCAGCTCAGAGCAAGGTGTAGAGGGTCCTGGGGTACCTCAAAGATCGTCAAGCCCATGGAGAAGAAATGACTCAATGGGGCCCATGTGGGAGCCTTGAAGAAGCAGGCTTTCACAGTCCATTCTCATCAGCACTCAATCTGGGGCAGTGGAAGACAGAAAACAGAAGGAGGAGAAAAGAGACTCAAATCCTGGGAAGATTAGAGGCATAGGACCCGGCGAAAAGGTCTTGACCTGACGGTGTGTGAGGGGACATGGGCTGTCCTGGAAGACTAAGCGGGTGTGACCATGCGCTGAGGGCCAATGAGGAGGCCTGACCCTACACGGGGATTCTGAGGGGACACGATTTTGCTCTGAGGAGGCCTAAGGGGCCTGACGTTTGCCCCGAGACAATGTTAGGGGGCCTGACCCTGCCTGAAGGGTCTGAGGGAGGCCACCAGACCTGCCCTGCATGGCCTGAAGAGACCCAGCCCTTCCCTGAGGGCACATGAAGGAAGATGGCTCTTTCGTGGGTGTCTGAGGGGACACAGTTTCCCTTAGAGGGGGCGTGAAGACAGACTGCACCTCCTGAGGGATTCTGAGGACGCCTGAGGAAACAACAGCTGCACTGTGCAGGCTACAGACTCAATCTTTCCCTGAGGGAATGTGGACCTCTCGTGGGTGTCCGCTCCTAGGGGGAGTGAGGGGGCAATACCTGCCCTGCGAGGGCCTGAGGACATAGACTCTTTCACGTGAGGTGACACAACTTTTTCAGGTGTCTGAGGGGACATCAGATCTCCTGAGGGAGTGTGAGGGGACCCAGCCCTGCTCTGAGGGTGCGTGAAGAGGTAAGACTTGCCTTGCGTGGTCTGGGGACACACAGTCCTTCCCTGAGGGCACATGAGGGGACACGGACCTTCTGTGGGGGTCTGAGGGGAAACAGCCCTGTCCTGAGTGTGCGTGAGGAGACATGCATTGGTTGGGGAGAGAGATGCTGAGTGGATACTGCCCTGCGCTGAGGGCTCTTAGGGGGCATGGATGTCCTGAGCGGGTCTGAAGAGACTCAGCCCTGCTGTGGGCGTGTGCTGGGGGGACATGGGCCCTTCCACAGAAGTTCTCATAGGGCCCTGGCTCGGCCTTCATTTTTAGCCGTGAGGTCTGGCTGTGGGGACCTGGTCAGAGGGTGACTGGGGGGTGGCTCTCATGGCCACACAGGTTGGTTGTGTTCAGTTGCATCCCCGTTGTCTCCTCAGCCAGATCCAGAATGATTCCGGCCTGAGGCTCCCATGGCCGAGGGAAAGAAGACTTGACCGGGGCACAAGAGCTGGGGACTCCAGACAGAGGCTGGGGTCTGGGCCGTGGCTGGCACCCCGTTTGTGGTGTGATCCCAGGCAAGCTGCTTGCCCTCTCTGGGCCTCAGCTGCGCTTCTGAGGTCGGGCTCCTTTCTGGGTCTCTCGGCCTACATGGCCTCAGGCCCTGCCCCGCTCCCTCAGGCTGGGCTTTAGCTGCCTGGACAAGAACTTGCCCTTGGACAGACTGGGGGCCCTCAGCATGGAAGGCCAGGACACCTTCCAGTGACAGGCTCCCTTCTTCGGCATCCCGGTCACGCCGGCAGCGGGAGCCGAGAGGGTGGGTGCGGCTCCTCCCCCTCCAAAGGCTGGGGGTCAGGGAAGGGGCCAGGCTCTGGGCGGGGGGCAAAAAATCGAATTCCAAGCCTAAAACCATCCCTCTGGGCCCCCACCTTCCATCTGTGCGTGAAGGGCGGGGGTGGGGGTGGGTCCTTCGTGTGCCTGCATTCATATGTCCCCCCTCCACCCGCAGCATTCATTTTAGGGGAGTCCAGAGGAGAGTTTCAATTCCCTCAAAGGATTCCTGACCGGAAGCCCGGGCGGTTTGTCTCCGTTCTCAGACGGCGGGGTAGGGACACGGCCCCAGCAGCTCTAGTGGGGGGCTCTGCGGGTGAGCAGCCTCGTGGGGCTCCTCTGGGCCTGGCCTCCCGATGGTGAGGAGGAGGGGACGAGGCCAGGCTGGGAGGCGGGGGTTCCGGGCACGCTGGGCCTGCGCCACTGCAAGCTCCAGACTCCCAGGCCCTGGCGCGCAAGGCTCTCCACCTGCTCCTCTCCACTCCCCTGCGGCCCTCTCCAGCCAGCCCTCCTGGGGAGCCTCTGCCCTGGCACCCTTTTCCTGCTGCAGCATGTATGAGTCAGGGGACAGACTTGGTGAGCACCGCGCCCTGGCCTTGACCAGCGGCCATGCTGTCAGGCTACCTGCCCCCCAGCAAGCTCACCCCGACCAGTAAAAGAGAGAGACGTTGTGTCTATGGTTATGTGTTTGTGTATATGTGTGTATTTGTGTGTCCACGTGCTCCTCTGTATTTGTGTTATGTTTGTCTACCTGTGTTTGTTCGCATATGTGCCTAGCTGTGTGTGTTACTTTTTCGTTCTATTTGTATCCGGTGTCTGTGTGCCAGTAGAAATCCTCATGTTTGTACGTGTATCTGTGGGCCTATTCGCATGTGTGTTCTTCCGGTGTGTTCATTTCCGCGGGACCGTATTGTGTGTGCACCAGTGTCGAGCTGTATTTACTGGTATGTACGTCCGTGTCTATGTGTGTGTCTATTTGTGTGTGTGTGTCGGTGTGGACCCGTGGTCTGAGAACGCCGCCTGTGGGTGGAATTTGGCCCGGAGACATGTTTGGTTTGGCCCACATAATATTTTCAACGTCTTGAGCCAACATTGAAAAATCAGGATATTTCACATAAAAATTCAGCTTTTCAATGTCTCTTAAAAATTCAGAAGCCCTGGCAGCCTTGGGCCTGTGTTCCCATGAGGCCACTCTCCTCCGGAGCGGCAGGGCGGCTGCCCCGTCCTCCCGCCCTCCACAGCCTGGCCTCTGGTCTCGCCCGCCTGCACCCTGAGGAGGACTGAGCTGTGGTCCCAGAGTGGGGTGGTCACTACTGAAGAGAAGCCTGCTGCTCAGGGAGTGTGGGCCATGCGTGTTGCGGGGGGCGGGTGAGTTTTGTATGTGTGTTGTAGGGACGGGGTGTGTGTGTGTATAAATCCATTCTGCAACGGGGCTGTGTACTTGGGAGTGCATGTGTGGCCCATCTGTGCGACGGGGCTGAATGCATCGACAAACGTGTGTGTGTGTGTGTCTTAGGCAACTCTGCGCGTGTGTGGGACACGCAGGTGGTTGCCTGTGTGTGGAGCATCTGTGTATACGGGAGCTGAGGAGTGTGAACGCGTGGGTGTGCAGGCACCCACGGGGGCGCGTGGACGTATCCGTGGCCATGAGGGGTGTGTGGTCTGAGCATGCTCCACACAGGAGCGCCTTCCTCCTTTGAGGGGGAATCATATTCCGGCTTTCTGGCTGGGCTGCCTTGTGGGATTTTATTTCTGTCTCAGTGCCGACCGGAGGCCTGAGTAATGGGAACATTTAAAGAAAACCAGTAAATACATAAAGAAAGGGCAGGCTGGCCGGGAAACAGGCTGGACACCCCTGTCCTACCATGGCTGCCAGAGGCCCTGGGGCCCGGCCCAAGGCAGGGAGGGAGGCACCCGGGGACCCGGGGCACACCCGTTCCACTCCAGGGATGCCGACTTCTGCCTGTCCAGGGGCTGAGTCCCTCCCCTGGACGGGCCCTGGGTCGAGGCATCTTGGAAGCTCGGCTCTGAGCAACAGATGCTCAAGACAGACCCAGGGCTAAGCGGACCTGAGACACTAGGGGGGAGGCCCCTTTCCCAGCCAGACTACGGGGGGGTCCACATCCCTGGGTGTTCGGACCACACACACCTCATGGGTGTGCAGACTCCCTTGGGAGGGACAAGACTGTGACCCGACAGGGCTGGCGCTGCCCCCAGGGTCAGGAGGGAACTCCACACTCTCCATCCTGAAAGTGCCTGGAACCTGGGGAAGGCTGGCTTTGGCTGGGAGTGCAGGGTACTGGTGTTCTCTAGGACATGGCCACCCCTATTCCAGGTTTCAGGTTTACGGATCCCCACTCTAGAGTTCACTTTTGATATCAACCCTTTCAATGACACAGGCCTTAAGGGAAAGGACAGGGGTGCTTCCTCTGGTGGGGTGAGGCTCGTTACAGAAGACCCACTTCAGCAGTGGGAAAAGCTGGCTGCGCTGAACCACACTGAGCAGGGGCCCTGGGTCGGTGTCTTCTGCTGCCCCCCAGTGGCCGTGTGAGGACAGTGGTGGAAATGAAGACTCCAAGGAGATCCTTCTCAATAAAGGTCTCTTGGGTGAAAAGAATCGTCGGATCCTCGGGGCCCTAGATCCCCACCACTCACTATAGCCCTCCAGGATGCCCAGTCAGACGGTCTGGGGAAAGGGAAGTTTCTTAGGCCGGTGGGATAGAAGGGACGTGGCTCCTAGCACAGACCCAGAGACCACTTACAAGGTCAGCTCCCGGAGAGAAGGGCAACATCAGGTTCGCAGCTGCATCCGAAGCCCCTGGCGCAGTGTTCAGCACGAGGCTGTCGTTGTTGTTCAGCTGCTCAGTCATGTCCGGCTCTTTTGCAGCCTCATGGACTGCAGCCTGCCAAGGCTCCCCTGTCCGTAGGATTTCGTAGCCAAGAGTGCTGGGGTGGGTTGCCATCCCCTTGTCTAGGGGATCTTCCCGACCCAGGGATCGAACTCATGTCTCCTGCATTGCCAGTGGATTCTTTACCGTCTGAGCCACCAGGGGCTTCATGAGTCTAGCAAAAAACTGGTTAAGCTGTCCAAGTTCTTGTCACTTTCCTGACACATTACAGAATAATCTTGTCCACGTAGAAAGATCTTATTGAGATTCTGATATGAATTGCATTGAACCTGGGTATCAATTGTCAAGTAAAATCCACCTGGTCCACATCCCTGGGTGTCGGACCACACACACCTCATGGGTGTGCAGACTCCTTGGGAGGGACAAGACTGTGACCCGACAGGGCTGGCGCTGCCCCAGGGTCAGGAGGGAACTCACACTCTCCATCCTGAAAGTGCCTGGAACCTGGGGAAGGCTGGCTTTGGCTGGGAGTGCAGGGTACTGGTGTTCTCTAGGACATGGCCACCCCTATTCCAGGTTTCAGGTTTACGGATCCCCACTCTAGAGTTCACTTTTGATATCAACCCTTTCAATGACACAGGCCTTAAGGGAAAGGACAGGGGTGCTTCCTCTGGTGGGGTGAGGCTCGTTACAGAAGACCCACTTCAGCAGTGGGAAAAGCTGGCTGCGCTGAACCACACTGAGCAGGGGCCCTGGGTCGGTGTCTTCTGCTGCCCCCCAGTGGCCGTGTGAGGACAGTGGTGGAAATGAAGACTCCAAGGAGATCCTTCTCAATAAAGGTCTCTTGGGTGAAAAGAATCGTCGGATCCTCGGGGCCCTAGATCCCCACCACTCACTATAGCCCTCCAGGATGCCCAGTCAGACGGTCTGGGGAAAGGGAAGTTTCTTAGGCCGGTGGGATAGAAGGGACGTGGCTCCTAGCACAGACCCAGAGACCACTTACAAGGTCAGCTCCCGGAGAGAAGGGCAACATCAGGTTCGCAGCTGCATCCGAAGCCCCTGGCGCAGTGTTCAGCACGAGGCTGTCGTTGTTGTTCAGCTGCTCAGTCATGTCCGGCTCTTTTGCAGCCTCATGGACTGCAGCCTGCCAAGGCTCCCCTGTCCGTAGGATTTCGTAGCCAAGAGTGCTGGGGTGGGTTGCCATCCCCTTGTCTAGGGGATCTTCCCGACCCAGGGATCGAACTCATGTCTCCTGCATTGCCAGTGGATTCTTTACCGTCTGAGCCACCAGGGGCTTCATGAGTCTAGCAAAAAACTGGTTAAGCTGTCCAAGTTCTTGTCACTTTCCTGACACATTACAGAATAATCTTGTCCACGTAGAAAGATCTTATTGAGATTCTGATATGAATTGCATTGAACCTGGGTATCAATTGTCAAGTAAAATCACCTGGACTTGCAGAGTTCTTTTTCGAGAGGTCTAAAATTATTACTCACTATCCTTAATAGTTACAGAGCTGTGCAAATAATCTTTTCATCCAGGGTGAGCTGTGGCAGTTTGCGTTCTTCAAGGAACTGACCCATTTCATCAACTTCTCAAATTTATGTGGGTAGTTATTCACGATATCGATTTATGTCCTTTTGATGTCCATGGGGGTCTACAGTGATCACCTCATTTGATTCTTAATATTCCTAATGTGTGTCTCCTCTTTGTCACTCTTTCTTAGTCAGTTACAGATCTCTGTGCTATGTACCAGTTTCTTTGCTCACCACTTCTTCCTGCACCCTGCGGCAGGCACTCTGGCTGCCTTCCCCGCAATCCTTCTACCCTTTCCCCCTTTCTCATGGAACCTCAGCTTCAACCATGGTGGCAATGTGCCCAGCTCAAAATACCCTTCCTCCCACATGTCTGCAGTTGGGGCTGGATTTGACACAGTGACGGCTGATCAGACGTGAAAGCAAGCACAGGGTAGTGGTCTTGAAGCCATGGTTTCTTCAGCTGGCTTGCCCTTTGCCCTTCCTCCTCCTACCTGGAGCTCGAACCTGCAGGGAGGTCTGGGAGGCTCCTAGGGGAGCTAAGTATGGCAGGTGGGGACAGAGAAGGGGCTCATGTCCTTCTGGTCTCAAGGAGTCACTAGATGTAATACAAGAACAGCAAACTCCTCCTTAAGATTCCTGGTACTGAATGCCATCCTGAATCCCGCGGCCCCCTCCCCAACCACTCCTCCTGTTTCAGCTAATTTCTGTGCATGGTAAACAGTGTCATAAGCCTGAAAATGTCTAACTTGCCCTTATTATTTATAATGGAGCATTATGACATAGTCGACATTTATGTTTCTTCAACACTTAGGAACAACTTGTCTTTCAGTATCTACTACTGATGAAAAGTGGAACTCATTCGTTAGTAGGCAATCTTCCTGTGTTCTGTTTGGTTTCCCTCCTCTAACTTGCAGGATTTTCCTCTTTACCCATCCTGACCACTCTAGTCAAACTGCAGATGTGCCATCACATCAGCTACCGAGCGTCCCTTCCCTTTCCATCCTTCTGTGTCAAAGACTGGGTTTGGGTTTCTCTTTAAACAGCATCAGACAAAGGTGTTTTTTTCTTTTTAAGCAGTCACATACATTAATAATAGTATGCGACATCTTTGGATTTATTTGTCCCTTGTTCTTTTTTTCTCTTTGCGTTCTTTTGGATAATTTTTCTCATTCCATTTTTTCCCCCTCCATTTCTTTGAAAGGGAGCACCCTCCATGTCTATTTTCAGGGTTCTTCTAGAAATGTCAGCCCCTGCTTGTTTACCAGAATCTTTTTTCTCTTCCTGAGTGACTTTGGTTGATGGCGGCAATTCTAATCACCTCTCGGTCTGGGACATACACACCATTTTTGTTATGTTTTCTAAGTAGCTCTTTTTTTTTTTTTTAACTTTACAACATTTGTTTTATGAGCTCAGTGCCTACTTAAATTTATACTTTCTTTCTCTCCATTTCTTCTTATACCTCATATTTTCCATCTGGGATTGTGCTCCCCAGTCTGAAGACATCCATTAAAAAAATCAAAAAGCTTTATTGAGATATAATATATACCTCATACAATCCACCCATTTAAAGGTACAATTCAACAGCATGTAGGATATTCACACACTTGTACAACCATCATCAGTCATTTTAGAATATTTCCATTACTTCAAAATAGTTTTTTAGTCTGCTGGTGACAAAATCTTTGGTTTTGTCTAAAAATGTTTGGTACTAGTAAGGTTTCTTCCTGTGGGTATAGAATTTCAAGGCGACATTAACCTTTCATCCATTAACACTGAGAAGTAACCATCCCAGTTAATGCCGGATGTGGGCTAAAACATCTGCTGTGGGCTTGCTCGTTCAAAGACAACGTAGTCTCTTATTTTAAGATTGTTTCTTGGTCCTTTTGTTCTGATAACTTATTACACTATGTCCAGGTGCGTGGTGGTTTTAAAATATGCCCTCAAATTCTTAGACTTCACCTTGAGGTGGAACCCAATTCTTCTCCCGCTGAGAGTGGGCTGGCTGGAGTGACTTGCTTCTAACAGAGACTGGCGGAATATCCCTTCCAAGATTTGGTCATAAAAGGCCCCAGAGGGTCCCCCTCTTTTGCTTTCAGATCACTTGTACGATGTGCCTGATGCTTCTCTAAGTTCTCCTCCTTTCCCTCTCTGCCACCTTTCGGATCTTCAGCTCTTTTTCTGATCCATTAATCGCTTCTTCGACTATGAAGCTCTCATTCAGCTCTTTCAGTGAGTTTCTTATTTTAATAAACATTCTTTATTTTCAAGATTTCTCATCAGTTGCTTTGTACACCAAATCCCTGTTCTTGAATTGTGTCTGTGTGGGGGGTGGGGGGGTTGTCAGTCCCTCTTTGATCTCTGCGGTGACACGACAAATGCTCATGTGAAAGCCGGTGAGGGTGTTCTTGTCTTACTTTCTTCGAGCAGAAATTCTCCCACTTGTTGGGTTGCTGGCCATTCTTTATGGCATTGGCTTTTCTCATGCATGTTATCATTTCTGAGTGTCCCTCGTGGGTAACAGTTTCTGTTTTTCCTCTTCCTCACAGGGTGACAAGCGGGGGCCTAGTTGAGGTATCTGATCCTACATTGCCGCAGACAAACGTCCTGCTTCCAACTGCTATCCCAGAAGGGCGGGGGGAAGGGTACATCTTTTCACCCTTTATTCCGAGGAAGGGATACCCAGTTCTAGACCCTGGCTGTGCAGAGGGAGCCTGGTTCCAGCCCTCACACCCATGGAGCGTGTCTGACCCTGTCCTTTGTGGGAATCAGTTCCGGCCCTGTCAGCCACCTATACTTCAGCCCTTACTTGTGTAACTGTAAGTTCAAGCGTTTGAGTTATCGTACGAGTGTGACGGTCTATGTGCACACGCGCATCCACCTCCACTGCCCGAGTCCCCAGCCCTGTCCACCAGAGCCAGGCCACTGTGTGCTGGGAAACAAGCACAGAGGGAGGGACACGCTGGGACAGGACTCACGACCGGGGCAGGAGGTTCAAGAGAAAACCCAGAAGGAAACTCAAGAGGGTTATCATCCCGGAGGAGATGAAACTAAATGATGACAGGTACCAGGAGTCAGAGGTGTGGCCAGCTGGTCCTTCTGGACAGGCGGCTCCACAGAGGAGGCACATGGTCCCTGGGGACCTCAAGGGTCCAAGGCCACCCCTAAAGTCCAGGCTGCAAGATCCCAGTGGTGAGCAGAATGGGCCACCCTCCCCATACAGGGCCCTGTCTCGGGAAAGCCAGAGTCCGGCGCCGACTGGGAAGCAGGAGAGGGGCTCCTGGGGCTGAGTGGGCGTGAGCGAACAGTGCCCTCGATTAACGCTTTGACTATGAAGCTCTCATTCAGCTCTTTCAGTGAGTTTCTTATTTTAATAAACATTCTTTATTTTCAAGATTTCTCATCAGTTGCTTTGTACACCAAATCCCTGTTCTTGAATTGTGTCTGTGTGGGGGGTGGGGGGGTTGTCAGTCCCTCTTTGATCTCTGCGGTGACACGACAAATGCTCATGTGAAAGCCGGTGAGGGTGTTCTTGTCTTACTTTCTTCGAGCAGAAATTCTCCCACTTGTTGGGTTGCTGGCCATTCTTTATGGCATTGGCTTTTCTCATGCATGTTATCATTTCTGAGTGTCCCTCGTGGGTAACAGTTTCTGTTTTTCCTCTTCCTCACAGGGTGACAAGCGGGGGCCTAGTTGAGGTATCTGATCCTACATTGCCGCAGACAAACGTCCTGCTTCCAACTGCTATCCCAGAAGGGCGGGGGGAAGGGTACATCTTTTCACCCTTTATTCCGAGGAAGGGATACCCAGTTCTAGACCCTGGCTGTGCAGAGGGAGCCTGGTTCCAGCCCTCACACCCATGGAGCGTGTCTGACCCTGTCCTTTGTGGGAATCAGTTCCGGCCCTGTCAGCCACCTATACTTCAGCCCTTACTTGTGTAACTGTAAGTTCAAGCGTTTGAGTTATCGTACGAGTGTGACGGTCTATGTGCACACGCGCATCCACCTCCACTGCCCGAGTCCCCAGCCCTGTCCACCAGAGCCAGGCCACTGTGTGCTGGGAAACAAGCACAGAGGGAGGGACACGCTGGGACAGGACTCACGACCGGGGCAGGAGGTTCAAGAGAAAACCCAGAAGGAAACTCAAGAGGGTTATCATCCCGGAGGAGATGAAACTAAATGATGACAGGTACCAGGAGTCAGAGGTGTGGCCAGCTGGTCCTTCTGGACAGGCGGCTCCACAGAGGAGGCACATGGTCCCTGGGGACCTCCGAAGGGTCCAAGGCCACCCCTAAAGTCCAGGCTGCAAGATCCCAGTGGTGAGCAGAATGGGCCACCCTCCCCATACAGGGGCCCTGTCTCGGGAAAGCCAGAGTCCGGCGCCGACTGGGGAAGCAGGGAGAGGGGCTCCTGGGGGCTGAGTGGGCGTGAGCGAACAGTGCCCGGGCCTCGAATCTGTCGCGGCCCACAGCTGAGGCTTGCCAGGGTGCAGCTCACCCCCGTCGGGCGCCCAGTCTCTTCCTTTTCTCCCCCTTTCTCTCTCTCTCACTGTCAGGGGGTCCACAGAGGACCACAGCGAGAGCCTCTCCAAGGTGTCTGGGAGAGACAGACTACCGTGAGGCCATTCTCGCTTATCCCAGAGTTTCGAGAGGAGACCGCTGACCGAGGACTTAACTTCCGAAGGTCCTGGGCCTTCCCCACCCCTCCAACCGCAGCCTCCCCGGCCCCACGCAGGGCTTCCTCACATTGAGCATCACCTCTGCAGTCGCCCTGTCTTGGAGCCCAGGCACCCGACACCCAGAACCCCCAAATATCCGGGGTTCCTGCCACACACAGGGGTCTGCTTGTTTCTATTTCCAGACAGAAAAAGAAGTTCCAAATAACGCATAATATGTATACACACAGCATGCTCACAGAGCTGCCGGTGCCTCTGCCTCCATCTGGCAGGTTGGGGACCCCTCAGGAGACAAGGAGCGATCTCACCCCAGGGGGGAGGGGGGATGGGGCCCAGACGGCTGGGCACGGAGTCTGTTCGGAAGTCAAACTGGAGGGGACAGCAAGTCCAGTCCCCACCCTGGTCCAAGACCCGCCTCCTGCGCGAGAGGCCTGATAGCACGTGAGGGGACCGGGCGCGTCAGTCGGAGTCACAAGCCTCTTGTTCAGTGGTGGTGGTGGCCACTGCCGCGGCCAGGTTCTCCTCCTGGCCTTTCAGCCTCTCACCTGGATGCGGGGGACAGACAGGAGGAGTGGAGAGGGGCCACGTGCTTGCGTGACCACCCGGGGGTCCCCGCCGTGCCCGGCCCCGCACTTACGGATCAGCTCGGCGATGGCCCTCTGGGTCCGCTTCTCCAGCTTCTCCAGCTTCTTGGCCACGTCCCTCTTGAGGTCCCTGGATCAGGGAGGTCGGGGGAGGCAGAGGCTGAAGGGGGGCCTGGCATGGCCTGCGGACCACACTGGGGTGCCCGAGGTCACGATGCGCCTCTCTCTCCCTTTCTGAATCCTCCAAAACCCAGCAGCAGCTACTACTCCCGGCCCCAGGGGGGCAGCAACGAGAACCACAACCTGCCCTACACAGGACGAGCCAAGGCATGCAGGGGAGACGGATCCCAGGGTCCACGCTTGGGCTGCTCCCCTCGGTCGGCATCAGGGAGTGATGCTCCCCGGCCGCTGGGGGACCTGCTCCTCCTTCGACCGCACGTTCACCCTCACCTCCAGGCGCTTCCATGAGTGCACACCCAGCCTCTTCCCCCGGCTCGGGGTGTCCGAGGACACACGCCCCATGCTTGGGTCTCATCAAACCAGAACACCTTCAGCTGGAGCCGCACTTGACACAGAAGTGCAAGCCAGAGGGATACGGCCGGCACCTCTGGCCCAAGGTAAAGTGAACACGCGGCCCTCTCTCAGCCTCCTCAGTCCAGCAACAGGGACAGCAGGCAGGAGGAGCATCCCCATTTCACAGGAGAGAGAACTGAGATCAAAGCGGCACGGGCTAGCCGGCGGCCAAAGTTGAACAGAAGCCTACATCCGCTCTTCCCACCATCTTGCCTCCACCCTACAGCTCCCTGAGGACCGAGGTCAGCCCTGTTCAGATGGAGCTCTCTGAGATGGGGGGCACCCTCACTCTTTCAGAAGGGATTTATGGAGGGCACTGCTGAATCCCCTCTGCCTGAGCTCTCCCACACTCAGGAGGCATTTCCCGTCATGGCCCTCTCATTCTCCACTTAGGTCCTTCCCAGCCCTTGCTTCAGACCGTGACTATATCCCATAGCTGTCTATCTACATTGCCTGCCTCCCGCTGTGAGCCCATCCCCGGCACCAAGAGGGTCCCAGGTAGTCTGCGCCGGTCCTACACGTGCAACACTCACCAATCTGGCTTCCGGGGGGCGAGGTTAGCCAGGTCCTGGGAGGGACGAGACACATGTCAGTGCTGAAGGAGCTGAGCCCCAAACGAAGCGCAAGGCCGAGGACAGAGGCCGGCAAAGGGCAGGAACGGGAGGAGGGAGGAGGGAGGAGGAGGCTGAGGGGGCGCAGGAAAGTAGAGAGAGAACCAAGAAGGGAAGACAGTACGTGAAGGACGCGTGAGGAGAGCAGGTGGGAAGGAGAGGAAGCCTCGCAGAAGCAGCAGAGGCGGCCAGGGCCACCCCCAGGCACGCACCACTTCCTCAATGACAGGCTCCGGCTTGGCGGCCTCCAGCTGCTCCTTCACCTTCTCTTCCACTAGAGGGCGCAAGAGACCAACAGACGCCGGTCGGAAAGGCGCCGCCCCTCTCCCCAACAGCAGCCGCAGGACCCAGGGGAGACCCCTGGGAGCCGCAGCACCCCCTCTCTCCCCTGGGCTCCTAACTCCTTAGAGGCGAAGACCCTGCAACGGCAGCTCGGGAAGAAAGGCCTCCCACCCCACCCTTTGATTAGTGTTCTCAGGGCCCGAGGAGACGAGGAAGCAGTCTGGGGTGTGGCTGAATAGGTAACACTTGACTCTTTTATAGGATACATGTACTTATTAACTTATTCCTCCTATAATTAAAACTTGATAAAAACAGGGGCTTCCCTGGTGGTCCAGTGGGTAAAGACACCGCCTTGCAGTGCAAGGGGCACCGGTTCGATCCCTGGCCTGGGAAGATCCCACGTGCCGCGGAGCGGCTGGACCGATGTGTCCAATCACTGAGCCGGAGCTCTGGCGCACGTGCGCCAGGAGCGGGTGCTCTGTGACGACAGTGGCCACCGCGATGGGAGGCCCACAGGAGCCAAAGAACAAAGACGGATGAAAATGGAGAAATGAAAGACCAGGGGAAGTGGCCCGCCCAAACCCCAACCCCCCCCACCCCCCCCCCCCAAAAAAAAAAAAAAAAAAAAAAAAAAAACTTGATAAAAACAAAGAATAAAAACCTGGTCAGAAAAAGAAAAAAGAAACCCGGCCAGGGTCAAGGATCTGCATAATAAGAAGCTCCCAGCATCCCCGACGTGCACGGCTGTGGATGAGACGCAGCCCACTGGATGCTCCCCGCACAGGGGCGACTGGGCCGGGCCCCTCAGCCCACCAGCGAGCACGCCTCTCCCCATCCTCTGGGCTCTGGCACTGCCACTGCCCTCCAGGGACCGGGATGGTCAAGCCTCTCTTCAGGGTCTCTCACTCTGACCCTTCAAGGGCCCACAGAACCCATCCCCCTGCCCCTGCTGCCCCAGGGCCACCTCCATCTCCCAGCTCAGAGGGTGCTCCGAGAGGACCTCACAAGTCCCTGGAAGGCCTCCGGGGGGTGAGCAGCGTGGAGCAGGTACAACAGGCCGCTGCAGTGCCCCGACAGCTTCTCCTTGTCCATCTGCCATGAGATGGAGACAGAGCTTCCTGCCCTGGCCCTGCCAGTTATTCTCCAAGGCAGGGTGACGCCTGCCAAGGCGGAGGCGGCCGACAGGGCCAGGAGCGGGGATGGAGACAACACAGCCCACCTACCTGCGACTGGCTTGGCCTGGGGCACCCTCCGCTTCTTCAGGTCCTCATCCTCTGGGACGTAGTTCCGCAGCCTGAGTTCCCTAAAGGGCAGAGAGCAAGCTGAGAGGAAGTCAAGGCCATGACACAGTCTCCTTCATCTCATGCACCTCTGGCAGGGCAGGCTGGTGTGGGATGAAGACACGAGGTGGTGGCTTCCCGACTTTCTTCAGCTCTCTGCAGCGGGACAGCACGGGAATAGAGGCCTCTCCAGGACAGGCTCCCGCCTCTGAGCCTCAGGCCCTCATCTTCCCGTTAGCAGCCGGGCTGAGCGCTCTGCCGAAGTCCCACCTGCACTGAAGGTTCCCCAACAGAGCTGGGCCCAGGGATGCCTGGAGAGCATTCATTCACTGGGTGTCTCTCCAGGGTGACCTCGATTTTGACAGTTGTGGGAATGGAGGGTCAGAGAGACTGCACCATTTTTTTTTAAATTAAATTAAATTTAATTTTATTTTTTGGGGGGGGTGGAGTGGGGAGGGAGGGGACAGGCGGGCCATTTCTATTGGTCTTTCATTTCTCTATGTTCATCCGTCTTTGTTCTTTGGCTCCTGTGGGCCTCCCATCGCGGTGACCTCTGTTGTCGCAGAGTGCCGGCTCTGGGCGCATGCGCTCCAGAGCTCCGGCTCAGTGATTGGACACATCGGTCCAGCCACTCTGTAGCACGTGGGATCTTCCCAGGCCAGGGCTCGAACCGGCGCCCCTTGCACTGCAAGGCGGTGTCTTTACCCACTGGACCACCAGGGAAGCCCGAGACTGCACCATTTTTACAGTGGCTGCAGCAGAAGACAAGGCAAGCTATGGCTCCAAGCCAGGGCCAGAGCTCCTGGGCTGCGTTACTCCTAAAAGAGAAAGCCAGCAGTCGCCTCCTGGTTTCCCAAGCCCACCTGCTCCTCAGAGCCTTCATGCCCTGGAGCTGCAGACACTTGCCCCCTGGAGGGGCCAACAAGGGCTGAGGGAACAGGCACAGGGAGTGTGCAAGGCTGGGAAAGCTACGATCCACCTGGACAGCCGTGAGATGGTCACATAACTCGCCGCTGCAAGAGGGCTTGAAAATCTAGCAGGGCCGACCCCATGACCTCTGTGAAGGGGGAGCGGCCATGAGGAGCCCAAATCGCAAGCTGGGCTTGGCCCCTGGCCATGGTGTTGTTTTCCTCTCATCGCCGTCTCCTTGGGCAGGGCAGGCTGCACCAAGGGCTCCCTGGGGGCCTCCCTGGCTCAGCAGTTCATCAAACCCACACACAGGACGGGCCCTTGGCTAACTCCACAGGGCGGCAAAGAGAGGGAGGTCCTGCGGAGGCAGAAGTGGTCCCCTCAACCTGTCAGCCAGATGGGACTAGGTGTGGGTGCCCTGTCTTCTCCCACTGCCTCTTCTGAGTCTTCTCTGGACTGCTGGCCCCTCGGAAGCCCTGGGAACATTTTTCCCAGCCTCCTGCAGTCTCTCATCTCTGGGACCCTCTGTCCGTGTGGTCAAGGGCGGTTGATATCTCCAGCTCCTGGGCAGGCAAGGTTTTTTCCAGAAATGAAGGTGCTCATTAGGGGTCTCTGGCTACACAAGCTAGCATGTTGGAGTGGTCTGAACTTGGGGCCTTTGTGATGCCTAATCAGTCCTCTGTTTACCAGCTTCACCTGCCCCTCTATTCTCCCAGGGCCCTCGTGGCCTGCAGTCCGGGGGCTTGGCTAAAGCCACACACTCTGGAGCTGAACCAGCTGGACAGGTGTGGAAGAAGCCTGCTGCCTCCTCCCAGGGTCTGCCTCCTCCTCTAAGGCGCACGGACACGGCCCTGTCCCCCATCCCCTAAGGCCTGCCTCAGGCTGGGAGGTAAATGCCAGGTCACTGAGATGGAGAGAAAGTGGGGCAGGACTGACTCGTTTGTCACAGGGTGGGGAGAAAAGCGGAAGAGAAACTGGGTGTGGGGAGAAAACTTGCAGGGATTAGTGAGAATAAAACAGTCACTCTCAGAAACTGGCTCCGGGGTCCTGAGAGACGAGAAGGAGAGAGGAGAGGCCAGTAAGAGCTGAACCCTGAGCTCATGGCAGGAACCATGAGCACCCACACCTGCAGCACCCGCCCTGCCCAGACTTCAGAAGACCGGCCGGAAGGAGGGGGACACAGCAGGGTCAGGGCGGGACCGGGAGCCACAACAAAGAGCAGCATCCGTCGGTGGGCTGGCCATTCAGCAACCAAACACACCCCCTCTCCCATCAGCCCAGCCACCCACTGTCGCGTGTTCTCCCCTAGAGCTGACCACTGGTCCCACAGTCAAGAACACCTGGGGCCCAGTCACCGTGGGACGACCCTATTCTGGGCTCCGATTTCCACGTCTGTCCACAAGGAGGCTTGCTGGGCGTGTCGAGCTCCGCCGGGCGAGGTTCAAGCCCTGAGTCACTGTGTCGAGGTCTCAGGAGGAGACTGACCCACACTGATGTCCAATTAACTGCTCCTCCCACCCCAGCCCGATTACTGCCAAATGGTGAAAGTCTCTGAGAGGTCACGGGGCCCCGGGTGCCGCTCAGGGGCCTGGCCTTTCTAACAAAGGACCGAGGTGTAACTCACTCCTCCTGCAACTTAATAAAAAAAAAAGAAAAAAAAAAGAGTGGAATTTGCTCTTCTGAAGGCCACTAGAGGCAAAGGCTGGTTCTGCTGCCACTATTTCTCTTTAAAAAAATTTTTTGTAACCCCCATTTTAGAACGGGGAGAGGGGTTCAAGAGCCCTAGTCTTCCAAGACTGTGAAAGTGAAAATGCCTTTCCTGAACTTGGGGCCTTTGTGATGCCTAATCAGTCCACAGCTTCACCTGCCCTCTATTCTCCCAGGGCCCTCGTGGCCTGCAGTCCGGGCTTGGCTAAAGCCACACACTCTGGAGCTGAACCAGCTGGACAGGTGTGGAAGAAGCCTGCTGCCTCCTCCCAGGGTCTGCCTCCTCCTCTAAGGCGCACGGACACGGCCCTGTCCCCCATCCCCTAAGGCCTGCCTCAGGCTGGGAGGTAAATGCCAGGTCACTGAGATGGAGAGAAAGTGGGGCAGGACTGACTCGTTTGTCACAGGGTGGGGAGAAAAGCGGAAGAGAAACTGGGTGTGGGGAGAAAACTTGCAGGGATTAGTGAGAATAAAACAGTCACTCTCAGAAACTGGCTCCGGGGTCCTGAGAGACGAGAAGGAGAGAGGAGAGGCCAGTAAGAGCTGAACCCTGAGCTCATGGCAGGAACCATGAGCACCCACACCTGCAGCACCCGCCCTGCCCAGACTTCAGAAGACCGGCCGGAAGGAGGGGGACACAGCAGGGTCAGGGCGGGACCGGGAGCCACAACAAAGAGCAGCATCCGTCGGTGGGCTGGCCATTCAGCAACCAAACACACCCCCTCTCCCATCAGCCCAGCCACCCACTGTCGCGTGTTCTCCCCTAGAGCTGACCACTGGTCCCACAGTCAAGAACACCTGGGGCCCAGTCACCGTGGGACGACCCTATTCTGGGCTCCGATTTCCACGTCTGTCCACAAGGAGGCTTGCTGGGCGTGTCGAGCTCCGCCGGGCGAGGTTCAAGCCCTGAGTCACTGTGTCGAGGTCTCAGGAGGAGACTGACCCACACTGATGTCCAATTAACTGCTCCTCCCACCCCAGCCCGATTACTGCCAAATGGTGAAAGTCTCTGGAGAGGTCACGGGGCCCCGGGTGCCGCTCAGGGGCCTGGCCTTTCTAACAAAGGACCGAGGTGTAACTCACTCCTCCTGCAACTTAATAAAAAAAAAAGAAAAAAAAAAGAGTGGAATTTGCTCTTCTGAAGGCCACTAGAGGCAAAGGCTGGTTCTGCTGCCACTATTTCTCTTTAAAAAAATTTTTTGTAACCCCCATTTTAGAACGGGGAGAGGGGTTCAAGAGCCCTAGTCTTCCAAGACTGTGAAAGTGAAAAAAGTTGCTCAGTTGTGTCCAACTCTTTGCAACCCCGTGGACTGTAGCTCACCAGGCTCCTCTGTCCATGGGGTAGCCATGCCCTTCTCCAGGGGATCAAAGCCAGATCTCCCTCATTGCAGACAAATTCTTTACCATCTGGTAAAGACGGTAAAGACCTGGGCCTGAATCCCAACTTTGATGCTTTGGAGACAGGACGGGAGGCCCGTGCTTTCACCAGCCTCCACAGGGAAGTCAAGGATTCTGTTTCTCTTGAGGTGGCCGGTGACCTGGACTGTGGACGTCAACACTGAGCAGAGGGGTGTGCTGCAGAGCAAAGGTCACATCTCCCAGGAGTGTCACCTCCTGCGCGGGAAGCCCCCTCCCAAACCCTGAGCGCTCCCTCTCTGCCAGGCTGGGCGTGTGGCTGACTGGCAGCAGGAGGCAGGCGGCTCAGCGGCTGTAGGCGGGGGCCCCTCTGGTGGTCCATGCTGCATGGCTACACTGCTCAGCGCTGCAAAGTCTGTTGAATCGAGCTGACGGCACGGGTCTGTGAGACGCCCTGGTGTACAGCCACCATCCTGGGGACCCCACCGGCAGACGGGAGAAGGCCTGGTATTTGCCAGCCTAAAAGGCTTGGGCCCTGGGCCAGAGCTGGGCCGGGCCTCGGCCAGGGTGGGACCGCTCTCCCCACGGAGTTGGAGAACTGGTTTTCCATCCCCGAGGAGGCAGGTGAGTGGCCTAGCTAATTCCTTCGGCGGTATGTGACGCTCACCCAGGGTGAACCACTGTCCCTGAGGGGCAACTGCGCCACCTGGGTGCCGACCACGATCCTACGCTGAGGGCAGGTGACGGCTGCGGGGGCTGAGGGTTTGGGGCTGGCTTGTTCAGACACTTAACAAGACACGCTCCTCTGCCCAGTGCCCAGCGGAGTGTGCAACGTGCCCCTCTCCTCCCACCTGGCAGGGTGGCCTTGACTGTCGGCCACGAGCCCTACCCCAGACACACCTCCAGGGCGAAGGCCACTAGAGGCAAAGGCTGGTTCTGCTGCCACTTTTTTAAATTTGCCAAAAACCCCTAGTCTTCCAAGACTGTGAAAGTGAAAAAAGTTGCTCAGTTGTGTCCAACTCTTTGCAACCCCGTGGACTGTAGCTCACCAGGCTCCTCTGTCCATGGGGTAGCCATGCCCTTCTCCAGGGGATCAAAGCCAGATCTCCCTCATTGCAGACAAATTCTTTACCATCTGGTAAAGACGGTAAAGACCTGGGCCTGAATCCCAACTTTGATGCTTTGGAGACAGGACGGGAGGCCCGTGCTTTCACCAGCCTCCACAGGGAAGTCAAGGATTCTGTTTCTCTTGAGGTGGCCGGTGACCTGGACTGTGGACGTCAACACTGAGCAGAGGGGTGTGCTGCAGAGCAAAGGTCACATCTCCCAGGAGTGTCACCTCCTGCGCGGGAAGCCCCCTCCCAAACCCTGAGCGCTCCCTCTCTGCCAGGCTGGGCGTGTGGCTGACTGGCAGCAGGAGGCAGGCGGCTCAGCGGCTGTAGGCGGGGGCCCCTCTGGTGGTCCATGCTGCATGGCTACACTGCTCAGCGCTGCAAAGTCTGTTGAATCGAGCTGACGGCACGGGTCTGTGAGACGCCCTGGTGTACAGCCACCATCCTGGGGACCCCACCGGCAGACGGGAGAAGGCCTGGTATTTGCCAGCCTAAAAGGCTTGGGCCCTGGGCCAGAGCTGGGCCGGGCCTCGGCCAGGGTGGGACCGCTCTCCCCACGGAGTTGGAGAACTGGTTTTCCATCCCCGAGGAGGCAGGTGAGTGGCCTAGCTAATTCCTTCGGCGGTATGTGACGCTCACCCAGGGTGAACCACTGTCCCTGAGGGGCAACTGCGCCACCTGGGTGCCGACCACGATCCTACGCTGAGGGCAGGTGACGGCTGCGGGGGCTGAGGGTTTGGGGCTGGCTTGTTCAGACACTTAACAAGACACGCTCCTCTGCCCAGTGCCCAGCGGAGTGTGCAACGTGCCCCTCTCCTCCCACCTGGCAGGGTGGCCTTGACTGTCGGCCACGAGCCCTACCCCAGACACACCTCCAGGGCGCACACCAGCCGACTGGCCATCAGCAGGAAGTGCCTGAGGGCGTATGGAAAACAGAAGCAACCGAAGTGAGGGGCTGTGTTAGAGGGGAGTCATCGACTCTCCTGTGTTAGTCATGAGCGAGGGCGGGCTGGGAGAGGAAAGATCCAGCCCAGAGGAGAAGCGGGGGGCCTCCCGGGGGTGGGAACACGTCTTTCCTTCCCACAGAGCCTGGTCTGGGCTGGCGGGCCTTTGCGGAACTGACTCTCCCTCAGTGGGGATCTGGTTGTAGGGGGAAGGGGCAGAATTTCTCCCGAAGAGAGTAATTAAAAAAATTAAAAAAGTTTAAAGGTATGCTCATCTATAGATTCTGTGTAATACCAAACTCTAGCAAGCTTTTTATGTATTGATTTATTCGGTATTAGTTTATCGTTATTTTTAAGAAGGAGTCAACAATAGACACGTGCACTTAAATGATACCTACGTTCTGAAATTTTAAGAGGAACTGACAGGAGACAGTCTGTCCCTCCCAGCCTCTCTGAAATACCCGCAGACAGGGCCCCCGAGCACGGGGTTAGGACAGCGGGAGGGGCGCCACCTCCAAAAAGCACCCTGTTCCTCTGCTGCTTTCCACAGCACACCACTGTCCCCCTGTGTCATGATTCACTGTGTCACCTTCAGCAAGCTTTTAAAATAGGTATTAACAAACTGACTCTTATGGAAAAAAAAAAAAAGAAAGCCAAAGGAACCAGAGGAACCACGACTCTGAAAAGGTCTCTGTGGACAGATGGGCCGGAGCACGGCCACAGAGGAAGGCGGGTGGCTCGCCCAGGGTGAACCACTGTCCCTGAGGGGCAACTGCGCCACCTGGGTGCCGACCACGATCCTACGCTGAGGGCAGGTGACGGCTGCGGGGGCTGAGGGTTTGGGGCTGGCTTGTTCAGACACTTAACAAGACACGCTCCTCTGCCCAGTGCCCAGCGGAGTGTGCAACGTGCCCCTCTCCTCCCACCTGGCAGGGTGGCCTTGACTGTCGGCCACGAGCCCTACCCCAGACACACCTCCAGGGCGCACACCAGCCGACTGGCCATCAGCAGGAAGTGCCTGAGGGCGTATGGAAAACAGAAGCAACCGAAGTGAGGGGCTGTGTTAGAGGGGAGTCATCGACTCTCCTGTGTTAGTCATGAGCGAGGGCGGGCTGGGAGAGGAAAGATCCAGCCCAGAGGAGAAGCGGGGGGCCTCCCGGGGGTGGGAACACGTCTTTCCTTCCCACAGAGCCTGGTCTGGGCTGGCGGGCCTTTGCGGAACTGACTCTCCCTCAGTGGGGATCTGGTTGTAGGGGGAAGGGGCAGAATTTCTCCCGAAGAGAGTAATTAAAAAAATTAAAAAAGTTTAAAGGTATGCTCATCTATAGATTCTGTGTAATACCAAACTCTAGCAAGCTTTTTATGTATTGATTTATTCGGTATTAGTTTATCGTTATTTTTAAGAAGGAGTCAACAATAGACACGTGCACTTAAATGATACCTACGTTCTGAAATTTTAAGAGGAACTGACAGGAGACAGTCTGTCCCTCCCAGCCTCTCTGAAATACCCGCAGACAGGGCCCCCGAGCACGGGGTTAGGACAGCGGGAGGGGCGCCACCTCCAAAAAGCACCCTGTTCCTCTGCTGCTTTCCACAGCACACCACTGTCCCCCTGTGTCATGATTCACTGTGTCACCTTCAGCAAGCTTTTAAAATAGGTATTAACAAACTGACTCTTATGGAAAAAAAAAAAAAGAAAGCCAAAGGAACCAGAGGAACCACGACTCTGAAAAGGTCTCTGTGGACAGATGGGCCGGAGCACGGCCACAGAGGAAGGCGGGTGGCTCGCCAGCAGGGCCAGTGAAGGCGTGAGGTATCGGGGGGGGCTGCCTCCAATCCTACTGGATTTTTCCCGTTTCCTCGGCCATGACCCCTGGCCCTGCATTGGATCTAGTGAGACAACCCAATCTGCCAAATGACTCAGGCTCCAGCCAGCGATCGAAACCCCGAGGAAAAACCAGAAGAAAACCGAAGGACCTCTCAGCAGTGACCACAGGACGGGGAAAACGGTACTGGCATCCAACGCCAAGCCTCCAAGTCTGTGGTCACTTGGCCAAAAAGCAACGACCTGGCCTTTGTCTCAGTCACCAGCGAGGGCTGCGCAGTGTGCCAGGGGGGCTACGGCCCCACGAGAGACCACGGAGCCCAGAGTCGGGGCGACTAGGATCCCTGCACCAGCGCTGTGCAACAGTCTTTCTCGCTCTCAGATAACAAGTCAGGTGTGAGAACCCTGCAGGGCTGCTGCGAACGGTGCAAACACACTTTGCAAACTGTTAAATCACACATGCTCTGACACACACGCGCCCCTACGGACTTGAAAAAGCCCCAGCTCGTCTGAGATCAGTGCCTGAACGCAAAGGCCCAGGCGAGGCGCCAGCCCCCAGGGAGGGCTCCACTCACCCTGGTGAAGGCCACGGCAGGCTGTGACGTCAGCAAGCGCCGGCCTAGCTTCCTCTGGGGGGCGGGGGGGCGGTGCCCCTCCCCTCCTGCTACACCCCCTCAAAAGCACAGCCCACCAAGATAAGCTTTCTCGGGGCATCAAGATCCAGCTCCCGCGGTGAGCAGGGCCCCAGGCTGATGGCTCAGGCCGAGTTGTACACACCAGGGAGGGTCTGGACCTGATTCTGAGGGTGCTGCAGAACCCTGTCATCCCAAGTATTTTAGGAGAGTGAGGAGACATCATGTGAGGATTTGGTGACTAAAAAATTAAAGGCTAGTGGCTAAGAGTCAGAGAACCAACGGAGGAAAGGGTGCAGAAAGGCTTCCAATGGTAAGACTGTCCTATCTAAACAAGGCAGCCGTGGGGTGGAGAGGCAGGAATGGGGCCGAGACGGAACGCAGTCGGAAGGATGCAGAAACCAACAGGTACTGGAAGAGAGCTGACTGCGGGGCGTTACCTGTGCTTCTCGCCTTCCTCTTCCCCTTCTCTGAGCTGCTTGGTCTTTGGCTCCCCGTCGTCCTTGTCCTGAAAGGAAGGGAGAAAACCAGCTGCTCAGATGCATACCCCTCCCTGCAGTCCACACTGCCCAGACAGCTAACAGAGAACAGGACGGCCCAGCGAGGACCAGCCTGGGCTTCCAGCCTCCATGCGGGGCACACGCCGGCTCCAGCCAACAGGCACGACGCCGGAGCCGCACTTCCATCCCTCAGCTCCCCCAGTAGACGTTCAAGCCCGGGACCCCAGCCCAGGCCCAGACCCAGGGTGGCCCTCAGAGCGCCTGGACAGGTTGAGCTGGAAGCTCGTGGGTGGTGGGAGATGAGGCTGGTCAGGGCGGCAGACGGCCCACGCTGGCAGGCCGCCCTCCTCGAGGGCCTGGATGGAGCCACCCTCATGAGTCGGAAGGGACAGGGCGAAGAGGAGTCACCAGAAACATCTATCTGGCTTCCTGTAGGAGGAGCATCACTTAAGTTAGGACCAGGCTTGTAGCAAGTTCCCTCCTGCATTGTATTCAGGACGGGGGCAAAGGGAAGGGGAACTGGTTTGCAGTTTCCTTGGGAACACTCTCTTCCAAATCTGGTTTGCTTTCGCTCTCTCCTTTTTTAACATATGTATTTATTTATTTGGCTGCAATGAGTTTTAGTTGCAGCCTGTGGGATCAAGCTCCCTGACCAGGCATTGAACCTGGGCCCCCTGCATTGGGAGTGTGGAGTCTCAGCCACTGGACCATCGGGGAAGTTCCTAAATCTGGTTCTTTTATCGTCCTCTGCACGCCCAGACTCCCTCCCTGGGCCCCCAACCCTCCCCAACCTCTTTGTGGGTCTGGAGAAGCCATGGTTCATCTCAATCCTGACAGAGCATGTGATCCAGGTGCACTGAGGGTCACAGCAGAAAGCCCCACCCCATGCTGCTCCCACCTGCAATAAGAAACACCTTCCTGGGGGCTTCCCTGGTAGTCCAGTGGGTAAAGAGCCTGCCTTGCTCTGCAAGGGGTGCCAGTTCAATCCCTGGCATGGGAAGACCCCGTATGCTGCGGAGCAGCTGGACCGGTGTGTCCAATTACAAGCAAGTGCTCTAGAGCGCATGCACCCAGAGATGATATTCTGCTACAGGAGAGGCCACTGCAACGGGAGGCCCACACAGGCCAAGAAACAAAGATGGATGAAAATAAATAAATGAAAGACCAATAAAAAAAAGTGGTCAAAAAAAAAAAAACCCACCTTCCTGGGTGTCCTTCCTTAGCCCATGGCCACTGCAGCGAGATCAGACCTGTCTGCAGACAAGTGAACACGAAGAATGTGTGTGCACTGTGTGTGCTCTCGCATGTGTGGGTCCCTGCCCCCCAGAGCCTGTCCTGAGAGGCCCTGGGACACAGCCCTGCCCCCGGTCTCCCTGCACACCAGGGCTGGTCCTCCCAAGGGTGTCCATGGGCCCGTGATTACTGGCCATGACCTGCCTCTGACTTGCCGGAGCACATTCCGAGGAGACATTTGGAAGCTTCTGGCACGGGGGACCTGCTGCCGTTGGAGACAAGAGCGTGTAAGTTCTAAGGAAAACAGCTGCCTGTGTGACCTCTCCTAAAAGTCTGTTTATGCCACTGACAGCGGCCTCCCCGAGGGTGGCACTCACATTACGAGTCACTTCCTGCCCATGTTTGTCGTGGAGACCCTCAGAACCACCAGGCTGCGCTACCAACCCTGGTGGGGAGGCCTGGCCCAGAGAACGGCTTCTGCGGTCATAACAAGGCGCGATGCTGCCCTGGCGCTCAGCCCGGGGTGGCTCAGTCTCCTGGGGACAAGGCAGCAGGAACGAGCTACGTGAGTGAGGTCAACATGGGTCTCTGGGGAGGGTGGGTGGGAGGCTTCCTACTTTCCTACCAAGGGGTGAGCAGAATGTGGGTGTTACGGAAAGAGCAGGAAGGGCATTCCCAGAGGGGAGAAAGCTTGAGCAAAGGCAGGGTGTGGTCTGAAGAACACACAGGTGGTTGGAGCAGGTGCACGCAGGTACCGTTGTCAAGGCGGGTGGGGGCGGTCACAGCAGGCTCTGGCCAGTGTTCTAAGGCAATGGGAGCCCGAGGAGACTGGGGGGAGGGGGAAGAGGGAGCTGTAGGAGGAAGGACCAGCCGCCTTACCCTTCTCGGGAGCCTGCTGATGAAGCCGGGCAGGGAGGCCCTGGGCCAGAAGCATGTGTTTGGCACTGGCCAAGGAAATGGGAGAGTAGAATACAAACTCTTAACTGAGACACAAGTCAGGGGTCCCCACGTGGATCGCCGGCTGCAAGCACCCTTCCCTGACAAATGCTGGGGATTCCACAAGCCAGAAGCCAGGACATTCGGACTCCTTCCTAACTGCCAGCCAGTGGACTCCCAGGCGGCCAGAGGTCCTGCCTTAGGGGGAGGAGGGGACGGACAGACGGACATCCCCCCACCCTTCCCCCACCCACGTTGCCCCTGTGAGCAATGACAGAGGTGGATGAGCAGCAAAAGCTCAGCTTTCCCCCCGGGGGGGGCCGGTGGGCAAGCTTGCGGCAGGGCTCCTTTCCCCACCGGCTCTGTTAACCTGGGCCAGCTGGGGTAGAAAACGGGCACTGTGGGAATACTCTTTGGGAGCCGGTCCTTTGCAAACCCCATGCCTGTTTCCCAGCCCGGAGCAAGAGCAAACTCATCGGCACAGCCGCCACCCCCCTCCTGGGGTCCCGGAGACACACAAGTGTCTCAGCAAAGGCCACGTTACTCATTAACAAGTGAGAAAACACCCAGCGATCTAAATGACATTTAAAGAGAACACCCGCGCAGTCTGGTGGGCGGCACGGGCAGTGGTGCAGGCTGTGGGGGGTGAGAAAGACCCCAGCGTTGGATGCTGTGCAGAAGCAGGGACTCAGAAGGGTACCCATGTGTGCTGGGGTCGGAGCAGCTGAAAAAGTGAACACGCACGAAGGTGGGAATGAGGTATGCTCCAGTCTGTCCTCTTAACATCTGTGAGAAGGGCAATGGCTTGGGGGCGACCCTGGCCTAGCGCACAAAGCAGGGCTCGCACCCCCTGGGACAGTGGCAGGAGCCACCGACCGGCCTCACGGCCCACCCAGCCTGAGAGACGCGAAGGCCTTCGGAACTGAAGGGCTCACAGGACCTCTGCCTTACAGGTCCTCCTCCATCTGACCCATGGGGGAGCTGGCGAATGGCCACCAGGGAAAGGAAAGACTGGCCCAAGGTCGCAGAACCTGCCAGCGGTGGTTGTGTGTCTGGATGAGCCCGGCCCTGCATTCCTGCCAAGAAGCTGGGAGAGGCACTGTTTCTAAAACCCCCCCCGCTGACTCCCCCGGACGCAAGGAAATGGAGAAAATACAAACTCTAACTGGACCGGGCCCGTGCCCTGCAAGCACCCTTCCTGACAAATGCTGGGGATTCCACAAGCCAGAAGCCAGGACATTCGGACTCCTTCCTAACTGCCAGCCAGTGGACTCCCAGGCGGCCAGAGGTCCTGCCTTAGGGGGAGGAGGGGACGGACAGACGGACATCCCCCCACCCTTCCCCCACCCACGTTGCCCCTGTGAGCAATGACAGAGGTGGATGAGCAGCAAAAGCTCAGCTTTCCCCCCGGGGGGGGCCGGTGGGCAAGCTTGCGGCAGGGCTCCTTTCCCCACCGGCTCTGTTAACCTGGGCCAGCTGGGGTAGAAAACGGGCACTGTGGGAATACTCTTTGGGAGCCGGTCCTTTGCAAACCCCATGCCTGTTTCCCAGCCCGGAGCAAGAGCAAACTCATCGGCACAGCCGCCACCCCCCTCCTGGGGTCCCGGAGACACACAAGTGTCTCAGCAAAGGCCACGTTACTCATTAACAAGTGAGAAAACACCCAGCGATCTAAATGACATTTAAAGAGAACACCCGCGCAGTCTGGTGGGCGGCACGGGCAGTGGTGCAGGCTGTGGGGGGTGAGAAAGACCCCAGCGTTGGATGCTGTGCAGAAGCAGGGACTCAGAAGGGTACCCATGTGTGCTGGGGTCGGAGCAGCTGAAAAAGTGAACACGCACGAAGGTGGGAATGAGGTATGCTCCAGTCTGTCCTCTTAACATCTGTGAGAAGGGCAATGGCTTGGGGGCGACCCTGGCCTAGCGCACAAAGCAGGGCTCGCACCCCCTGGGACAGTGGCAGGAGCCACCGACCGGCCTCACGGCCCACCCAGCCTGAGAGACGCGAAGGCCTTCGGAACTGAAGGGCTCACAGGACCTCTGCCTTACAGGTCCTCCTCCATCTGACCCATGGGGGAGCTGGCGAATGGCCACCAGGGAAAGGAAAGACTGGCCCAAGGTCGCAGAACCTGCCAGCGGTGGTTGTGTGTCTGGATGAGCCCGGCCCTGCATTCCTGCCAAGAAGCTGGGAGAGGCACTGTTTCTAAAACCAGCTCTGGCCCCCGTCCCTTCTCCCATGCTCCCCGCGCGGTTCGGATCTGGCCACATGCGTTCAGACCAGTCTCAGGCAGCCCGGGCCCAGGCCTACGCCCCGGAGGACACCCATGGGCGTGTAGGCAGGGCCCGAGGTGTACGGCATCCCAGGGGATGCAGAGACCCCTCACCCGCCTCCAGATCTTTATTTTATTTTATTTTTTTTAAAACATTTATTTTATTTTTTATTTAATCTTTTGGGGGGTGGGGAGGGAGGGGGAAGGGTGGGCCACTTCTATTGGTCTTTAATTTCTCTGTTTTTCATCCGTCTTTGTTCTTTGGCTCCTGTGGGCCTCCCATCGCGGTGGCCTCTATCGTTGCTGAGTGCCGGCTCTGGGCGCATGCGCTCCAGAGCTCCGGCTCGGTAATTGGACACATTGGTCCAGCTGCTGGGCGGCACGTGGGATCTTCCCAGGCCAGGGATCGAACCGGCGCCCCTTGCACTGCAAGGCGGTGTCCTTACCCACTGGACCACCAGGGAAGCCCCCTCCAGATCTTTAAATCCAACTCACTGCCTAGCCCCCTCCTACACACGCCCTTTCCCAACGCCCACCCTTCTCCCTCCTTCCAGCCCCATGCTCCACTCAGCCCACAGGCCCCCACCGCAGCCAAGCCCAAAGCTATCCCCCCACATCTCCCTCCGCTTTATCCATCCACATGGATGGAGGCTGTGCGCTGCTCAAAGCTCTCCTTGGTCCCCAAACCCTCCTGACGACAGCATTCCCCTGGAGGCCTCCCGAGGTCCAGCCCTCTCCCTGCAGCCCGTCTACCCTGCCCTTGTCAAGACGGTGGACCCTCCATCTCAGGGTCAGATCTGTCCAGTCTGATAACCCAAAGAAGGTGCACACCCTGGCCAGTCTGGACTCCCGCTCAAAGGCCACCTCCTCAAGGCAGCCTTCTGATCTGACCGGGCTCTGTCATTCCTCTGGGCCCAGGACACAGGCCTGTGGTCATTCCTACTCAGAATCAACACCCCTTAGGACCCCTTCCCCAAGCCCCTCTCAGTGTGGGGGCATCTCCTGGACACCCTCCAGGCATAGCCTTGAGCCTGGACGAGATCACCTTCATACCCTCTTTGCCATCTTTTTCACCAGCTCCAGGAGAGCCAAAGCCTTACAACACTGGCGGCTGCAGGGCAGGGAAGCTGTGGCCCGGCCCAGGGTCCTCCCCACAGCCTGCCGTGCCTGTTCCTGGAGGCACCCCACATTTCTGACCCCAGCCCAGGTCTCCACCCGAAGACCCCACCCCTGCTCTCACTCCACACTCAGAGTCCACAGGAGGAAGGGGCAGGATGTCAACTGTTCTTGAAAACAGCCCTGCCCCGAACAGAGTCTGACGGATTTGTTTCGTAACCCCTGAAGTCCTTGTGCCAGGAATAACACTTTTCCTAATAAAATTAGTGTTGTTCAAGACTGGTGTTATCTTTTATTTAAATATATGACAAGAACTCATCTTGGCCTGAAGTCTTCTTTGTGAAGGTTTCGTAAAAGGCTCATGAGATTTTCTTTGTCTTCTTGACTCAATCTTATTATATTGCGTCCTTCAAGGAATTTCCTTTCATGTTGCATTTACTGGCCAAATTCGCTTATAATATCCCCTTATTATCCTTTTAATGCCTGCAGGATCTCTGGTGATATCCACTGAAACTGATCATGTATGTTTTTTCTCTTATTAAACCAGATGGAGATTTATCAATGGGCGGATACCTCCAGACCTGGTGTTTTGGGGGGAGGGTTTGTTTTTAATTTTTTGACCTTCCCTGATCGAGGAACTAAGATTGCACCTGGTGCATGGTGCAGCTAAATTTTAAAAAGCGCAAGAGAGAGACTAAGGTTCCAAATTCTAGTCCACTAAGAAAAGGAAATTGGCCTGAGTTTGAGCCTTTCCAGTCCCGACTTGGCCCAGGGTCTACCCTGCCCTTGTCAAGACGGTGGACCCTCCATCTCAGGGTCAGATCTGTCCAGTCTGATAACCCAAAGAAGGTGCACACCCTGGCCAGTCTGGACTCCCGCTCAAAGGCCACCTCCTCAAGGCAGCCTTCTGATCTGACCGGGCTCTGTCATTCCTCTGGGCCCAGGACACAGGCCTGTGGTCATTCCTACTCAGAATCAACACCCCTTAGGACCCCTTCCCCAAGCCCCTCTCAGTGTGGGGGCATCTCCTGGACACCCTCCAGGCATAGCCTTGAGCCTGGACGAGATCACCTTCATACCCTCTTTGCCATCTTTTTCACCAGCTCCAGGAGAGCCAAAGCCTTACAACACTGGCGGCTGCAGGGCAGGGAAGCTGTGGCCCGGCCCAGGGTCCTCCCCACAGCCTGCCGTGCCTGTTCCTGGAGGCACCCCACATTTCTGACCCCAGCCCAGGTCTCCACCCGAAGACCCCACCCCTGCTCTCACTCCACACTCAGAGTCCACAGGAGGAAGGGGCAGGATGTCAACTGTTCTTGAAAACAGCCCTGCCCCGAACAGAGTCTGACGGATTTGTTTCGTAACCCCTGAAGTCCTTGTGCCAGGAATAACACTTTTCCTAATAAAATTAGTGTTGTTCAAGACTGGTGTTATCTTTTATTTAAATATATGACAAGAACTCATCTTGGCCTGAAGTCTTCTTTGTGAAGGTTTCGGTAAAAGGCTCATGAGATTTTCTTTGTCTTCTTGACTCAATCTTATTATATTGCGTCCTTCAAGGAATTTCCTTTCATGTTGCATTTACTGGCCAAATTCGCTTATAATATCCCCTTATTATCCTTTTAATGCCTGCAGGATCTCTGGTGATATCCACTGAAACTGATCATGTATGTTTTTTCTCTTATTAAACCAGATGGAGATTTATCAATGGGCGGATACCTCCAGACCTGGTGTTTTGGGGGGAGGGTTTGTTTTTAATTTTTTGACCTTCCCTGATCGAGGAACTAAGATTGCACCTGGTGCATGGTGCAGCTAAATTTTAAAAAGCGCAAGAGAGAGACTAAGGTTCCAAATTCTAGTCCACTAAGAAAAGGGGAAATTGGCCTGAGTTTGAGCCTTTCCAGTCCCGACTTGGCCCAGGGTGGGGAAAAGTCGCAGAGAGTTGGGCCCCGATGCCAGGTGTGGGCAGCAGGGAAGAACTTAAAGCTGAGGGTGAACACGGCAGGCTCCACGGCGTCGCCTCGCCACCCATCCTCAGAGCCGAGGCAGCCCCATGGGGGGCGCAGGGGCTGCCTGCTAGGGGCAGCTGTGGTGGGAGCTGTGTGCCAAGGACACTTAAGGGGCAGGACAGTCACCCAGAGTCTGACTCACCCTGAAGATGCAGTGATAAGCCCTGGGCTGAATGCCACCACGCCTGGGCTCTACTGCTCAGCAGCAGGGTGAGGGGGCGGGCAGGGGTGGGTCCAAAGCTTGTGGGAAGGCCCGTGTGCCCACCATCTGCCCAGGAGGCGGGGAGACCCTTGAAGGCAGAGGCTTGTCTCTCCTCCCTGTACCCTCGGGCCTGACACCGCCTACAGCTGGCATGGCTCAGGGGCTCAATTTCACCTTGCTGTGTGACCTTGGGCAAGTCATTCAACCTCTCTGGTCTGAATGTGTTCATCTATGAAAACTAGGACTAGAATACCAACATCACGGCACTGCTACAAGAAAGAAATAACCAGGGAGGAAGGACGAAGGCCTGCAGTGTGGGTGACAAGACGGCAGACCCTGAGCGCAGGAAGGGAGGGGGCTGCAGAGAAGTTATGCAGCTGCTGTGGCCCGGGCTGCTGGCACCCACAGAGGTCAGGAGCATTCACTCTGTGTTCACCAGCATCCCTGCAGTCCTGAGACGGGCAGTGTTACAACGTCCACTTCACAAACACATCGGAAAGCATGTCAGACAACCTGCGTCGGGGAGGGGACAGGGCTCCTGCCCGCCTCGGTTCAGTGCTGTACCAGGAATCAGGGATCAGCAGGCGAGGGTGGGGACTAACGGCCAGGAGCTGGGAGCTGCCCGAGCTCCCTTGGGTGTGGACATTCCCTGTAGGTTTGTGAGCAGAGAGAACAAAGCGCAGGGAATGGGCTGGGTGGACAGAAAGGGAGTGGGAGATAAGGCTGCCGATAAGGGCTGGAACTAGGTCAGGGCGGTGGGACTGAACCAGAGGGCGGGTAATGCCGGAGACGGGGAGGAGTCAGAGATGACTGAGGTCCCGACCATGACTCCCTGGGAGAATGAAGGCACCTCTGACAAAAAATGGTGGCGGGGTGGAAGGGACAAAGAGAGAGGGTGCAGTAGCTTTCAGGACAACCAGGGGTGAGGCCTGATGCCTGGACGCTGACGACAGCCGGTATGGACAAACGCTGAGGTCCCTGCGCCTGTTAAGGTGTCCTCAGCGGCCGAAAACAGGGCTGGCCGCAATGCTGATCCCCCAGCTTGAGGGGTATTCTTTTTGGGGGGGGGTTGCCTGTGGTATTTGGGATCTTAGGCAGAGCAAGCACCGGCCCCTACCCTCTCTTCACACACAGTCAGTCTGGACCAGTTCCTCTGGGCAGCGAGGCAAGGCGTCCAGCTCCCGCCCGGCCCCCCTGCAGGATGGATGCACGTAGTCTGCGGGAAGCCAGGTGGCAGGACTGGACAGGCGGGCGGGCGGAAAGTCACTGTCCACTGCTCGCGGGTGGTAAGACCGCGGGCTCCTGCAGGACCTCTCCGAGCCTCTGCTCCCTTCCCTGTTAAAGTGGGCCTGGTGCCACGTCCCAGGGTGTCTGAGGATGAAAGAAGCCAATCTGAGATCTACCAGCCGGGGTAGGACCCTGCCGGACACCCAGTGTGGGAACGAACCCGCTGGCATCCTGCAGGGTCCCCAGCCTTGCCCTCCACTCAGCAGTGGGCCTGGCTTGTGCTCCGTCCTCCTGGGCAACCGGGCTTTCCCTCGCCTTCCCTGGCCACCACTCGCTTCCCTGACTCTTCAGGATCTTTTTCTGATAGCGCATCTTTATTTTCTGCCAAGATTCTGTAAAGTGACAAATAATTCATTTTGAAAACAGAGACTTGCATGAAGAATGACCCGTCTGCCTCCCTCAGGGGCCCCAGGCCGGGAGAGCAGACGCTGCAGCTGTGAGGCTCCCCCACAGAGCTCCGCGGCAGCTGGGAGACGGTCGGCGGGTTGTGGCACTTTCCCCGCGCTGTGTGGGCTGAAGGTGACACCCCTCTTTGGCAGAAAGGCGCTCTTCCCAGGCAGCTCTTCTAGTGATAACTGGCCCAGGCATTTGCTTTTACCTTGATTTGCAGACCCGAGATTTTGCCATCTGTCTTCCTAGATAAAGCTTGGAGAGGCCTGCCCGTCGCTGTTTGCCAGTACCTGGCACATGACAAGGGGCGAAGGTGGAGAATGAATGAATGGACAACTCGGGGCGGGAGGCGGGGAAGGGCAGGAGGCACATGTTAATTCACTCCCTCACAGACAAGGGTCTCCTCCCCAGGTGGTCTGAGCCCCAGACAGGCTCGTGCATCAGGCATCCCCAGCCCTGCCTCAGGATGCAGGGACTGAAGCTCAGCCACACCGAACTCCGGCCTCTGTGTGTCAGAACTCACACTCCTTCCATCAATTTGAGGAGACAGAAAACTGACGCTGGTACAGTCAGTCTGGACCAGTTCCTCTGGGCAGCGAGGCAAGGCGTCCAGCTCCCGCCCGGCCCCCCTGCAGGATGGATGCACGTAGTCTGCGGGAAGCCAGGTGGCAGGACTGGACAGGCGGGCGGGCGGAAAGTCACTGTCCACTGCTCGCGGGTGGTAAGACCGCGGGCTCCTGCAGGACCTCTCCGAGCCTCTGCTCCCTTCCCTGTTAAAGTGGGCCTGGTGCCACGTCCCAGGGTGTCTGAGGATGAAAGAAGCCAATCTGAGATCTACCAGCCGGGGTAGGACCCTGCCGGACACCCAGTGTGGGAACGAACCCGCTGGCATCCTGCAGGGTCCCCAGCCTTGCCCTCCACTCAGCAGTGGGCCTGGCTTGTGCTCCGTCCTCCTGGGCAACCGGGCTTTCCCTCGCCTTCCCTGGCCACCACTCGCTTCCCTGACTCTTCAGGATCTTTTTCTGATAGCGCATCTTTATTTTCTGCCAAGATTCTGTAAAGTGACAAATAATTCATTTTGAAAACAGAGACTTGCATGAAGAATGACCCGTCTGCCTCCCTCAGGGGCCCCAGGCCGGGAGAGCAGACGCTGCAGCTGTGAGGCTCCCCCACAGAGCTCCGCGGCAGCTGGGAGACGGTCGGCGGGTTGTGGCACTTTCCCCGCGCTGTGTGGGCTGAAGGTGACACCCCTCTTTGGCAGAAAGGCGCTCTTCCCAGGCAGCTCTTCTAGTGATAACTGGCCCAGGCATTTGCTTTTACCTTGATTTGCAGACCCGAGATTTTGCCATCTGTCTTCCTAGATAAAGCTTGGAGAGGCCTGCCCGTCGCTGTTTGCCAGTACCTGGCACATGACAAGGGGCGAAGGTGGAGAATGAATGAATGGACAACTCGGGGCGGGAGGCGGGGAAGGGCAGGAGGCACATGTTAATTCACTCCCTCACAGACAAGGGTCTCCTCCCCAGGTGGTCTGAGCCCCAGACAGGCTCGTGCATCAGGCATCCCCAGCCCTGCCTCAGGATGCAGGGACTGAAGCTCAGCCACACCGAACTCCGGCCTCTGTGTGTCAGAACTCACACTCCTTCCATCAATTTGAGGAGACAGAAAACTGGACGCGGGTCGCCTGCTGCTACATACGCAGTGCCTTCTACCAACACATCTGCTTGCTCACCCCTTAGCCATCGGTGCTACCCTCCCCTCTAACATCTGGCAAGAGGGAAAAATCTCAACCACGCTAAGAGAGCAGGAAAGATCAACTCTAACGAGGTTCCATCAAATCAGAAGACTTCCCAATAGAAGACAAACTCTGCTCTTGGGAGGGCTGGACCCAATTGTTACTCATCTCTGTTCTGCTGTAGTTCCCACAACAGCAGCTGTAACAGTTTGCCCGGCAACTGACTAGTCAATGAATGGAAATAACATTATTTAATTGGCATAAAAACATAACAAGGTCAATACTGCTTTCTCCTTTCACAGATCAGAAAGCTGGAAGCCCAGCGATGTTAAGATGCAGTAACCTGTCCAGAGTCACACCACACAGGATGCCCAGAGCCCAAAGGGTAGGGTGGGCCTCAAGCCTGGGTGCCTCCCCACGGAACCCCCGGGTCTGATCCTCCTTCCGCCCACCTCAACTACACAGGCGGTCTCTCGGGCGTCTGATGGCCCTCAGCCTCCCTCTCATCACAGGGCTGACATCGCTTCCCGATGTCATTTCAGGGAGACAGGGCCAAACCATGAGGAGCCCCAGGTATGGCCATTTCCGGGTCGGGAACGCCTGTCCCAGAAAAGCACCAATGCGGATAAAAGGGCCATGAAGACAGAGGTGTTCACATTTGTGCTTCTCACCATCAAGGGCAAGCGGATGGGCCAGGAGGCAGCAATGAATTAAAACCCACTCCTGGCACATGACATCAGGGTTGCATCGCTCCCGAGGCTGTGTCTGGCCAGTACCTGGCACATGACAAGGCGAAGGTGGAGAATGAATGAATGGACAACTCGGGGCGGAGGCGGGGAAGGGCAGGAGGCACATGTTAATTCACTCCCTCACAGACAAGGGTCTCCTCCCCAGGTGGTCTGAGCCCCAGACAGGCTCGTGCATCAGGCATCCCCAGCCCTGCCTCAGGATGCAGGGACTGAAGCTCAGCCACACCGAACTCCGGCCTCTGTGTGTCAGAACTCACACTCCTTCCATCAATTTGAGGAGACAGAAAACTGGACGCGGGTCGCCTGCTGCTACATACGCAGTGCCTTCTACCAACACATCTGCTTGCTCACCCCTTAGCCATCGGTGCTACCCTCCCCTCTAACATCTGGCAAGAGGGAAAAATCTCAACCACGCTAAGAGAGCAGGAAAGATCAACTCTAACGAGGTTCCATCAAATCAGAAGACTTCCCAATAGAAGACAAACTCTGCTCTTGGGAGGGCTGGACCCAATTGTTACTCATCTCTGTTCTGCTGTAGTTCCCACAACAGCAGCTGTAACAGTTTGCCCGGCAACTGACTAGTCAATGAATGGAAATAACATTATTTAATTGGCATAAAAACATAACAAGGTCAATACTGCTTTCTCCTTTCACAGATCAGAAAGCTGGAAGCCCAGCGATGTTAAGATGCAGTAACCTGTCCAGAGTCACACCACACAGGATGCCCAGAGCCCAAAGGGTAGGGTGGGCCTCAAGCCTGGGTGCCTCCCCACGGAACCCCGGCTCTGATCCTCCTTCCGCCCACCTCAAATACACAGGCGGTCTCTCGGGCGTCTGATGGCCCTCAGCCTCCCTCTCATCACAGGGCTGACATCGCTTCCCGATGTCATTTCAGGGAGACAGGGCCAAACCATGAGGAGCCCCAGGTATGGCCATTTCCGGGTCGGGAACGCCTGTCCCAGAAAAGCACCAATGCGGATAAAAGGGCCATGAAGACAGAGGTGTTCACATTTGTGCTTCTCACCATCAAGGGAAGCGGAGCCAGGAGGCGGATGGGACTGGCCGGGCGCAGGGAGGCCGGCCGGCGGCTCACGGCCCCAGCCGGCGTGGTCCCTGGAGAAGCGCCCTGACGGGCAGCGCCGTGAGAGGGGACAGGATGCGAGGGCCGTGGCATCACACACGACACACGACGCAGAGCGCTCACAGGCCTCACCGGCTCGCACAACAAGGCTGTGGGCAGCGCTTCTTCCGCTTCTGTTCTTTCTGTTGTCAGATGAGTTACCAACGAAATGGCTTAAAAACAAAAGCGACACAGGAGCCCAGCTGCCTGTGGTTCACTGTCTTGCCTGGACTCACACCCTGAACAGACTCTCGGAACCTCTACCGGCCTCAACAGGAAAGCAGGAAACCATGGATGAGCCTCAGGCTCTGCCCAGCCTGTCAGTGCTTAACGACCTTCCCCAAGTTGCACACACACAAAATAACCAGCGCCGCTGGGAAAAGAGGAGGGCAGACTCAGGCAGGCACATGCCAGCGTCCCTGTGCAGCCAGGGACAGGCCCTGGGGGTCCAACCAGCAGCCACGCTGCAGGCCGAGCACCTCCAACCAGGCCAAACATCTCTCTGAATAATCAGCCTGAAGATTTCAGTTAAAAAGTTCGCTGATGGTGAACAATGAGGTTACCACGCCACCCTCCCCTGCCCCACCATTTCCCTTTTTTGGAGGGATGAGGAGAACGCCTCCATGGCCACAAAGCAGAACTCAGCCCCTGGGATTTCCTCACCGTGCTAGGCTCACAGCTCAGGCTAGACCAAGCGAATCCCAATGAGAAACGAGAAGGTGTCCGAAGCACCCCCTGGCCTGGGATGGGACAGCTGCACGTGGCACGGCCTGCAGCCCCCTCCCTATCACCTCACAGGGGACAGCCAGAGTCACCAGGCCCAGCTGATCAGCCGTGGGGAATGGAACAGCCGCCGGGAATCTCAGGACCTGAGGATATGCAGCTGGTGTCTGACCCTCTCCAGGTCGGTCAGAGTGAGGAGCAGCCTTTGTACCCGAACTCTGGCTGGTGGGCGGGACTCGGAAGCGTATCCTGGAGGGAGGTCCCAGCGCTCCCATCTCCTGTGTACTCACCATCCAGGAGCCCACAGAAGGAGTGAGCAACGGTCTGAAAACCCCAGTGAGTGGCCCCTGAGATGACACCACCTCCCCCAGACATCTAAGCACGTGTGCCTGGTCACACGGATGCTGGTGCCCCCGAATGGTTCCCTAATAGCCACCAATGGGGATGACATCAGGGCTCCGGTTACCAGCGTCACCTGGCTGCCTTCTTCAAAGCCTGTGACCCACTAAAACGAGCAGCTCTTCTCCAGGTGGACAGCTGTCCAAACAAGCCCAGTCTACACCCGAAGAACACACTTACTAGACTTTACACACGCTGAGGCTGATCTTGCTGGCATGGCTGCTGTCTGCAGACTTTTAAATACACCCCTAAACTCCTCCCAAAGGGCAGGTTCTGCTGCTCCTCCAGGAAAAATCTCAGCCCAGCCAACTCCCAAATCCACGTGCCTGCCGAGTCGCTTCATTTCTTCACTCGGATGCTTCCGGAGCGCCTCTGAGTCCCGTCACCTGGCAGATACAAAGGTGACTGAGACCTGACTGCTGCCTCAGGGAGCCGAGGGGCAGGTGAAAGGGGAAGCAGACAGGTGAATGGAGCGTCCCTGGACAGCCGTGATTTCCTAAGTGTTGTGGGAATCTGGGGTGACTAACGGCTGACAGGAAGATGAAATTCCAGCTCACCTGGAAAGACAGTGAATGCAGAGTGGGCAGGACTGGGAGCGCCGGAGTTCCTGGAAGGTGTGGGTGTATGAGGTGGGTGTCCATGGGGCAGGCAGAGACCTCCACGGTGGCCTTGGAGGAGGAGGCAGCGTGGGAAGGCCTGCCCCATGGGCTACAGACTTTATCCACAAGCACTGAGAAGCCAGCAACCCGTCAAGGACGAGCAGGGCAGAGGAAGCAAGTGATGGGGGTGTTATTCATCAAGAGCACGCAGGAAGGGCCCAAGAGGAAAGGGCAGGGGTCACGGTTAAGGCCATGGGAAACACAAGCCAGATGTGGGTCCAAAAGGCCACCTCCTCACCCCATGCCTGGCAGATGGCAGCTGCCCCTGGGTCTGCCTGGAGGGACAGCCCCTTTCAGCCACACGGTGCCAGGCAGGCTGCGCGCACACAGCTCCCATGTTTCACCCGCAGACACAGGGCCTCTGGCCCCCACCACCACCCTGGGAGCAGGCATTGCCACCCCATCCAGACCACAAGTTCAGAACACTGAAGGCACTCGCTCAACGGTTCACAGCTCATAAAAGGCAGGTCAGCCTGTAAATGGAGGTTTCTAATTGCATCACGCTTCTAAAACTCTTTCAAATAAATAGCCTCAAGGTTTGGGCGTGCTTCCCACACAGGAACGAGAGAAGGGTGACCGTGTCCACTACCCAGTGAGCAAAGTAACACAGCCACACACACTGTTAGGGCTGCAGAGAACTCAGACGTCACCCGCTCCAACGTGAACTACATCCTGAGGCCCAGGGAATGTGCTCAGTCAGCATCTTGCAGGGTAAGACCCAGGAATCAGAGCATTTCAAGAGCTGCCCACTCCCAGGGCACGATTCTAGCACGTGGCCCAACTGAGGAGGCTGAGTGAGACCACATCCCTTCTCTCAAAGAGGCTGACCCAGGGGAGGAAGTGACCAGTATGAGGTCATCCCAGTCTGCCTCAGGGCTCCCTGTGGTTCCCAGGGTGGGCACTGCATCAGGGAAGGTAGGATAAGAAGAAACACAGAGAAAAGGTTCATACAATGTAAACACCCCGAGGGCCACAAGAAACCAAGGCAAAGCGCAGCACAAGGTCAAGAGCTAGGGCTGGACTAGACCTCAGGTCTGTTGATTTCAATTTGACTGGTATGCTGTCTACTTTTCATCACACTACTTGAAGCCATGGGGGAAGGCCACTGGAACTTGCATTCCCAGGTCACTCTAAGGCTGTCCAGTGCCCACGCCACCTCCCTTACCTGGGAAGTCTCCACGTGGAGCCCTGGGGGACGAAGAGCCAGCTTCACGCTCTCGAAGCTGAAAGGGGCCCCTCTCGCTGTCCCTACTGGGTGCGGGGCCAATAGCCCCAACTATTCTCTGACACTGTTGGCGGCAGAGCAGGGTGCGGTGTCCAGGACCTGAGGGCAAGCCCTTTTCCTTTGAAATTCTGGGCTTCCTTCTGACTGCATACTTTCAAGAGAGATCGCTGTCTCTCTTTTAATGAACAAACAAACTTAACCAGCCAGAAAAGATTTCTGTTGCTCACAACTAAGTACCCTGGCTTCATGTGACCACTTACAAGAATAGCCCAACAACACGTCAGAAGCATCACTTTAAGCATTCCAAGTTTCTTAAATGCCCTGACTCATCTGATCCACAGGGAGGCCCTGGATGCCAACCAAGCAAGGGTTCTGAGGCCCAGTTTGCAACTGGAGCAGCTGGACCCAGGCTGGAAAGCGTTCTGGGGATGTGTTCATTCTGAGACTGCCCCCAGGTCCATCACAAAGGCCGATGGCAGATGCGGGCAAGCCAGAGGGCTAACCTAGCCCGGGGTTCAAAGTAACACAGCCACACACACTGTTAGGGCTGCAGAGAACTCAGACGTCACCCGCTCCAACGTGAACTACATCCTGAGGCCCAGGGAATGTGCTCAGTCAGCATCTTGCAGGGTAAGACCCAGGAATCAGAGCATTTCAAGAGCTGCCCACTCCCAGGGCACGATTCTAGCACGTGGCCCAACTGAGGAGGCTGAGTGAGACCACATCCCTTCTCTCAAAGAGGCTGACCCAGGGGAGGAAGTGACCAGTATGAGGTCATCCCAGTCTGCCTCAGGGCTCCCTGTGGTTCCCAGGGTGGGCACTGCATCAGGGAAGGTAGGATAAGAAGAAACACAGAGAAAAGGTTCATACAATGTAAACACCCCGAGGGCCACAAGAAACCAAGGCAAAGCGCAGCACAAGGTCAAGAGCTAGGGCTGGACTAGACCTCAGGTCTGTTGATTTCAATTTGACTGGTATGCTGTCTACTTTTCATCACACTACTTGAAGCCATGGGGGAAGGCCACTGGAACTTGCATTCCCAGGTCACTCTAAGGCTGTCCAGTGCCCACGCCACCTCCCTTACCTGGGAAGTCTCCACGTGGAGCCCTGGGGGACGAAGAGCCAGCTTCACGCCTCGAAGCTGAAAGGGGCCCCTCTCGCTGTCCCTACTGGGTGCGGGGCCAATAGCCCCAACTATTCTCTGACACTGTTGGCGGCAGAGCAGGGTGCGGTGTCCAGGACCTGAGGGCAAGCCCTTTTCCTTTGAAATTCTGGGCTTCCTTCTGACTGCATACTTTCAAGAGAGATCGCTGTCTCTCTTTTAATGAACAAACAAACTTAACCAGCCAGAAAAGATTTCTGTTGCTCACAACTAAGTACCCTGGCTTCATGTGACCACTTACAAGAATAGCCCAACAACACGTCAGAAGCATCACTTTAAGCATTCCAAGTTTCTTAAATGCCCTGACTCATCTGATCCACAGGGAGGCCCTGGATGCCAACCAAGCAAGGGTTCTGAGGCCCAGTTTGCAACTGGAGCAGCTGGACCCAGGCTGGAAAGCGTTCTGGGGATGTGTTCATTCTGAGACTGCCCCCAGGTCCATCACAAAGGCCGATGGCAGATGCGGGCAAGCCAGAGGGCTAACCTAGCCCGGGGTTCCTCTCACCATCCCTCCATTCCAACCTAGAGCCGAGACTGAAATGTGCAGGGCCCCCACCCTGGCACCCCAGTTCAAACAGAAAATTCTTGACAAGTCAGCGGTTTACAGAGCGACAAAGACTGCTGAAGCTCCTAGGAGACTAGAAGCTATTTTAACCTCTGATCAGCTGCTTCTCAGAGTGTCACAGTCTGAGAAGTAAAGGGAAGACAGCTGTCTCCTCTCTGGTGTGATTTTCAAGTGATAAAGTCCTCATTAAAACCAAATTTAAACTATAAGTCAGAACTGGCACATTTATTTGTGGGGGAAAATAATTGCTTGAACAAGGTCTTTCGGTTTTCACCTACACATATTTCCTCTGGAAGCAAAGCCTTTTTTTTTTTTTTTTTTAAACTTTTAACCATGTGCTGGGCCTCAAGGTTGAGAAGCTGAACCGCACAAGGAAGCTGCACTGTGGGACCCCACCGAGTTCTTGAGCTTCTCTGAGCCGCACTTTCCAAAACGGCAGAGAGGCGTTAAATGAGGGCACATCTGTGACGTGTGGCGCTCTGTGCTGTGGCCTCACCGTGAACCGTAGGTGCCAACCACGAGGATAATGACGGCAGGGCTGGATGCTCTCACCTGTACCCTGAATGGGAGGACCCCGAAATTCCACCACCCGAGTGAGGCCCGCTTCCCTGACCCCAGTGCTGAAAAGGGTCCCACGACTCAATCCCGCACATATGCCTCCCTCCCTCCTTCATCTCAGGGAGGACCTAGGCCCTGCCCTGAGCTGACCACAGTTGCAAAGGGCAGCCTGTCATCAGTGCAGTGAAAGCCAGCCATGGTGCTCACAACTGTCCCCTTCATCCTGATCCCAACAACACGTCAGAAGCATCACTTTAAGCATTCCAAGTTTCTTAAATGCCCTGACTCATCTGATCCACAGGGAGGCCCTGGATGCCAACCAAGCAAGGGTTCTGAGGCCCAGTTTGCAACTGGAGCAGCTGGACCCAGGCTGGAAAGCGTTCTGGGGATGTGTTCATTCTGAGACTGCCCCCAGGTCCATCACAAAGGCCGATGGCAGATGCGGGCAAGCCAGAGGGCTAACCTAGCCCGGGGTTCCTCTCACCATCCCTCCATTCCAACCTAGAGCCGAGACTGAAATGTGCAGGGCCCCCACCCTGGCACCCCAGTTCAAACAGAAAATTCTTGACAAGTCAGCGGTTTACAGAGCGACAAAGACTGCTGAAGCTCCTAGGAGACTAGAAGCTATTTTAACCTCTGATCAGCTGCTTCTCAGAGTGTCACAGTCTGAGAAGTAAAGGGAAGACAGCTGTCTCCTCTCTGGTGTGATTTTCAAGTGATAAAGTCCTCATTAAAACCAAATTTAAACTATAAGTCAGAACTGGCACATTTATTTGTGGGGGAAAATAATTGCTTGAACAAGGTCTTTCGGTTTTCACCTACACATATTTCCTCTGGAAGCAAAGCCTTTTTTTTTTTTTAAACTTTTAACCATGTGCTGGGCCTCAAGGTTGAGAAGCTGAACCGCACAAGGAAGCTGCACTGTGGGACCCCACCGAGTTCTTGAGCTTCTCTGAGCCGCACTTTCCAAAACGGCAGAGAGGCGTTAAATGAGGGCACATCTGTGACGTGTGGCGCTCTGTGCTGTGGCCTCACCGTGAACCGTAGGTGCCAACCACGAGGATAATGACGGCAGGGCTGGATGCTCTCACCTGTACCCTGAATGGGAGGACCCCGAAATTCCACCACCCGAGTGAGGCCCGCTTCCCTGACCCCAGTGCTGAAAAGGGTCCCACGACTCAATCCCGCACATATGCCTCTCCCCTCCCCTCCCTTCATCTCAGGGAGGACCTAGGCCCTGCCCCTGAGCTGACCACAGTTGCAAAGGGCAGCTCTGTCATGCGTGCAGGTGACCTGAGTCCAGGTCAGAAAAAAGCCAGCCATGGTGCGCGGGGCAGCTGGGGGTGGGGGCTTCCACAGGCGGTCTCTCAGAAGTCAGACACCTCCACACTGGCCTGTGCTGCTCCCACCCTACCCTCCTTCTTTCAGGGCTCCAGAGGGCTGTCCCCTCAAACCTCTCTCCTCAAGGATTTTTCTTAGTGCCTCTGCCAGGTTGGAGTCAGGCCCTGGGGACACAAAGCCCACATAAGGATGTGACCCACAGACAAGATACAGGAGATGCTCAATGGGTCCAGAGCTCCCTCCTCCAAGCAGCCCACCCGTGCTGCAAGCCCGCACAGCTCTCTCAGGGCGCCCCCCTGCCTTCCCCAGCCCCATGGGGGTGCACAGCAGTCAGCAGCATTACAGCTGGTGTGCACGGCTCCATCGCCCCACTGGGCCCAGCCTCACTGACACGGGTCCCCAAGCCCTTCCCAAGCCCAGCACAAAGCCGGTGCTCCTCACGGAGAGTAAGGACAAGAAGGGCTTGGAGAGGGGCTCCTCCTCCCAGAGAGCCCAGTTCTCGAAGACTCCTGGACGCAGGGCAGGGAAGCTCTGCTCTCAGCACAGAACTGCCTCTCCTGTCACAGACACAGGTGTTTCTTTAGGATTCAGATCGCCCTGCCAGAGCTGCCAGAGTGCTGCCCTGCCCTGCCCTGCCCACGAGGGGTCGGAGGGGAGAGGGAGCGCCGTCCTTGAAAGGACAAATGTTTTCTGCTCCAGCCACTTGCCTTTTCTCTACACAGAGCAGCTCTTGAGAGCTCAGAGTCAAAACAGCCCTGGAGTGTGGATTTTACTCCCCACGGGGCGTTGTTCCCACAGCAACAATTTTTCCTCTTGGAATGCTTTCAAGAGAACGAGCTGTTGCTTCCCTCTAGAACAAAACCGGGGAGAAGCCAGGGCATCGGGGGGAGAGAAAAGGGCCCTGAAGAAGGGAGGGACACCCATGCCTCTTGGCCACATTGTACTCCGCCACGGGGTCTCCCAGACCACTGTGGCAGCTTAGCAACGAATTGCGACGAGTCCTCCCAGCTGTTCAGGGTGGCGTGTGTTGTTGGGGACAGGCAGCATTGAGGATATGGAAGTCCCTAGAGGCAGGGAGGCAGTCTTAGGTCACAAGCGAGATCCTCAGGGCCTGGCAAACCGCTGGCGGTCAATAAATACTTGTTGGGTGGCGGACTGCAGAGTCCTCCTATGAGGAAGGGCGGCTCAAGCTCCAGGGAAAGGAGTGTTCTACTTCCTGTTGTCAAGGGGGAATGTCCAGGGAGTGCTTGGGGATTTCCAGAAGAAAATGCAGTATCAGAATCATCTGGGGAACTTTAAAAATGCTTGGATGTCCAGCCTCTCTCCTAAGATCCTGGGTGGAGGCGTGGGATAGAGCCAGGGAAGAGACTGCAGATTGTCTCCCCAGGTGATCCTGAGACACCAGGAGGCCTGAGGACCTCTGCCGGATCCAACGCCTTTATCTGACAAATGAACAAGTCAGGGCTCTCTGAGGGGGTGACTCAATCCAAAGTTTCAACACTGGTCTACCAACAGGTGTCTGTGTGGGGAGCCCAAACCTCCCACACATGAGGTTCTCAGACCTCGGGATCTAAGCAGAGGTGGGGAAGAGAAGCTTGGTCCTCAGGGTGAAAGGGAATGGCACGCCTCGTCGAACTTGCAGCTCTGCAAATTCACCTGTTTTCTGTTTTTGGTTAATCTAACATTCTGCACAAACAGTGAATTCCGTTGATACCTTCAAGGAATCAGGGCTAGGCTGAGTAAAGCCAGGGGACCCAGGAGGATGTCCTCTTTGCTTCCACTGGAAACAGGGCGGGCTCCACCCACTGTGACCCACCAGAGAGAGCTGGAGGACCACTTGACCTCCCGTTTCCAAGCGGGCACTGGAGAAAGGACAGACATGCATGCTGATAAAACGCCCACGTGAAAGATCTTGAGCAGGATCTGGCTACTGATGTGGTCTGGTTTCTCAGACAGGAAGAGGGAGGCTCAAGAGTTTTAAAAATCTGCTCTGATCCCAGAGAGGTGACCAATAAAGCTGAGACGTGAAACAGACCGTCTGCACACAAAGCGCATGCTCTCCGCTAGGCTGTGCGGATCCCTCCAGGCAGCCGGGCGGCAGTTTCTGTCTGTGATGGGAAGGTGACCTCTTCCTGGGGGCCGCTTGTTCCCAAGCTCCAGCGGGTAAGGAGTGGAGAGTGATACAGGGCCAGGGTTTATGGCACCACCTGGGATTGGCAACATGACAAAGCACAGACAGGAAAGGTCCCTTCAGTCTCAGGTTTCCCGGTCTGTTAAATATGGAGAAATCAACATCGACCTCAAAGGGCTAATCCAGGAATGAACAAGTCATGAGATCCTGTCACACATGGCCACGGACGTGTTCTAACTGCCAACCTGCGGAAGGCTGTCCACTCGGGAGGGAGTGACCTCAAGAGAGTGAGCAATCAGGCTGCTGGGCATGTGAATGTGACCCTGAGGGTGGGGATGGAGACAGCTTCCTGAGAGTCGAGCAGGTCACGGGCAAGTCGGACTCCCCCTGCCCCCCCAGCACGCACGGTCTCCTCCACCCACGCCCCCTTGCTGCCTCCCTCTGCCACCCACAACCCATGCGAGCTCTTTCCTCCAGCCCCCTCTCCTGCCCTCACACCCCACAGAGGCGAGGACTGTCCCCGGGGCGCCCAAGTCCGAGCGAGTCAGCGGGCTCCTCTCGGCCTCGGCACTGTCCGCACTCTCCACATGAACTGCACCGCTGAACGGTCAAACATTCAGCTCCACCCGGTGCACACTCCGAAGGTCAGGCCGACACTTCTGCGAGAGACATGGGCCACGAACAGTGAATTCCGTTGATACCTTCAAGGAATCAGGGCTAGGCTGAGTAAAGCCAGGGGGCCCAGGAGGATGTCCTCTTTGCTTCCACTGGAAACAGGGCGGGCTCCACCCACTGTGACCCACCAGAGAGAGCTGGAGGACCACTTGACCTCCCGTTTCCAAGCGGGCACTGGAGAAAGGACAGACATGCATGCTGATAAAACGCCCACGTGAAAGATCTTGAGCAGGATCTGGCTACTGATGTGGTCTGGTTTCTCAGACAGGAAGAGGGAGGCTCAAGAGTTTTAAAAATCTGCTCTGATCCCAGAGAGGTGACCAATAAAGCTGAGACGTGAAACAGACCGTCTGCACACAAAGCGCATGCTCTCCGCTAGGCTGTGCGGATCCCTCCAGGCAGCCGGGCGGCAGTTTCTGTCTGTGATGGGAAGGTGACCTCTTCCTGGGGCCGCTTGTTCCCAAGCTCCAGCGGGTAAGGAGTGGAGAGTGATACAGGGCCAGGGTTTATGGCACCACCTGGGATTGGCAACATGACAAAGCACAGACAGGAAAGGTCCCTTCAGTCTCAGGTTTCCCGGTCTGTTAAATATGGAGAAATCAACATCGACCTCAAAGGGCTAATCCAGGAATGAACAAGTCATGAGATCCTGTCACACATGGCCACGGACGTGTTCTAACTGCCAACCTGCGGAAGGCTGTCCACTCGGGAGGGAGTGACCTCAAGAGAGTGAGCAATCAGGCTGCTGGGCATGTGAATGTGACCCTGAGGGTGGGGATGGAGACAGCTTCCTGAGAGTCGAGCAGGTCACGGGCAAGTCGGACTCCCCCTGCCCCCCCAGCACGCACGGTCTCCTCCACCCACGCCCCCTTGCTGCCTCCCTCTGCCACCCACAACCCATGCGAGCTCTTTCCTCCAGCCCCCTCTCCTGCCCTCACACCCCACAGAGGCGAGGACTGTCCCCGGGGCGCCCAAGTCCGAGCGAGTCAGCGGGCTCCTCTCGGCCTCGGCACTGTCCGCACTCTCCACATGAACTGCACCGCTGAACGGTCAAACATTCAGCTCCACCCGGTGCACACTCCGAAGGTCAGGCCGACACTTCTGCGAGAGACATGGGCCACGAACAGTGACAACTTCAAAGCCCTATGCCCCAACTCTAGGCCCGCAAGGTTGACCTGATGGTCACCTGGGCTGCCACCCGTCCTCTCAGGAGCTGCATGAGATGGAACAAGTGTCCAGTGGTGCATGGTCCTATGAGGCAGTCATAAATCAGGGATGACTGTCCAGGGGCTCCCTGGGTAGCTCAGTGGTAAAGAGTTCGCCCGCCAATGCCCGAGACACCAGTTCGATCCCTGACCTGGGAAGAGCCCACATGCTGCGGAGCAACTAAGCCCGTGAGCCACAACTACAGAACCTGTGCTCTAGAGCCTCAAGAGCTGCAACTGTTGAGCCCGTGTGCCGCAACTACTGAAGCCTGGAGCCCTAGAGCCCGAGTTGCACCACAAGAGAAGTCATCGCAACAAGAAGCCTGCTCACCTCGACTAGAGAGGAGCCCCACTCCCTGCGACTAGAGAACAGCCTGCGGCAGCAGTGAAAACCCACAATAGCCAAAAATAAATAAGCAAAATTAAATTGTATTAAAAAGACAACTGCCCAAATGGAAATTTAAATGGAATAAAATTAATGCATGTTAGCCACATTTCAAGGACTCAAGAGCCACGTGTGGCTCGTGGCTACAGGACTAGGCTGCACAGACTGTATGTAGAACACTGAACAGCACTGCTCTGGTCTCTAGAGCAGAAAAACAGGAACTGTTGTTGAACCTGAAAGCTGACAGCCAGACCTCGGCCCTGAGGTCACACCCAACCCCTGAGGGGCTGGCTGGGCAGACAACCAGTCTCCGAGTCTCAGGGCAGAAAGAGACAGTCCAATCCGAGCCAAATGTCGGGAGAGTCAACAGCCAAGGGGCGAATGTTTGTGCCAGCTGAATCACCTTCAGAAGGCTCCGTCTGGCTGCCGATGAGGAAGAGATCAGAGAAGAAAGTGGCCTCCCGGTGCCCTTCTGGCCAGCACAGGAGAGAGATGCCACAGAGCTTCATCGACAGCCCTGAGTGCTTCACCTACTCTCCCAGCTTGGAACTTCTAGATGAACAGCAAGAAATGAGGTTCAAGCACCACAATACAAAAATACGTACCCGGGCAGTGGAGGCTGGCCGCCCTCCCAGCCGGAAGCCCTGGCTCCTGCCGAACTTGGCCATCAGACTGCCCAGCGGCACTTTCAGACCTCATCCTTGCCAACCACTTGCTGTCAAACCCTCTGAAGCATCTTCTGCTGGCCCCTCTGTGCCCCTGAATGTTCCCATCTCTGAACTGCTCCCCTGGAACATTCCTTTCCAGCTACTTTAACCCTCCATCCTTAGTCCCATCCACCATGACTCAGCTCACATTCCACTCTGCCTTCCCGTGAAGCGTCCCGGACCCAGCCTGGCTTTCCCAGGAAAGGAACCCCAGGAGCAAAGTCGAATAACTTAGGTGGTCTTTCCACCCATCACCCTGGGCTGGCTGAAGTGCAGAATGCTGTTCCAAGCAGGGCTGCCCCCTGCATAAAAGCCCCCTTGAGCAGGGGGTCTTGCTCGGGCTTGAATCCAGCCAAGTCACTTACACTCCATGACCTTGGGCACCCCAGCCCCTCTGAATCTCTTCTTGTTTTGCCACCTCTCAAATCAGTGGCATCAGGTGGGCAACAAGGAAGCATTGTGTAAAAACCACTGAGCTGCACAACCATGATGGAGCTTTACTACTGAATGAAAAACACGGCAACTCTGTGACTGTAACCTTGAGTCCATCTATCGTATTCTCAGGATAGATTCGTCTACACTATTCTACATTATGAGTTTACAACCCTGTGAGGAAGGAGAAGATACACCTTGAGGAAAATGGACCTCATGCCCCAAACCCCAAGGCCTCCAGCAAAACCAGGCCCACAGACAGTACCAAGGAAGGACCTGCCACCGAGCCTGCGGGGCCACCAGGAAGCTACTCCAAGGGGCAGACAGGCACCCTCCATCAACAAGCTGAGGCAGCGCTCGATCCTGGAGTCCGCCGCACAGCAGAGAACTGAACTATAAGAGTGGGCCCATACTTCCTCCCTGCGTGAGGCGATCCCTTGCCTCTTATCTGCCAGTCCAGACTTCCTCTCCACCCACAGGTCCCACAAGAAATGAGTGTGGGCTGGAAAAGTAACCTGACTGTAGACCCTTGACTGTCTTTTTCCCAGTCATCTACCCCAACAGCAACATCACTCAAGAATTGTGAAGATTAAGTATGGCACTAAAACCACAAGCAAAGATAATTCGGACTGTATCAAAAATTGTAAAACTCTGCGTCAAAGGACACTACCAAGAAAGTGAAGAGAGAACCCACAGAGTGGGAGAAAATATTTGCAAATCCCATATCTGATCATCACTTAATACCCAGAGTATGTAAAGAAATCAACCACAACTCAACAACAGAAAGACAAACCACCCAATTAAAAAAAAAAAATGGCCAAAGGACATGAATTTCTGCAAAGAACACATACAAATGGCGAATAAGCCCATGAAAAAGGTGTTCAACAGCAATAATCATTAGGGAAATGCAAACCAAAACCACACTGAGACACCACTTCACACTTACCAGGAGAGCTAGAATTTTTTGTAAATCACAAGGGTTGGCAAATGTGCAGAGAAATTGGAACCCTCATGCATTGCGGGTGGTAGTGGAAAATGATACAGCTGCAGTTTGGCGGTTTCTCAAGAAGTTTACAGAATTACAAGCAATCCCTCTCCTTTGATATATACTCAAACGAACTGAAAACAGGGACTCAAAGATTTATACACAAAAAATACACCAATATACCAATGACAGTATTAGTTACAGCTATCAAAATGTGTCGATCAACAGAGGCCCAGATAAACAAAATGTGCTGTGTGTATATGTATACATGCATACATATATATATATATATTATATATTATATATCTAATGGAATAGTATTCAGTCTCTAAAAGGAATGAACTAGTTACGTACTACTAGATTGGATGAACCCAGAAAACTTACACTAAGTTAAACAAGCCACACACAAAAGAACGAATCCCGCAAGATTCCATTTGTATGAAGTATTCACATTAGGCAAATTCAGAGAGACAGAAAGTAGGTTAGCAGCTACAAGGGGCTGGGGTAAGAGAGGAATGGGGAGTTATTGCTCAATGGGTGTGGAGTTTCTGTTGAGAGTGATGAAAACACTGTAGAAATAGTGGTGATGGTTGCACAACATTGTGACTATACTTAATGCTAGTGAAAAATAGTTAAATGGCAAATTTTATATTGGATTGTATTACCATAATAAAAAAAAAATTGTGGCACATAAGGCCACACCCATCCTTGATGGGAAGAAGGGCCAGAATCGGGACTGCGTGTGTGTTAGTCGCATAGTTGTGTCCAGCTCTTTGCGACCTCATAGGCTGTGGCTCCTCTGTCCATGGAATTCTTCAGGCAAGAATACTGGAGTGTAGGGCTTCCCCTGGTGGTCCAGTGGGTAAGGACACCGCCTTGCAGTGCAAGGGGCGCCGGTTCGAGCCCTGGCCTGGGAAGATCCCACGTGCCGCGGAGCGGCTGGACTGATGTGTCCAATCACCGAGCCGGAGCTCTGGAGCGCATGCGCCCAGAGCTCTGCAGCGACAGATGCCACCACGATGGGAGGCCCACAGGAGCCAAAGAACGAAGACGAATGAAAATAGAGAAATGAGAGACCAATAGAAGTGGCCCGCCCACTCCCCTCCCTCCCCAACCGGACCCCCGTCCAAAGTAAATAAATAAATAAATCTTTAAAAAAAAAAAAAAAAAAAGAATACTGGAGTGGGTTGCCATTTCCTTCTCCAGCGGATCTTCCTGACCCAGGGATCAAACCCAGGTGTCCTGCATTGCAGACGGATTCTTTACCATCTGAGCTACAGGGAAGTCCCAAGAATCAGGACTAATTAGGGTCTTCATCAGAATGGATTAAGGTATGTATATGTATACAGGCAGTTTGGATTCAGGTCTGTACTCTCTTCCCACTGTTGTTTTACGGGGGATGTAATTCACAAAGCCTCAAGGAATCAGAAAATCTACAGGAAAGTTTGTCAACTTGCCCCACCGTGCCTCAGAGAAACCTGTCCAACTAGGTGCATAAAGATAGCCAGCTTCTGCTTTCAAGCTCCCTCCTCACCCCACGCTCACCTGGGATATTCCCTTGTTAGGTGACAAAACAGTCTCACATTTATTGGTCTTGGTGCTTCTACCTACAAATTAGCCCTCCTTCTTCCTTCTTCTCAAGGCTGTCATCAACACCAGATAAGATAAGCCAGGCAGGTGGTATCATTAGCCACATGAAGTCTGAAAACACTAGTGCCTTTAATAAAGAAATTAAGCGGCCAGAGCTACAGAGTGAAAACAGGAGCGCCACATACTCCGCATCTCTCTTTCCTTCTCTTCACAACACCGTCTCCATCTAACAGGAGATAGATTTTGTCTGACCATGTGTGTCCCCATCAAAATGGAAGCTGCCCGGGGCACTGACTTCTGTGTGCTTAGCTCAATGTGACTGACACCTTCAGTGCCTGAATGACTGGTGCACGGCAGGAGCTCAGGATATGTCTGTTGAAAGAATGGACTACTAGCTCTAATAATCCATGTTTAAACAAATCAAACAATACTGCATTGCCTACCGCTGACACACCATTGACACCACTGCATGCAAACCAGAGAATCAACTAAAAATTCTAACTTCCCTTTCTAAGCAGGAAAAGGACCATATACTGGTGGAATAATCAGGAGCTCCTAGATAGACATGCCAAGAAAGGATATTCAACGAAGATATCATCTTATACATAGAAAACCCTAGAGTCCACACAAACAACCCAGATAAAAACAAAACTAAACAAGAATAAAAACAAAAAACCCCTGTTAGAACAAATAATAAATTCAGCAAAGTTCCAGGATATAAAATTGACAAAAATCAGCAGAATTTCTAGCAATGAAGAATCTGAAAGGAAATTAAGAAAATCCCATTTACAACAGTATCAGAAAGAATAAAATTTAGGAATACATTTACCAAGGAGGGTAAAGACTTGTAGAGTATATACTAGAGAGTACTGCTGAGAGAAATTAAAGACTTAAATAAACACAAAGACATCTCATGCTCATGGAATTCAAAGGCAATTAGGATGGCAATACTCAAAATGATCTACAGATTCAGTGCAACCCCTATCAAAATCACTATGGTGTTTTTTACACAAACAGATGATTGCCCCACCGTGCCTCAGAGAAACCTGTCCAACTACCTCCCCCCCACCCACGCTCACCTGGGATATTCCCTTGTTAGGTGACAAAACAGTCTCACATTTATTGGTCTTGGTGCTTCTACCTACAAATTAGCCCTCCTTCTTCCTTCTTCTCAAGGCTGTCATCAACACCAGATAAGATAAGCCAGGCAGGTGGTATCATTAGCCACATGAAGTCTGAAAACACTAGTGCCTTTAATAAAGAAATTAAGCGGCCAGAGCTACAGAGTGAAAACAGGAGCGCCACATACTCCGCATCTCTCTTTCCTTCTCTTCACAACACCGTCTCCATCTAACAGGAGATAGATTTTGTCTGACCATGTGTGTCCCCATCAAAATGGAAGCTGCCCGGGGCACTGACTTCTGTGTGCTTAGCTCAATGTGACTGACACCTTCAGTGCCTGAATGACTGGTGCACGGCAGGAGCTCAGGATATGTCTGTTGAAAGAATGGACTACTAGCTCTAATAATCCATGTTTAAACAAATCAAACAATACTGCATTGCCTACCGCTGACACACCATTGACACCACTGCATGCAAACCAGAGAATCAACTAAAAATTCTAACTTCCCTTTCTAAGCAGGAAAAGGACCATATACTGGTGGAATAATCAGGAGCTCCTAGATAGACATGCCAAGAAAGGATATTCAACGAAGATATCATCTTATACATAGAAAACCCTAGAGTCCACACAAACAACCCAGATAAAAACAAAACTAAACAAGAATAAAAACAAAAAACCCCTGTTAGAACAAATAATAAATTCAGCAAAGTTCCAGGATATAAAATTGACAAAAATCAGCAGAATTTCTAGCAATGAAGAATCTGAAAGGAAATTAAGAAAATCCCATTTACAACAGTATCAGAAAGAATAAAATTTAGGAATACATTTACCAAGGAGGGTAAAGACTTGTAGAGTATATACTAGAGAGTACTGCTGAGAGAAATTAAAGACTTAAATAAACACAAAGACATCTCATGCTCATGGAATTCAAAGGCAATTAGGATGGCAATACTCAAAATGATCTACAGATTCAGTGCAACCCCTATCAAAATCACTATGGTGTTTTTTACACAAACAGAAAAAAAAAAATCTATCCTAAAATTCATTATGGAATCTCAAGGAACCCCAAATAGCCAAAAGAATCTTGAAAGAGAACTAATTTGGAGGACTCATTCTTCTTGATTTCCAAACTTACTACAAAGCTACAGTAATCAAATCAATGTGATCCTGGCATAAAGACAGACATACAGACCAATAGGACAGGAATAGAGGGGCCAGAAATAAACCCCTCCATATATGGTAAATGATTTTCAACAAAGGTACAAAGACCATTCAATAGAGAAAGGACAGTCTTTTCAACAAATAGTATCGGGAAAGAAGGATCTTCATATGCAAAAGGAAGTACCTTATACAGAAAGATTAACTTGAAATGGATCAAAGACCTAAATGAAGGAGTTCAAACTATAAAACTCTTAGGAAAAAACACAAGGGAAAAGTTTCATGATCTTGGCTTTGACGATGGTTCATTAGGAACGATACCAAAAGCCAGATCAACAACAGATCAACAGCAGAAAAAGATGAACTGACTGCCAACATTTAAAACTGTGTCAAAGGACATTATCAGGAAAGTAAAAAGACAACCTTGGGAATGGGAATATTTGCAAATCCCGTATCTGATACAGGGTTACTATCCAGAATATATTAAGAACTCTTACATCTCAACAATCACCAGCAAAACCCAGTTTAAAAAATGGGTCAAGAATTGAATAGATACTTCTTCAAAAAAAAGATGCACAAACGGCTGTTGGCATCTGAGATGTTCACTATGACTAATCATCAGGGAAATGAAAATCAAAAATACAACCACAATTAGGATGTCTCTAATTAATGAAACATAAAATAGCAAGTTTGTTGGCAAGGATGTGGAGAAACTGAAATCCCTGTGCTCTGCTGTTGGGAATGTAAAATGATGTGGCTGCTACGGAAAACACAGCGGTTCCTCAAAAAGTTAAACACAGGGCTTCCCTAGTGGTCCGGCGCAGGGGGCGCCGGTTCGATCCCTGGCCTGGGAAGATCCACGTGCCACGGAGCAGCTGGACTGATGTGTCCAAATACCGAGCCAGAGCTCTGGAGCGCATACCGTTGCTTACCGATGCTCTGCAACAGGAGAGGCCACTGCAATGGGAGGCCCACACAAGCCAAAGAACAAAGATAAATGGATGAAAGACCAATAGAAATGGCCAAAAAAAAAAGTTAAACACAGAATTACTGTATGATCCTCAAATTCTACTTCTGAACATAAGTACAAAAGGGCTAAAGACAGGGACTCAAACAGACATTTGCATACTCACTACATAGTTACAACAGCCTAAACCTAGAAACCCAAGTGCCCGCTAACAGATAAAAGGATAAACAAAATGTGGTGTATACATACAATGCAACAGTAGTCCTCCTTAAAAAGGAATGAAATCCTGACACATGCTAAAACATGGATGAACCCTGACAATACTATGCTAAATGAGAAAACCACTCATAGAGAGACAAGTACTCTATGATTGTACTTATATGAGACACCTAGAATAGTCAAAGTCACTGAAATAGAAAGAATGGTGGTTGCCAGAAGCTGGGTAGTCGGGGGTGGGGAAGGAGATTTATTATTTGATGGGCACAGATTTCCATTTGGGATGATGAAAAAGTTCTGGAAATAGTGGTACAGTTATTTAACATTGTGACTGTCTTTAATAACACTGATTTGTACACTTAAAATAATAAATTTTGTGTTTACGTATATTTTACCATAATTTTTTTACAAACGGAAAAAAATAGGTTCATATGCTCAGCCCATTGAGAGAATCTCTCTTAAAAGGCCAGTTCGGGGTTTCCCTGCTGGCTCAGTGGTGAAAAATTCACCTGTTAATGCAAGAGACATGGGTTCAATCCCTGATCTGGACAGATTCCACATGCCACAGAGCCAGCGTACTACAACTACTGAGCCTGTGTCCTAGAACCCATGCTCTGTCTGCAGAAAGAGCAGCCACCTGGGTGAGAAGCCTGTTCCCCACAACTAGAGTGTAGCCCCACTTCCTGCAACTAGAGAAAAGCCCACTCAGCAATGAAGACCCAGCACAGCCCCAAACAAATGATTGTATATTTTTAAAAAGGTCAGTTTGCTGATAGCTTGGGGCATCCTTTCCATTGTAAGGAAAGGCTGAGGATGTAGTTTTGTCCTTTGTATTCTGCCCTCAAACCCAATTCCAATAACCTGGGCCCTAAATCCAAGCTAACAGCTCCATTCGACTAAGTACCATTTAAAAGGCATCCTTATGCCACACAGTATGCAGATATAACTATCTGACAGGGCCAACAAGTTGCCAACAAAAACAGAAGCCAATCTTGCAAGCTTTCACTCTCTATTACTTCCCCTTCCCCCTTTTTCCCGCAGGACCTCAGACAGCCATGCAAAAAGGAAACAAGTCAAACAGATCCGCTTAATTTTTTTTTTTTTTTAATTGTCAAACGGACTCCCTGATTTCCTCAATCCCTTGCAGGTCTAGATATTAAATATCCTTTGTATTCTATACACTTGAGGACAAAGTTTTTAACCATCTAAATACAGCAGAATGAACAACATTCATCCTCTGTACTCGATAGTCCGCAGGGCCCTTGCATACAGATATTTAACAGATTATCCAGTCAGATCGCAAAACAGCCCAGTGAGAATGTACATTAAGAGTTGTTATTCTTCACTGGAGAAAAGAAATCGGCGCTCACGGAGATGAAGCAATTCGTCCCAGAAGCTACAGCCTCAAGAGACAGGACCACGGCTCGCACAAAAGCAGTGAGCTTCAGAGTTCTTTCCCTGGATTACCTCGTAAAGATGAACAAAGTACAAACAGAATCAAACCATCTTGGTGTCAGATAAGACCAAAGAAAAATGCTTCCAAGTTTCTCGGGTTTCCTGCTGGCTCAGTGGTGAAAAATTCACCTGTTAATGCAAGAGACATGGGTTCAATCCCTGATCTGGACAGATTCCACATGCCACAGAGCCAGCGTACTACAACTACTGAGCCTGTGTCCTAGAACCCATGCTCTGTCTGCAGAAAGAGCAGCCACCTGGGTGAGAAGCCTGTTCCCCACAACTAGAGTGTAGCCCCACTTCCTGCAACTAGAGAAAAGCCCACTCAGCAATGAAGACCCAGCACAGCCCCAAACAAATGATTGTATATTTTTAAAAAGGTCAGTTTGCTGATAGCTTGGGGCATCCTTTCCATTGTAAGGAAAGGCTGAGGATGTAGTTTTGTCCTTTGTATTCTGCCCTCAAACCCAATTCCAATAACCTGGGCCCTAAATCCAAGCTAACAGCTCCATTCGACTAAGTACCATTTAAAAGGCATCCTTATGCCACACAGTATGCAGATATAACTATCTGACAGGGCCAACAAGTTGCCAACAAAAACAGAAGCCAATCTTGCAAGCTTTCACTCTCTATTACTTCCCCTTCCCCTTTTCCAGCAGGACCTCAGACAGCCATGCAAAAAGGAAACAAGTCAAACAGATCCGCTTAATTTTTTTTTTTTTTTAATTGTCAAACGGACTCCCTGATTTCCTCAATCCCTTGCAGGTCTAGATATTAAATATCCTTTGTATTCTATACACTTGAGGACAAAGTTTTTAACCATCTAAATACAGCAGAATGAACAACATTCATCCTCTGTACTCGATAGTCCGCAGGGCCCTTGCATACAGATATTTAACAGATTATCCAGTCAGATCGCAAAACAGCCCAGTGAGAATGTACATTAAGAGTTGTTATTCTTCACTGGAGAAAAGAAATCGGCGCTCACGGAGATGAAGCAATTCGTCCCAGAAGCTACAGCCTCAAGAGACAGGACCACGGCTCGCACAAAAGCAGTGAGCTTCAGAGTTCTTTCCCTGGATTACCTCGTAAAGATGAACAAAGTACAAACAGAATCAAACCATCTTGGTGTCAGATAAGACCAAAGAAAAATGCTTCCAAGTTTCTCAACTAATAGGACTAGAAGGTCCATACCCAAAGAGCCTGGTAAACAACTAAGCGCTTGCCTCTTTCCCTGGAGTCTAGCCGTATCTAGAAATGGATCTTTCCTTGGGGCTTTCGTACTCAAAAGCTTTCATCTGGGTACCCAGGGTACAGTCCATACTGCCTTGCCCAAAGCGCTCTGGCACACAGGCCGGCCAATTCTGCGTGCTCAGACGCAAACAAATCACTCCTAATTCAACGATCGCAGGAAACTAGTAGTGGCCCTGAAACACGCGAGCCTAATGCCCTGCGGCAGGGCGATCGCACGCCTATCCGTCCCCACGCATGCGCAGCAAAGCCAGCGCGGGACTCCGCTCCTGCAGACCCAGACGGAGTGGGCGGGCACCGACGCAGTGCGCGTGCTCCCGCAGCGCGCATGCGCGACCTCGACCGCGGCTTTTTTTTTTTCCCAGCAGTCCCCGGCCCTCTCGTCGCTACGGCGGGCCCGAAGCGTTAGCTACCTCAGCCACGGCGCTCACTGGGCATTCCTCACCTTGCGTCCGGTTTTCTCCCGTAGGGCCTTCAGCCGTTCCTTTCGCCGCAACGCCTCTTCCTCTAATCGGCCCACACCGGCCGCAGTAGCCGCCATCTTGCCCCCAGACAACCCCCCCGCCTTCACCCGTCCCTCCGCGCGCAGGCCCAAGGGGTCGAGGCGCCTCTCGCGGCCAATCCCGGGGCGGGATGCGAGGCGGGCGACCCGAAAACCAACCAATGAAACTCGCCCGCCTCCTCCCTCGCGCCTCGCCCACCTCTTCGGCCGCGGCTCCCTCCGTCCAATCCCAATTAGGAAAAAAAGCGGCCAGAGCGGCCCGGCCTGAGGGGAGGAGAGAGCGCCTCGCTCGCTCAGGTGTTAACTTCAGCGCCGCTTGGCAAGGCGCTGACCCTTCTTTGTCCGCTGGTTCTGCTGCTTCGAGGCTCGAGGGCCTTCAGGAAGCCTTCCCTGCCGCCACCCCGACCTCAGGCTCCGGGCTCTAGCTCTTCTCGAGCGGCCAGGGGCTGCCCCGGCGCCTGAGCCCCTGGGCCCCTCTGGGCGCACGCTCACCTCAGCCAGAACCCGAGCGGAGGAGGGCTTGGCCGAAGGGCCCCTTCCCTCGGGGTTCATGGAAGCTCCCCTCCCGCCTCCAGGCTCCTCAGAGGACCCAGAGTCAAGACTGCCTGACCCGGAGAAGAGCAAACCCCAACTTGGGCCCAGTGGGACCAAGAGCTAAGCTGAGCGTCAGCCTGGCCCCGGCCAAGCAGGTGCGCTGGCCCAGCAGGAGCTGCCAGGGTGTTTTGTTAATGAGCATGCCCTGACCTCCAAGACAGACCACTTGGGCTGGAGTCGGTGTCTTCTGACAGCCTCTCCAGCTACCCAGAGCCACACCTCCTCCCACCCGAAGAGGGGAGCCCCTGCCCTTCTCCCCCCACCGCCGGACTTGTCTCCCAGCCCTGGGCGTTCCCCGCTTGGAGCCTCGTTTCCAGGCTGACCGCAGGGGGACACCCACTCCTTCCCTCCCATTTGCCTTCAGAGATCCCCCCAGTGCCCAGAACCCTGTCCAGGCGGCCCCCAAAAACCACCCTCTTGGCCTCTCACCTGGGCCTTTCGGTGCCCTCTCCCCTGCCTGTCTTGGGTTGGGGCGCCCTTCCAGAGATGCAGGCGATCCCCCGTACAAAGGCAGTGAGTGTTCAGGAAATGCCAGAAGGCGGATGGACGGGGCAGAAGAAAAGGCCAGAGTGGAGGAGATGCCCGTGAAGCCGCGAGGACAGAACCGCATGGGCAGGGACAGAGTCGGCCTCCTCTTGGCCACCCAAGGTCCAGGGGCCTCTAGACCGGCCAGCTCTTCTCACTGATGGTAGCTCTCAGGGTCCCGCAAACTCCCCACCCCCAGCGCCAACGGAGGCCCTCCTTCTCTCTCGGGGGGCTGGAGGAGGGTGGAGGTAAGGGAGGAAAGAGGCCCGGGGGTGATGGCGGCGGTGGTTCTGAAAAGAGTGTCGGGCCTCTGTCCCCGTCCATGCTGCCCAGGTGGCCCTCATTTGGCCCATCTGGACCCCAGTTTCTCTGTCTGGAAAACAGAGGCGGGAGATACCCTTTAGCCTTCATCCTCCTGAAACTAAAGAAAGCAAAAGATGTGACTCAAGGGCTGAGCCCTGGATGGGAGGCTGTCTCCACCTGGAGCATCCAGGAAGGCTTCCGGGAGGGGGTCCAGGCCAGGCAAGGACTACCTACATCTTCCAGGGATCTGCTCAACAGATGGAGAAAACTGCTCTCCCGGAGGTATTTCAGTTTTATTCTACTCTTGTCTTATCCCCCGGCGCCGCTCCAGACTCCCGCCGCACTATCCCGCTCCACTAAAACAATAGGATTAAAAAAAAACCGGCGGCCCTTCGGTCTCGGCTTAAAGCACTTAGACCAGCGCCCGGCGCGTGGTAAGCGCCACAAGTGGTTGTCATGGTTATTGTCCGGCCCACAGCCGCTTCGCCCGAGCCCGCATGGGGGCCGTCCCAGCCAGGCGGGCTGCGTTCGGGTCAGACCTGGACCTGGGGCGAGTCCGGAGTCCCAGACCCCAATCCGAGCCCGGAGGCTCCGACGGGTCCTTCCCGGGGCACTGGCGGGGCGCGGATTGCGCGGGGCGGGGCTGCTGGGCGCCCTCCGGGGCCGCCCCGACCTCAGGCTCCTCCCCCCGGCGGCCTCCCCGCCCTCTGCTCGGTCCCGGGAGAGGCGGGGCGGCGGTGGCAGCCGCCGAAGTGCAGGAAGCCGGGCGGCCGCCGACCGGGAGGAGGAGGAGCGCGGCGGGGGCCAGCGCTACTTCCCCCAGTAGTACCGCGCCGCTCCGCCCTGGAGTGACGCCCTCCGCCCATGGGCCTGGCCGAGGGCAGCCGGCGGGCGGCGCGGAGGAGGAGGCGGTGGCGGCAGGTGGCGTGCAGCAGCGCCGGAGCCCGGTCGGGCCATGGCCGCCTCGGAGCGGCTCTACGAGTTGTGGCTGCTGTACTACGCGCAGGTGAGCCCGCCCCTCCCCGCGTCCGCCGGGCCCGCAGCTCCTATATGCGCGCGCGCCCAGCCTGCTGCGGTTCCGCACACACGTGTGCGCCCCGGCCGCCTGTGCCTCTGGCACGTACACCTGGGGGTCGGTCCTCCCAGGCGCGCACCCCACTATAGCCTCTTGGGTGCGGACAGCGTAGCCTGAGTTGTGCCGTAGAAGGGTCAGGGACCAAGCCAAGCCTCACATCTTTACAGATGGGGAAACTGAGGCCGGGGGCGGGGAAACAGATTGGCCGGGTGTCGAGGCATACTTTGCATTTGGGCTTGCTTCTCCTGTGGGCGCAACCCGATTGAGTGGTCGTGGCCAGTGTGTTTGAGTGGGCTAACGGGGTGGGGGGCGGTCGCAACTTTGGTCTAACTTGGGTCCACTCCTCAGATCCCCGGCAGGGAACTGACGGTGGTGAGTTCCTGACACCAGGTGGCTCCACCCCCATCCCCGGGCAGGGAGGAGGGTGTGGATTACCCGGGGTCCAGCCTAAAGGAATGATTATCTCTGGATGTTGAAGGTGTAAACCGGGAATGTGGACGAGCTGGAAGGGATGTTTGAAAGGGATGGAGGGAGGCCATTTTCTCCTGAGATTCTCGTCTGACCCCCATTGACTACCTCAAGTGGCCTTAGAAGGTATAGGGAGAAATCTGGGTGTCTCCCAAACTGTCTGGCACACATAGGCCCCCACTATCTTTCTGTATCCACAGCAGGGAGAGAACCCAGGGCAACACCCCTTTCCCCTTCACCCAGCACCAGCCTTCCTCCCTGCACCTGCCTGACATCACGCTCCTGGCTCAGGTGTGCCTTGGGCACAATGGACTATTGTGTGCTCCCGATCTCCTCGCTGGGAGGAAGTTCATGGTCAAATCAGCCGGCCCTCTGAGCAGAGGCTAGCCGACTGTCTCTCAGGACTGCAGGCCTGGTCTGGGGCCCCAGAGACCAGGAATCCAGGCCATAAGGGCCATAGCTTCTTGAGCCCACTCGAGTGGTGAGAAGTCCAGGCATCTGGCAGGAGGCAGTGAACGGAGGAGAGTCCATCTTTGATGTGATCCAGTGCATACCGTTTACACTCTGGTCTTCTGCTTCCATATCTGTAAATTTGGCATAGTCCTGACCTTGGGTGGTGTGGACTCTGCAGAGGGGTGGCCAGTATGAGTGGTCCAGACCAGAGAAGTTGCCTGCTTCCCTTCCCCGTTGGGTCCCACTAGCCCAGTTTCTGTTTCCATCTCCAAAGGTTGGTCCTTATGATGGAGGAAAGGTCTGGGGGGAAGTCTGCCTCTGGCTCTGATGCTTCTCATTGCTCCCGTGGTTGTGGGCAGGTTCTTGGTCATAAGTTTCTTCCTTTGTGGTCAGGTGGAATGCTTGAATGGGGTGATGAGTCTCAGGGCTCTTAATGGTGGGTATTCAGTCTGGGTGGCCTATGCTGGAAGAGGGTGTCTTGGTAATTTCCCAGGACTGTACCTCCAACACAGTTGCATCCTGCTGCCCCTTCTAGCTGAGCTCTGCAAGCCGTCAGTCCTTCACAAATGTTTAGCATTCATCTGGGCTGAGTCCCTTTTCCCCCACCAGCTCCTCACCTCATCAGGCAGGTGTGGGGCACAGGCTAGCTGGTTGTAGCCTTAGAAGCCTGGGGGCGGGCACCCGGCTCAGGATATGAGTTGGACGAGCTGGAGGGATGTTTGAAAGGGATGGAGGGAGGCCATTTTCTCCTGAGATTCTCGTCTGACCCCCATTGACTACCTCAAGTGGCCTTAGAAGGTATAGGGAGAAATCTGGGTGTCTCCCAAACTGTCTGGCACACATAGGCCCCCACTATCTTTCTGTATCCACAGCAGGGAGAGAACCCAGGGCAACACCCCTTTCCCCTTCACCCAGCACCAGCCTTCCTCCCTGCACCTGCCTGACATCACGCTCCTGGCTCAGGTGTGCCTTGGGCACAATGGACTATTGTGTGCTCCCGATCTCCTCGCTGGGAGGAAGTTCATGGTCAAATCAGCCGGCCCTCTGAGCAGAGGCTAGCCGACTGTCTCTCAGGACTGCAGGCCTGGTCTGGGGCCCCAGAGACCAGGAATCCAGGCCATAAGGGCCATAGCTTCTTGAGCCCACTCGAGTGGTGAGAAGTCCAGGCATCTGGCAGGAGGCAGTGAACGGAGGAGAGTCCATCTTTGATGTGATCCAGTGCATACCGTTTACACTCTGGTCTTCTGCTTCCATATCTGTAAATTTGGCATAGTCCTGACCTTGGGTGGTGTGGACTCTGCAGAGGGGTGGCCAGTATGAGTGGTCCAGACCAGAGAAGTTGCCTGCTTCCCTTCCCCGTTGGGTCCCACTAGCCCAGTTTCTGTTTCCATCTCCAAAGGTTGGTCCTTATGATGGAGGAAAGGTCTGGGGGGAAGTCTGCCTCTGGCTCTGATGCTTCTCATTGCTCCCGTGGTTGTGGGCAGGTTCTTGGTCATAAGTTTCTTCCTTTGTGGTCAGGTGGAATGCTTGAATGGGGTGATGAGTCTCAGGGCTCTTAATGGTGGGTATTCAGTCTGGGTGGCCTATGCTGGAAGAGGGTGTCTTGGTAATTTCCCAGGACTGTACCTCCAACACAGTTGCATCCTGCTGCCCCTTCTAGCTGAGCTCTGCAAGCCGTCAGTCCTTCACAAATGTTTAGCATTCATCTGGGCTGAGTCCCTTTTCCCCCACCAGCTCCTCACCTCATCAGGCAGGTGTGGGGCACAGGCTAGCTGGTTGTAGCCTTAGAAGCCTGGGCGGGCAGGCAAAGGACCGCCTGAGCCCAGGCAAACAAATCCAGGATATGAGTGTGAACCCTGGAGCCGGGAGGGGCCAGGTTTCCTGGGGAGAGGAAACTTCAGCCAGCCTCCCAGCGCTGCCTTCCTGCCGGCTTGGTCCTGCTCCTGCTCCCGGAACATGGTCTCCACCCTCTGCACTGAGCTCCCAGGGAGTGGTTGGTAGCTGTGCTCCTCTGAGCCCTGCTCAGGACTTATTGTGTGTGTGCTTGGGAGAAGAAAAGATAGGTAAGGGGTTGAACTGATAGAGGGTATTAAGAAACCCCTGACTTGGCCAGCTACCCAGCCAGGAGGTCCCCCAATACTTTCACCCCTCCCTTCAGCAGTGAGAGCTGACATCAGCTGGCAAACCTGTTTCCCCAGTTGTGGGGCTGGGCCGCCCGGGAAGCACCCCCGTTTCTGCCCTTCCTTTTCCCTCACAGACCCCAGCTTCAGCCCCACTCATCCTGTACCTCTCAGGTCCACGAGTGGATGCGAGGGCTGTGGGTGGACACTGAAGGAAGGAGGAAGACCAGGGTGCCCCCTGAACATCACCCAGTCTGAGTCCCCCAGGACTTAGTAGGGAAACCAAGACAGGGTCATAAGGTCATTGGACAAGTTTTGGGCAGAGTTCGGCAGAGCTCTGGCACAGCCTCCATCCTGTATTCCTTTACCCAAGAAAAGTCTAGTCTCATGGGCGGGAGGACTCAGGTGGGCCTGCACCCTATTTCCTGTGTCTGGAGCCTTCATCCTCCCATCTGAGGAGGCCTTCCTTCCCTGTCCCCCGACCAAGCTGGACCTCAGCCCGGGCAAGTCTTCATTTGCACCCTTATTCTGTTTGCTCCTCCACGATTTTGCCCCGCATTTGCTAGGTGCTCCCTGGGTATCAGCTGAATAGCTGGATGGCAGAGTTAGGCCCCACAGCAGGGACTGGTGAGGGATGTGGTACCGGAGGACTGAGTTTGGGCTTTGAGGGCTGAGGGTGCAGGCCCAAGAGAAGCCAGCACATGGATGAGGGAGACACATGAAACGGGTTGTCAGGAGTGAGAGGGAGGCCTGTTGGAGGTGTGGGGGCACACACAGAGGACTCCCCCAACAGGGCTTCCCGAGCAGAGGCTTAGGAAGGGGGTTTGAGGGTAAGTGGATTGCAGATAGCACCCAAAAGGGTAGCAGTTGGGGAGCCTTCACTGTGAAGGTTATGCAAAATATGCAGACAAGTGGCCTCTCTGCAGGCTGGAGCAAAGGTGTTGCTCAGTAGCTCTCCAGTGAAAGGGAGCTCTGGGGAACATGAGAGCCAGGGGCACTCGGAGATCCAAAGGTCAAGACAGGACAGATGTTCAGGGTGCAGGTGGGGAGCTCAAGCTGAACTCTGTGTATGCCATTGAGGACTCGGGGCTCCAAGGAGGTAAGGGGAGAGCTCCAGCTGCCCTTGTTGTGCCCACCCTCTTGGTTCCTCATCCTGACTGATGAGCTACCCAGCCAGGAGGTCCCCATTTTTGGGGAAACATCAGCTGTTTACCCGGAAGCACCCCGTTTCTGCCCTTCCTTCCCTCACAGACCCCAGCTTCAGCCCCACTCATCCTGTACCTCTCAGGTCCACGAGTGGATGCGAGGGCTGTGGGTGGACACTGAAGGAAGGAGGAAGACCAGGGTGCCCCCTGAACATCACCCAGTCTGAGTCCCCCAGGACTTAGTAGGGAAACCAAGACAGGGTCATAAGGTCATTGGACAAGTTTTGGGCAGAGTTCGGCAGAGCTCTGGCACAGCCTCCATCCTGTATTCCTTTACCCAAGAAAAGTCTAGTCTCATGGGCGGGAGGACTCAGGTGGGCCTGCACCCTATTTCCTGTGTCTGGAGCCTTCATCCTCCCATCTGAGGAGGCCTTCCTTCCCTGTCCCCCGACCAAGCTGGACCTCAGCCCGGGCAAGTCTTCATTTGCACCCTTATTCTGTTTGCTCCTCCACGATTTTGCCCCGCATTTGCTAGGTGCTCCCTGGGTATCAGCTGAATAGCTGGATGGCAGAGTTAGGCCCCACAGCAGGGACTGGTGAGGGATGTGGTACCGGAGGACTGAGTTTGGGCTTTGAGGGCTGAGGGTGCAGGCCCAAGAGAAGCCAGCACATGGATGAGGGAGACACATGAAACGGGTTGTCAGGAGTGAGAGGGAGGCCTGTTGGAGGTGTGGGGGCACACACAGAGGACTCCCCCAACAGGGCTTCCCGAGCAGAGGCTTAGGAAGGGGGTTTGAGGGTAAGTGGATTGCAGATAGCACCCAAAAGGGTAGCAGTTGGGGAGCCTTCACTGTGAAGGTTATGCAAAATATGCAGACAAGTGGCCTCTCTGCAGGCTGGAGCAAAGGTGTTGCTCAGTAGCTCTCCAGTGAAAGGGAGCTCTGGGGAACATGAGAGCCAGGGGGCACTCGGAGATCCAAAGGTCAAGACAGGACAGATGTTCAGGGTGCAGGTGGGGAGCTCAAGCTGAACTCTGTGTATGCCATTGAGGACTCGGGGCTCCAAGGAGGTAAGGGGAGAGCTCCAGCTGCCCTTGTTGTGCCCACCCCTCTTGGTTCCTCATCCTGACTGATGAGCTGACTGCTTCATGGAAACCTGGTCAGGCCCTCTGCTCCCTCTGGCACCTTAGCTGGGTCATAGTTCTTCCTTCCTTCAGTTTACCCTTTTGAAATGGGATAAATGATCTCCCTAGTACTTGGCTATCCCCACCCCACCCCCGTCTTTCATACCTCATAGGGGCAACCCGTGAGGGTTTCCACCTCCCTGCTGCATTACTGAGGCAACCGAAGAGGGAGAGACTGAGGTGATGGGGAGAGTAGCATAGAGCCCAGGGTTGGGGGAGGGGCTGGTGATCACTGGAGTTGTTATGGCAACTGGGGAGCTGATGTGGAAGTGAGGGGTCCCCATGGAAACAGGTCGGTTACTATGGGGACCCTGAAAGGAAATTCTCGGTTTCCATAGTGATAGAACAAGGGGAAGGTTAAGCTCTGAGGGGTGTTACGGAGACCAGAAGGGCCATGCCTTTCAAGACCCCCTCCCCAGGTAAAGGGAGTGGCTGGCCCAGTCACCTAGGCCCTTGGACCACTAGTCCTACTTGCCTTGGCCCTGGCAACGTCCCCATCTTCTTTGCTGTTTCATTGCTTGGCCTGAGGTCCTTCAAGACTGATCTCCAGTCCTCCTGGTATAGCCCAAAGCCACTTTCAGCTTGACATTGCCATCCCCCTCCTGATGCTGACTGGGAAGGCCCTCAGGCCTGAAAGAAGCCATCCTGATCAGACTTCACCCCACCCTATCCCATTTCTGTTTGCCTGTTCCAGGAGAAAGGATGCTCACTACCACCTAGACAGATCTGACTAAGGGGAGTCACCACTCTGAAGCTTCAGTCTTCTCTTCCTACCCTACTCCTAACCCTAACCCAAGGTCCACCAAGATCCTTCCATTCCACTTGCCTGGGACAGCCAACTGGGGAATAGCCCTTGGGACCTTGGCTCATGCAGTGAACCAAGGTGCCTCATGGAGGTGGGTGGGGCATAGATGAGTGATGTCCTAGAATGCCAAAGACTTGGGAAGGCAGAGCCCCTGGATTTAGGGGTGGAGCTCCCACTCACCTTACCACCTGCTGGTGAATATGATTAGAGATCCTTTACCTGTTAAGCAAAGAAATAGTCTTAAAGAGGCAGCCAAGACACACAGAGTACTGTTGTTAATATCTGTTTATATTGGAGTTTAGTTGATTTACAGTTTCAGGTGTACAGCAAAGTGATTTAGTTATACAAGTACATATGTCTATTCCAGAGTATTGAGTAAATTTCCCTTTGCTATACAGTACATCCTTATGATTATCTATTAGTGTGTGTGTTAATCCCAGCCTTCTAGTTTATCCCTCATCTCTACTTTTCCTCTTTGGTCACCATAAATTTGTTTTCTAAATCTGTGAGTCTGTTTCTGCTTTGTAAATAAGTTCATTCGTATCATTTTTTAAAATTTTGGCCTCTTTTATTGAGTTTTGTTATCTGTTTATTTTCATCCATCTTTATTCTTTGGCCTGTATGGGCCTCCCATTGCAGTAGCCTCTCTTGCTGCAGAGCACCGGCTCTGGGCACATGTGCCCCAGAGTGCTGGCTTGAAACTGGACACACCAGTCCAGCTGCTCCACGGCACATGGGATCCTCCCGGGCCAGGGATCAAACCAGTGCCTCTGGCACTCCAAGGCGGACTCCTTACCCACTGGACCACCAGGGAAGCCCCATTCATATCACTTTTTGGAGGGGAGGGGAGAGCATTTCTGTTAGCCTTTCATTTATCTGTTTTCATCCATCTTTTGTTCTTTGGTCCGTGTGGGCCTCCCATCGCAGTGGCCTCTGTCGCTGCAGAGCACTGGCTCTGGGAGTATGCACTCCAGGGCTCCGGCTCGGTAGTTGGACACATCAGTCCAGCTGCTCCATGGCACATGGGATCTTCCCAGGCCAGGGATGGAACTGGCGCCCCTTGCACTGCAAGGCTGTGTCCTTACCCACTGGACCACCAGGGAAACCCCCATATCACTTTTTAAACTAGGATTCCACACGTGAGTGATATCATATATTTGTATTTTTGTCTTACTTCTTTTAGTATGATAATCTCTAGGTCCACCCATATTGCTCCAAATGGTATAATTTCTTCCTTTTTATTGTTGAGTAATCTTCCATTGTAAATGTGTACCATGTTTCATTTATACATTCTTCTGTTGATGGACATCTAAGTTGCATCCATATCTTGGCTATTGTAAATAGTGCTCCAGTACACTGCAGTGCTTATATTTTTTCAAACTATGGTTTTCTCTGGATACATGCCCAGGATTGGTTTTTCTGGGCCATATGATCACATGCAGACCTATGGGGTGGGGACATTGAGTAATATCCAGTGGGGCATCTGGTGAACATGGCACACAAGGCTGGAGATGAGGTGGACACCACCCATGCGTGGTGTCAGTCGTAGAGGGAGGCTATGACGTGCTGTGAGCCTGTGGTTGGCTGGCTGACTGTGCTCAGACCGTCGTGTGACTGATGGACACTGGAGGGGCCAGGTGCTGTTTAAGAAACTTTTGTATTTTATAAGGATGGGGGTTTGGGGCAAAGCCTGGGCCCTGAGACACAGAGTAAGCCAGAACTGATGTCAGGCTTGAGGACAAGGCAGACAGCTCACTGCCAGGAGCTCAGTGGTCCCTGTCCCATTGACAGACAGCCCCACCCACCTATCCATGCCGCAGCCGCCTGCCATCAGCCCTCCTGGTTACCTCAGAGTTTTGAGGAAGTGTTGGTTCCCTGCCCTTCCCGGGCCTCACCAGCTCTGGGGAGTGCCCCTCCTCTGGCGCCGAGTGTCTATAAGTCAGGTGGGGCATACAGACTGGTGTCCCTACAGGGGTGACTCTGAGGACCCCTGCCCCGGGACACTGACCTCCCCCACATGCACGGCTTTACCCCTGCCGCAGGACCCTGGGCACAGTGTGGCTGCTCCTGACCATCCTTCACTGGAGGGGCAGGGTTAGGACCCTGGGCCAGGCAGGGGGTGGGGAGGACGGCACTGGACTGGCCGGCCCATGCCCCTGTTCTGAGCTGGAGAGGGAAGAAGGAGCTGGCGAGGCAGAGCGTTGAGAGAAGTGTGGGAGCCCAGGCAGCACAGCTGCCTCTTCTGGTCTCTGGAACACTCTGCACGCAGCACCACCTCCATGCGCGAGGCCCTGCTCTGCTCAGCCTCCCAGCCCCATCACTGGAGCCTAAAGTCATGGGCCCTGGGTCAGAGCCAGGCTAAGGCCTCCCGGGAAGAAGTGCTGACACCCACAGAGTCAAGACAGGCAGTTACCCCTTCCCCTGCGTAGTCCTGTGCTTCAGAGACCCCCTCCAGCCCCTCTAGAACCCACCGAGGCTGCTGCCTGCATTGCCTCGGCCCTGAACTCAGCCCAGCCTGGACCTGTTGGGAGTTTGCAGGACCGGACAGGTGAGGGTATGGTTCTAGCGACAGAAAGCAGGGTGTGCAGAGTTTAAGGGGCCTATCCAGGTCTGGGGAGGCCTATCAAGGTGATAGCCATGAGTAGGATGGGAGGTTCCTGCTTAAGTACCACATGCCCAAGGTACAGATGGCAGTGGAGTGTGGGGGGAGCAGAGGCTGCGGAGGAGGGTGTACATCACAGATGTGAAGGGCAGAGAGGCTGGAGAAGCAGGCCTTGGTTGGACCAGGGGCCCAGGATGCCTGGCTTAGAGGTTGAGCCTTTGTCTTCGGGAGGGAGGGCATGGTCAAATGTGGCTTACAGGTGCTCAGCAGAACTGCAGCGGGAACAAAGGGCTCATGTTTTGGGTGGGAGAGACTGTAGCTTGACTGGGGGTAGAAGGGAGGGTGGCGTTGGGGTAGTTTTGAAGGTAGACGGGATCTGTGGGGTCACCGAAGCAGAGTGGTGTTCAATTGGGCTCATGGGCTCTAGTCACGGTGAGTGGTCCTGGCCTAGAACAGAGGTCTGGCTTTTAGCATCCTCAGAGGTACAGTTCTAGCTGTGGTGGTAGATAAGGCATCCCCCAGGGTCCCCATCCTTCACTGGAGGGGCAGGGTTAGGACCCTGGGCCAGGCAGGGGGTGGGGAGGACGGCACTGGACTGGCCGGCCCATGCCCCTGTTCTGAGCTGGAGAGGGAAGAAGGAGCTGGCGAGGCAGAGCGTTGAGAGAAGTGTGGGAGCCCAGGCAGCACAGCTGCCTCTTCTGGTCTCTGGAACACTCTGCACGCAGCACCACCTCCATGCGCGAGGCCCTGCTCTGCTCAGCCTCCCAGCCCCATCACTGGAGCCTAAAGTCATGGGCCCTGGGTCAGAGCCAGGCTAAGGCCTCCCGGGAAGAAGTGCTGACACCCACAGAGTCAAGACAGGCAGTTACCCCTTCCCCTGCGTAGTCCTGTGCTTCAGAGACCCCCTCCAGCCCCTCTAGAACCCACCGAGGCTGCTGCCTGCATTGCCTCGGCCCTGAACTCAGCCCAGCCTGGACCTGTTGGGAGTTTGCAGGACCGGACAGGTGAGGGTATGGTTCTAGCGACAGAAAGCAGGGTGTGCAGAGTTTAAGGGGCCTATCCAGGTCTGGGGAGGCCTATCAAGGTGATAGCCATGAGTAGGATGGGAGGTTCCTGCTTAAGTACCACATGCCCAAGGTACAGATGGCAGTGGAGTCTGGGGGCAGCAGAGGCTGCGGAGGAGGGTGTACATCACAGATGTGAAGGGCAGAGAGGCTGGAGAAGCAGGCCTTGGTTGGACCAGGGGCCCAGGATGCCTGGCTTAGAGGTTGAGCCTTTGTCTTCGGGAGGGAGGGCATGGTCAAATGTGGCTTACAGGTGCTCAGCAGAACTGCAGCGGGAACAAAGGGCTCATGTTTTGGGTGGGAGAGACTGTAGCTTGACTGGGGGTAGAAGGGGGAGGGTGGCGTTGGGGTAGTTTTGAAGGTAGACGGGATCTGTGGGGTCACCGAAGCAGAGTGGTGTTCAATTGGGCTCATGGGCTCTAGTCACGGTGAGTGGTCCTGGCCTAGAACAGAGGTCTGGCTTTTAGCATCCTCAGAGGTACAGTTCTAGCTGTGGTGGTAGATAAGGCATCCCCTCAGGGTCCCCCATCTTCCCATCTGCCATGGGAAGAGTTTAGAAGAAACTGAGAGCTCTGGCTGGCTCTGGTGTTTTCATGGTTGGGCATGCCTGTGTCCTTGCTGGTTTGTGGAGAGGAGAGGTGTGGACAGAGGTAGGTGAGCAGGGATGCGGCCAGTGGTGGAGGGCGGCAAGATCACCAAAGGGAACTGGTGGGCGGAAAGACTGTGTGGTGTGGGCCTGCACCTGGGTGGCCCCAGGCCCTCTCTAAGCTGCCTGGGCCTCAGCTCTGTGACAGAATGTACAAGGAGTGTGTCTGGCCTCACCGTGAAGGCTGCCCTACCCTGTCTGCTGGGATCAGGTCCCCTTCAGTCCTGGCCCTGTGCTCTAAGGCCCACAGGTGGCAAAAAATGAGCTGTCCTTCAGTGGTCCTCGAGGTCCTGGAGTTGAGGTCTTGGCACCCAGGGAGCAGTCTCGGGGTATTGCCTCTGATGGGTCCCTTGCTCCTACCTCTTTCTCCACTTCAGTCCCTGTCCTTTCCCTCTGCCCCTGGGAAAGAACATTGCCTTCTGGACTGGTTAGGTGCGAGCTCCAGATGGGGCCAGCATAGAAGGAGAGAAGGGGAGGGACAGAAGGAGGAGCCCACGTCCAGGCCACCACCCACTCCATGCCTTGAGCGGGGCTTAGAGGTTAGGGCTAATCTTAAGCTTACCTGTGTAAGGATGGGGAGCCAGGACAGGACATGGCAGGAGGGTGGGACAAGGATATGGATGAGTCCTCCAGGATCATTTCCTGGGCCTCAGGCCTCAGACCCAGGTCAGGGAGCTGTGGGTGCCCTAAACAAAGGACACTGCAGTAGCAGGGACCACAGCCTGTCCCTGGATCCGTGTACTTCATGCCTGTAGAACAAACAAGTTTAGGTCCACAGGCTCCACCCAGGGCAGTGGGACTCCCACCCCTCTGCGCTGCAGGCCCCACACTCGGTGCTAGGCTGGGTTCCTCGCAGCTTCTCTTGCTGAGCCCAGGGTGCCCCAGGCCCCCCCACATCCCTGCGGTCTGCCGGGAGGAAGCGGCCCCTGCCCCCACCGTGACTCTGCGCTTCCTGCCCCAGGGGCCGGGGCGGGAGGGGACGTTTCCCGTTCACACCAAAGGTTCCCTGGCTGGTGGCGCCCAGACGAGGGCTCAGCCGCTGTCCCTTTTGCCCATGGAACCTGCTCTGGGGCCCGGGGTCCAGGTAACCAGCAGGGTGGGCGGAGCTTTCTGGGGTGAGGTCAGACATTGTGCTTGTGTATGAGGGAGACGTGTGTGTGGGTGGCTCTGCCCGGGCAGTGGTGCACATGCATCCTGGGATGTGCAGTCCAGGAAGGTTTCCTGGAGGTGGTGGCTGCTGAGCTGGGAGAAGGTGGCAGGTGAGAGCCTAGCACGTAACTCTGGGTTCAGGGAGGCTGGTGGGTGGGAGACCTTTAGCTGTGGCACCGCTGTGGGCCACAGCCACGCCCTAGGCATGTATACACTTAAGCCCCTCCCCTGCCCAAGTCAAGCTTGCCTGAGTCCCCAGGGGTTCAGGAAGAGGGAGCAGAGACTGGGAGGCCAAAAAAAATGAGGGCAGAGGGGGGTTTTGGCCAACTGAGTTTTTTCCCAGAGGTCTGGCCCTAAAGAACATTGCCTTCTGGACTGGTTAGGTGCGAGCTCCAGATGGGGCCAGCATAGAAGGAGAGAAGGGAGGGACAGAAGGAGGAGCCACGTCCAGGCCACCACCCACTCCATGCCTTGAGCGGGCTTAGAGGTTAGGGCTAATCTTAGCCTGTGTAAGGATGGGGAGCCAGGACAGGACATGGCAGGAGGGTGGGACAAGGATATGGATGAGTCCTCCAGGATCATTTCCTGGGCCTCAGGCCTCAGACCCAGGTCAGGGAGCTGTGGGTGCCCTAAACAAAGGACACTGCAGTAGCAGGGACCACAGCCTGTCCCTGGATCCGTGTACTTCATGCCTGTAGAACAAACAAGTTTAGGTCCACAGGCTCCACCCAGGGCAGTGGGACTCCCACCCCTCTGCGCTGCAGGCCCCACACTCGGTGCTAGGCTGGGTTCCTCGCAGCTTCTCTTGCTGAGCCCAGGGTGCCCCAGGCCCCCCCACATCCCTGCGGTCTGCCGGGAGGAAGCGGCCCCCTTCCCCCACCGTGACTCTGCGCTTCCTGCCCCAGGGGCCGGGGCGGGAGGGGACGTTTCCCGTTCACACCAAAGGTTCCCTGGCTGGTGGCGCCCAGACGAGGGCTCAGCCGCTGTCCCTTTTGCCCATGGAACCTGCTCTGGGGCCCGGGGTCCAGGTAACCAGCAGGGTGGGCGGAGCTTTCTGGGGTGAGGTCAGACATTGTGCTTGTGTATGAGGGAGACGTGTGTGTGGGTGGCTCTGCCCGGGCAGTGGTGCACATGCATCCTGGGATGTGCAGTCCAGGAAGGTTTCCTGGAGGTGGTGGCTGCTGAGCTGGGAGAAGGTGGCAGGTGAGAGCCTAGCACGTAACTCTGGGTTCAGGGAGGCTGGTGGGTGGGAGACCTTTAGCTGTGGCACCGCTGTGGGCCACAGCCACGCCCTAGGCATGTATACACTTAAGCCCCTCCCCTGCCCAAGTCAAGCTTGCCTGAGTCCCCAGGGGTTCAGGAAGAGGGAGCAGAGACTGGGAGGCCAAGAAAAAGCAGATGAGGGGCCTGGGAGAGTGGTCAGTATGTATGGCAGTCCTCTAAAGCTGACCTTTCACTTTTTGTCTTCCTCCCCAACCCATCCCTCCCTTTCTCCACACCCCCTGCCTCTCTGTTCACCCCCACTTACTCTCCTGCTCTGTCCACTGTGCCTCTCCTTCCCCGCATGCTGCCCCAAACTCCTTTGCAGAAGGACCTGGGCTACCTGCAGCAGTGGCTGAAGGCCTTTGTGGATGCCTTCGAGAAGAGCATCACTCTCTCCTCTCTGGAGCCACGCAGGTGAGGCTGGAGCACCTCAGAGGGCGGGAGACTGAGGGGTCCTTGGTGCTCAGTGACCTGCCTCTCCCCTCCACCAGGCCAGAGGAGGCGGGTGCCGAGGTGCCATTGCTGCCTCGGGACGCGCTGCATGCGCTGGCCGAGCAGTTGGACGTCGAGGACCTGGAACAAGCCCTGCTGCTGCTCAAGCTCTTTGTCATCCTCTGCAGGTGGGTCCCTGTGGTCTCCTTGGTGAGAGGTTGTGTACCTGGGGGCCAGGTAGCGGGGAGCTGGCACATCACTGGGACCTCTCCCATCATTCACTCACCAGGAACCCGGAGAATGTAGAGGCGGGCTGGGGCCAGGTGCTTGTGCCCCGGGTGCTCAGACTGTTGACCCGGTTGGTGACCAAGGTGAGGTGGCCTCTACCCTAGGGGGGTGGCAGGTGGTAGCCACGGCCCAGCTAACTCCCCCTACCCTCTCTGCATGCCTACAGCTGAAAGGACCCCCACTACTGCAGGGGGACCACAGGCCCCAGCTGGAGAATGTAGCCCTGCATGCCCTGCTCCTCTGTGAAGGCCTCTTCGACCCCTACCAGACCTGGAGGCGCGAGCACAGGGGGTGAGAGTTGGCCCATAGGCAGAGGACCCAGAGGAGGCCCGGAGAGGATTTGGGGGTGCTCTCCCAGGCTGTGAGGTGCAGGGGTCCGAGGGGCCAGTTTGCAGGCCGGTGAGAGGGTATGACCCAGGAGGAGTGAAGCCCTGGCCTCACCTGGGCCCCTGCCTGCCCCATCCCTACCCCCAGGGAAGTCATCAGCGCCAAGGAGAAGAGCAAATACAAGTTCCCTCCTGCCGCTTTGCCCTGTGAATTCAGCGCCTTCTTCCAAGGTCAGGCTTCACCGCTCCCTCCCCCGTCCTGGCCCCGCCATCGTTCAGGAAGAGGAGCAGAGACTGGGAGGCCAAGAAAAAGCAGATGAGGGGCCTGGGAGAGTGGTCAGTATGTATGGCAGTCCTCTAAAGCTGACCTTTCACTTTTTGTCTTCCTCCCCAACCCATCCCTCCCTTTCTCCACACCCCCTGCCTCTCTGTTCACCCCCACTTACTCTCCTGCTCTGTCCACTGTGCCTCTCCTTCCCCGCATGCTGCCCCAAACTCCTTTGCAGAAGGACCTGGGCTACCTGCAGCAGTGGCTGAAGGCCTTTGTGGATGCCTTCGAGAAGAGCATCACTCTCTCTCTCTGGAGCCACGCAGGTGAGGCTGGAGCACCTCAGAGGGCGGGAGACTGAGGGGTCCTTGGTGCTCAGTGACCTGCCTCTCCCCTCCACCAGGCCAGAGGAGGCGGGTGCCGAGGTGCCATTGCTGCCTCGGGACGCGCTGCATGCGCTGGCCGAGCAGTTGGACGTCGAGGACCTGGAACAAGCCCTGCTGCTGCTCAAGCTCTTTGTCATCCTCTGCAGGTGGGTCCCTGTGGTCTCCTTGGTGAGAGGTTGTGTACCTGGGGGCCAGGTAGCGGGGAGCTGGCACATCACTGGGACCTCTCCCATCATTCACTCACCAGGAACCCGGAGAATGTAGAGGCGGGCTGGGGCCAGGTGCTTGTGCCCCGGGTGCTCAGACTGTTGACCCGGTTGGTGACCAAGGTGAGGTGGCCTCTACCCTAGGGGGGTGGCAGGTGGTAGCCACGGCCCAGCTAACTCCCCCTACCCTCTCTGCATGCCTACAGCTGAAAGGACCCCCACTACTGCAGGGGGACCACAGGCCCCAGCTGGAGAATGTAGCCCTGCATGCCCTGCTCCTCTGTGAAGGCCTCTTCGACCCCTACCAGACCTGGAGGCGCGAGCACAGGGGGTGAGAGTTGGCCCATAGGCAGAGGACCCAGAGGAGGCCCGGGAGAGGATTTGGGGGTGCTCTCCCAGGCTGTGAGGTGCAGGGGTCCGAGGGGCCAGTTTGCAGGCCGGTGAGAGGGTATGACCCAGGAGGAGTGAAGCCCTGGCCTCACCTGGGCCCCTGCCTGCCCCATCCCTACCCCCAGGGAAGTCATCAGCGCCAAGGAGAAGAGCAAATACAAGTTCCCTCCTGCCGCTTTGCCCTGTGAATTCAGCGCCTTCTTCCAAGGTCAGGCTTCACCGCTCCCTCCCCCGTCCTGGCCCCGCCATCAAACCTGAGCCCCTTCCTGTGGTTCCTCACTGCACATGCAGAACAGGACCCACGTCACTGTGGCTGCACTTGGGACTGGGAGAAGGAAGGTGAATGGGCCTCCATAGGCAAGTAGGAGTTTAGGGACAGAGAGGAGAGGAAGGGTATGTCCACACAAAATAATATGTCCTCTTTTTTGAGGGGAGAGTCAATTAGCCTCCTCCTCCTTTTCTATCTCGTGGGTCCCCCCAGTCACTTGTACCCCATTCTGATCTAGACCGTCTTAAAACTCCCTGGTGCAGTCTTTCCGTCCTTGTAGCTCCACCCAGTCTCCTGTCTACACGACAGTGTCTACAGTAGGTATCTCCCCTTCCTGCTCCCATACTCCCAGAGGAGCTGACCCCTCCCAGGACATCTCTGGCCACTTGTTCTCCTTGGACACTCTGCCCCTGGGTCTCCTCTCTCCTCTCATTTGTGGGAGACTGGCCAGGATTTCATGAAGAGGGATCCAGGGCAGACTGCTGCCTGGACAGGGGCAAGCCACGTTGGGGAGGCAGTAGCCTGTTGGGCTAGGAAGTATTTCTGGGTTGGCCCAGCCATAGGCCTGGGTCTGGACAGGGGTGCCCTGGGGTAGTTACCCTGCCTCTATTGTTCTGCAGCCTGAGTATTGTGCCCCCTACTGTAAACACCCTCAGAATCCCATCCTGCTCCTCCCCATAGCCTCCCTTTCCAGCCCCACTCGCTTTCTGCTCTCCAGCTAGGAGCCCGTCCTCCTGTCCCTAGAATTGGACTAGTGATCCCACCTCTGGGTCTTTCCCCATAGTTTTCTTTCCCTTCACAGGCCAACTGCATCATCAGGCGTCACTTCGAAAGCCCTGTCCCCAGGGAGGCCTCCTACCCTATCCCACCCACATCAAGGCAGCCCTGCACGGTCCCAGCCCCCACACACTCATGTGACCCAGGGCTGGTCCTTTCTGCTCTCTGGGTTTCAGTTCGTGTCCTGGCATCCTGTCCAGCTTTGCTGGAACAGGGCCAGGTGGGCCTCCCAGAAATACGATGCTGTGAAAGCCCCTAGAAGTCCCCGGTGCGGGTGTGGGGGATGGTGTGTGGGGCATCTGTATGGTAGAAACGGCAGGGACCCCAGAGCCGCTCCAACTGTCACAGGGCAGAGGGACCAGGAGATTTGCATCTAAGGAACTAAACCCTAGCCTGCTGTGTGGAAGTGCGTATGGGGGGTGCTCACCTTGGGGTCCTCACTTTCAAGGTTAAGGATCCAGGGAGCTGGCTAGGCTCTCAGGGCAGGACTATGTCCCTTACAGGCTCCCCAAAGAAGGGCTGTGTCCTTCTCAGACCTCCTAGCAGAGTTATGACATTTTAGAGACTCAGCACAGAACCGATCTTCTCCTTCAGATGGGCTCTCCCAGCCCAGCCTCCCACCACCGCCCCAGGGTATCCACCTCTTAAGCAGCTCTTGGACCCATAGCCCTGCAAGCTTGGTGACATTGTCTTGCCCCCTCCCTCCTATCCAGAGAGCTTGCAAGATGCAGACCGCCTGCCTCCTGGGCTCCTGCTGCGTCTCATCCACCTCTTTGGTGCTGTCCTTGCAGGAGGAAAGGTAGGCTGGGAGGAGCCTGTGGGCCAGGGGATGGTTGTCTCAGGCTCTCATGCTGGGTGAACCCACTGACCTTCTCTGCCCACACCTGCAGGAGAATGGGCAGAAGGCTGTGAGTGCCGGCTCTGTGCAGGGCTTGCTGGGTGTGGTTCGAGGCTGGGGCCGTGGACCAGCCCAGGACCCCCGCCTGGTGCCACTGGCCCTGGAGGCGCTGGTGGGTGCAGTACATGTCCTGCATGCCAGCCGTGCACCGCCGCGGGGGCCGGACCTTCGAGCCCTGCTGGAGGGCTACTTCCGTGTCCTTAATACCGACTGGCCGGCCGGGCCAAGCCCAGACCCCGAAGAGGCCCTCATCAGCCTGCGGGTCAGCATGCTCGGTGGGTATGGCCTCTCGGGCTCTCGGGGAGGTGGCCTTAGCAGGGGAAGCCCCAAGCAGTGATGGAAAGGCCGGCCTGGGCAGCATGGGAAGAAGATTTCAGGCTGACCAGAGGTACTGCTGGCAGAGGCTCGGCCAGGCTGACCCTTGACCCTTCCACAGACGCCATCCCCATGATGCTGGCATGTGAGGACCGGCCAGTGCTGCAAGCCACCTTCCTCAGCAACAATTGCTTTGAACACCTGATTCGCCTTATTCAGAACAGCAAGGTGGGTGAGGCCCAGGTCAGGGTGGGGGACCTGGAACCAGAGGCTGGGAGCACCACGAGTGGATGCTATGCTGCTGATAATCAAACTGGGGCTGGTGGGATGGCTTCTTCAGTGAGAGGGGCCTGCAGCTCAGGATGCTCTGGGCCCCACAGGAAGAGGGTGTCACAGAAGGACGGGAGCTGCCCTGGTTGCTCGTCTCCTTTCTCTCCAGTCCCAGGCGTCCAGGAGGAAGGAAGGCTCAGGGGGATGCCCCCCCTGGCCTGATGACATTTTAGAGACTCAGCACAGAACCGATCTTCTCCTTCAGATGGGCTCTCCCAGCCCAGCCTCCCACCACCGCCCCAGGGTATCCACCTCTTAAGCAGCTCTTGGACCCATAGCCCTGCAAGCTTGGTGACATTGTCTTGCCCCCTCCCTCCTATCCAGAGAGCTTGCAAGATGCAGACCGCCTGCCTCCTGGGCTCCTGCTGCGTCTCATCCACCTCTTTGGTGCTGTCCTTGCAGGAGGAAAGGTAGGCTGGGAGGAGCCTGTGGGCCAGGGGATGGTTGTCTCAGGCTCTCATGCTGGGTGAACCCACTGACCTTCTCTGCCCACACCTGCAGGAGAATGGGCAGAAGGCTGTGAGTGCCGGCTCTGTGCAGGGCTTGCTGGGTGTGGTTCGAGGCTGGGGCCGTGGACCAGCCCAGGACCCCCGCCTGGTGCCACTGGCCCTGAGGCGCTGGTGGGTGCAGTACATGTCCTGCATGCCAGCCGTGCACCGCCGCGGGGGCCGGACCTTCGAGCCCTGCTGGAGGGCTACTTCCGTGTCCTTAATACCGACTGGCCGGCCGGGCCAAGCCCAGACCCCGAAGAGGCCCTCATCAGCCTGCGGGTCAGCATGCTCGGTGGGTATGGCCTCGCGGGCTCTCGGGGAGGTGGCCTTAGCAGGGGAAGCCCCAAGCAGTGATGGAAAGGCCGGCCTGGGCAGCATGGGAAGAAGATTTCAGGCTGACCAGAGGTACTGCTGGCAGAGGCTCGGCCAGGCTGACCCTTGACCCTTCCACAGACGCCATCCCCATGATGCTGGCATGTGAGGACCGGCCAGTGCTGCAAGCCACCTTCCTCAGCAACAATTGCTTTGAACACCTGATTCGCCTTATTCAGAACAGCAAGGTGGGTGAGGCCCAGGTCAGGGTGGGGGACCTGGAACCAGAGGCTGGGAGCACCACGAGTGGATGCTATGCTGCTGATAATCAAACTGGGGCTGGTGGGATGGCTTCTTCAGTGAGAGGGGCCTGCAGCTCAGGATGCTCTGGGCCCCACAGGAAGAGGGTGTCACAGAAGGACGGGAGCTGCCCTGGTTGCTCGTCTCCTTTCTCTCCAGTCCCAGGCGTCGGGGCAGGAGGAAGGAAGGCTCAGCTGTTGGGATGCAGTGTCTGCTCCACTCCTCTGCCCCTGGCTCTGTCCTTCTGGGCAGATGTGGGTGACTCAGCTCCCCAGCTCTTCCCTCGTGCCTTAGGGGCACTTGGCCTGGGGCTCAGGGCGTATCCTTGCCTGTGGAAGGGGGGGCCTTGGCAGCTGCCCCAGGTCCTGCTCTAACTCCACCCTTCCCCCATCTTCTTTCTTCTCTGCCCCTTCTACCTTGTGCCCTCCCCCTTCCCCACAGCTGTACCTGCAGGCCCGGGCGCCCCCTGAGGGGGACAGTGACCTGGCTACCCGGTTACTGACTGAGCCTGATGTTCAGAAGGTACCACCATCAGGCTGATACGAGCTCAGTCACGCACGTCCCTGGGCGCACACCCACCGGGGCTCTGTCTTAGAGCCTTTCTGCACTTTTGCAGGGGGAACGGGCAGATCTACCTGAGGCCTGGTGTAGCCTAGCAATGGGGCTGTCCCCCACGCTGTCTCACCTGACTTTCAGATTCCCAGCCCAGGTTGCCGCATAGGGGGATCTGTGCCCAGCTTGGTGTTAGCCCTGGGAGCTGGGGTTTGGCTATACCGAACCGGAAGGAACCTTCGATACTCAGCCACCCTCCCCCACTGTACCCAAGCAGAACAGGAGGCCAGATACTCAGGGATCTGGCTGTGGGCACTCACAGAGGAGGAGGTCCCCCACATGGAGCCACTTCTTTGCTTGAATCTGTGTGCCTGTCCCAAGCAGGTCACTGCAGTTCCCCATCTCCTCATGCCCTCATGACGTGCTCCCTACCTCACCTTAACTGGGGGCTTGTCCGTGAGGGACACCTTCTCTGGTGGCTCTACACCTGGGCCCCCACATCTGGAGCTACACTCTGGCTCTGTCCTTATGAGGCAGCCCCATGTGTCTATGGCACTTGACTGTTTTCTGAGAATCAGCAGGTCCATTCTCCTACAAAGCACGCGAGGCTGGTGAGGAATCTGAGGCCTATAGAGGGGGAAAAGATTGGCTGAGATCCCTTGGGGAGTCAGCCAGAGCTGGGGCCCAGGGCACTCTGCAGCCAAATATAGCCTAGCACCTGCTGACATATTGTCCAAGCCCTTCTGACCCCTCAGCACCTCGATAGGGCTGGGCAGAGGGGGAAGTAGCATGCCTCTGGCTGCAGATGTGGGTGACTCAGCTCCCCAGCTCTTCCCTCGTGCCTTAGGGGCACTTGGCCTGGGGCTCAGGGCGTATCCTTGCCTGTGGAAGGGGGGGCCTTGGCAGCTGCCCCAGGTCCTGCTCTAACTCCACCCTTCCCCCATCTTCTTTCTTCTCTGCCCCTTCTACCTTGTGCCCTCCCCCTTCCCCACAGCTGTACCTGCAGGCCCGGGCGCCCCCTGAGGGGGACAGTGACCTGGCTACCCGGTTACTGACTGAGCCTGATGTTCAGAAGGTACCACCATCAGGCTGATACGAGCTCAGTCACGCACGTCCCTGGGCGCACACCCACCGGGGCTCTGTCTTAGAGCCTTTCTGCACTTTTGCAGGGGGAACGGGCAGATCTACCTGAGGCCTGGTGTAGCCTAGCAATGGGGCTGTCCCCCACGCTGTCTCACCTGACTTTCAGATTCCCAGCCCAGGTTGCCGCATAGGGGGATCTGTGCCCAGCTTGGTGTTAGCCCTGGGAGCTGGGGTTTGGCTATACCGAACCGGAAGGAACCTTCGATACTCAGCCACCCTCCCCCACTGTACCCAAGCAGAACAGGAGGCCAGATACTCAGGGATCTGGCTGTGGGCACTCACAGAGGAGGAGGTCCCCCACATGGAGCCACTTCTTTGCTTGAATCTGTGTGCCTGTCCCAAGCAGGTCACTGCAGTTCCCCATCTCCTCATGCCCTCATGACGTGCTCCCTACCTCACCTTAACTGGGGGCTTGTCCGTGAGGGACACCTTCTCTGGTGGCTCTACACCTGGGCCCCCACATCTGGAGCTACACTCTGGCTCTGTCCTTATGAGGCAGCCCCATGTGTCTATGGCACTTGACTGTTTTCTGAGAATCAGCAGGTCCATTCTCCTACAAAGCACGCGAGGCTGGTGAGGAATCTGAGGCCTATAGAGGGGGAAAAGATTGGCTGAGATCCCTTGGGGAGTCAGCCAGAGCTGGGGCCCAGGGCACTCTGCAGCCAAATATAGCCTAGCACCTGCTGACATATTGTCCAAGCCCTTCTGACCCCTCACCACCTCGATAGGGCTGGGCAGAGAAGTAGCATGCCTCTGGCTGTTGGGTGCAGCCAGGCTGAGCCTCAGTGTCCCCTTTCCCCTATCTCCCCTGGGATATAGGGGAAAGGGACAGGGTAGGACTTAACAGTCTCGAAGGTTCTTCTGGTTCTATCATCCTCTGATTGATTGTCCCCAAATTCCCTGACCCTGTCAATCATCATGGGTGATGGGGCACTTGCCAGTCTGCCTGCATGTGTGTCTAGCTTGGGTGGGAATGGGTGGAGACCGAGGCCCATAAACCCCCCAGACGGTGAAGGGTGGAGGGCCACGGCCCAAGGGTTCACTGGTGGTCTTCCCAACCTTGGTTTCTTCTGGCCTCTCTGTCCGAGTGGGTCTTGCCAAGAGAGAGCTCTAAGGTCAGGGTGCAAGTCCAAGTAGTTTGGTCAAGTGTCGGTGCCCTGGTGCCCACATAGGGCTCCCCCCATCCCAGGGCCCCAAGTCCACTCAGCTACTTGCCTCGGGGCATCTCTCCCTGTCCCTGCACCCCTCTCACTGCAGGGTGCTGCCAGCTGTGACATCCTGGCACCCACCTCTCCTGACTGCCCCTCCCCACCCCAAGGTACTGGACCAGGACACAGACACCATTGCGGTCCACGTGGTCAGAGTGCTGACCTGCATCATGAGTGGCTCCCCTTCTGCCAAGGTGAGGATGCTACGGTCCCGCTGCAGTATGACGGTGGTGGGCAGAGTTAAATTGACCAAGTGTCTCTAGAACACGTCTGGCCAGTGACTGTCAGAGCAAGTGAGCTGGGAAAGTGGCCATCCTGGCCTCTGGGGTACAGCTCTGCCCATGGAGTGGGTATAGTCGTCAGTCAGTCCTGGGAGCTGACCACCAACTGCAGCCATCTGAGGTGGATCCATTCTCCTGCATGGCCCCCACCCCCGCTAGCACCGTGACCCAGAGGCAGAGCCAGGGGAAGGAGCCCTGGACGGTGACGGCTCCTCTAGGGTTGCCACAGGGTGTGAGCAGGCCCTGGGGCCACATCCACATTTGTCCCTTTCCCCACCTGATCTGGCACAGGAGGTGTTTAAGGAGCGCATCGGCTACGCTCACCTGCGTGAAGTCCTGCAGAGCCACGGTCCCCCTACCCATCGGCTATTGCAAGAGCTGCTCAACATGGTAAGGGCAGGGACTTGGGCTCAGGGTTCCGCGGGCAGTCAGGACTGAGTCAGGGCTACTATGGAAGGTGAGCTCTCCACTCTGGGGGACCATATTGGCTATGGCCTGTACACAGTGTGACCTGTGTCTTGACCCTGTGTGCCAAGGTCACTGGGGTGAGGATTCCGAGCTTCATGAGGCCCAGAAGCTGCTGCCTATTAGCCAGTCCCAAGATGATGCAGGAAGTTCCACTGTTGGAAAGGTGGCTGTTTCACACCAGTTGCCTGGGGCTGTTCCATTCTCTCTACCCACAGGCTGTGGAGGGTGACCACAGCACATGTCCGCCACCTCCAATCCGCAATGAGCAGCCGGTGCTGGTGCTGATGCGGTGGCTGCCGACCCTGCCCACGGCTGAGCTGCGGCTCTTCCTAGCGCAGCGCCTCCGGTGGCTCTGTGACAGCTGCCCCGCCAGCCTTGCCACGTGCGTCCAGGCCGGTCTGGTGGGCTGCCTTTTGGAAACGCTCAATGAAGGGGTAGCCCTGGGGGCCTGCTGCCGGGAACAGTTATTGGTGCTACTGCAAGCACTGGGCCATGTGTCACTAAGGCCTGCGGAGCTGCGTCGCTTGCTTCGCCCCCCGCCAGGGCTGGACACGGAGCCGGCTGGAGCGGAGGCTGGGCAGGCCCGCCACGCAGGTGCCATCATTCGCGCACTCTCAGGCATGGCCCGGCACCAGGGCCTGGCACGAGCTCTATGCTATTTTGACCTCACGCCCAGCATGGCGGGCATCATGGTCCCCCCTGTGCAGCGCTGGCCAGGCCCTGGCTTCACCTTCCACGCCTGGCTCTGTCTGCACCCCATGGCGGGGGCGCCGGCCCCTGCCCCTACCCGGCCACTCCAGCGAAAGCAGCTGTACAGGTGGGTGACTGCCAGGGGTCAGGGCATGGTGCTGGGGTGAGCGGGAGAACCAGCAGGCCTAACTGGCTTGGCTGGCCCTCAGCTTCTTCACCAGCAGCGGCTCAGGGTTTGAAGCCTTCTTCACAGCAGCTGGGACCCTGGTGGTGGCTGTGTGCACCCGGAAGGAGTACTTGACCATGAGCTTACCTGAGGTGTCCTTCGCTGACTCTGCCTGGGTGAGCCTTCATCCTCACGTGGCCCGGGGAGGTGGGGGAACACTGGGTCCTCACCTGACGTGGCTTTTGTTCTAGCACTGCGTGGCCATCGTCCATGTGCCCGGGCGCCGGCCCTTCAGCCAGAACCTGGTCCACGTCTACAAAGATGGCTGTCTGGTCAAGACGGCCCCCCTTCGCTGCCCTTCCCTTAGTGAGGTATGCCAGGTGGGCTTTGGGGAGGCTTGGGTAGTTGGGAGACCTTGAACGGGGTGGGGTCTGGCCTCGTGTTCTCCCTCACCCACAGGCCTCGGCCTCGGGTCTGTGCGGCCTTGGTGGGGACTGAGGAAGGTGGAACCCCAGGCTCTGCCGTGAGCTGACCACGCCCCCAACCCTTGCCCTGCAGCCTTTCTCGTCCTGCTGTATCGGGTCTGCTGGGCACCGCACAACGACCACCACCACGGGGCTGCCTGCACCACCCGGCCCTGCCGCCCTGGCTCACACTCACCCCTCGCTCACCCGCTCCCAGTCAGTCCCAGCCACTGCAGGCCTTGGCTGGGGGGCTGGGCTGGTGGCCCCCTTTCAGGAGGGCAGCATCAGCTCCACCCTTGCCGGCACACAGGACACTCGGTGGGGCAGCCCCACCTCCTTGGAAGGCGAGCTGGGGGCTGTGGCCATCTTCCATGAATCCCTGCAGGCAACTGCCCTACGCGTCCTTTGTGCCCTGGGTATGCAGCATGTCCCCCACCCTGCCTCACCCCAGCCCTCCCGCAGGCCCCGAGACCCAAGTGGTTGGGTCTCATAAAGTGCCAAGCCTGGAAAGTAGGGGTCCAGTGGGAAGAAGTTCTCCCCGAGGGTCTGTCCTCTGATCAGACAGAGAAGAGGCAGGCTCTGGGTGGGATCTGACAGGAAGTTCAGCCAGGTCTGAAGCCCCCTACCCACCCCCAGGGCCCAATGAGACAGACCTAGCCTAACCAGATGGCTTGGCTGGCCCTCAGCTTCTTCACCAGCAGCGGCTCAGGGTTTGAAGCCTTCTTCACAGCAGCTGGGACCCTGGTGGTGGCTGTGTGCACCCGGAAGGAGTACTTGACCATGAGCTTACCTGAGGTGTCCTTCGCTGACTCTGCCTGGGTGAGCCTTCATCCTCACGTGGCCCGGGGAGGTGGGGGAACACTGGGTCCTCACCTGACGTGGCTTTTGTTCTAGCACTGCGTGGCCATCGTCCATGTGCCCGGGCGCCGGCCCTTCAGCCAGAACCTGGTCCACGTCTACAAAGATGGCTGTCTGGTCAAGACGGCCCCCCTTCGCTGCCCTTCCCTTAGTGAGGTATGCCAGGTGGGCTTTGGGGAGGCTTGGGTAGTTGGGAGACCTTGAACGGGGTGGGGTCTGGCCTCGTGTTCTCCCTCACCCACAGGCCTCGGCCTCGGGTCTGTGCGGCCTTGGTGGGGACTGAGGAAGGTGGAACCCCAGGCTCTGCCGTGAGCTGACCACGCCCCCAACCCTTGCCCTGCAGCCTTTCTCGTCCTGCTGTATCGGGTCTGCTGGGCACCGCACAACGACCACCACCACGGGGCTGCCTGCACCACCCGGCCCTGCCGCCCTGGCTCACACTCACCCCTCGCTCACCCGCTCCCAGTCAGTCCCAGCCACTGCAGGCCTTGGCTGGGGGGCTGGGCTGGTGGCCCCCTTTCAGGAGGGCAGCATCAGCTCCACCCTTGCCGGCACACAGGACACTCGGTGGGGCAGCCCCACCTCCTTGGAAGGCGAGCTGGGGGCTGTGGCCATCTTCCATGAATCCCTGCAGGCAACTGCCCTACGCGTCCTTTGTGCCCTGGGTATGCAGCATGTCCCCCACCCTGCCTCACCCCAGCCCTCCCGCAGGCCCCGAGACCCAAGTGGTTGGGTCTCATAAAGTGCCAAGCCTGGAAAGTAGGGGTCCAGTGGGAAGAAGTTCTCCCCGAGGGTCTGTCCTCTGATCAGACAGAGAAGAGGCAGGCTCTGGGTGGGATCTGACAGGAAGTTCAGCCAGGTCTGAAGCCCCCTACCCACCCCCAGGGCCCAATGAGACAGCACCCTTCAAGCCTGAGGGTGAACTGCATGAACTTGGTACCAAGCTGCTTCTCCATTACTCACCTCAGGTATGGGGGAGCTGGGCAGTTGGCTCAACACCGTTATCTCCCTCTGGCTCCCATGCTCTGTCTCCTGCCCCCTCCACTGAGCCTTGTTGCCTGCTCACCCCCTCCCCAGGCCTGTAAGAACAACATCTGCATAGACCTGGCCCCTGGCCATGGGCTGGATGGCCGTCTGACCGGCCACAGAGTGGAGACCTGGGATGTGAAGGTGTGTGCCTACGTGGGCCGTGTGTGAGGGAGCGCGAGCATAGGCACTTGTGTGCTGGGCGGGCTGGGGAGTGGCATTGCGCCCTGGGAGGCCTTGAGGAGACCCAGCTTTCTAGGCTGGTGGGTCTGCTGGGAGGGAGGGGGCAGGTGATAGCTGGGTGCCGCCTTCTCACGGACCTGCCCTCAGGACGTGGTGAACTGCGTGGGAGGCATGGGCGCCCTGCTGCCCCTGTTGGAGCGCGTGGCTGCACAGCCCCAGGAAGCCGAGGCAGGTCCAGCAGAAACATATGACCTCGTGGGGCCCGAACTGACCTCTGGCCACAACGCCCAGGGCCTGCTTCTCCCACTGGGCAAGTCCTCAGGTAAAGTGTCCCTGGTGCCTGAATTAGGGGGAGCAGACTTTGGCCTGACAGGGGACTGGCGTGCTTGAGGTCTCGCGGCCACCGCAGACCTTTGACACACACCTGTCCTCTTCCTGCTGGCGGTAGAGGAACGAATGGAGAAGAATGCAGTGGCTGCCTTTCTTCTGATGCTGCGGAACTTCCTGCAGGGCCACACTGTGAATCAGGAGAGCTTGGTGCAGTGCCAGGGGCCCGCCATCATTGGTGCTCTCCTGCGCAAGGTGAGGCCTCCTGGGATGGGCGGGGAAGGGGCTCTGACCAGAGGAGATGGGTTGGAGGGACCAAGCAGGGAAGCCTGATTCCATCAGGGAGGGCTTCCTGGGAGGGGTGGCGTTTGAATGGGGCCTTGAAAGGTGGGGCAGGGTTGGGCCTTAGAGGGTCTGGGGAAGTACCAACACATGCTAGGGCAGGGCACCCGCACAGCAGGCTGGGAGCTTGCGCTTCAGAGAGGGCAGGGAGCCACTGAAGGGTTTGGAGCAGGCAGGATGTTTGTCTCCATCTGCCTATGCAGGGCAGGGTGGAAGCTGGGAGGCCTGGTGTCTCACCCCAGCTCCTCCCCCCACCCAGGTCCCCAGCTGGGCCATGGACATGAACGTACTCATGTCTGCCCAGCTGCTGATGGAGCAGGTGGCAGCCGAGGGCAGTGGGCCCCTCCTGTACCTGCTCTACCAGCATTTGCTCTTCAACTTTCACCTCTGGACCCTCAGCGAATTTGCTGTGCGCCTGGGTAGGTGTGGGGACTTGGGTGAGGGGATGTCGCCAGGCAGGGTGGTGGTGAATGTTGTGAGAGGGTTATAGCCTTGTGGATGATATGCGGGGGCCATAACCCTCCCCTGGGAGAAGGCCTTATCCTGGAGGATGGAAGGGACGCACCTCAGCCTGGTGGCCTGAGCCCTCTGCTGATGCCCACTCAGGCCACATCCAGTACGTATCTAGCATAGTCCGGGAGCACAGACAGAAGCTGCGGAAGAAGTATGGGGTCCAGTTCATTCTTGATGCCCTGCGTATCCACTACAGGTGAGGCTGCGGGGGCCAGGTGGCCTGGGGTACTGACGCCGCAGCCTCCTGCCTTGGGGGCAGGTCTGTTTAGCCCCCACAGTTCACCTGCCCTCTTCTCACGCTCTCCCCTCCCCTCCATGCCCCTGTGGTTCTCCTGGCTCCCCTGGTGACGGTTCTGCTGGAACCTGCCCAGCCCGCAGCGCGAGCGCCCCCTAGCTGCTGACGACCTGCGCACAGTGCAGACTTCGCTCCTGGGTCTGGCGCGGGAGTTTCTGGTGAGGAGTTCTTCCGCCGATGACCTGCAGGTGGTGCTAAACTTTCTGGCGGCTGCTGGTGATGATGGCCAGGTAGGCTGGAGGTTGGCAGAGGTGAAGCCTGGATGCGGGGTGAAGCCTGGACCATGGGGGTAGGGGCCCAGCTCAGCCTGAGACTTTGTATCCCCAGGTGGTGGGTGCACTGGACCTGCTGCTGGCCTTGCTCCAGGGCTCTCCCGCCCAGGAGCCTTTGGCTGTCTTCCTGCTGGAGCCAGGGAACCTCGAGGTAGTGCTAGCACTCCTAGTGCGGCCAAAGCCCATGCCCTTGCTGCCTGACCGAGTCTGCAAGGTACACCAGCTCTCCTCGACCCTGCATCCTCATCCCAAGGCCCCTGCCTGAGTCCAGGGAGGGCAGAAGGCCTCACGCTGGTGGATGGAGCTACCTTTGCAGGCCTCTCTTGGGGCCCCACACCTGCACGGTGACTTACCCTCCTACAGTAACTCCTTCCCCATGATGACGCTCCCTCCCCAACGACCCCCACACAGATCCTGCGCAGACTGCAGCAGAACGAACGGTTACCTGAGCGCAGCCGCCAGCGGCTCCGGCTGCGAGAGTGTGGCCTCCAGGGTCTCGTTGCCTGCCTGCCGGAAGGCGCCGTTTCCCCCCAGCTCTGCCAAGGCCTCTACAAGCTGTTCCTGGGGGCAGGTACAACCTGGATGGGGCTGAGAGGCAGCTGTTTTTCCAAGCTAGGGCACTCCAGTACGTATCTAGCATAGTCCGGGAGCACAGACAGAAGCTGCGGAAGAAGTATGGGGTCCAGTTCATTCTTGATGCCCTGCGTATCCACTACAGGTGAGGCTGCGGGGGCCAGGTGGCCTGGGGTACTGACGCCGCAGCCTCCTGCCTTGGGGGCAGGTCTGTTTAGCCCCCACAGTTCACCTGCCCTCTTCTCACGCTCTCCCCTCCCCTCCATGCCCCTGTGGTTCTCCTGGCTCCCCTGGTGACGGTTCTGCTGGAACCTGCCCAGCCCGCAGCGCGAGCGCCCCCTAGCTGCTGACGACCTGCGCACAGTGCAGACTTCGCTCCTGGGTCTGGCGCGGGAGTTTCTGGTGAGGAGTTCTTCCGCCGATGACCTGCAGGTGGTGCTAAACTTTCTGGCGGCTGCTGGTGATGATGGCCAGGTAGGCTGGAGGTTGGCAGAGGTGAAGCCTGGATGCGGGGTGAAGCCTGGACCATGGGGGTAGGGGCCCAGCTCAGCCTGAGACTTTGTATCCCCAGGTGGTGGGTGCACTGGACCTGCTGCTGGCCTTGCTCCAGGGCTCTCCCGCCCAGGAGCCTTTGGCTGTCTTCCTGCTGGAGCCAGGGAACCTCGAGGTAGTGCTAGCACTCCTAGTGCGGCCAAAGCCCATGCCCTTGCTGCCTGACCGAGTCTGCAAGGTACACCAGCTCTCCTCGACCCTGCATCCTCATCCCAAGGCCCCTGCCTGAGTCCAGGGAGGGCAGAAGGCCTCACGCTGGTGGATGGAGCTACCTTTGCAGGCCTCTCTTGGGGCCCCACACCTGCACGGTGACTTACCCTCCTACAGTAACTCCTTCCCCATGATGACGCTCCCTCCCCAACGACCCCCACACAGATCCTGCGCAGACTGCAGCAGAACGAACGGTTACCTGAGCGCAGCCGCCAGCGGCTCCGGCTGCGAGAGTGTGGCCTCCAGGGTCTCGTTGCCTGCCTGCCGGAAGGCGCCGTTTCCCCCCAGCTCTGCCAAGGCCTCTACAAGCTGTTCCTGGGGGCAGGTACAACCTGGATGGGGCTGAGAGGCAGGCCAAGTAGAGGGGTGATATGGATCCAGAAGACAGGGCCAGTGGGAATCAAGAGGGTGTTGGTCCAGGGCCCAAGGCTGAGCCAGCAGGGTGGCACAGTTCCCCTCTGGGATCAGGCCCTCAGGCCTTTCCTGGCCGTCTTCCCAGATTGCCTGAACCTCTCCGATCTGTTGGCTGTGGTGCAGCTGTCCCTCCAGGCTGACCTCAGCGTCCGCCTGGATATTTGTCGTCAGGTGAGTGGGAAGTGAAAGTTTTATTGCAGGTTGGGGGGTGGCTTCCACTCTGAGGACTTTGCCTGCTTGTGACGAGGGGTCTCTGCAGGCCTCCCGTGCAAAGGTCCCTGGAGGCAGGGCTGGGGCAGGCTGCTGGGTGAGTGCCTCACTTGCTGTGCCCTGCCCCCGCAGCTCTTCCACCTCATCTACGGACAGCCAGACATAGTGCGGCTGCTGGCCCGCCAGGCCGGCTGGCAGGATGTGCTGACCCGGCTATTTGTCCTGGAAGCCGTCACAGCTGGCAGTCCCCTGCCCCTTACCCCCGAGCCACCCACGTCCCCAGAGCCAGCCTTACACAAGCCACCCACCGAGTCGCCTGAGCCTCCAGACGTCTTCCTGCCCCCAGAGGCCCCCGACCACGACACCTTTTACCATGCTCTGTCCCCATTCGCCACCCACTTTGAGCTGGGCCTGGAGCGGGCCAGTGTGAGCTCAGGGAATACCACTGGCGGTGGCAGCGGCAGTGGGACTGTCACCCCAGCCAGCCAACCTGGCACACCCTCCCCTCTCGACGGGCCCCGGCCCTTCCCTCCGGTGCAGGGCCGCCACAGCTCCAGTCTTTCCAATGTGCTGGAGGACGGCAGCCTGCCAGAGCCCACCGTCAGCGGGGATGACACCTCCAACACCAGCAATCCTCAGGTGAGGCGGGCCCCAAGGGAGGGTGCCTCTGGGACCCAGGACAGGCAGTGGAGCTTTTTCCAAGTGGGGTTCTGTTTGACATCAGGGCTGCGATGGCCAGTTGGGCCCAGTGCTGCTCCCTGTAACTTTTCTCTGCACTGTTTTTTCTTGAGGGGCAGGTATTAAAGAACAGGGCAAGTCACACTGAGATGGAGTTGGGAGCACTTGCCAGGCTTCAAAAGGCCCTCAAGAGCCTGTGGGGCAGGGACTTTTCAGGGCCCATGGGCAGCAGTGCTTTGAGTCCTGCCTTGTGCTTCTGGATCTGGGGATGAGGCTCTGCTTATTCCATGGCGTTCTTCCAGAGAATTCCAGGACAGTCCTTGAGGCCTGTTAGGTAGCCATGAGAACTGCCTCATCTCCTCTTAGAAGTCCTAGAACCCTAGGATCCTCCCTGGAACTCAGGCAATGTTTGAGTCCTACGCCATTTGTTTAGACCCTTAGCACGGGCTCGGCTGGCCAAAGGCTCAGCCTCCTGCTGTCTCTACTAGTGGGTGGGCGGAGGTGCTGAACAGGGGTGGTGGTGGGGCAGTGATACCCTCCCTCCCCAGCCTGAACCCCGCACCCCCACTGTGTCTACAGCAAACCTGTGAGGAGGAGCTTTGTAACCTGCTTACCAACGTGCTCTTCTCTGTGACGTGGCGGGGTGTGGAGGGCAGCGATGAGGCCGCCTGGCGGGAGCGCGGACAGGTCTTCTCCGTGCTCACCCAGCTGGGGGCCTCAGCCACACTGGTGCGCCCACCAGACTGCATCAAGCGCAGGTGAGGGTGGGACTCAGGACTTAGCGGGGCCTCGGGGCAGTCCGGGGGCCTGACGGCGATCCGGTAGACACCGGAGTCTCTGGTCCCCCACCAGCCTCCTGGAGATGATGCTGGAGTCAGCCCTGACCGACATTAAAGAGGGCCCCCCCGGGGTCCTGGCCAGCCTCACCCAGCAGGCACTTTGGCTGTTGCGTCTGCTTCAGGACTTCCTGTGCGCCGAGGGCCATGGTAACCAGGAGCTGTGGAGCGAGAAGGTACAACGGGCTCAGGGCAGGACACTGTCCAGTCTTTCCAATGTGCTGGAGGACGGCAGCCTGCCAGAGCCCACCGTCAGAATCCCCCGGTGAGGGCCCCAAGGGAGGGTGCCTCTGGGACCCAGGACAGGCAGTGGAGCTTTTTCCAAGTGGGGTTCTGTTTGACATCAGGGCTGCGATGGCCAGTTGGGCCCAGTGCTGCTCCCTGTAACTTTTCTCTGCACTGTTTTTTCTTGAGGGGCAGGTATTAAAGAACAGGGCAAGTCACACTGAGATGGAGTTGGGAGCACTTGCCAGGCTTCAAAAGGCCCTCAAGAGCCTGTGGGGCAGGGACTTTTCAGGGCCCATGGGCAGCAGTGCTTTGAGTCCTGCCTTGTGCTTCTGGATCTGGGGATGAGGCTCTGCTTATTCCATGGCGTTCTTCCAGAGAATTCCAGGACAGTCCTTGAGGCCTGTTAGGTAGCCATGAGAACTGCCTCATCTCCTCTTAGAAGTCCTAGAACCCTAGGATCCTCCCTGGAACTCAGGCAATGTTTGAGTCCTACGCCATTTGTTTAGACCCTTAGCACGGGCTCGGCTGGCCAAAGGCTCAGCCTCCTGCTGTCTCTACTAGTGGGTGGGCGGAGGTGCTGAACAGGGGTGGTGGTGGGGCAGTGATACCCTCCCTCCCCAGCCTGAACCCCGCACCCCCACTGTGTCTACAGCAAACCTGTGAGGAGGAGCTTTGTAACCTGCTTACCAACGTGCTCTTCTCTGTGACGTGGCGGGGTGTGGAGGGCAGCGATGAGGCCGCCTGGCGGGAGCGCGGACAGGTCTTCTCCGTGCTCACCCAGCTGGGGGCCTCAGCCACACTGGTGCGCCCACCAGACTGCATCAAGCGCAGGTGAGGGTGGGACTCAGGACTTAGCGGGGCCTCGGGGCAGTCCGGGGGCCTGACGGCGATCCGGTAGACACCGGAGTCTCTGGTCCCCCACCAGCCTCCTGGAGATGATGCTGGAGTCAGCCCTGACCGACATTAAAGAGGGCCCCCCCGGGGTCCTGGCCAGCCTCACCCAGCAGGCACTTTGGCTGTTGCGTCTGCTTCAGGACTTCCTGTGCGCCGAGGGCCATGGTAACCAGGAGCTGTGGAGCGAGAAGGTACAACGGCTCAGGGCAGGAGCACCATGTTCACATGCACCGAGAGCGCCTGGTCTGGGAGGGGCCTGGGTACACGTGTGCAGTGGTGGCTGCCTCAGCTCCCGTGTTTGTGAGCGTTGGTCTGTACACGCAAACCCTCCCTGTCTCCTCATGGGCTTCTGACCTCCTCTGGTGATGGCCGCCTGCAATATATGCTGTATTGCAGCTCTTCGAAGGTGTGTGCAGCCTGCTCGATCGCCTGGGAGCCTGGCCACACCTGGCCAACGGCACAGCGGACCTCCGAGAGATGGCGCAGATCGGCCTGCGCCTGGTGCTTGGCTACATCCTGCTGGAGGACCCACAGGTGAGCGCAGAGTGGGGGTCGGGGGAGGGTATGTGGCAGGTCCAGGGAACTTGGGGAGTAGCTGGTGACACCCCTACCCTTCGTCCACAGCTGCACGCCCAGGCCTATGTGAAGCTGCACGCGCTCCTGCAGACCTCTGTGCCCATGCGCCGAGAGGAGGCTTGCTACGTGCTCTCCAAACTCGAGGCAGCGCTGGCGCGGGCACTGAACACCCCATTCTCAGACACCGCCACCGAGAATGGGGAGCCCCCAGCTGCTACTGCTGATGCAGAGCGCTGCTCGTGGCTGGTACCGCTGGTGCGCACGCTGCTGGACCGCGCCTACGGGCCCCTGGGGCTGCAGTGGGGGCTGCCTTCCCTGCCGCCCACCAATGGCAGCCCCACCTTCTTCGAGGATTTCCAGGCCTTCTGTGCCACTCCTGAATGGCGTCACTTCATCGACAAGCAGGTGCCTGGGGGTAGGGACACAGGCAGAAAATGGGGGTTGGGGACCCACAGCGAGCACTATCTTCTCTCCTGTCCAATCCTCCAGGTGCAGCCCACCATGTCGCAATTCGAAATGGACACCTATGCTAAGAGCCATGACCTCATGTCAGGCTTCTGGAATGCCTGCTACGACATGCTCATGAGCAGTGGGCAACGGCGCCAGCGAGAGCGCGCAAACAGCCGCCGTGCCTTCCAGGTGTGCAATCCCATGTGGGAGATGACGGGGAACTGCTCCATATGTGGGCACAGAGGACGGCTGCTAGTAGAGAGTGGAGAAAGGGAAACAGGAAGCAGCCAGCGAGTCTCACCTGTTCCTCTGTCCTCACCCCGAAGGAGCTGGTGCTGGACCCTGCGCTGAGGCGGGCGCGCTTTGAAGGGCTGCGATACGCAGCCGCGCTGAAGCAGCAAGCAGTACAGCACTCGACGGCCCTGCTGCACTGGGGGGCACTGTGGCGCCAGCTATCCAGCCCCTGCGGGGCCTGGGCCCTGAGGTGGGCGAGGCTTGGGGCGGAGTCTGCGTGGATGGGTGAGGCTTGGGAGGGAGGGGCCAGGGCCGGGCCTTTGAGAAGCTGGGAGGAAGCCAGAGGCCTACAGACTTACGCTTCCTACCCATGACCATCACTGGGGTCATATCTGTAGGGACCCGCCCACGCCCCGCTGGAAGCTCTCCAGTGCTGAGACCTACTCGCGCATGCGTCTGAAGCTGGTGCCCAATCATCACTTCAACCCTCACCTGGAAGCTAGTGCCCTACGGGACAATCTGGGTGAGAGGGTGTGCTGAACTGCTGGGTCCACCCGACCTCGTGTGCCACGTCTTGTCGAGCTCTGGCTGAGCACCCTTGGGCCCATTGCAGGTGAGGCCCCCCTGACACCCAGCGAGGAGGCTGCACTGCCGCTAGCTGTGACCAAAGAGGCCAAAGTCAGCAGCCCACCCGAGGAGCTGCAGGAAGACCAGCTGGGCGAGGATGAGCTGGCTGCGCTGGAGACCGCGTGAGTGGGGCTGGGAAAGAGCTGGCGGGGCAAGGGGGTCTGCTCCAGTGTGTGCTCGCCAGCAGCAGAGGAATTGACTCCTCTGTCTATTTGCCTTCCTGCTGTGATGCTAAAGCCCCGAAGGGACTGTCCAAAATCAGATGGGAGAGTTGGGCAGACCCGTATAGGATGGAAAGTTGTTCTTTCGTGCCAGGCATCCCGGCGCAGGACTGAGAAACCAGACCAGGATGGGGACCCATGGGAGTGGGCAGGCCTTGATTGAGAGGGAGCTGGGGGCAGGGTTGGTGTTTCGGCAGGACTTTCAGAGGCCTGGGTTTCAGGGTGCGGATTGGGCCAGTCTGGACCGTGGGCGGCTTCTCCTTCTCCTCTGAGTCACGAGTGGTGTGCCTCCTGACTTGGTGGCACTCTGAGAGTGTGGTCCTTGGGTTGGTTAGGAATGGGGTCCCAGAGCCTAATGCCTAGAGTGGGTGCTGGTCCCCAGGTTGGAGGCCACGGAGCTGGATGAGCAGCATGAGAAGCTGGTGCTGTCCGCTGAGTGCCAACTGGTCACTGTGATGGCTGTGGTCCCAGGGCTGCTGGAGGTCACCACCCAGCACGTGTATTTCTACGATGGCAGCGCCGAGCGAGTCGAAACTGAGGAGGGTGTGTTTTGATGGAGCGGGATGGAGGGCCAGCAGGGCTGGGGGCTGGGGTCAGCTGGGGCCAGGGCAGATGACTCCTTCATCTGCTCTCCATCCCCACAGGCGTTGGCCATGACTTCCGGCGCCCATTGGCGCAGCTGCGCGAGGTCCACCTACGACGTTTCAACCTGCGCCGTTCAGCACTTGAGCTCTTCTTCATTGATCAGGCCAACTACTTCCTCAATTTCCCATGCAAGATGGGCGGGACCACAGCCTCCTCTCCTTCCCAGGCCCCCAGGCCCCAGCCCTCCCCCATCCCACCCCACACCCAGGTACGGAACCAGGTGTACTCGTGGCTCCTGCGTCTACGACCCCCTACCCAGGGCTACCTGAGCAAAGAGGCCAAAGTCACCCCAGGAGCTGCAGGAAGACCAGCTGGGCGAGGATGAGCTGGCTGCGCTGGAGACGCGTGAGTGGGGCTGGGAAAGAGCTGGCGGGGCAAGGGGGTCTGCTCCAGTGTGTGCTCGCCAGCAGCAGAGGAATTGACTCCTCTGTCTATTTGCCTTCCTGCTGTGATGCTAAAGCCCCGAAGGGACTGTCCAAAATCAGATGGGAGAGTTGGGCAGACCCGTATAGGATGGAAAGTTGTTCTTTCGTGCCAGGCATCCCGGCGCAGGACTGAGAAACCAGACCAGGATGGGGACCCATGGGAGTGGGCAGGCCTTGATTGAGAGGGAGCTGGGGGCAGGGTTGGTGTTTCGGCAGGACTTTCAGAGGCCTGGGTTTCAGGGTGCGGATTGGGCCAGTCTGGACCGTGGGCGGCTTCTCCTTCTCCTCTGAGTCACGAGTGGTGTGCCTCCTGACTTGGTGGCACTCTGAGAGTGTGGTCCTTGGGTTGGTTAGGAATGGGGTCCCAGAGCCTAATGCCTAGAGTGGGTGCTGGTCCCCAGGTTGGAGGCCACGGAGCTGGATGAGCAGCATGAGAAGCTGGTGCTGTCCGCTGAGTGCCAACTGGTCACTGTGATGGCTGTGGTCCCAGGGCTGCTGGAGGTCACCACCCAGCACGTGTATTTCTACGATGGCAGCGCCGAGCGAGTCGAAACTGAGGAGGGTGTGTTTTGATGGAGCGGGATGGAGGGCCAGCAGGGCTGGGGGCTGGGGTCAGCTGGGGCCAGGGCAGATGACTCCTTCATCTGCTCTCCATCCCCACAGGCGTTGGCCATGACTTCCGGCGCCCATTGGCGCAGCTGCGCGAGGTCCACCTACGACGTTTCAACCTGCGCCGTTCAGCACTTGAGCTCTTCTTCATTGATCAGGCCAACTACTTCCTCAATTTCCCATGCAAGATGGGCGGGACCACAGCCTCCTCTCCTTCCCAGGCCCCCAGGCCCCAGCCCTCCCCCATCCCACCCCACACCCAGGTACGGAACCAGGTGTACTCGTGGCTCCTGCGTCTACGACCCCCTACCCAGGGCTACCTGAGCAGCCGCTCCCCTCAGGAGATGCTGCGGGCCTCAGGCCTTACGCAGGTGAGAGCCCTGTAGCGTGGGGATCTGGTGAGGTCAGGGCCCTGCCAGTGGGAAGAGTGCTGGCAGCCCGACTGGCTCACCTCCTGCCCCTGCTCCCCAGAAATGGGTACAGCGTGAGATCTCCAACTTCGAGTACTTGATGCAGCTCAACACCATTGCGGGGCGGACCTACAACGACTTGTCTCAGTACCCTGTGGTGAGGGCCTGCTCTCCATCCACCCACCCTCTGCTCTTCCAGCCTTGGTTCACCCAAGGGTGGGTACTGATGGCGGGCCGAGCTCTGAGCTCAGTCCTGGGCAGGTGCTCCCTGAGGCTTGGCCTCTGATCCCCGACCTCCACACACCCAGCCCCACTCTTCTCCCCTCCTGGCCTCTGTCCTCCTCCAGAGGAATCCTGTCCCGGGCAGTCCCTCCTGCTCCCCTGCAGCCCCTCCCCTTGGTGTGCCCCCACCTGTGGGCTCTACCCATCTTCCTGAGGGTGAGAGTGAGGGCAGGGAAGGCTGGCCAGGTAGGCCACAGGACCCTCATGCAGCTCCTGCCCGGGTGGGCGGCCAGTTCCCCTGGGTCCTACAGGACTATGTGTCCCCAACCTTGGACCTCAGCAACCCAGCTGTCTTCCGGGACCTGTCCAAGCCCATCGGTGTGGTGAACCCCAAACACGCTCATCTCGTGAGGGAGAAGTGAGTGCATGAGCAAGGCTGAGTGTGGGGGTGGGGGTGGGCGAGGGGAGGGCTTCTGCTGACTCCCCCACAACCGTGGCTCAGGTATGAGAGCTTTGAAGACCCGGCAGGCACCATCGACAAGTTCCACTATGGCACCCACTATTCCAATGCAGCGGGCGTGATGCACTACCTCATCCGTGTGGAACCCTTCACCTCCCTGCACGTCCAGCTGCAGAGTGGCCGGTGCGAGGGGCAGGCAGGTGGTGTGGGGTGGGCAGGGTGGATAAGGAAAGAGGTGGGTCCTCCAGGCATCCCGGACCACCTGGCTCCCTGCTTATTTGTGGCTGCATCTCCTCCCCGCCGCCGGCTGTCTCCCTTCTCCCTGATTCCCCGTCTCCCAACCTCACTTTGGCCTGTGCCCCTTCCCAGCTTTGACTGCTCTGACCGGCAGTTCCACTCGGTGGCGGCAGCCTGGCAGGCCCGCCTGGAGAGCCCCGCTGATGTGAAGGAGCTCATCCCAGAGTTCTTCTACTTCCCTGATTTTCTGGAAAACCAGAACGGTACAAGCTGGGTGGGAGCGGGAGCGTGGGGATGGAGGGTGGCCAGGGAAGATGATGCGAGACAGCTGACCCAGCCTTCCGTGCCAGGCTTTGACCTGGGCTGCCTGCAGCTGACCAATGAGAAGGTGGGCGACGTGGTACTGCCCCCGTGGGCCAGTTCTCCTGAGGACTTCATCCAGCAGCACCGCCGGGCACTGGTGAGCCGAGCACACATGCTGGCGGGTGGCCGGGCTGGAGGGCTGAGGCGGAGGGTCAGCCGTTCCTGGACCGATGGCCTCCTCCCTGCCCCCAGGAGTCAGAGCATGTGTCTGCCCACCTGCACGAGTGGATCGACCTCATCTTTGGCTACAAGCAGCGGGGGCCAGCTGCGGAGGAGGCCCTCAACGTCTTCTATTACTGCACCTATGAGGGTGAGCAGTGCCGTGGACTCTGGTGGGGGCGGGGGCGCAGAGGAAGGGAGCCGGCAGTGGGCACAGAGGGAGTCCTCACTGCCCCACCTGCTGATGCTCAGGGGCCGTGGACCTGGACCAGGTGGCAGATGAGCGGGAGCGGAAGGCGCTAGAGGGCATCATCAGCAACCGGGCAGACACCCTGTCAGCTGAAGGTAAGGCGCTGGGAAGACCACGGTCAAGGAGGCTCTGGGGTGGGGGTGGGCGAGGGGAGGGCTTCTGCTGACTCCCCCACAACCGTGGCTCAGGTATGAGAGCTTTGAAGACCCGGCAGGCACCATCGACAAGTTCCACTATGGCACCCACTATTCCAATGCAGCGGGCGTGATGCACTACCTCATCCGTGTGGAACCCTTCACCTCCCTGCACGTCCAGCTGCAGAGTGGCCGGTGCGAGGGGCAGGCAGGTGGTGTGGGGTGGGCAGGGTGGATAAGGAAAGAGGTGGGTCCTCCAGGCATCCCGGACCACCTGGCTCCCTGCTTATTTGTGGCTGCATCTCCTCCCCGCCGCCGGCTGTCTCCCTTCTCCCTGATTCCCCGTCTCCCAACCTCACTTTGGCCTGTGCCCCTTCCCAGCTTTGACTGCTCTGACCGGCAGTTCCACTCGGTGGCGGCAGCCTGGCAGGCCCGCCTGGAGAGCCCCGCTGATGTGAAGGAGCTCATCCCAGAGTTCTTCTACTTCCCTGATTTTCTGGAAAACCAGAACGGTACAAGCTGGGTGGGAGCGGCGCGTGGGGATGGAGGGTGGCCAGGGAAGATGATGCGAGACAGCTGACCCAGCCTTCCGTGCCAGGCTTTGACCTGGGCTGCCTGCAGCTGACCAATGAGAAGGTGGGCGACGTGGTACTGCCCCCGTGGGCCAGTTCTCCTGAGGACTTCATCCAGCAGCACCGCCGGGCACTGGTGAGCCGAGCACACATGCTGGCGGGTGGCCGGGCTGGAGGGCTGAGGCGGAGGGTCAGCCGTTCCTGGACCGATGGCCTCCTCCCTGCCCCCAGGAGTCAGAGCATGTGTCTGCCCACCTGCACGAGTGGATCGACCTCATCTTTGGCTACAAGCAGCGGGGGCCAGCTGCGGAGGAGGCCCTCAACGTCTTCTATTACTGCACCTATGAGGGTGAGCAGTGCCGTGGACTCTGGTGGGGGCGGGGGCGCAGAGGAAGGGAGCCGGCAGTGGGCACAGAGGGAGTCCTCACTGCCCCACCTGCTGATGCTCAGGGGCCGTGGACCTGGACCAGGTGGCAGATGAGCGGGAGCGGAAGGCGCTAGAGGGCATCATCAGCAACTTCGGGCAGACACCCTGTCAGTTGCTGAAGGTAAGGCCAGCTGGGAAGACCACGGTCAAGGAGGCTCTGGCCACGGGGCTGACCAGCTCCTTACCCACAGGAACCACATCCGGCTCGGCTTTCTGCTGAGGAAGCAGCCCAGCGCCTTGCACGTCTGGACACTAGCTCACCTAGCATCTTCCAGCACCTGGACCAGCTCAAGGCCTTCTTTGCAGAGGTGAGAGGAGGCAGGGTCTCAGCTTCCTACTTGGAGAGGTTCATTTAATCCCACTGCCATTACCAGCCTCTTGGGAGAGATGAAAAATCTAAATCAAGGTGCCTGATATTAAGAGGTCTTAGAAATAAGAGGCAAACATCAGAGAATCTGGGACTGAGGGTCAGGACAGGACAGGAGGGAGGGTCAGGACAAGGTGTTGATGCACCTGGTCATCCTCAGGGAGAGCAGAAGGAGGGAATCTGGGCTCAATACTCCTCATGTTCCTGCCTGCATCCCAGAGTGCCCCAGCTCTGAGGTATTTAGGCTGTCCTTCTCTTGTGCTAGGAGGCTTGGAGATGTGGGGAGTCGTGGGGTGGGATGACCAAGGCTGAAACCAAGCTTGAGACCCTGGAACCATTCTCCTTGTCCAACTGGTTTTTCATGTACTTCCTGAAACGCCTAGCCTGGGACCCCTGGGGACTGAGGGCCAGGGAGCAGGTAGGGTGGTGGGGGCGGTGGCTGGCTGCTCGGGCACACTAGCTCTGCCCTGTCCCCTGCAGGTCATCAATGATGGTGTGCCCCTGGTGCTGGCCCTGGTTCCCCATCGGCAGCCCCACTCCTTCATCACCCAGGGGTCCGCAGACCTGTTGGTAAGTGTACCTGGCCGGACGCCACCTCACCTCCACCCGCTCTCTGACCCTGCTCTTCACCCACCTCTGTCCCTTCTCACCCGCAGGTGACCGTGAGTGCCAGTGGGCTACTGGGTACCCACAGCTGGCTGCCCTATGACAGAAACATAAGCAACTACTTCACCTTCAGCAAGGACCCCACCATTGGCAACCCCAAGTAGGATGGAGGGCTGTGGACCTGGGTGGGCTCTAAATACCCTGTATGCCAGGGTGTCTCCCCACCCAGACAGAAGGCAGGACAGCTGCAGGCTCTGGCCTAGGTCTCTGAGGGTGAGGGTCTCCTGTGTGGCCTGACCTCACCTGTGATCCTCCGCACTGGGTCAGGATGCAGCGACTACTGAGCGGCCCATGGGTGCCAGGCAGTGGTGTGAGCGGGCAAGCTCTGGCAGTGGCCCCGGATGGAAAGCTGCTGTTCAGTGGTGGCCACTGGGACGGCAGCCTGCGAGTGACTGCGCTGCCCCGGGGCAGGCTGCTGAATCAGCTCAGGTGCCACCTCGGTATGTGCCATCGGGGAGCTCAGGGTGGGCGGGTGGGCGCAGGGTTCCAGGGCTGGCCAGGAAGGGGTCACTGCTCTGCTCTCCCCTCCATCCTATGCAGATGTAGTAACCTGCCTTGCGTTGGACACCTGCGGCATCTACCTCATCTCAGGGTCCCGGGACACCACGTGCATGGTGTGGCGGCTCCTGCAGCAGGTGTGCTGGGTGCTAGCCCTGTGGAGCCCTGGGTCCAGATCTATCTGCAGCGCATATGCCCCTCGGTGGGCCTCTAGTCCTGCCCTGCTCTCTTCCCCTTCCCTGTGCTACCACGAATGAGTCTGGGGCTATAGCTCTCTGGCTTTGGACAAGACCTTCACTTGTCTGAGCCTTTAGCCTTCTTATTCAGGGCCCAAGGTAGTGGCATGCCCCAGTCCTGAGCCAGCCCTGGTATTCCCCACAGGGTGGTCTCTCGGTGGGGCTGGCGTCAAAGCCCGTGCAGGTCCTATACGGGCATGAGGCTGCCGTGAGCTGTGTGGCCATCAGCACTGAACTTGACATGGCGGTGTCCGGATCTGAGGTGTGTGTGTATAGCTGTGCCCAGGGGAGGCCGTTGGCTGGGCCCTGCCCCTGGAGCTGATACACCCCTGCCCAGCACCCTAAGCTGCCTTCCTGCAGGATGGAACTGTGATCATCCACACTGTACGCCGTGGCCAGTTTGTGGCCACGCCAAGGCCCCGGAAGCATGTTGCCTCCCCAGCCCATGCCCCAGTAAGGGCACCTGGGTGGGCTCTAAATACCCTGTATGCCAGGGTGTCTCCCCACCCAGACAGAAGGCAGGACAGCTGCAGGCTCTGGCCTAGGTCTCTGAGGGTGAGGGTCTCCTGTGTGGCCTGACCTCACCTGTGATCCTCCGCACTGGGTCAGGATGCAGCGACTACTGAGCGGCCCATGGGTGCCAGGCAGTGGTGTGAGCGGGCAAGCTCTGGCAGTGGCCCCGGATGGAAAGCTGCTGTTCAGTGGTGGCCACTGGGACGGCAGCCTGCGAGTGACTGCGCTGCCCCGGGGCAGGCTGCTGAATCAGCTCAGGTGCCACCTCGGTATGTGCCATCGGGGAGCTCAGGGTGGGCGGGTGGGCGCAGGGTTCCAGGGCTGGCCAGGAAGGGGTCACTGCTCTGCTCTCCCCTCCATCCTATGCAGATGTAGTAACCTGCCTTGCGTTGGACACCTGCGGCATCTACCTCATCTCAGGGTCCCGGGACACCACGTGCATGGTGTGGCGGCTCCTGCAGCAGGTGTGCTGGGTGCTAGCCCTGTGGAGCCCTGGGTCCAGATCTATCTGCAGCGCATATGCCCCTCGGTGGGCCTCTAGTCCTGCCCTGCTCTCTTCCCCTTCCCTGTGCTACCACGAATGAGTCTGGGGCTATAGCTCTCTGGCTTTGGACAAGACCTTCACTTGTCTGAGCCTTTAGCCTTCTTATTCAGGGCCCAAGGTAGTGGCATGCCCCAGTCCTGAGCCAGCCCTGGTATTCCCCACAGGGTGGTCTCTCGGTGGGGCTGGCGTCAAAGCCCGTGCAGGTCCTATACGGGCATGAGGCTGCCGTGAGCTGTGTGGCCATCAGCACTGAACTTGACATGGCGGTGTCCGGATCTGAGGTGTGTGTGTATAGCTGTGCCCAGGGGAGGCCGTTGGCTGGGCCCTGCCCCTGGAGCTGATACACCCCTGCCCAGCACCCTAAGCTGCCTTCCTGCAGGATGGAACTGTGATCATCCACACTGTACGCCGTGGCCAGTTTGTGGCCACGCTCAAGGCCCCGGGAAGCATGTTGCCTGGACCTGTGTCCCACCTGGTGCTGGGGTCTGAGGGCCAGATTGTGGTGCAGAGCTCAGCGAGGGAGCGTCTGGGGGCTCAGGTATGGGAAAGGGGCTCTCAGCCAAAATGGGTGGTGGAGATTCTGTGCCTACTGACATGTCCTGCTTCCTCCAGGTCACCTACTCCTTGCACCTGTACTCGGTGAATGGAAGGTTGCGGGCTTCACTGCCCTTGGTGGAGCAGCCCACAGCCCTGGCGGTGACAGAGGACTTTGTTCTGCTGGGCACGGCCCAGTGTGCCCTGCATATCCTCCACTTGAACAAGTGAGCCTCTCTGTCTATGGGCTGGTGATCCCTCGGGGTGGTGGACATTGGCAGAGGACACTAGGAGGAGCCCCACAGACCCACAGCCTTGTACCTGTCTGTGGACACATTTGTCAAGGCCTGTCCAGTCCTCCCATCCCCCAAGGAGGAGATCTTGCCCGGGCCCTGTTAGGCACACACCTGTGCGGGACCCCTTTATGTCAGGATTTTACTCTAGCCATCCTTCAGAAGGGGACTGGGAGGTGGATGGGAGAATGAAGAGACAACTACCTCCTGGATGCAAAGCTTCCTTGCACTTGCGAGTTTGTATATATCCCTTCCTTCCCTCTGTCTAGACTGCTGCCCGCAGCTCCTCCCCTGCCCATGAAGGTGCCGATCCGCAGCGTGGCTGTGACCAAGGAGCGCAGCCACGTGCTCGTGGGGCTGGAAGACGGCAAGCTCATAGTGGTGGGCGCAGGGCAGCCTTCCGAGGTGAGGATGTGGGCACGGTGGGCCGTGCACTGGGTGGGGAGCAACGGCCCTGGCTGATGCCCACCTGTTCCTACCAGGTGCGCAGCAGCCAGTTTGCGCGGAAGTTGTGGCGGTCCTCCTCCCGACGCATCTCCCAGGTGTCCTCTGGGGAGACGGAATACAACCCTGGAGAGGCGCGCTGACAGCCAGCCCCTCCCCGTCGTGCAGCTCCGCCCCCAGCGGGCTCCGCCCCTGGAGGCCCCGCCCCAGAGCCCGTGGAAACACCCAGCCCACACTCAGGCGGGGGTGGGCGGGGCCCCGCCTCTGACCTGCTCAGGGATTGGCGGGCGACGTCACTCTAGGAAGTCCCGCCCCTCGCCGGCAGAGGGGCCGCCCGCAGTCCCAGCACCGGCCCCGGCGGCCGCACAGCACTTTTTGCACAGTCTGGGGTGGGGAGCCTAGGCTCCCAAGCCCCGGTCCCGGCGGAGCACAGGGGCCGGGCTGTGGCCTTAATTTTAAGGGCGGCCCCCCGCTCTCGCATCTCAGCAATAAACACGGACTAGTTTTGTAGCTGTTGTGCCTCTGAACATGTGTGCGCGCTTCTTAACCTGCCCTGGCCACCGTCCTGGGCTGGCGTCCCCCTGGTCCATGAGCACCCACAGCGTACCGCTTCCCCACCCGCGACCCCCAGCCAAGCCGCCCCTGTTCCTAGGGGCCCCGGCAACTGTTTCTCTGACAGCTTCAGGCGCAGTCCACCCTCGGGCTCACCTCCACCCAAGTGTGAGTTCCTGGGCCGGGCGGGGCCAGACCGTGGGCGGCCCCGCCCCTATCATCGCCCCGCCTCTTCGGTGTCCGGTCCTCTGCCGCAGCTTTGGTCTCCAGTGAGTAAAAACCTGGTTTCTCCAGGGACTCCTCTGTCTTGCTGGCTTCAGGCCGGGAGGCCCTGTCCTGCCAGCCACAGCCGATCCTGAGGCCGACGGAGGGTCGGTCAGCCGCCACAGGTCAGGAGCGGTTTGCAGTCAGAGGGTCGGGTCTTCCTGAAAAGAGGGAGCGGTGACTGCCTCTCTGTATGCGCCCCCCACAACCCCTTCCGGACCCGAAATCCAGCGCGGTTGTACAGGCATCTGGGTTGGGATGCCTGTGGGAAATCAGGGTAGTGTGGGCGTTTGGGATGTTGCTGTGTGCGCATGTGTGCATACTTTGTGAGCCACCAGATGGGTGTGTGTGGAGAGGGGGTTGGTAGAGGCTCTGATCCCGCAGCTCGGGGTGGGTCGGGCACAAGGCCTCGCTGTCTCTGCTTACCTGCCAACCTGGATCCGGGCAGGGCCCGTTGTGTGGTAAGTGACCCAGGCTGTGCATCCACATCATGTGGCAAGGGTCGCCACAGCCTCCACGCCCGACCCACTTGCCTCCTGTGTGTTTTGTTTTGCCATAGGCATGTAACCCTAGCCGTGTGGAGGGAAGTGAGTTTGGAGGGCCTGGGTTGGACCAGGCCCAGTGTTGGAGAGTTACACGACTCTCTCATCTCCATCCTTTTTCCAGGCAAAACCATCTCCTCTGCCCAGACCAGGGTCTGTCTTCCCCAGGCCTCAAAAGGAGGGCCCAGCAGGATCAGCCCTGTAAGTGCAGCTGGGCCTGGGATTGAGTGTTCTTCAGCTTTCGGCCTCCAGGTCCTCTCCAAATTCCCAAATGAGAAAGGACCGGGAGGCCTCTGGTTTCATATGCCCCCTCTGCCCTTGCTGAGCCTGTCCCTGAGCAGGAGGTGAGGGCTGGATGCTGACCCTGGAGGCAGGAGTAGGAGTTAGTCACTTCCAGAACTGTGCTGAGAACTCGGGGGCGTTTTCCAGCAGCCAGTTAGTCTCCACCTGGCTTTGGCTTATGGAGGATGGGGGTCTCTCTGGTCCTCTTGTGCCAGCTCTGGACTCAGACCAGGGGCTTGCCAAGGTCTTTGAGACAGCTGCACTTGGGTCCCCTCCAGCTTTGGCCAACTGGGACCGGCAGTATCACCTCCTTCCCGTTTGACACCAGAGGGAACGGGTCCAGATTGGTGAGTGGAAAGATGGGGAGGTACGCAGTCTTGGAATAAACCAGGATGAAGTGAGCCAGGAAAGGGGGCAGACTGCTCCAAGGGACTCCGGACTTGAGGCCTGAGGAATTCTCTTGTTCCTATACATAGCCTCTTCTGGACTGAGAAGACGTCTCCCAGCTCCCTTTTCTGGGGGCTGTTCACAACACTCCAACACCTTCTCTAAGAAGACGGCCACCAGGAGCACTGCTAGCCGGCAGAACCATGCTTCACAACTCCAGTTTGGGTTCTGTGTGCGCACAAGGCCAGATGGGTGTGTGTGGAGAGGGGTTGGTAGAGGCTCTGATCCCGCAGCTCGGGTGGGTCGGGCACAAGGCCTCGCTGTCTCTGCTACCTGCCAACCTGTATCCGGGCAGGGCCCGTTGTGTGGTAAGTGACCCAGGCTGTGCATCCACATCATGTGGCAAGGGTCGCCACAGCCTCCACGCCCGACCCACTTGCCTCCTGTGTGTTTTGTTTTGCCATAGGCATGTAACCCTAGCCGTGTGGAGGGAAGTGAGTTTGGAGGGCCTGGGTTGGACCAGGCCCAGTGTTGGAGAGTTACACGACTCTCTCATCTCCATCCTTTTTCCAGGCAAAACCATCTCCTCTGCCCAGACCAGGGTCTGTCTTCCCCAGGCCTCAAAAGGAGGGCCCAGCAGGATCAGCCCTGTAAGTGCAGCTGGGCCTGGGATTGAGTGTTCTTCAGCTTTCGGCCTCCAGGTCCTCTCCAAATTCCCAAATGAGAAAGGACCGGGAGGCCTCTGGTTTCATATGCCCCCTCTGCCCTTGCTGAGCCTGTCCCTGAGCAGGAGGTGAGGGCTGGATGCTGACCCTGGAGGCAGGAGTAGGAGTTAGTCACTTCCAGAACTGTGCTGAGAACTCGGGGGCGTTTTCCAGCAGCCAGTTAGTCTCCACCTGGCTTTGGCTTATGGAGGATGGGGTCTCTCTGGTCCTCTTGTGCCAGCTCTGGACTCAGACCAGGGGCTTGCCAAGGTCTTTGAGACAGCTGCACTTGGGTCCCCTCCAGCTTTGGCCAACTGGGACCGGCAGTATCACCTCCTTCCCGTTTGACACCAGAGGGAACGGGTCCAGATTGGTGAGTGGAAAGATGGGGAGGTACGCAGTCTTGGAATAAACCAGGATGAAGTGAGCCAGGAAAGGGGGCAGACTGCTCCAAGGGACTCCGGACTTGAGGCCTGAGGAATTCTCTTGTTCCTATACATAGCCTCTTCTGGACTGAGAAGACGTCTCCCAGCTCCCTTTTCTGGGGGCTGTTCACAACACTCCAACACCTTCTCTAAGAAGTACGGCCACCAGGAGCACTGCTAGCCGGCAGAACCATGCTTCACAACTCCAGCCACAGGGAAGCCATGGTCCATGTGGGTAAGTACCTCTTGATCCAGATTTTGGGAGGTATCCATAGGCCCTTGTCCTTGCAGGCCACATACAGGTCTAGTCCCAGCCCTGGAGCCCTGTTTCTTGGCCCCTGCCTGCATTAGGTTGTGGGGATAACTGGCTTGTAGGCAGCAGTGAGCAGCAGCATTACTTGCCTTCCGGTTCGGTTCTAACTCATTTTTGGCTGTGCTGGGTCTTTGAGGCTGTGAGGGCTTTTCTCTCGTTGTGGCGAGCAGGGGTTCTCTTCATTGCAGTGTGCGGCTTCTTATTGCAGTGGCTTCTGCCATTGTGGATCATGCGCTCTAGGCACAGGCTCCAGGGGCTTAGTTGTTCCGCACCTAAGCCGAGGTAGTCCATATGGGATCTTCCTGGATCAGGGCTCAAACCTATATCTCCTGCATTAGGCAGGCAGGTTCTTTATCCCTAAACCACCAGGGAAGCCCCTGGTCAAGTTTTATTTTGTAAAAATTTGTGAAGTCTTCTGTGCACAGAGGGTCCCACAGGGACCAGCATGAATCACTGGGCTTGCACAGTCCAGGCACAGTGAGGGTGACAGGACACAGTTTAGTGCCGTAAGTAGACAGAGGAAGTGCACCAGGAGCCAGAAAAGGGAGAGCCTGGGAGAGATCAAGGACAACTTCCCAGAGGAGACGATTCCTGGAAGATGAGGGTAGGGGACGAGCCAGTCAGCTTTGGATGGAATCATGTCAGCTTTTGACGGTACGTAGTCAGGGCTGTGATTTCCAGCCTTTCTAACAGCAAAGTTGACCCCTGTCCTTGCATGTCCTTTTCTCTACAGATAAGACCTGGAAGGTGCAGGACAAGGACAGGGAAGGGGTATGGGCAGGGGGTGCCCTAGCCCCCAGTACCTCCTCTCCATTCTCCCCTGAGCCTCCAGGGGCCTCGGGCAGCATCATCCCTGTCTACTGTGCCCTCCTGGCCACTGTGGTCCTCGGTCTGCTCGCCTATGTGGCCTTCAAGTGGTAGGTGGTCTGAGCATTGCCCTGTGGTAATCCCCTCCCGATCTGGACCCCCCGACAGCTGCTCAGTGAAGGCTGGAGCAGGCTGGCAGGTTTCCCCTGCTCCCCACAGCTGGCGCTCACGTAAACAAAGGCAGCAGCTGGCCAAAGCTCGGACCGCAGAGCTGGGAGCCCTCAACAGGGACCAGCTGCATGGGGACAGCAGTATATTCCAGGACTCTCCAGGCGGCCTGGAGCCCTCTGCTCCCAGCCAAGGTGAGCCCCTTCCCCACTCTGTAGTCCTTTAGACCTGCCCAGGGCTGTTGCACCACCAAGTTTTGTCTGACCTCACCTCTCCCGTCCAAGGGCCACATCCTGGACTTAGCTGCCGGCTTTACCTCCATCTCCCTCGGTGGCAGCAGGAGGAAGTGGAACGACTGCTGGAGGTGTCAGGTGAACTGGTCAATGGCTGGCGGGGCCTGGCGGGCCACCTGGGCTACCAGACTGAGGCAGTGGAGACCATAGCCCGAGCCCGGGGTACAGGTATCCCATGGCAGGCAGGTTCTTTATCCTAAACCACCAGGAAGCCCTGGCCCTTTTTTTTTCTGTGCACAGAGGGTCCCACAGGGACCAGCATGAATCACTGGGCTTGCACAGTCCAGGCACAGTGAGGGTGACAGGACACAGTTTAGTGCCGTAAGTAGACAGAGGAAGTGCACCAGGAGCCAGAAAAGGGAGAGCCTGGGAGAGATCAAGGACAACTTCCCAGAGGAGACGATTCCTGGAAGATGAGGGTAGGGGACGAGCCAGTCAGCTTTGGATGGAATCATGTCAGCTTTTGACGGTACGTAGTCAGGGCTGTGATTTCCAGCCTTTCTAACAGCAAAGTTGACCCCTGTCCTTGCATGTCCTTTTCTCTACAGATAAGACCTGGAAGGTGCAGGACAAGGACAGGGAAGGGGTATGGGCAGGGGGTGCCCTAGCCCCCAGTACCTCCTCTCCATTCTCCCCTGAGCCTCCAGGGGCCTCGGGCAGCATCATCCCTGTCTACTGTGCCCTCCTGGCCACTGTGGTCCTCGGTCTGCTCGCCTATGTGGCCTTCAAGTGGTAGGTGGTCTGAGCATTGCCCTGTGGTAATCCCCTCCCGATCTGGACCCCCAGACAGCTGCTCAGTGAAGGCTGGAGCAGGCTGGCAGGTTTCCCCTGCTCCCCACAGCTGGCGCTCACGTAAACAAAGGCAGCAGCTGGCCAAAGCTCGGACCGCAGAGCTGGGAGCCCTCAACAGGGACCAGCTGCATGGGGACAGCAGTATATTCCAGGACTCTCCAGGCGGCCTGGAGCCCTCTGCTCCCAGCCAAGGTGAGCCCCTTCCCCACTCTGTAGTCCTTTAGACCTGCCCAGGGCTGTTGCACCACCAAGTTTTGTCTGACCCTCACCTCTCCCGTCCAAGGGCCACATCCTGGACTTAGCTGCCGGCTTTACCTCCATCTCCCTCGGTGGCAGCAGGAGGAAGTGGAACGACTGCTGGAGGTGTCAGGTGAACTGGTCAATGGCTGGCGGGGCCTGGCGGGCCACCTGGGCTACCAGACTGAGGCAGTGGAGACCATAGCCCGGAGCCCGGGGCCCGCCTCTGCCCTGCTAAGGGACTGGGCTGTCCAGGAAGGCAGTGGCGCCACCCTCCGGGTGCTAGCGGACGCCCTGGCTGCCATGGGCCGTGAAGATGTGGTCCAGGCCCTGGCCCCCTCGGTAGAGGACTGCTCTGTGGTGTGAGTGATGGCTCCATAGCCTGGCCTCTCAGGGGACCTGCTCTGGTGCTCCCCACCACCCCACCTCATCCACCTTCCCCTTCACGGGCTTCCAGGCATTGGCGACCTCAGCTTGTTCTGGGGAACACAGAAGAACCTGGCACCACTCCCCTCCCCTCTCACTGCCTTCCTCTAGGACAGGGAATCAGGACATGGGGTGAGGGCTTGGCAGGGAGGAATGGTCCCCAATCCTCACTCCACCTCCCCATACTTGGCCTCAACTGTTTTTTCTACTTTTGTATCCTATATTAAAGCCAACTCTGGACTGTTGCCCTGGCTGTCTGACTCCGTGGACCTGAGACAGTTGGATAGCTAATGTGACAGAGGCCCAGAATGAGGCTGGGTCCCTAGAAGCTGAAAGGTGCCTCAGGTGGCAGGCAGTGTGTGCCTGCAGATGGGTGAGTTCTGGGGGCAGAGTGGAGTTCACATCCTGCATCTGCCATTCCCTGGCTCAAATGTGTTAGGAAGCACTTTACCTTTTTGAACTTCAGCTTCCTTAGCTGGTGAACAGTAAATAAAACCGGCATGTTCAGAAGCCTCCCACCCGCTAGGACTCTCAGGCCTTGGGTTGGAGGCCATTTTCCTCATCTGTGCTGTGACTAGCTGCAGGGGAGGCTGGAAGCCTGCCACACCCATAGGCAAAGCAGTAAGAGGCCGACTGACCCTGAGAAACTAGTTACCAAGGGCCTCCCTCCCATCGTCTTTAGGGGAGAAAAAGGAAAAAGTGGTCTTCTTTCAGGACTCACATTCCAGACTCAGGAGACAGAAGGCCCAAGATGCTTCCACACAAGCCAGGGACAGGCAGGTCATTCCACCCACCTGAGGACAGGGCAGCTGCAGCCTGAGTGCCTTTGAGGTGTTGCTACAGCAGACAGGCCCTGCCTAGGAAGGAACCGTGGCTACATCCTGGCATCCATCAGAATTAGAGTGCTGAAGACACACAGTCACCTGAACCTGGCAGACGTGGATCCAGTCACGGTCCACGGGCCCCGGCTAGACCCTGTCCCTTCACTGTGACTGACATCGCTGTTCTGTGAATAACAAACTCATCAGGCTGCTGCTACAGCTTCTCCTCAGCGTTTACCAGGACGGCTGCTTAACTCTGTAACTCTCACCCTTAAGATCAGGACAGGTTTGGAGCCACCCTCATCTGGAGTGCACCCTTGGGCAACAATAACCCAGGAGGCTAAGCAGGAAAGGCTTGGCGTTTGGTCAGCTATAAATAGGCCGAAAGCCCAGGAGACATCACACCTATTTTGGCAGGGGGTTGGCCACAGGGGTTAGATCCGCAAGGAGTGTCATATCCTGCATTGAGGAATGAATGCGTCCTGGATTAGCGGGTAACCCTCATCACCACTGACTGAGAGGATTTGAGCCTAAAGGTTTCAAAGGGTGTGTGGAAGGACAAGGTTTTGGGAGGAAAAAAAAAAAAAACAAACCTCCAGGGAAGATAAAACTGAGAATTCCTCTTCGAAGTGGTCCTTTCTAAAACTTGACCACTCCCTGGTTACCACCTTTAATAAAAGAATGCCTAGATTTCCCGGGATAATCTGAAACCTGGAGCCTTGGGTAAAAGCAGTTTGACTTGGCTGCAGTGCATACGGATGCACCTCTTGGGAAACCTACCCTAGAGAACACTTCCTCTTGAAATGCTCTAGCACAGTAGCTGAAACGTTTTAATTCAGCTTCCTTAGCTGGTGAACAGTAAATAAAACCGGCATGTTCAGAAGCCTCCCACCCGCTAGGACTCTCAGGCCTTGGGTTGGAGGCCATTTTCCTCATCTGTGCTGTGATGCTGCAGGGGAGGCTGGAAGCCTGCCACACCCATAGGCAAAGCAGTAAGAGGCCGACTGACCCTGAGAAACTAGTTACCAAGGGCCTCCCTCCCATCGTCTTTAGGGGAGAAAAAGGAAAAAGTGGTCTTCTTTCAGGACTCACATTCCAGACTCAGGAGACAGAAGGCCCAAGATGCTTCCACACAAGCCAGGGACAGGCAGGTCATTCCACCCACCTGAGGACAGGGCAGCTGCAGCCTGAGTGCCTTTGAGGTGTTGCTACAGCAGACAGGCCCTGCCTAGGAAGGAACCGTGGCTACATCCTGGCATCCATCAGAATTAGAGTGCTGAAGACACACAGTCACCTGAACCTGGCAGACGTGGATCCAGTCACGGTCCACGGGCCCCGGCTAGACCCTGTCCCTTCACTGTGACTGACATCGCTGTTCTGTGAATAACAAACTCATCAGGCTGCTGCTACAGCTTCTCCTCAGCGTTTACCAGGACGGCTGCTTAACTCTGTAACTCTCACCCTTAAGATCAGGACAGGTTTGGAGCCACCCTCATCTGGAGTGCACCCTTGGGCAACAATAACCCAGGAGGCTAAGCAGGAAAGGCTTGGCGTTTGGTCAGCTATAAATAGGCCGAAAGCCCAGGAGACATCACACCTATTTTGGCAGGGGGTTGGCCACAGGGGTTAGATCCGCAAGGAGTGTCATATCCTGCATTGAGGAATGAATGCGTCCTGGATTAGCGGGTAACCCTCATCACCACTGACTGAGAGGATTTGAGCCTAAAGGTTTCAAAGGGTGTGTGGAAGGACAAGGTTTTGGGAGGAAAAAAAAAAAAAACAAACCTCCAGGGAAGATAAAACTGAGAATTCCTCTTCGAAGTGGTCCTTTCTAAAACTTGACCACTCCCTGGTTACCACCTTTAATAAAAGAATGCCTAGATTTCCCGGGATAATCTGAAACCTGGAGCCTTGGGTAAAAGCAGTTTGACTTGGCTGCAGTGCATACGGATGCACCTCTGCGTGGGAAACCTACCCTAGAGAACACTTCCTCTTGAAATGCTCTAGCACAGTAGCTGAAACGTTTTAATAACTAAAATGTTACGGGGGTTAAGTTAGGGTCCCTCCATCTGATATAATAAAGTGCTTGAGTTAGGATTAACAGTTTAAGGTTGCTGCACCATGGGAAAATCATCTGGTTACATTGTTAAATACCATGTCTAATGATTATGTCTAAAATAGGTGGGTTTTGCCTCTTTCCACATCCTAGATACAGATACGAGTTACTGAGCCTCTCTGAACCTCAGTCTCATCCCAAAGTGCCAATTCCAGTGCCTCGGGGTTGAGAGGATCAAAGGAGCCCAACCTGAGTGCTAAGTGCCCAGCAGGCAGTGAGTGTTCCTGTGGCTCCACCCACAGCTCCCCCACTGAGATATGGCAGGCCCCAGCCTGTCCCCAAGGGCACCGCTGCAGTGAGCACCACCACAGTGAGGAGGCGATGGGACCAGCCTCTCTGCAGAGGGGCTGAACCCCGGGCTGACCTGAAAGCGTTGGCTCTTCTCATGGCCCAGACAACTGGCCCATCAAGGGTGGGTCCACTGAGCCCTGTGTTCTTTATGGGGGCTCCCTCTAGTATCCAAGCCCACTTTTAGGGGTATAGTGAAGAGTCAAGGGACCCAGACATGAGATGAGCGTTGCTGTGGGCTCTGAGAACTCACTCCCCGCCAGCCAGAAGATACAAAGGCAAAGACAAGTTCTGCTATTAGCCTAAGAAAAGAAGCAAGCCCAACGCCAGAGAGGTGGTGGGTCCACTTCCTTCACTCAGAAATGCATGTGGCAAGATGTCTACCTCAGTCAGAGTGGGACCTGTGGGGAAAGGCCTGGAATAAGCTCCAATCTCAAGGATGAAGTTTGGACTGCACACACCTATGGCCACCATCTCTTTTCTCTCAGTGCCAACACTGTATACAAAACATGCCAAGTTCTTTAATTGATTTTATTTTTTACATAAAAAGTTCAGTAAAAATTGGATAAAGTAAAGTGATTTTAAGCCTTAAATCAATCTTATCAACATAGCACAAGGCTGGCCGAAACCACAAGGCAGCCTGCTCTGGAATATTTACATGATAACAAATTAAACCTTGCAGGAGAACTTAAACCATCCTTACAAAGTCTTCTGTGATCCTAGCACATAGAAGCTTAAAAGCAAAACAAAAAACAAAACCCAGGAAAAAACAAATTATTTTCAATATATTCACATATACATTAAAATATAATACAGATCGTTAGGGTCAGGGGTTGTGGGTAGGGATGCGCATGAGTCTGTGCGCTGACAGCACCACCAAGGAGGAGGCCCAGGTTGGAGCGGGGTCAGGCCTGGCCAGGGGCTCAGAAGGGAAGGTCTCAAGGGCCAAACCCCTTACTTCTGATGGCCTCTACCAACAGCTCACAACCAGGGACCGCGTGTGGTAGATGGAGCTCAGTTTTGTGGCTTTCCGTTGAAACCTGCAGGTCTGAAGTCCCCAGGGTGCTGTGTCACCAGTAGCACGCAGCCCTGACAGTGGGGTGGGGAGAGAGGGCCCCGGGATTTCTTCTTCCCACAGTCTTTCCTACCAGCTTTCCCGTCCTCCCACCCTGGCCCCGCCGGTCACTCTAACTCAGTGTCCTCTTTGGGTTTATAAACAGCCCCAAACTTCTGCATGTACTTCTTAATGTACTCCTTGGTTTTGTGTTTCACATTCTCATTGCACTCCAGGTCCTCGGGGTTCTTACAGTACTTCAGCTCCTTATTCATGACGCCATGAGTCAGCTGTCCAGGACGCAGAAAGAGAACACAGCCACCCGTCAGAGTGGGAAGGATTCAAGGGGGAAAGGCAGTCTGCTACCTCGGGACCTTTCTCAGCCAGACTGGGAGGTGAATTAGCTGGTGCTGGGCTCAGCAATAACAGGAAGCTCTGTGCACGTGCATGCGCGCATGTGTGTGTTAGAGAACCGCTACCCTCAAGGACAGTCCCTGCCCTCCCCAAGCTCTGTAAGCGCCTGTGTGTGTGTGTGTTAAAGAACCGCTACCCTCAAGAAGGGTTCCCTCCTTTCCCAAATCTTCCCATGTTCCTGGGTCTTCAGCCTGGGCATGTGGCCAGGAAAGCTTCCCTTCTTATAATAAAGGACTCAGACCACAAGCAGGGGAGAATACCTTGCGAGCTAGGTGTTTGAAGTCTTCAGTTGTAGTAATTCTTCCTACTTTGCAGTCAGGTTTCCGGTAAGGGTTCAGGCACTGGACGATAAACTGGGACATCTGCAGGCAGGGAGAAGAGGGCACGGTGGTCAATAGTCCAGAGAAGGAAAGAACACTGATGAGGAAATGGAGAAAAGCAGCAAACAGAGGCAGCCCATTCTTCCCTTTCCCTCACTTGAACTGGCTGGTGTGGACAGAAGGTCAGTGGGATAAGGATCGGCGCAGCCCCAAGAGGGATAGAGCTCCCCTGGATGGACTAGGGAAGCCTCACTCGTAGCTAGAGGGGCAGAGCAGCAGGACTGCAGGCTGAGCCTCATGACGGCCCCAGCTTTCAGCTAACAATCTCATGTCCTTCACGTAAAGAGACTGTGGCTAAATTCTCTGGCTCCTAAGGGCCTTTCTGTCCTCCCAGGTGGCTCAGTCGCTCCAGGAAATGCAGGTACATTGCACTTCATGTGGTTCACACGACATTAGTGTAAAGCAGATGGACAGGTGCATGACAGGGCAGCTGGTTAGAGAACATCTGGGCTAAGACCCTAGTCAGTACACAACTTCCCACGTCCTCCTGAGCCATCTCTGTAGTGTCTGTCCTACCCCAGGGCTCTCAAGGGAGACCCAGGCACAGGACACCCGCCACCCCCGAGGTATTTGGGGCGCTAAGCCACAAATTTGAGTGAGGAGGTCAGTTACAGCCACTTCACCTGGGAGCACCATGAACAGAGGCTACCCATCCTTGAAAGTAAGCTTTCAGACACTCAAAGGACGAGGCTATATCACCAAGTAGGCACTAGATAAATAGCTGTTGGCTAGCTGGACTGAAATGCCAATAATTTTACACAAGGACAGCAACACTAAGTTTTAACCTTAGACAAGGCTTTTACTGAAAGTTTTTCTGTGGTCTCTTGCTTCCACATTCTCTCTCTTTAATCTCTTCCCCCAAGTATGAGAGGGGATTTCATTATTCCCAGCTTAAAAATCCTGCAGTGGTTCCCTTTAACTTAGTATGAAGCAGGATAACACTGTTCAGTCTCATCTTCCAATACCCCTCACATACCCTGTACCCACAGCCCCCAGAGTTCGGGAAAGGGATGCTGCCTTCTGCCTACATTACACTGCTCCTGATCTATCCGGTCAATCCCAACCCCTGACTCAAGAGCCCTCCCTCACTCCTCCATAGTGACCCCCAAAGCCCCCTCAGTTCCTTACTGGGACATCTGCAGGCAGGGAGAAGAGGGCACGGTGGTCAATAGTCCAGAGAAGGAAAGAACACTGATGAGGAAATGGAGAAAAGCAGCAAACAGAGGCAGCCCATTCTTCCCTTTCCCTCACTTGAACTGGCTGGTGTGGACAGAAGGTCAGTGGGATAAGGATCGGCGCAGCCCCAAGAGGGATAGGGCTCCCCTGGATGGACTAGGGGAGCCTCACTTGTAGATAGAGGGGCAGAGCAGCAGGACTGCAGGCTGAGCCTCATGACGGCCCCAGCTTTCAGCTAACAATCTCATGTCCTTCACGTAAAGAGACTGTGGCTAAATTCTCTGGCTCCTAAGGGCCTTTCTGTCCTCCCAGGTGGCTCAGTCGCTCCAGGAAATGCAGGTACATTGCACTTCATGTGGTTCACACGACATTAGTGTAAAGCAGATGGACAGGTGCATGACAGGGCAGCTGGTTAGAGAACATCTGGGCTAAGACCCTAGTCAGTACACAACTTCCCACGTCCTCCTGAGCCATCTCTGTAGTGTCTGTCCTACCCCAGGGCTCTCAAGGGAGACCCAGGCACAGGACACCCGCCACCCCCGAGGTATTTGGGGCGCTAAGCCACAAATTTGAGTGAGGAGGTCAGTTACAGCCACTTCACCTGGGAGCACCATGAACAGAGGCTACCCATCCTTGAAAGTAAGCTTTCAGACACTCAAAGGACGAGGCTATATCACCAAGTAGGCACTAGATAAATAGCTGTTGGCTAGCTGGACTGAAATGCCAATAATTTTACACAAGGACAGCAACACTAAGTTTTAACCTTAGACAAGGCTTTTACTGAAAGTTTTTCTGTGGTCTCTTGCTTCCACATTCTCTCTCTTTAATCTCTTCCCCCAAGTATGAGAGGGGATTTCATTATTCCCAGCTTAAAAATCCTGCAGTGGTTCCCTTTAACTTAGTATGAAGCAGGATAACACTGTTCAGTCTCATCTTCCAATACCCCTCACATACCCTGTACCCACAGCCCCCAGAGTTCGGGAAAGGGATGCTGCCTTCTGCCTACATTACACTGCTCCTGATCTATCCGGTCAATCCCAACCCCTGACTCAAGAGCCCTCCCTCACTCCTCCATAGTGACCTCCAAAGCCCCATCAGTTCCTTACAGGTCTGCTTCCTCCAACAGACTAGAAGCCCCTTCAGTGAACAAAGACTGGAGTTCAGAATCTGGATGCCCTGAGGTAGAAAAGGTTAGTGTTCTGAGAGCTGGAAACATCCACTTCTAACAGCATAAAGAGGAGTTGCTTTCTCCCAAACACTTGAGGATTAGGCAGCCACCAAATGAGACAGCACAGAGATCTGGACTTGGATCCAGAAGGCCCAGGTTCAAATCTTCTATCTAGAGCTTGTCTTCTCTGAACCTCAAGAGCTCCTCACCAGCAGAAGAAGAAATGACAATTCTGGTCCTGCCTAGCTCATGTGCTGTTGTGGGGGTAAAATGATACAATGGGCATGAAAGTGCCTATTATCCAGGAGCTATAAAGGACCATACCCATGTGTCAGCACACAACTACACAGTCCAGTCACAGAAGCAAGGGGACACCCAAAGGCAGGGCCGCCTAGCTCTATAAACACCTGTGCCCACTTTGGACAAGAAAGAAAGCAGCTCAAGTGTAGGCCTTCCAAGCTCGGTGCCCACATCCCAACCAACCTTACCTCTTTTCTGAATACTTCTTTGCTTTTCTTAGCCAGCTCACTGGAGGTGTCGGCTTCTGCTGTCTTAGGCTTTTTTGAGGTCTAGAAATGGAGATGAAAATACCACAGTGCAGGGTTGAGAGGTCAGGCTTGCGATGCCCTGCTCTTCCAGAACCTCCCTTCTTTCCCCCAGTTGGGATACCCGACTATTGGTAAAAATCCAGCTCAAGGACAGCAACACTAAGTTTTAACCTTAGACAAGGCTTTTACTGAAAGTTTTTCTGTGGTCTCTTGCTTCCACATTCTCTCTCTTTAATCTCTTCCCCCAAGTATGAGAGGGGATTTCATTATTCCCAGCTTAAAAATCCTGCAGTGGTTCCCTTTAACTTAGTATGAAGCAGGATAACACTGTTCAGTCTCATCTTCCAATACCCCTCACATACCCTGTACCCACAGCCCCCAGAGTTCGGGAAAGGGATGCTGCCTTCTGCCTACATTACACTGCTCCTGATCTATCCGGTCAATCCCAACCCCTGACTCAAGAGCCCTCCCTCACTCCTCCATAGTGACCTCCAAAGCCCCATCAGTTCCTTACAGGTCTGCTTCCTCCAACAGACTAGAAGCCCCTTCAGTGAACAAAGACTGGAGTTCAGAATCTGGATGCCCTGAGGTAGAAAAGGTTAGTGTTCTGAGAGCTGGAAACATCCACTTCTAACAGCATAAAGAGGAGTTGCTTTCTCCCAAACACTTGAGGATTAGGCAGCCACCAAATGAGACAGCACAGAGATCTGGACTTGGATCCAGAAGGCCCAGGTTCAAATCTTCTATCTAGAGCTTGTCTTCTCTGAACCTCAAGAGCTCCTCACCAGCAGAAGAAGAAATGACAATTCTGGTCCTGCCTAGCTCATGTGCTGTTGTGGGGGTAAAATGATACAATGGGCATGAAAGTGCCTATTATCCAGGAGCTATAAAGGACCATACCCATGTGTCAGCACACAACTACACAGTCCAGTCACAGAAGCAAGGGGACACCCAAAGGCAGGGCCGCCTAGCTCTATAAACACCTGTGCCCACTTTGGACAAGAAAGAAAGCAGCTCAAGTGTAGGCCTTCCAAGCTCGGTGCCCACATCCCAACCAACCTTACCTCTTTTCTGAATACTTCTTTGCTTTTCTTAGCCAGCTCACTGGAGGTGTCGGCTTCTGCTGTCTTAGGCTTTTTTGAGGTCTAGAAATGGAGATGAAAATACCACAGTGCAGGGTTGAGAGGTCAGGCTTGCGATGCCCTGCTCTTCCAGAACCTCCCTTCTTTCCCCCAGTTGGGATACCCGACTATTGGTATTACTAATAGGATCCTAAAGGGACATGACCTAGAGTCAGCTGAGCCACTGTTACCACTCTCACTTCATGTGTGAATCCTGCCACTGGCTCCGGCCTCGTTTCTATAAAGCAAGTTTAATTCTCTACCCAGAGTGAAAGTTGCATCTTGGATGGAGCTAAACATTTGTTTCTGGGTCACCTTCTCTCCAGAGAAATGTGCTGTGTAACTTGGGCCACTGAGGTCCCTGTTCTGAGCTGCAGCAGCCCCCACTGTCAGGTGGGGCCCAGGCTCACCAAGCTCCACCTCTTCCATCTCTGAGATTCTAGGATTCTGGGACAAAGGCAAAGTGTGTTCCCCTCACAATCATGGTTCAAATACCATGCTCCGCATCCAAGTCTCCTAGACTGCAGAAGACAGTCTCAGCATGCAGGACAGGCTCCTTCAAGATTGGCAGCCTCAGTCCAGGAATGTCAAAGGTGCAAGGGGTGGGAGGGGAGGGGACAAAGGCATCCAGGTCAGTGACCAGATGAGCAGATTCACAGTCAGAAGATACTCTGTCCTAATGATGCTGAGATGACTGACATCCTCAGGAAAACTCCCCTCCAGCACTGCAAGCGGGGAGCCTGCCAGCCTGTCTTCCCCAGAATCAGGCAGTGGGGGTGGGGGCGGCAGCCCTGGCGTCCAGAGTATCCACCAGGCAAAGCCACCTTCCCACACCTCTGCTCACCGCCGGTCATCAAGCCCCTTACTAGAAGTGTACTTGTCCACGGAAAAGACTATGAGCGTATGCCTCTGAATACAACTCACGTCAGGGGGAGGTAGGAGCTGCAGCTGGTATTACAGGTACATCAGATTTTTGCTAGCTGCTTAGAGCATACAATTGTTTCTATTCCCAACCTACCCAGTGCTGATTCCTCTTATTTCTGTCAAGAGTATGAAGGTGCTGGTGAGGAAGGGACTGTTCAGCCCCCTCTGCTCTGGACTGGCTCCAGAGAAAGGTGGCACTTCCCCTGGCTTTTATAAATCACCTTTCTCTGACTTGGTATAAAAGCTTTGCATAGTTCCCCCTTTTCTACTTTCTGTGGCCATGGGAGCAGAAAAGGGAGGTCAGGGTAGAAAGAAAACAGAGATTCAACCTCTGGTTTCAGGAAACAAAACTCAAATAACTATTTTCAAGTGTTTGGTTTTGAGCTTTTGTGGTTATTTTTCTAGCAGTCAAGAGTGTGGGTGTGCTTCACAGTAAGAGTTCACGTAGCCAGGGATCAACTGCTGCCTGAATAAGCCAAGGTAATTCCCACACAGCCTCAGCTATTCTCCTGTAGATCTCAGAAATGTGCAGCAACAGCAGTAAGTACAGAAAACCCCTGAAAGTATGACAGCCATCTCAAGGCTCTGCGTCCTATACAAGAGGCCAGGCTCTCAGTGACGGCACTGTGTCAACAGGTACGTTCCACATCCCTGTGAATGGGGTATGTGTTCAGCAAGCTAAATAATTCCAGTGCCCTTCTAATTTAATCTCTGACGTGGTGAGGTTGCAGGGCTTTAAAAACAGTTGTGCACAATCCCGAGGTCTGTCTAGGAGCTTTCCTGGTCTAGAAGAAGCTGAGCTATCACAAACACTACACATGATTCAACCTAAATTCTTCAACACATGAACCCAGACACGCCAATTCAAAAATTAAGAAAGTTCCTTGAAAATGTTAAAACTCAGTATATTGTTTGGAAGTTGCTGCCGCCTTTGGTAACAAAAAGAGCAGAGCAACCATACCTTAGCTTTGTCAAAATGAGGAGGGCAGGGTGGGCAGCGAGAAGTCAGGGAAAAGGAAGAAGCTATTTCTTCAGCAGTTTTAACAAACTGGTGGGCTGTTTCTGGCCTGCTTCATATCTGTTTGTGTGCTTAGCCCCGAGTGATGCCTCTCAGATGCCTTTGCATGAATTTTCAACTCCATTCTGACTTTCTCACTTTGCCTCAATTATTAAAACACTCTTCAATCTGAGGTCCATTGCTACCAATCTTATCTTTTCAAATGGGCCTGTTTCACTGAAGGACCCACCATTGACTGCCTGACTCACTGCATTCACTGGCTTTTAGTCATATAACAACAACACTGGGAGGACACCAAGATCTTAGATTACTTAAATCTGACCTACTTTTCCAAATTTTTGTCTGGTTCACTACCCCATATGCACCCAAACTCTCACCATAACCAAATTATTTTTATTGTTCCCTATATATGCTCTGTCTTATATTAACTTTATACTTTTGCAAAAACTACTTTATTTGCCCAGAATCCTCTTTCTTGCTCAGCTTAGCTTAAGGTAAACTCAGGTTTTCTGTGGCCTATCACTGGTGCATTTTCTTAGACCATTTATCCCTGGGCTCCCAGAGTATTCTGTACATACTTCAACTACAGCAATTACCCCATTGTATTTTTGGATGTATATATGGCTGTTTCCTTAGACTGAACTTTGTGAACACTAGTACTCAGATTTATTTCGCTATGTGTTGATACCTCACTAAGGCCTGTGAATTAATGAGAATTTACAACATTACAGTCTTCACCTACAAGGGCTTTAAAATCTAAATGAAAGCACTAAAGATGAAGGAATAAACACATGCCCACAGGATCCTTCTCTGAGATGCTTGCTGGGTGAATACAGTAGGACACCTGATGGTTAGATCCCAGTAAGTTTCTGGCTATGTAAGTCAGACTAGATCCATTTAAAGATAAGAGACTATGGTCTAGAAAGAAATGTCTCTGACTTTTGTAGGAGATGCGGGTTCGATCCCTGGGTTGGGAAGATCCCCTGGAGAAGGAAATGGCAACCCACTCCAGTATGCTTGCCTGGGAAATCCCAAGGACAGAGGAGTCTGGTGGGCTAGAGTCCATGGGGTCACTAAGAGTCAGACACGACTTCACAACTGAGTATACACACACCTGTCTCTATAATCTCTCCCACAGAAACTTCACACACTGCTGGTAGACATGAACAATGAGGTGGTAGCTCTAAAAAACAGTTTGACAGTTAGTTAAAAAGTTAGATGGACGTATTCATAGATTGTCTAACTGATCTAGCAATTCTACTCCTAGCTATCTAACCAAGAGAACTGACAATGTATGTCCAAAGACGTGTACATCACTGTTCATATACAATATTCCTAACAGCCAAAGAGTGGAAACAACCCAAATATCCATCAGCTGGTGAATGGATAAATAAAATGTGGCACATCTAATACAATGGGATGTTATTCAATGCTAAAAAGAGATAAGCTAGCAAGCCCTGAAAAGGCATGGAAGAACCTGAAATGTGTGTTGCGAAGTGAATGAAGTGAATCTGAAAAGGTACAAAGTCCAAATATACGACATTCTATAAAAGGCCTAACTGCAGACAATAAAAAGATCAGAGGTTGTCAGGGTCGGGAATGGGAAGAGACGACAAGATGAATCAGGGAGCACAGAGGACTGTCAACACCGTGAAACTACTCCTGTACTCTAACAGTGGATATGTGCCATTAGACATCTGTCCAAACCCACAGAATGTGCCAAGAGCCCTAAGGCAAAGTAGAGACTGAGTGGTAACGATGTACCAACGTAGATTCGCTGAAGGCAATCCCATACCCGACTCTGGCAGACTGCTACAGAGGAGGAGGCTGTGCAGGTGTGGTGGCCGGAGGTGCAGGGAACCTCTACTCTTGCTCAATTCTGACAGGAACCTAAACCTACTCTGAAAAATAAAACCTACCAAGGGATAAAGAGTTATGATAAGGATCTTTTCAGACAAACAAAAATAAGAGAACTCGTCACCACTGGACCTGAAATACTCGAAATAATAAAGGAAATTCTTCAGACTAAAGGAATGCTAACTATAATGCTGAACAAAGGAAAACACTTCCCCCAAAGTGAAGAAAATAGAAAAGGAAGTATGGATTTGTTTCCACTTTGTCTCTCACTCCAATTCCTTCCTTCCTCACCTCTGCCATCTCTCCTCACTGACCTAACTAGTTAAGTGCCTCTTCTTATTTTCAAAATTAAATGAATACTATTCAGATCTTAGAACACATATATATTGTCTTTGATTTTATTCAAGACATCACCTCTTTGGAGATGGTGAGTCCTGTTCCCAGTGGAAAGGAAAAAAATTGTTAATTCAGTCACTGAGAGTCACGCTGACTGACAGGACCTCTGATTACTCTCCTGTTTGAAGGAGAGCGATGAGTAATTTCTCTTTTGTTTTATTAAACACCCAAATCCTAACAGCCAAAGAGTGGAAACAACCCAAATATCCATCAGCTGGTGAATGGATAAATAAAATGTGGCACATCTAATACAATGGGATGTTATTCAATGCTAAAAAGAGATAAGCTAGCAAGCCCTGAAAAGGCATGGAAGAACCTGAAATGTGTGTTGCGAAGTGAATGAAGTGAATCTGAAAAGGTACAAAGTCCAAATATACGACATTCTATAAAAGGCCTAACTGCAGACAATAAAAAGATCAGAGGTTGTCAGGGTCGGGAATGGGAAGAGACGACAAGATGAATCAGGGAGCACAGAGGACTGTCAACACCGTGAAACTACTCCTGTACTCTAACAGTGGATATGTGCCATTAGACATCTGTCCAAACCCACAGAATGTGCCAAGAGCCCTAAGGCAAAGTAGAGACTGAGTGGTAACGATGTACCAACGTAGATTCGCTGAAGGCAATCCCATACCCGACTCTGGCAGACTGCTACAGAGGAGGAGGCTGTGCAGGTGTGGTGGCCGGAGGTGCAGGGAACCTCTACTCTTGCTCAATTCTGACAGGAACCTAAACCTACTCTGAAAAATAAAACCTACCAAGGGATAAAGAGTTATGATAAGGATCTTTTCAGACAAACAAAAATAAGAGAACTCGTCACCACTGGACCTGAAATACTCGAAATAATAAAGGAAATTCTTCAGACTAAAGGAATGCTAACTATAATGCTGAACAAAGGAAAACACTTCCCCCAAAGTGAAGAAAATAGAAAAGGAAGTATGGATTTGTTTCCACTTTGTCTCTCACTCCAATTCCTTCCTTCCTCACCTCTGCCATCTCTCCTCACTGACCTAACTAGTTAAGTGCCTCTTCTTATTTTCAAAATTAAATGAATACTATTCAGATCTTAGAACACATATATATTGTCTTTGATTTTATTCAAGACATCACCTCTTTGGAGATGGTGAGTCCTGTTCCCAGTGGAAAGGAAAAAAATTGTTAATTCAGTCACTGAGAGTCACGCTGACTGACAGGACCTCTAATTACTCTCCTGTTTGAAGGAGAGACGATGAGTAATTTCTCTTTTGTTTTATTCTAGAACAGTATTTCCAGAGTAAAATATCTGTTGCAAAAACTCACCAATCCCAAAATGGCAGGATATTAAAACACACAAAGAAAGACTTCAGGTAAAAAGCAAAAATGGGGCTTCCCTGGTTGCTCAGTGGTAAAGAGTTTGCCTGCCAATGCAGGAGACACCAGTTAGATCCCTGATGCGGGAAGATCCCACATGCTGCGGAGCAACGAAGCCTGTCAGCCACAGCTATGGAGCCTGTGCCCTAGAGCCTTGGAGCTGCAACTATGGAGCCCATGCACCACAACTACTGAAGCCCTTGTGCCCCAGAGCCTGAGGTCCACAACAAGAGAAATCACTGTAACAAGAAGCCTGCTCACCTCAACTACAGAGTAGCCCCCACTCCTTGCAACTATAGAAGAGCCTGTGGCAGCAGTGAAAACCCAGAAAAGCCAAAAATAAATAAATAAATAAAATAATTTCCTTTTATTAAAAATAAAGAGCAAAAATGGAGCTTCCTTCGTGGTCCAGTGGCTAAAGAGTCCGCCTTGCAGTTCAAGGGACACCAGCTGGATCCCTGGCCTGGGAAGATCCCACATGCTGAGAAACAGCTGGGCCGGTGTGTCCAATTATGAGCCAACGCTCTGGAGTGCATGCGCTCAGAGCTGGTGCTCTACAATGAGAGAGGCCACTGCAATGGGAGGCCTACACATGCCCAAAGTGAAGAAAATAGAAAAGGAAGTATGGATTTGTTTCCACTTTGTCTCTCACTCCAATTCCTTCCTTCCTCACCTCTGCCATCTCTCCTCACTGACCTAACTAGTTAAGTGCCTCTTCTTATTTTCAAAATTAAATGAATACTATTCAGATCTTAGAACACATATATATTGTCTTTGATTTTATTCAAGACATCACCTCTTTGGAGATGGTGAGTCCTGTTCCCAGTGGAAAGGAAAAAAATTGTTAATTCAGTCACTGAGAGTCACGCTGACTGACAGGACCTCTAATTACTCTCCTGTTTGAAGGAGAGACGATGAGTAATTTCTCTTTTGTTTTATTCTAGAACAGTATTTCCAGAGTAAAATATCTGTTGCAAAAACTCACCAATCCCAAAATGGCAGGATATTAAAACACACAAAGAAAGACTTCAGGTAAAAAGCAAAAATGGGGCTTCCCTGGTTGCTCAGTGGTAAAGAGTTTGCCTGCCAATGCAGGAGACACCAGTTAGATCCCTGATGCGGGAAGATCCCACATGCTGCGGAGCAACGAAGCCTGTCAGCCACAGCTATGGAGCCTGTGCCCTAGAGCCTTGGAGCTGCAACTATGGAGCCCATGCACCACAACTACTGAAGCCCTTGTGCCCCAGAGCCTGAGGTCCACAACAAGAGAAATCACTGTAACAAGAAGCCTGCTCACCTCAACTACAGAGTAGCCCCCACTCCTTGCAACTATAGAAGAGCCTGTGGCAGCAGTGAAAACCCAGAAAAGCCAAAAATAAATAAATAAATAAAATAATTTCCTTTTATTAAAAATAAAGAGCAAAAATGGAGCTTCCTTCGTGGTCCAGTGGCTAAAGAGTCCGCCTTGCAGTTCAAGGGACACCAGCTGGATCCCTGGCCTGGGAAGATCCCACATGCTGAGAAACAGCTGGGCCGGTGTGTCCAATTATGAGCCAACGCTCTGGAGTGCATGCGCTCAGAGCTGGTGCTCTACAATGAGAGAGGCCACTGCAATGGGAGGCCTACACATGCCCAAAAGAATAAAGATGGATGAAAAATAAACGGGCTTCCCCGGTGGTCCAGTGGGTAAAGAGTCCACCTTGCAGTGCAAGGGGCACTGGTTCGATCCCTGGCCTGGGAAGATCCCACATGCTGAGAAACAGCTGGGCCAGTGTGTCCAATTAGGAGCCAGCGCTCTGAAGTGCATGTACCCAGAGCTGGTACTCTGCGATGAGAGAGGCTACTGCAATGGGAGGCCCACATAGGCCAAAGAATAATAAAGATGGATGAAAAATTAAAAAAAGATGACTTAGAGGCCAAAAAAAAAACTTAAAAAGTGCTATCATCAACAGGGCAAGAGCTAAAATATAATGATTCTATTTGTTGTTTTAAGAAGAAAAACAGCTGTGTGTGTTTTCCTTAAAGGTGTGTGCAAACATACACCAGTTTTGTACCTTTGGCACTACTGACATCTGGGGCCAGTTCTTTGTTATGGGGGATTATCCTGTGCAGTTTAAGATATGTAGTGGTTTCTCCAGCCTCTACCAGCTAGAAGCTAGTGGCATCCCCTCAGCTGTAACAAGCAAAACTAATTCTAAATATTATCAAGTTTCCTGAGGAGCAAAACTGCTCCTAGGTAAAAGAACCCCTGTGTTAAGTTAGCGGTATTTATCTCTGGAGAGGCAACTATGATCAAAGGGGAGCAATGAATAGAAATGAAGGGCTTCTATTTTTGTCCTGCCTACCATATTTCTGTATTACGTGGATCTACCACACCCCAAGCAATTTTTATATACATAGTTCTCAAGAACAATAAGGAAAATAGAATTCAACATGGCTACTGATGCTAAAAGATGACAAGGCAAAGACTCCCAAATGACCAGGAAACGTATCTATAAGCCACACTCACCTTCATGGGATTTTCATCATATGTTGGGGTTCCCAAGTCCATCTCAGCTTCATGTTCAAGGCTGGCATCATCTCCTGGACTTTCCCAAGTAGGAGGATCCCACTGAGTCTGCCTAGAAGAAGGTAACAACAGCCATGTTGTCATAGTCAAGAAAGCAGAGAACTCTGGTATAGCTATCTCTGTTCATATGCTCATAAAATATAACATGCAACAAAATACAGAATAAATCAGCTCCATGAGACAGACATTCTTCCCAGCAGCAATGACTCTATCTGACATGTTGTTTAGCCCACTGTATTTCTGTAGCCAACATGTGGCGACATTTACCAGGTATCAAAGACAAACCAAGTATTTTGTCTGTCTCTCATCTGGCTCTTAAATGTCTTGAAAACAGGATTCAGTAAAGTCTAAGGAAAGAACATGGAGTAGGTGCCTGCCTATGGCACCCCTTTGCAGGGGTAATCACGACTATACTTAGCATGTACCTGAAGCAAAATAAATCACAACACCCTCCTCACAATCCTTGATCATGTGAGAAAACTATTTCTTGCTTTAGGAGTCTTATTTTTTAAAAAGTTAGCCATGTTAACTCTTTGCATGGTTTTTTTTTCTTTTTTCGGCCACACCGCAAATCTTGCAGCGATCTTAGTTCCCTGAGCAGAGATTGAACCTGGGCCCCTGGCAGTGGAAGCTCAAAAGTCCTAACCACTGGACTGCCAGGAAATTACCTCACTGCATGTTTATGGTTGTTTTGAAGGTAAGTAGACAAAAGAGGTTCTAAGTCTTTTTTATAAAAGCTAGATCTGTGAAGTAACAAGTGGGAGTATTCAGAGGTCAGAAACCAGCCGTCACAGGAAATGCTGGAAGGGGCATCACTTAAAATGTCAGGGGCCTTCAAGAGGCAGCAACACATCTGACAGCTCTATGCCGGCAGCACCCTTCTGTGCTGCTCGACCACCACAATCTCCAGCCACCAACATTAAAGACACTGGATGTACATCAGTCTTGCAGATGATTATGAAAGTATCTCTAACCAACAGAACTAATTTTAAAAAATGGGTTCAAGATTTCTTTTGTAATCAAAGAACCACACGCAGCTGTGGATTTTACTATGGGATTAAACAGAGGTACTATGCTCTTAGGTGCTAGCTAGAAGATGGAAAAAGTACAGACATAAATAAATACAATTTTCTTTTTGAAGAGTGATAGTCTATAACAAACCTTGCTTTGGTTTGAAAAAAAAAACAAAGCTATGGTAAAATTTGCAGATAAATAGTTTTAGTCAGTAGCATAACAAGGGCTTGTTTTATAAAGGTATTTTTATGAGAATCATGAAGACCTAAGTAGAAAGGGAAAACACTTGACTGTATGAAATTTTTAACTTCCTTATGTCATATGATGTTATCAACAAGAACCTGCAATATCCTTGATTAAGAGATCTAATAATGCTGAAAGAAAATGGGTAGATGTCCCAAACAAGCAATTCACAAAAGATAAAATGGCAATAATCATTGAAGACTTTAAAGCAACAAGTATTTTGTCTGTCTCTCATGGTTTAAAGTCCCTTAAGGAAAGAACATGGAGTAGGTGCCTGCTATGGCACCCCTTTGCAGGGGTAATCACGACTATACTTAGCATGTACCTGAAGCAAAATAAATCACAACACCCTCCTCACAATCCTTGATCATGTGAGAAAACTATTTCTTGCTTTAGGAGTCTTATTTTTTAAAAAGTTAGCCATGTTAACTCTTTGCATGGTTTTTTTTTCTTTTTTCGGCCACACCGCAAATCTTGCAGCGATCTTAGTTCCCTGAGCAGAGATTGAACCTGGGCCCCTGGCAGTGGAAGCTCAAAAGTCCTAACCACTGGACTGCCAGGAAATTACCTCACTGCATGTTTATGGTTGTTTTGAAGGTAAGTAGACAAAAGAGGTTCTAAGTCTTTTTTATAAAAGCTAGATCTGTGAAGTAACAAGTGGGAGTATTCAGAGGTCAGAAACCAGCCGTCACAGGAAATGCTGGAAGGGGCATCACTTAAAATGTCAGGGGCCTTCAAGAGGCAGCAACACATCTGACAGCTCTATGCCGGCAGCACCCTTCTGTGCTGCTCGACCACCACAATCTCCAGCCACCAACATTAAAGACACTGGATGTACATCAGTCTTGCAGATGATTATGAAAGTATCTCTAACCAACAGAACTAATTTTAAAAAATGGGTTCAAGATTTCTTTTGTAATCAAAGAACCACACGCAGCTGTGGATTTTACTATGGGATTAAACAGAGGTACTATGCTCTTAGGTGCTAGCTAGAAGATGGAAAAAGTACAGACATAAATAAATACAATTTTCTTTTTGAAGAGTGATAGTCTATAACAAACCTTGCTTTGGTTTGAAAAAAAAAACAAAGCTATGGTAAAATTTGCAGATAAATAGTTTTAGTCAGTAGCATAACAAGGGCTTGTTTTATAAAGGTATTTTTATGAGAATCATGAAGACCTAAGTAGAAAGGGAAAACACTTGACTGTATGAAATTTTTAACTTCCTTATGTCATATGATGTTATCAACAAGAACCTGCAATATCCTTGATTAAGAGATCTAATAATGCTGAAAGAAAATGGGTAGATGTCCCAAACAAGCAATTCACAAAAGATAAAAATGGCCAATAATCATTGAAGACATTCTACCTCAAAAGTAAAAGAATTGAAAATGAAAATAAGATTTCTTATCTACTATCTTACATGAATTAAAGAACCTACATAAAGAAAAAGGTTCTGTATATACCTTCTGTGGGACTCTAAACTGGTATAACTTTTTTATTTAAATGGTAAGCTGACAATACATATCAATTTGAAATGTCTATCTCTTTTGACCAAATATTTTGCCTCTAAGAATCTGCCTAAAGAAAGTAGTAAAATTATTAGTGTCTGTAAGGATGTAGAGGTTTAGAGTTATACATAAAATAATGAAAATACGGTATCATCAGAAAGGGTTAAGTCGTGCAGAAGAGCAGGGCTTAGGCAAACTTCTATAAAGGATCTGTGACCTTGTGGACCAAACGGTTTCTGTCACAACTAGTCTACAGTCACCTGAGGATGAAAGCAGCCATAAACAATTCGTAAATAAACAGGTGTGGCTGTGTTCCAAAATAACTTTATTTCCCAAAACAAGTAGCCCATGGGCATAGTTTGCTGACCCCAGTAAAAACTAAGTATTCAAAAAAATGTAGCTTATATTAATTGATAAAAGTTCTATAAATAGATTGGTAAGTAAAGCAAAAACATGCACCCCAACAACTTACATTATATACCAATGAATATCTAACATGTATGTTCACATAAAACTATCTGCTTAAAACCTATTTTTCAATTCTAAGAAAAAGATAAATGAAGCTTTTTATATACAGTAGGGGTCAAACTATGACTCACAGACCAAATCAAGTCTTCTGGGAACAGAGACATGCCCAGTGATTTGCGTACTGTCTGTGGCTACTTACATATCAACAGAAGAATTGAGTAGTCGTGACACAGACTGTTTAGCAGGCAAAGCCTGAAATATTTATGCCTGGCCTTTTACAGAAATGGTTTTGCTCATGTTAGATGATGTCATTACCATTAAAAAAAAACCCTTAATTTTCTCCAAGAGTCTTAGATACCAGAACGTATCTAAAAAGGACTGAAGTCTAATGTACGTTGTAACATTTACGACGTGATTTTGGAAAACCAGCCCTTAAGCACAGTTAGCAGCTAGTCACAAGTCTATCACCATAAAACTTTGACTGAAAGCTTACTTAGAGATGCCCAGCCAGCACTTCTTACCTGGTGATCACATGGTAGTAGTAAATCTTCCCTTCTGGGTCTCGGGCTGTCTTCCAGTTGGGAGGTAAGACAATGGTTTTTGGTTTGGGAGGAGATGGGGGTGGTAAATCCAGGAGATTATTTGTCACAACCATTTCAGGCTAAAGAAAAAGACACATACAAGGTCCTGATCAGTGACACATTTCTTTCTTTAAAAAAAAAAAACTTTTTAGTTATACCACATGGCATGTGAAATCTTGGTTGGTTCCCCATCCAGGGATCAAACCCGCACTCCTGCAGTGACAACGTGGAGTGTTAACTGCTGGACTGCCAGGTAAGTCCCAGTGACATTTCTTTTAATCTGGCTGAAAAAGACAAAAGTAGTCAACCTAAGCACTATGTATCAATAAAACCATTGCATATACCTCTTCTTTAAAAACAGGAAAATAAAGAGCTTTAGGAATCTATCAGAAAACTCACAGCAGGTTCCAAGTTGACCTCCAACGCATCATATGTAAAAATATTCAGCAGCTCATTATCAAGAACAGTATTTTTAAACCTTAATGAAACCAATGATAAATGGCATATAATCAACTCCAGGATACTTATTAGGTGAATGGACTTTAGATATAAGCAAATGTGACAGAATGTTAAAATTTATCCATTATATATTTTCTATGTTTGAAACCTCATGTTTCTGTTTTTAAAATACAGAAATGGGTTGACCAGGTGTTTTTTTTGTTTAATTGAAAAGATTTTTTTCTAAATAAATAGTTTAAAATATTTTAAAGCTACATTATGAAAAGAAACATAAAAATGTCATAATTACCATTATAAACTGAATTCTGCTTCCCTCAAATTCAGCCCTAAGCCCCAGTGTGACTGTATCTGGAGACAGGGCCCTAAAATAGGTAATTAAAGTTAAATGAGGTCCTAAGAATAGGGCCCTAAGCCAACAAGACTTGTGTCCCTGTAAGAAGTGGAAGAGACATTAGGGAATGTGCAGAGAGAAAAGGCCAGGTGCGGGTACAGTGAGGAGGTGACAGTCTGATCTTAGACCCACAGGCTCCATGACTGTGAGAAAATATATTTCTGTTGCTTAAGCTACCTAGTCTGTTCTATTTTGTTACAGCAGCACTAGTAAAAGGGTATACCCTTTTCATTCTATAAAAGACAGTTAATAAAAAAAATTTCCAACTTTATCTTTGCCTGAACAATTAAAGAGGAACCTGAGATTCCCGGCTCAGACAAAACATGGCCACTTTCAGGCAAACACGAGTCTCTGCGCATGGCAGTTCTGTGCAACCCGCCCCCGCCCCGCCCCAATCTTTACTTCACATAGCTGCTCTTTTCGGCCCTGGTTGAATTCAACCCTCCATTACTGTAGTCCTCTATCTGGCCTATAAGGTGATCTCTTTTCCCATTGCTTTTGTGTCATTTAAGAATATTCCAAATCATTCAAAGTTTACTAAATTACTTATTCATCTCCAACTTGGGAATGACTTTTTTTCTCTCCTAACATTCTATCTGCATACTTCCTGACACTAAACTCTGACTGCTTTTAGTGTTATTCATTGTGATTCTCATCTTGCTTAGTGGGACGTCAGCTTTTATTAAGCATAGGAATGGCATCTTTGTTTTCAGAGATGTTAAAATTTATCCATTTTATATATTTGGCATATAATCAACTCCAGGATACTTATTAGGTGAATGGACTTTAGATATAAGCAAATGTGACAGAATGTTAAAATTTATCCATTATATATTTTCTATGTTTGAAACCTCATGTTTCTGTTTTTAAAATACAGAAATGGGTTGACCAGGTGTTTTTGTTTAATTGAAAAGATTTTTTCTAAATAAATAGTTTAAAATATTTTAAAGCTACATTATGAAAAGAAACATAAAAATGTCATAATTACCATTATAAACTGAATTCTGCTTCCCTCAAATTCAGCCCTAAGCCCCAGTGTGACTGTATCTGGAGACAGGGCCCTAAAATAGGTAATTAAAGTTAAATGAGGTCCTAAGAATAGGGCCCTAAGCCAACAAGACTTGTGTCCCTGTAAGAAGTGGAAGAGACATTAGGGAATGTGCAGAGAGAAAAGGCCAGGTGCGGGTACAGTGAGGAGGTGACAGTCTGATCTTAGACCCACAGGCTCCATGACTGTGAGAAAATATATTTCTGTTGCTTAAGCTACCTAGTCTGTTCTATTTTGTTACAGCAGCACTAGTAAAAGGGTATACCCTTTTCATTCTATAAAAGACAGTTAATAAAAAAAATTTCCAACTTTATCTTTGCCTGAACAATTAAAGAGGAACCTGAGATTCCCGGCTCAGACAAAACATGGCCACTTTCAGGCAAACACGAGTCTCTGCGCATGGCAGTTCTGTGCAACCCGCCCCCGCCCCGCCCCAATCTTTACTTCACATAGCTGCTCTTTTCGGCCCTGGTTGAATTCAACCCTCCATTACTGTAGTCCTCTATCTGGCCTATAAGGTGATCTCTTTTCCCATTGCTTTTGTGTCATTTAAGAATATTCCAAATCATTCAAAGTTTACTAAATTACTTATTCATCTCCAACTTGGGAATGACTTTTTTTCTCTCCTAACATTCTATCTGCATACTTCCTGACACTAAACTCTGACTGCTTTTAGTGTTATTCATTGTGATTCTCATCTTGCTTAGTGGGACGTCAGCTTTTATTAAGCATAGGAATGGCATCTTTGTTTTCAAAATGCCTAGAAAGATCCAATCATAGCATGCACTCAAATCCCTGCTCTACACAACTGTCTTATCTCCCAGAAGTTTATATGAAGTCTCTTCACTCCCTCTCTACTAACTGCCCTACTTATCTAAAGCCACCATCACTCACCAGAGCCTTTTCTGGAACTGTCAATATTCTAAACTGGTAATTTACTCGTGTTATTCTGTTTAAGTTTCTCAACTGCTTCCAATGCCAGCTCCTACTTCCCATTTCATTCAAAAAGAGCGCTCCATCAAGACTTCATCATCTCTTTCCATATATGTGGCAAAATGCCAAAAGTTCCTCTCAATACATTAATATATGGTACGACATGTAAAGTGAAGCATATCGTCCAATTCTGTATCTCGAGTCCTCAACATATAGTACAGTATCATATTCTAGTTACTTATAAAGAATGATAGCTAATTTAAAAAATATTACTTCAGAAACTCATAGCAAAGTGTAACAACACAAGATAACTCAGTTTAAATTACAAATAATAAAAAAAGGGGGTCCTAGGGGCAAAGGACATATAAACTAACATAGCTGTAAGTTCCACAGAATTTTTTAATCGATGAAACTGTGAAGTAGTGCTTCCTTGGGGCACACAGGCACTTTAGTGAAACTTGCACTCATAAATTTTATATGTATATATGTGTATATATATATAAAAGTAAAAAAGACAACTAAACCAAACCAGAAGTAATCCTTCTAAAGATAAGGTAGGTAGCTAATGAGAGTTTCATCAACCGAAATATTTCTTACTGGCTGTAAGGGCTGAGGCTGCCCCGGTGCAACTATTGTAGTCACGGCTGCAGTTGGCTGTACCACTACTCCTTGTGGGTGAGCTGTAAAAATCTGCTGTCCCTGGATGTACTGAAGGCTTGGCTGGGCATAACTCTAAAAGATAAAATGAAGACATTCACAATTCATACTCTGTCTAGCTCTAAAGAAGTTCTATTTGACTTCAAATGGACATAAATCCTGACTGGAAGAAACATCCATTCCTTTTTAATACACTTTTTTTTTTTTTTTGGCCTCTTTTACTGTTTTTTTTTTTTTTTTCCATCCATCTTTATTCTTTGACCAATGTGGGCCTCCCATTACAGTGTGGGCCTCTCTCGTTGCATAAGCACTGGCTCAGGCGCGTGTGCTCCAGAGTGCTGGCTTATAATTGGACACACTGGTCCAGCCGCTCCATGACATGTGGGATCTTCTCGGGCCAGGGATCGAATTGGTGCCCCTTGCACTGCAAGGCGGACTCTTTACCCACTGAACCACCAGGAAAGCCCTTAAAAAACTTTTACCATGAGTATTTTACTACAAATGGGTAAAACAGTCTTGCAAAAAGTGAAGAAAACTGACAGCAAATAATGCCCATTTTCTTATCAGCTGTATTTAGTTCTACATATTAATTTTTCATTAAAACATGAAAGGAAAATCACACACAAACAAAACTAAGTATAAGAACGTTCAGTGCAGTGTTATTTATAATTATGAAAAAGAACTTTCAATCTAAACATCTATTCCAGGAAAATGGATAAACAATAACCTTATAAGCAAATGTGGATATTATATAGCATTAATATGTGTATATATGCATATACATATATATACACATAGAAAAATACAAAGTAATTTAGAAAAATCCTTAAGAATCATGTTACACAGAAAAACATGCAATAAAAACACTTCCAAATTCAAAATTACAAATACATAAAATACATAAACATGCTGTTGAAGAGAGCATAAAAAAATAAAGGGGGGCTTCCCTGGTGGTCCAGTGGGTAAGGACACCGCCTTGCAGTGCAAGGGGCACCAGTTCGATCCCCAGCCTGTGAAGATCCCACGTGCCACGGAGCGGCTGGACCCATGTGTCCAATTGCCGAGCCGGAGCTCTGGAGCGCATGCGCCCAGAGCCGGCGCTCTGCGACAACAGAGGCCACTGCGATGGGAGGCCCACACGGGACAAAGAACGAAGATGGATGAAAATGGACAAATGAAAGACCAATAGAAGTGGCCCGCCTGCTCCCCTCCCTCCCCACCCCACCCCACACCCCCAAATAAATAAATAAATCTTAAAAAATAAATAAATAAATAAAGGCAGTTAATACAGTTAAGGTTTTCAGGCTTTAAGCAGGGCACTTTAATAGAAAAAGCAGGCTACTTTGTCAAGGCATTCTGAACAAAATTTGGTACAGCTTTATCACACACACAAAAAAGATCAGAAGTTGTGATACTTCAATACTGAATAATGTATACCGGAAAAATCTCCGGAGTCTCTGCCATCCACAGTAACTCACCTTTAAGGGGTGATGAGGAATGATGGCAAGAGATACGTAAGAATATGAAGAAGATGACTTAAACAGTCTTCCCACTGAACCACCAGGAAAGCCCTTAAAAACTTTTACCATGAGTATTTTACTACAAATGGGTAAAACAGTCTTGCAAAAAGTGAAGAAAACTGACAGCAAATAATGCCCATTTTCTTATCAGCTGTATTTAGTTCTACATATTAATTTTTCATTAAAACATGAAAGGAAAATCACACACAAACAAAACTAAGTATAAGAACGTTCAGTGCAGTGTTATTTATAATTATGAAAAAGAACTTTCAATCTAAACATCTATTCCAGGAAAATGGATAAACAATAACCTTATAAGCAAATGTGGATATTATATAGCATTAATATGTGTATATATGCATATACATATATATACACATAGAAAAATACAAAGTAATTTAGAAAAATCCTTAAGAATCATGTTACACAGAAAAACATGCAATAAAAACACTTCCAAATTCAAAATTACAAATACATAAAATACATAAACATGCTGTTGAAGAGAGCATAAAAAAATAAAGGGGGGCTTCCCTGGTGGTCCAGTGGGTAAGGACACCGCCTTGCAGTGCAAGGGGCACCAGTTCGATCCCCAGCCTGTGAAGATCCCACGTGCCACGGAGCGGCTGGACCCATGTGTCCAATTGCCGAGCCGGAGCTCTGGAGCGCATGCGCCCAGAGCCGGCGCTCTGCGACAACAGAGGCCACTGCGATGGGAGGCCCACACGGGACAAAGAACGAAGATGGATGAAAATGGACAAATGAAAGACCAATAGAAGTGGCCCGCCTGCTCCCCTCCCTCCCCACCCCACCCCACACCCCCAAATAAATAAATAAATCTTAAAAAATAAATAAATAAATAAAGGCAGTTAATACAGTTAAGGTTTTCAGGCTTTAAGCAGGGCACTTTAATAGAAAAAGCAGGCTACTTTGTCAAGGCATTCTGAACAAAATTTGGTACAGCTTTATCACACACACAAAAAAGATCAGAAGTTGTGATACTTCAATACTGAATAATGTATACCGGAAAAATCTCCGGAGTCTCTGCCATCCACAGTAACTCACCTTTAAGGGGTGATGAGGAATGATGGCAAGAGATACGTAAGAATATGAAGAAGATGACTTAAACAGTCTTCTTTGGTAAAAAAGCTTAAACTGTATTGGTTTTATAGAATATTACTTAAAAACTTGATTAAAAACCACAGAAATACACTTTCAAAAGTCATCTTTCTCTCTCATCCTCCTCTGATCACTTACTCTGGGGGAAGCCAGCTGGAATACTGTCAGCAGTTCTACTGAGAGCGGTAAGGAACCAAGGCCAGCTAACAACCTTGAGTGAGCATGAAAGTAAACCTCCCACCTGCCGTCTAGCCTTCAGATGACTACGGCCTTGCTTGACTGTAATTTTATCAAAGACTCTGAGCCAGAACCATCCAGCACAATTGCTTGTGAAACTATGAGATACTATCACAGAACTATGAGAAACTATCACAGAAACTATGAGATAACAATTACTTATTATCTTAAGCTATTAAGTAATTTGTAACACAAAAGGTAACTAGTATATTCAAAAATGAGCAAACCTCAATGTATTTGCAAGAAACCCCACCTTCATCAGATTTAACATCCCATAAACAGACAGTAAAAGAGAAGAGAGGATTTCCAAAATGAGTTACCTGCACAATTGGTGGAGTTGTCTGTGAATAGGGTGATGTCACACCATAGACAGCTGGACAAGCCTGTCCTTGGTAATATATGGTTGCTTGAGACTGTGCAGGCGAGTACTGCTGCTGTACACTCACGGACTGTTGGTTTGAATCCCAAACCCCATAATTCTGTCCCTGGACGGGGCCTGGGGCTGGCACTGGTAAGACAGTGACACTGGAGTCCTGGTGTACCACACCTTCACTTTGGGCCACATACTGTGAACTGGAAACTTCCACGGGGGCTGCCACATGTGGCACCACTGGCACGGGTGGTGGGGCTGTGAGAGGTTCTGTAGAATGTCCCACCAAAGTTTGAGAATGGTCATAAGGAGCAGGAGAACACACAGGATCCATGCTGGGTGTGGGAAGGAGCACCTTTCCAGCATTAGGATTGCTGGGATCCACGTAGGCCTGCATGGGGTAACCTGGTGGGTAGCCGGCAAAGGGGTGATGAGGGGCACTATAGCCAAGAGAGTCATAGGGCAGTGGAGATGTCATTCCCAGATTCTGCATCTGCTGCTGCTGTTTCTGAGCCTCCCGCTGAGCAACCTCTTGCTCAAACAACTTCCGACGCTCCTCTGTTGAAAGTTTATTGCGATCTTTAATTCGTACTTTCTTTTTAGAAGTGGGTGTATCATATCTAGAAAGAAAACAGTAAGAGCACCACAAGAAGTTTTCCCTAAATCAGAGACATAACCAAAGCATTAATAAATGTTATGTCACTCGATGCTAAACCATTAACTACACCAACTCCAACTTGGCCTTGGCTAAGAAAAAAAATCATACAAAAATAAGTAAATAAATAAATAAATAAATTTTAAAATGCCCACAATAAACATAAATAGAAATCAATTACCAAGATAAAGAAAATTTCGTTCTGTGATTTGCATTGGAGGTTTTCCTAGCACAGCAGCATAAACAAGGCTTAAGAATTAGAAAGTAAAGCCAAAACAAATTCATATGATATGGACTGATACAAAAAGGAGAGGGTGGAGCAAAAAATCCTGCCGTTTTCAATTAGTAAGCATTTTATATGGTTAAACATATGATCAATATACAAAGGTCAACTGCATATCTGAACATCAAAACCAAATGAATATGTAACAAAAGGTAAGTTTTTCAGAAATAAATACACCAAAAGATGTGTATCTTTTACGTTTTCCCAAAGAAAGGTATAAACAATCAAAACCATTAATGAAAAACTTTATCTTCGTTAAAAATGTTAAAGAAGACCTAACTAGAGAGAGAATACTCAAATACTCAAATCAGATTCTAAGAAGAATAAATCTAAGACAGGGATATCCTAGAAGATCAAGTAAGGATTTGCCCTACTTGCTCTTAAGACTTAGAAGACCTGCTGGAGGGAGGTGGCCCACAGATCAGTGGGAAAAGGGGACTTTCAAGTAGTAAACGACACTGGCACAACTGACTATTCACTCAGAAAAAATGAAACCAGGTCCCTACTGTAAAATACATACAAAAATTAATTCCCAATGGATTAAGCACATAAATCTCATTAAAGAAAAGAACATACACACACACACTATCACCTCAAGAGTAGGGAAAAGTTTCTTAAAATATGGTAAACATGAACCATAAAGGAAGGTGAACCATAAAGGACACATGATATATTCAATTACATTATAATCAATAAATTTTGAATACTGAAAGACACAGAAAGAATCAAAACATAGTCGTAAACTGCAGAATTATATTTAGAATATAGAAAAAGAACCCTAAGAGCTTAAAATCATGATGAATTACTATTATATACCCAAGCAGCCCAAAATTAAAAGTTCTGACAACTGTATTACATGACTACTATATCTCAACTTATAGTATATTTGATTTTAAAAGACCCTCTTGTGAACAAATGTTTTCTAGTTCCCAGCAGGTGCTCATGTAGCCTGTTTTCCTACCAGCATGACAAAGCCAGCCTCTGACACAGGGGTCAAACATTTTGAACTGGTATGGAAGGCTCACTAGAAAACAAAGTTCTAACTTTGGAAGAATTGCCATTATCTTTGAAGGGTTATCTCCCATCAGCCTCCACTCTCCTTTAGGTAACAAATATTTGGCTCCTCAACAGCATTTAAATGTCATGAAGTAAAACAAAAATTCATATGATATGGACTGATACAAAAAGGTGTGGGTGGAGCAAAAAATCCTGCCGTTTTCAATTAGTAAGCATTTTATATGGTTAAACATATGATCAATATACAAAGGTCAACTGCATATCTGAACATCAAAACCAAATGAATATGTAACAAAAGGTAAGTTTTTCAGAAATAAATACACCAAAAGATGTGTATCTTTTACGTTTTCCCAAAGAAAGGTATAAACAATCAAAACCATTAATGAAAAACTTTATCTTCGTTAAAAATGTTAAAGAAGACCTAACTAGAGAGAGAATACTCAAATACTCAAATCAGATTCTAAGAAGAATAAATCTAAGACAGGGATATCCTAGAAGATCAAGTAAGGATTTGCCCTACTTGCTCTTAAGACTTAGAAGACCTGCTGGAGGGAGGTGGCCCACAGATCAGTGGGAAAAGGGGACTTTCAAGTAGTAAACGACACTGGCACAACTGACTATTCACTCAGAAAAAAGGAAACCAGGTCCCTACTGTAAAATACATACAAAAATTAATTCCCAATGGATTAAGCACATAAATCTCATTAAAGAAAAGAACATACACACACACACTATCACCTCAAGAGTAGGGAAAAGTTTCTTAAAATATGGTAAACATGAACCATAAAGGAAGGTGAACCATAAAGGACACATGATATATTCAATTACATTATAATCAATAAATTTTGAATACTGAAAGACACAGAAAGAATCAAAACATAGTCGTAAACTGCAGAATTATATTTAGAATATAGAAAAGAACCCTAAGAGCTTAAAATCATGATGAATTACTATTATATACCCAAGCAGCCCAAAATTAAAAGTTCTGACAACTGTATTACATGACTACTATATCTCAACTTATAGTATATTTGATTTTAAAAGACCCTCTTGTGAACAAATGTTTTCTAGTTCCCAGCAGGTGCTCATGTAGCCTGTTTTCCTACCAGCATGACAAAGCCAGCCTCTGACACAGGGGTCAAACATTTTGAACTGGTATGGAAGGCTCACTAGAAAACAAAGTTCTAACTTTGGAAGAATTGCCATTATCTTTGAAGGGTTATCTCCCATCAGCCTCCACTCTCCTTTAGGTAACAAATATTTGGCTCCTCAACAGCATTTAAATGTCATGAAGTAAAAGCCATTTGAGTACCAAAAGTCTACTGCTCTTCACAACTATTATTACTGTCAAAAGAGACGGTCTCGATATTTACGAATACATTTATTACAGAAGACCACGTTGCCCCAGATCATCAGTGTGTCACTTGCACACTGTCTGACTTGCTCGAGAAAGAGAGTAACTCGCAGAAGCCACTTACCTGTCATCTGGCCTTTTTGTTCCCCGCTCATAAGCAGAAGAAGGTGGTGAGAGGGAGCCTCTTCGTTTCCTTTTCTCTTTACTTTGGGTTTGTTTGTCTGGGTCTCTCTCTCTTGACCTGTTAGGAGTCTTTGGGACAACTGATTGCTCTCTGAAGCCAACTGCATCCCTTCCTCGTTCGGTTACTAAGGGAAAAGGGGTTTTTAAAAAAATTACTTGCAAGACTTTTCTCCAGATGATAGTATATCAACTGTGTAATAAAATCTCTATCCACCAAATCTATAAACTCTCCTTTCACAAACCCAGGCCTGGGTCTGGACAGGACACAAGGTCCTCTACACTTGTGTGCTCTACTTCCTGAAAGACTCTTCCATGAATGCTCTTTTCTACCTTTTCCACCGATGTCTCAGTCAGCTGAGATTTCTAAATACCTCCCATAGTACAAAGCAGATTCTCAATAAATATTGCTTCTTTTCCCATCTCAGAAAAATGTGCTATCAATCTTTTTTTCCCAAGCAGTAGGATTAGGTCTGTGTATTCCATTCTCACCATTCTTTTAGTGGTCCAAGACTCCATTTATTTACAAAACAGTTTCAAATCCACAGCCATGTATGAGTGTTTGTTTGTCAGTAAGAAGCTAACAAAACTAATTCATCTAACACCACATGCTGGTAGAAAATACTATACAGTTAAAACAACTGTTCAGCTCACAAGATCTTAGCACATCCTTCTGTGAAGTAGTATTACCTAGTTTCATCTAGATCTGCCCATGACTACTCTTATTTCCTCCTTCAAACCCAGGTTTCTTACCCTTGTGTTAATTTTCTTAAAATGGGGCAATTTCTTCACTATATATGTGTAAAATAAGAAAAGAAATCCTATCAGAAGAATATATTCTGACTCTGCATCCTAGAATATGTGAAGCAGAGAAAACATCTTACATATTCAGGCTGATTTTCTCATATTTGAAAATGAGGATAAAGCTAGACCATGTATTTCCCAATCCTTCTACCCTTTTAAAAGTTCTAAGTTTTTTAATTGCTTGTTATTGAGACGTAATACACAAAGTGAGGTTTGCATTGTATGTATCTCTTTAATCTAAAAACCTGAGTCTGAGATGGAGGCGGGGTTCCCCGTACATAAGGATGAGACTGAAGTCGGCACAGCAAGAGGCCCCTCCCTGAACAGACTATAGCTGTTTACTATAGACCTGCATTTCTCTGAGGGCCATGCCAGACTATATATGTACAAATAAATGCTGGCGGGGTGGGTTAAGGGACCTTCATTGGTATTTAAACTCTGCCTGTTTTTCTAATGATTTCAAGTGGTGCTGCTGACTTTGCCAACCAGTGCTACCCAGCCCTGCTTTCTTTCTTAAGGGAAGAATTCTCTGCAGCCCTAAGTGGTATGTCTCATTATGAAGGGACTAAACCAGTAGAACTAAAAATACCCCAAACACACAAGAATGATGTAAACGGCACTTTACACGGCTTTAACCAGGAAGATTATTTAACCAGTAAGAGTTAAGAATATAAAAAGTTCTTCATGTCAAAAATAAAGAAAATAAAACAAAAACATGATCAGGCTGGTTTCTTTACTGTATTTATCCTGTGTCAGTGCTGAAAGGGTGACTTAACAAGACTAACAAGAGACACCATAATTTATTCCACTGGGCTTAGTGGTAAAGAATCCGCCTGCCAATGCAGGAGGCATGGTTTTAATCCTGACCCAGGAAGGTCCCACATACCAAAGGGGAACAGAGCCTGTGGGCCACAGGTATTGAGCCTGTGCTCCAGAGCCCATGTGCCTGCAACTACTGAAGCCCATGTGCCCAAGAGCCACTACACTGAGAAGCCTGCACATCGCAACTACACAGTAGCCCTCTGCACACCATGACCAGCAAAAAGCTAGCACAACAACGAGGACGCAGTACAGCCAAAAATAAATAAATAAGATAATATATAAAAAGAGAGAGACGCCCTGGAGCTACAATGAAGAGTCCATATACTACAAACAAGGACTCAGTGCAGCCAAAAAACATTAAAAAAAAAAAAAAAAGAAAAAATTATCCCACTGCTTTACTCTCTGAACTAGGCTGGAAACACAGCTAAGTGCTAAAGCCCATAAACTAGACTACAACAGTCTCCCTATTACCCTTCCTATAATAATGATTCTTAACTTTTTTGAGTGGTCACTGATTCCTTGAGAATCTGATGAAAGTTTTTCATTTTCCCCAGAAAAATTAATGTATACTAAGGACTTTGCATATAAACATCTACAGGTAAAAAGGTACACATACCTAGAAGTACAGGTTTAAGAATGTCTGCTCTAGAGGAACAAATGAATGCAAGAAAAGCTACTAAAACATGATGACTTCAAGGAAAACAACAACACGGGGAATATAAAGGGACATCTCCTTTGACAAAAATTCACTAAGAATAAAAATGCACTGACCTAGCTCCAAGAGTAATGAAAATAAAAACAAAAGTAAATAACTAGGACCTAATCAAACTTAAAAGCTTTTGCACAGCAAAAGAAACAATAAACAAAACAAAAAGACAGCCCTCAGAATGGGAGAAAATATTTGCAAGTGAAGTGACAGACCAGGAATTAAGCTCCAAAATAAATAAACTGCTCATGCAGCTCAATATTAAAAAAACAAACAATTCCATCAAAAAATAGGTGGAAGATCCTAAATAAACATAAGAGTCTTCCAAAGACGACATATAGATGGCCAAAAAGCGTATGACAGATGCTCAACATCACTAATTATTAGAGAAATGCAAATTAAAAACCATAGTGTATCACCTCACACCAGACAGAATGGCCAAGATCAAAAAATCTACAAAAAAATATATGCTGCAGGGAGTGTGGAGAAAAGAGAACCTTCCTACAGTGCTAATGGGAATGTAAACTGGTACAGTCACTAAGGAGAACAGTACTATGAAGGTTCCTTAAAAAACCCACTCCTGGGCATATACCTGGAAAAAACTGTAATTTGAAAAGACACATGCACCCCAGAGAAAGACAAATATCATGTTATTGCTAATACATAGAATCTAAAAATGGGTACAAATGAACTTACTTATAAAACAGAAAGAGTTCCAGATGTAGAAAACAAACTTAAGGTTGGGCAAGGAACGAATAAACTGGGAGAAAGAACTGACATATATACACTACTATATATAAAGCAAATAATTAATAAGGACCTACTGTATAGCACAGGGAACTCTACTCAGTACTCTGTAATGGTCTATATGGGGGAAAAAATCTAAAAAAGAGTGGATATATGTATGTGTGTGTGTATATATATATATATATATATATATATATTTGATTCACTCTGCTGTACACCTGAAATTAATACAACATTGTAAATTAGCTATACTCCAATTAAATTTTTTTTTAAATCCATGTTTTCAAACTTATACCAAGTATTTCATTTACCAAATTATTTATTATCTGGTTTCAAGAATAAAAGAGCTAAAGTTCTTATCAGTTACATCTGTATATTTCTCAGAGTATTTGTAAAGCCATATGCACAAAACATCTCTGAATACCTACTTGTATTCTCCTTTTCAGTCTGACTTTTCTTTGGAATTCGATATACCTCCTGCAAAAAAACAAACCAAAAGAAGAATTATTAGTGTGGAGCGGAAGAGGTAATTGCTTTGATTTCACATGGTAACAAAGAAACAGGGACGAATGCTCTAATATTGAATTATTCTTCAAAAATTAACTTATATTTGGCTTTAAATAAAAATAGATCCTGGTCCCTTAAAAAAAAATAGCACAAAATACATATTTATTTTTAAACGTCTACCAGGCTTGTATGACCTCCTTAGCCAAGGAGCAGGCTAAGTAAGTAGGGCATTATTTCTGGCAGGAATATGCCTCCTGAAAATCTTAATTTCCATATGAAAGAGAATGGCCAAGATCAAAAATCTACAAAATATATGCTGCAGGGGTGGAGAAAAGAGAACCTTCCTACAGTGCTAATGGGAATGTAAACTGGTACAGTCACTAAGGAGAACAGTACTATGAAGGTTCCTTAAAAAACCCACTCCTGGGCATATACCTGGAAAAAACTGTAATTTGAAAAGACACATGCACCCCAGAGAAAGACAAATATCATGTTATTGCTAATACATAGAATCTAAAAATGGGTACAAATGAACTTACTTATAAAACAGAAAGAGTTCCAGATGTAGAAAACAAACTTAAGGTTGGGCAAGGAACGAATAAACTGGGAGAAAGAACTGACATATATACACTACTATATATAAAGCAAATAATTAATAAGGACCTACTGTATAGCACAGGGAACTCTACTCAGTACTCTGTAATGGTCTATATGGGGGAAAAAATCTAAAAAAGAGTGGATATATGTATGTGTGTGTGTATATATATATATATATATATATATATATATATTTGATTCACTCTGCTGTACACCTGAAATTAATACAACATTGTAAATTAGCTATACTCCAATTAAATTTTTTTTTAAATCCATGTTTTCAAACTTATACCAAGTATTTCATTTACCAAATTATTTATTATCTGGTTTCAAGAATAAAAGAGCTAAAGTTCTTATCAGTTACATCTGTATATTTCTCAGAGTATTTGTAAAGCCATATGCACAAAACATCTCTGAATACCTACTTGTATTCTCCTTTTCAGTCTGACTTTTCTTTGGAATTCGATATACCTCCTGCAAAAAAACAAACCAAAAGAAGAATTATTAGTGTGGAGCGGAAGAGGTAATTGCTTTGATTTCACATGGTAACAAAGAAACAGGGACGAATGCTCTAATATTGAATTATTCTTCAAAAATTAACTTATATTTGGCTTTAAATAAAAATAGATCCTGGTCCCTTAAAAAAAAATAGCACAAAATACATATTTATTTTTAAACGTCTACCAGGCTTGTATGACCTCCTTAGCCAAGGAGCAGGCTAAGTAAGTAGGGCATTATTTCTGGCAGGAATATGCCTCCTGAAAATCTTAATTTCCATATGCCATCTGCATATAAAAGGATCTATAGTTTCTTTACAGAGAGCATTCATAGGAACAATTTGAACCTTACTTGCCATCCCTACTTATGAAAAGAAAAGGTTAGTAATCACAGTTATATAGATACACCTCAGAAAAATTACATGTGTAAAGGTAATTCCTGCTATTCAGCATATTCTCCTACAAATACAAAACCAACTTGGCTAATGGCCAAATGTAACCTACTTTTATACTGCTGCTGTTATTTTTAAAAAGGAAAGGTAAGTTTTAGATCATTGTTTTTCTTCAAATACCATCCGATACTCTACTGTTCCTGAGAAATATAAACTAAGCCGTGGGGTACCTTTTCTTGCTATATGAATCTAAAGCCTAGAAATGATTCTGTTCCCTGACAACCTCTCACTGTTCTAAGTCCATCAAGCAGCTCTTGAGCACACTCTTCCTTATCCAGTCACCTTGCTCAGTGTGCAAACAGCAAACCCACACATTCTCAATATTACCTCATGTAAACCCCCTTGTTTTAGAGTTATTTCATAATACTGACCACACTATATGACCTGGTAATCCCATTTTTTTTAAGGAACTATACTCCAAGAAAAATCTTTCCATACAACCTTTGGTTCTAGCGACCTCTGTGGAAAATGAAATAACCCCATATGAATGATCTGGGAACATCCCATGTACAAAAATAAATAAATAAATAAATGAATAAATAAATTAATTAAAAAAAAAAAAAAGAAAATGAAATAACCCATATATCATACAACTGAGGAGAGGTCAAGATGGAATATTCAGCTGCCATTAAAAATGCCAAATGTGGACTATACAGATACAGGGTAATCTATACAAATATAGATTTTTAAAAGAATCCTTCAATAATACTCAAAACATGCTGACAAATAATCTAATATAAAGATGATGACATGATTAAACATGTATTTATCCCATGTGTTATGTATCACACTAAGCATTTCAAATGCATTATCTTACTTGAGTTTCAACAGAACCTTCATAAGTCGTTATCTTCAGTTTACAAATGAGAATACTGGAAAAGACTAGCCACCTGTCCAAGGCTACAATGCTAACAGAGCCTTTTTATCATCTGTCCAAGATGACAAAGTGATACTCTTCTGGAAAGGAGTACCATTTGGGGGCTTTATGAACAAAGGTAGGTAAAATCCACCATCCCCCTAGTCCTCCCTCTAGAGCTGTGATTCTCATCTCTGGCTGCATGATTAGAGTACTCCAGGAAACTTTTAAAGACATACACCTCAGAAAAATTACATGTGTAAAGGTAATTCCTGCTATTCAGCATATTCTCCTACAAATACAAAACCAACTTGGCTAATGGCCAAATGTAACCTACTTTTATACTGCTGCTGTTATTTTTAAAAAGGAAAGGTAAGTTTTAGATCATTGTTTTTCTTCAAATACCATCCGATACTCTACTGTTCCTGAGAAATATAAACTAAGCCGTGGGGTACCTTTTCTTGCTATATGAATCTAAAGCCTAGAAATGATTCTGTTCCCTGACAACCTCTCACTGTTCTAAGTCCATCAAGCAGCTCTTGAGCACACTCTTCCTTATCCAGTCACCTTGCTCAGTGTGCAAACAGCAAACCCACACATTCTCAATATTACCTCATGTAAACCCCCTTGTTTTAGAGTTATTTCATAATACTGACCACACTATATGACCTGGTAATCCCATTTTTTTTAAGGAACTATACTCCAAGAAAAATCTTTCCATACAACCTTTGGTTCTAGCGACCTCTGTGGAAAATGAAATAACCCCATATGAATGATCTGGGAACATCCACTGTACAAAAATAAATAAATAAATAAATGAATAAATAAATTAATTAAAAAAAAAAAAAAGAAAATGAAATAACCCATATATCATACAACTGAGGAGAGGTCAAGATGGAATATTCAGCTGCCATTAAAAATGCCAAATGTGGACTATACAGATACAGGGTAATCTATACAAATATAGATTTTTAAAAGAATCCTTCAATAATACTCAAAACATGCTGACAAATAATCTAATATAAAGATGATGACATGATTAAACATGTATTTATCCCATGTGTTATGTATCACACTAAGCATTTCAAATGCATTATCTTACTTGAGTTTCAACAGAACCTTCATAAGTCGTTATCTTCAGTTTACAAATGAGAATACTGGAAAAGACTAGCCACCTGTCCAAGGCTACAATGCTAACAGAGCCTTTTTATCATCTGTCCAAGATGACAAAGTGATACTCTTCTGGAAAGGAGTACCATTTGGGGGCTTTATGAACAAAGGTAGGTAAAATCCACCATCCCCCTAGTCCTCCCTCTAGAGCTGTGATTCTCATCTCTGGCTGCATGATTAGAGTACTCCAGGAAACTTTTAAAGACATACTATCCTATACAAATTCTGGGAATGGGTCCCGGGCATCTGTATTTTTTAGAAGTTCCTCCAGATGATTCTGAAGTCCAAAGAAGGTTGATAACCATCGAACTACGAGCTTCTCTTAATAGCCCTCACTCAATTCTTCCTCATGAGGGAGAATCTGAAAGAACTACGTATGCCAGTCCTCAGCCCAGAGCCATCTGGGCTCTCTTCTCCTCTTGGACTGCTTCTGCCTATAAAGAGGGTACATTCCAATCTATTTCTCTATTCCTTGAATAGGTTACCTACTGCTGATAGGTCAACAGAGGGTCTAAACTGGGATGTTTTCTTCCAACAGTCTCAAAAAGTGTTGGAAGTTTGTTGACAAAGCATTCCAGCACATTTTTTTTTTTTAACACATTCCAAATGAACTCATTGAAAAGACTGTATAAGGAGGATTAAAACAAAATTACAGATCAATACTTTATAAGATTACTTTTTCTGGAAAGTACAAAATGTTAACAGATTGGACTGTTCTTTATTTTGTTAACAGATTAGACTGTTCTTTATTTTGTTCTTTGAGAACAAAATAATTTATAATGAGAATACAGTTAATTTTTATTATATAGATATCAGGCTATATATTCTATAATAACAGATTTGTTTTTTACAACTAAGCCTAGATTATTATTCCCTGTTAGTAAGTACAGACAGAACTGTGTAGCATATGTCAAACAGATTTTTCTTCCTAAATGATGGCAAGACTAAGAATAAAAAAGAAAGACCCTAAGTAAGGTGCCATTTTTATTGCTGGAAGGACAGACAAAAAAAAAAAAAAAGACCCTTTTAGTAAGGTGCCCATGTGTTATGCACACTAAGCATTTCAAATGCATTATCTTACTTGAGTTTCAACAGAACCTTCATAAGTCGTTATCTTCAGTTTACAAATGAGAATACTGGAAAAGACTAGCCACCTGTCCAAGGCTACAATGCTAACAGAGCCTTTTTATCATCTGTCCAAGATGACAAAGTGATACTCTTCTGGAAAGGAGTACCATTTGGGGGCTTTATGAACAAAGGTAGGTAAAATCCACCATCCCCCTAGTCCTCCCTCTAGAGCTGTGATTCTCATCTCTGGCTGCATGATTAGAGTACTCCAGGAAACTTTTAAAGACATACTATCCTATACAAATTCTGGGAATGGGTCCCGGGCATCTGTATTTTTTAGAAGTTCCTCCAGATGATTCTGAAGTCCAAAGAAGGTTGATAACCATCGAACTACGAGCTTCTCTTAATAGCCCTCACTCAATTCTTCCTCATGAGGGAGAATCTGAAAGAACTCGTATGCCAGTCCTCAGCCCAGAGCCATCTGGGCTCTCTTCTCCTCTTGGACTGCTTCTGCCTATAAAGAGGGTACATTCCAATCTATTTCTCTATTCCTTGAATAGGTTACCTACTGCTGATAGGTAAACAGAGGGTCTAAACTGGGATGTTTTCTTCCAACAGTCTCAAAAAGTGTTGGAAGTTTGTTGACAAAGCATTCCAGCACATTTTTTTAACACATTCCAAATGAACTCATTGAAAAGACTGTATAAGGAGGATTAAAACAAAATTACAGATCAATACTTTATAAGATTACTTTTTCTGGAAAGTACAAAATGTTAACAGATTGGACTGTTCTTTATTTTGTTAACAGATTAGACTGTTCTTTATTTTGTTCTTTGAGAACAAAATAATTTATAATGAGAATACAGTTAATTTTTATTATATAGATATCAGGCTATATATTCTATAATAACAGATTTGTTTTTTACAACTAAGCCTAGATTATTATTCCCTGTTAGTAAGTACAGACAGAACTGTGTAGCATATGTCAAACAGATTTTTCTTCCTAAATGATGGCAAGACTAAGAATAAAAAAGAAAGACCCTAAGTAAGGTGCCATTTTTATTGCTGGAAGGACAGACAAAAAGAAAATATGAAAGAAAAGTTATGAGACCTGGAGGCTGTAAGTTAAAGTGTCAACTTCAGGTAAAAGGAATTCTAGGAGAGAAGGAACTATTTTAAGAAATAATGAAAAAAAAATTAAGATGATTTTTCCAGAATTAAAGAAATACAAAATACTTTTGATTTAAAAGGCAAAAAGCAACAAAAAGACTATGACCTAGCAAGCCTGCATCAGGGTTTATCACCCCTCCCCCAATTCTAGCTCATATTAAGATATGTAGAAAGTTATATCCATACAATGGAATACTATTCAGTCATAAAATGGAACTAATTACTGATACATGCTACAATGTGGATGAAGTCTGAAAGCACCATGCTAGGTAAAAGCAGCCAGACACAAAAAGCCACATACTCCGTGATTCCATTTCGGTATCTGCAAATTCACCAACTCACTAACATTTATTTGTAGTTCCAAAATCAGTATATTGAAAGAGAACTTCACCAACTCTTTCTCCCAAAAGATGAGTCAATTTTGGATGTTTCTGTTATACTTTTTTCCAAATAATTAACTGATAACATGATGCAACACTTTTCCCAAGAGGACCTCAGAATCTTTTCCATTACTTTCTCTGAAAATGTTTCTAGTATACTAGTTATCACTGTATATTTCTTTCCCAACTTCTTCAATATCATTTTTATTGACTTCACCCCAAAGTCTGACCTGTAGCCTGGTTCCTTAAAGTACCGCTTCAACCCCAGATAAAAATGTGTTTTTTACATTTTTAAATGGAGGGAAAAAAGGGGAGAGAAAAAGGAAAGGAAAGGAGAAGAAAAATCCCTTGAAGTTCAATCATGGATCCGCAGCATTAAAGAAAAATGATACTTGAGCAAAACACTAAAACGGTCATTTCTATGATTTAATGGCTTCCCTGGTGGCTCAGATGGTAAAGAATCTGCCAGCAATGCAGGAGACCAGGTTTCAATCCCTGGGTCAGAAAGATTCCCTGAAGAAGGGAATGGCTACCCACTCCAGTACTCTTGGCTGGACAGAGAAGCCTGGTGGTTGCAGTCCATGGGGTCGGGAGGAATCAGACACAACTGAGTGACTAACACTTTCACTTTTGGACTGATGACAGTTACTAAAATAGAAACAGACAGAGAAATCTTTGCTGAGAGAATTCAGCAAAGATGCAAGGCTATGGCAATCAGTATTTGTTGGATCAGAAAAAGGAATGGAGAGAATACAGGATTTAAATCAGAAGACCTGAAATAATTTTTAGCTATGTCACTTAAATTAAAACCTCATGGGGGCTTCCCCTGGTGGTCCAGTGGGTAACAACACTGCCTTGCAGTGCAAGGGGCGCCGGTTCGATCCCTGGCCTGGGAAGATCCCACGTGCCACGGAACGGCTGGACCCATGTGTCCATTACCGAGCTGGAGCTCTGGAGCACACGAGCCCAGAGCCGGCGCTCTGCAACGACAGACGCCACCGCGATGGGAGGCCCACAGGAGCCAAAGAACAAAGACGGATGAAAATAGAGAAATGAAAGACCAATAGAAGTGGCCTTCCCGCTCCCCTCCCTCCCCAACCCGACCTCTGCCCCCCCAAAAATAATAAAATAAATAAATCTTAAAAAAAATAATAAAATAAAACCTCATGGGCATGTTTGTTTCCATTTTACAATTGACAAAAGTACCATGACTTATAGGGCTGTAAAGATTACATGACACTCACTCTAGTACTTTCTGACTACCTATCAAAATAGAATATATACAAACTGAATTAAAGCAGTGTGGTACCATGGAAAAATAAGGACCTTCATCACTCAAGTATTTATGAAGTGCCAAACTACACACTCTCAGTGCCCTGGGAGACTTGAATGACCATGATAGACACAGTCTTTGCCTCTGCACGATGTACAATTATGAAATGTTTGTTATCTGCTGTGATTGGAAAGGATGTTATGAGAACATATAGAAAAGGCAGACTTTCTTGGAGGAACAGGAAAGACTTTCAGGGGAAAGGATGAAACTTAAATGAGAAAAGACATCTAAATAAAAGAAAGTCTTCTCAAAAACGAGTCAGTGTGTGTCTGTGCGTGAACATTAGCAGTACTGTCTGCCTGGTGGATCAGAAATGCTTCAGGTGAGAATGCATACGTAAATAAGGACCAGACAGTGCTGTGGCATGCAGGCTTTGTTAAGAAAAATGAACTTTAACAATGTAATAAGGAACCATTTAAAAGTTTTAAATAGGACTTGGACCCAAACACATGTTTCTTTCCAAAAAGCTCACTCTGGATACTGAATGCAGCACAGTCTGGAGGGACATAGAGCAGCCTAGCTCACTAGTCTTAAGTGCTAACTTACTATCATAACTATTACTACAAAGATCCCATGATCAAAGCAACTCCTACTACAAGGATTAAGGAATGGTCCCTGCTCTTGAAGACCTCATGGTCCTGTAAGGAGAAAAAAGTCATCTAAGCAAGTCGTTTTAATAACCCGTGAAGTCTGCTACCACTGTACGGAAATGTGTCCATTACCGAGCTGGAGCTCTGGAGCACACGAGCCCAGAGCCGGCGCTCTGCAACGACAGACGCCACCGCGATGGGAGGCCCACAGGAGCCAAAGAACAAAGACGGATGAAAATAGAGAAATGAAAGACCAATAGAAGTGGCCTTCCCGCTCCCCTCCCTCCCCAACCCGACCTCTGCCCCCCCAAAAATAATAAAATAAATAAATCTTAAAAAAAATAATAAAATAAAACCTCATGGGCATGTTTGTTTCCATTTTACAATTGACAAAAGTACCATGACTTATAGGGCTGTAAAGATTACATGACACTCACTCTAGTACTTTCTGACTACCTATCAAAATAGAATATATACAAACTGAATTAAAGCAGTGTGGTACCATGGAAAAATAAGGACCTTCATCACTCAAGTATTTATGAAGTGCCAAACTACACACTCTCAGTGCCCTGGGAGACTTGAATGACCATGATAGACACAGTCTTTGCCTCTGCACGATGTACAATTATGAAATGTTTGTTATCTGCTGTGATTGGAAAGGATGTTATGAGAACATATAGAAAAGGCAGACTTTCTTGGAGGAACAGGAAAGACTTTCAGGGGAAAGGATGAAACTTAAATGAGAAAAGACATCTAAATAAAAGAAAGTCTTCTCAAAAAGAGTCAGTGTGTGTCTGTGCGTGAACATTAGCAGTACTGTCTGCCTGGTGGATCAGAAATGCTTCAGGTGAGAATGCATACGTAAATAAGGACCAGACAGTGCTGTGGCATGCAGGCTTTGTTAAGAAAAATGAACTTTAACAATGTAATAAGGAACCATTTAAAAGTTTTAAATAGGACTTGGACCCAAACACATGTTTCTTTCCAAAAAGCTCACTCTGGATACTGAATGCAGCACAGTCTGGAGGGACATAGAGCAGCCTAGCTCACTAGTCTTAAGTGCTAACTTACTATCATAACTATTACTACAAAGATCCCATGATCAAAGCAACTCCTACTACAAGGATTAAGGAATGGTCCCTGCTCTTGAAGACCTCATGGTCCTGTAAGGAGAAAAAAGTCATCTAAGCAAGTCGTTTTAATAACCCGTGAAGTCTGCTACCACTGTACGGAAATACAGAAAAAGGAATGATGGATTAGAAAATCACCATTTGTTAACAACCATAGTTGTATGTGATTCAGGCCAATTCACTGGGTGGATAAATTTCACAAAATCCAGAGTATTTATTATTTTCAAAAGTGCTCCTATATGATATTTTTTAATTATAAAAGGGAAAACAAGTAACTTCAAATTGGAGAAACCTAGCAGACACCACCTTAACCAAGCGATTAAAGCTGACAATTCCAGTAATGAGATAAATGAACATCCCAAGCAAAACTCCAGACAAACCCAAAGTGAGGGATATTCAAAAAAACTTAAAAATATTAAAAAATGTGAAGTTTATGAAAGACAAAGACTGAGGAACTATTTCAGATTAAAGGACACTAAAGAGATAACTCAATCTAACACTCCATCTCAGGTTAAATTCTGAATCATAAATTTGCTTTTCTTTTTTTTCTATAAAGGACATTATGTGCACAACTGGCAAGATTTGAATGAGGCCATTTTAACAGATTAATGGTACTGTGTCGCTGGAATTTGCTGATTTTGGTAAGTACACTGAAGTTTATAAAGAATATCCTTGTATTTAGGAAATACACACTTACTTAAAAATATCTAGGCACAGTGGGCATCCCATCTGTAACTTATTCTTCAAAAGTTAAAAAAAAAAGTTAAGGAAAATGATAAGATAAATTTGGTAAAATGCTAACACTGGGGAATATGGATGAAGGGTTTAGAGGAAGGTTTTTCTGTTTTTAACCTACATTTGTCACTGGAATGGGTATTATATGAAGAATACATAAAGAATAGTATTCCAGGGACTTCCCTGGTGGTCCAGTGGTTAAAGAATACACCTTCCAATGCAGAGGACAAGGCTTTGATTCCTGATCAGGGAACTAAGATCCCACATGGCTCAGGGCAACTAAGCTCTCCTGCCTCAGCAACAGAAGAAAGATACTGCATGATGCAAGTAAGACTAATAAATAAATAAATATTAAAAAAAAAAAAGAGAATAGTATTCCAGTATTCCTGCAGTTTCCCTATATATTTGAAATTACATCAGAATCAAAAGTTAAGAACATTAAGAAGGAAAATTTATGTATTTTCATTATAGTTATATATAAAACTGAATTATACCAACTTATCTGTACTAACAAAGCTTAAGTTTCCAACTTGATCACAGTCGTGAGGGAAAAACATCATTCCTCACAGATGTCTTCTAGTCCAGTGAGTCTATAATGTATATACTCTCCCACTTCTCAGACAGTCCTACATCCAAGTCACTTAAACTAACTTTTCCTAAACAGAGTCAAGACTTTTTTAAAAAGTAACTTCATGAGGTATGGAAGCACGATCATTATGTCTTCAGGGAAGTAGAATTAAGAGCTCACCCAAAAGAACAAAGTGTCAAAATGACTTCATTCAAAATTGGAATGTTTACAGCAGCCAGATTCTGTACTATGTCATTTAGATTAGGTGTTGGCAGACTTAATCTGTGAAGGACAACACAGTAAATACTTTACTGGTATAACTTAACTACTCAGCTCTACCAGTGCAGTGCCAAAGCAGCTATAGACAGTATGTAATGAGTGGATTTGGCTTTGCTCTCCCCAAAACTTCATTTACAAAAAGGGCAGTGGGGCAGATTGGGCCAGCTGTCTGGATGAAATTATCTGATAATAAAAAAAACAGACTACTAGGAAGTTTTAAACCATGCCTGTCTTTTATCAAGTGCTTTTATCAAATGCTTGTCTTTTATCACTTATTACAAAAATTCAGCATAGTAGCAAAACAGTGCTCTTTGGGGGCAATTCTGAATTTTAAAGAAAAGGATAAGTAATATTGATCCTTTGGTATACAGAATAATCTCTCCTAAGGACTTGAAATTTATGATAGAAATTTCATCATTTCATTCTGAAATGTTGCACAGCAGATTTCACATATAATATAGTTAGGAACCAAAATTCCAAATAGTGACTTTAAACTTTTTCAGCCGAAAAGGTTTGTGGGATCTTAGTTCCTCAACTACGGATCAAAGATGGACCCCCAGTAGTGAAAGTACAGAGTCCTAACCACTGGACGGCCAGGAACTTTCCAGTTGGGTAATTCTGTATTATTTTAAACTTCTGTAGAGAGTTCAATGCTGAACTTTCTAGGAAAGTAATGTTTAATTAAAGATGTCTTCAGGGATTTCCCTGGCAGTTTAGTGGTTAAGATTCTGCTTTCCAATGCAGAGGGTGTGAGTTTGATCCCTGGTTGGGGAGCTAAGACACCAGGTGCCTCTCGGCCAGAAAGTCAAAACTTGAAATGTCTTGAGATAAAGATGAAAAAGATAATAAGGATGGCCCTTAAGAAAAGTCCAACTGATCACATATACACAATGCCCTTAAATCATCTAATCCAGGTGTAACTATAATTACTCAGACTTTATTATAAGGAGATACACATCCTGTACCCTAAGTGTTCATAAGAGAGGCTCTGGAATCACTAGCCATCACAATGTCTCAGTGATTTAACTGAAACTGAAACTGCCAAATGCACAGAACCTTACCTCTTCTTCTCATGATCCAAATGAATGCAGATTTTCCAGTCAAGTTATAATTAACCATCACTTATAACCAGCTGTTTTACCCTGTGAAATCTAGGGTATATTTTCAGCATGAGGGGTAATGTACAATTCTTCTTACAAACAGAATATATGCACATGTCCCTGCTGAAAAAGTGGCCCAGTTGATTTGCATGTGACAATGAATTCATGCTCATGTGTAGCAATGTGCTAAGTAGTGTTTCTTGTTGAGGTCTACTTTAGGAGTCAAAAATGTATAAGCCTTGTGGAACCAAGGCAGTGGTCCTGTGTATATAGGTATAGAAAAAGTAGCTCACTTAATCCTTTCTCGCCAGGAGTCGGGATTTTCTCAGAACGACATCCATTGTCGGCAATGGACGCATCAAAATAACGCCGGCGCCAGTGAGTTAACCACCTCTGTCCTCTTTTCACCTATTATATTTTTCATGCATCATCCAACTTCCCAACCATCTTCCTGTTTCTTCACAGAATGCACGCTAGGTTCTTGTTTTTCTTCAGCACGAAGTTGAAAATGGAGTTGAGAAAAGGAGACACATGGTCAGCTGGTGATGTTAACAAGCTCCTTGCTGCCCTGAGAAGCTAGATGGAAATGGTTGATTGTGAAAGTACAGAGTCCTAACCACTGGACGGCCAGGAACTTTCCAGTTGGGTAATTCTGTATTATTTTAAACTTCTGTAGAGAGTTCAATGCTGAACTTTCTAGGAAAGTAATGTTTAATTAAAGATGTCTTCAGGGATTTCCCTGGCAGTTTAGTGGTTAAGATTCTGCTTTCCAATGCAGAGGGTGTGAGTTTGATCCCTGGTTGGGGAGCTAAGACACCAGGTGCCTCTCGGCCAGAAAGTCAAAACTTGAAATGTCTTGAGATAAAGATGAAAAAGATAATAAGGATGGCCCTTAAGAAAAGTCCAACTGATCACATATACACAATGCCCTTAAATCATCTAATCCAGGTGTAACTATAATTACTCAGACTTTATTATAAGGAGATACACATCCTGTACCCTAAGTGTTCATAAGAGAGGCTCTGGAATCACTAGCCATCACAATGTCTCAGTGATTTAACTGAAACTGAAACTGCCAAATGCACAGAACCTTACCTCTTCTTCTCATGATCCAAACTGAATGCAGATTTTCCAGTCAAGTTATAATTAACCATCACTTATAACCAGCTGTTTTACCCTGTGAAATCTAGGGTATATTTTCAGCATGAGGGGTAATGTACAATTCTTCTTACAAACAGAATATATGCACATGTCCCTGCTGAAAAAGTGGCCCAGTTGATTTGCATGTGACAATGAATTCATGCTCATGTGTAGCAATGTGCTAAGTAGTGTTTCTTGTTGAGGTCTACTTTAGGAGTCAAAAATGTATAAGCCTTGTGGAACCAAGGCAGTGGTCCTGTGTATATAGGTATAGAAAAAGTAGCTCACTTAATCCTTTCTCGCCAGGAGTCGGGATTTTCTCAGAACGACATCCATTGTCGGCAATGGACGCATCAAAATAACGCCGGCGCCAGTGAGTTAACCACCTCTGTCCTCTTTTCACCTATTATATTTTTCATGCATCATCCAACTTCCCAACCATCTTCCTGTTTCTTCACAGAATGCACGCTAGGTTCTTGTTTTTCTTCAGCACGAAGTTGAAAATGGAGTTGAGAAAAGGAGACACATGGTCAGCTGGTGATGTTAACAAGCTCCTTGCTGCCCTGAGAAGCTAGATGGAAATGGTTCAAGTTACAAGGGGGATCATCATCAGATCTGGGAGGACAAAGAGTAATTCATGAAGCTTCATTCCCTTCCCTCCCACCCTCTTTCATTTACTGATGATCCCTATAGTCTGCCTTCACAGCAAAATCAAGATAAAGAAATCTAAAGCAACCTCTTGAGTTTTTTACTCCATCCAGTAGGTATAAAGAGGCCAAGTGGAACACATGTCCAGCAACGTTACAGTGGCCCAGGAAGGTCAGGGAAGCTCAGAGTGGCTAACATAGCCACCATCTTAGATCAAGGCTTTTTAGTATAACCTTGGAATTAACATCAGCAACTAACACATGCTTGGTAACAAGTGCTTTAAAAAAGTTGGTTGAATAGTATTTTCTTGTCTGCCAATGTTTACTTGAACACATAGGTGGAAGTCAGACAGAAGTAGTTAACTCTTTTGGTGCCGGGAATAGGATGGATGTACACAAATCACATCAAGTCAACGTGTTTCTCTAAAGCCTGTTCAAATTATGGGTTCCCTGGCTAAAGTATATTTTTAAAAGACAACTGTTAACTAGTTTTGAAATTAGAACCATGGTAAATGTTAATTAGAATGATAGATGAATTAAGAACCCCAGTACCAATGCATAACATCACAGTTCAGTCAAGCAAATACATTTCTCAGTACTGCAATTCTAGATGGGTAATGATTCCAGAGCAAACTATAAGAAAGAGGATTTTATTTAATGACTTGCTTGATGCTAAGAACTGGGATAAATCCAATGTATGAAGGTTAAGAAGGATATATTTTAGGTACAAGTAAAATTTTAAACCTCAAGAAAAAGTAGCTAAATTTCTCGCCAGGAGTCGGATTTTCTCAGAACGACATATGGAGCGATCAAAATAACGCCGGCGCCAGTGAGTTAACCACCTCTGTCCTCTTTTCACCTATTATATTTTTCATGCATCATCCAACTTCCCAACCATCTTCCTGTTTCTTCACAGAATGCACGCTAGGTTCTTGTTTTTCTTCAGCACGAAGTTGAAAATGGAGTTGAGAAAAGGAGACACATGGTCAGCTGGTGATGTTAACAAGCTCCTTGCTGCCCTGAGAAGCTAGATGGAAATGGTTCAAGTTACAAGGGGGATCATCATCAGATCTGGGAGGACAAAGAGTAATTCATGAAGCTTCATTCCCTTCCCTCCCACCCTCTTTCATTTACTGATGATCCCTATAGTCTGCCTTCACAGCAAAATCAAGATAAAGAAATCTAAAGCAACCTCTTGAGTTTTTTACTCCATCCAGTAGGTATAAAGAGGCCAAGTGGAACACATGTCCAGCAACGTTACAGTGGCCCAGGAAGGTCAGGGAAGCTCAGAGTGGCTAACATAGCCACCATCTTAGATCAAGGCTTTTTAGTATAACCTTGGAATTAACATCAGCAACTAACACATGCTTGGTAACAAGTGCTTTAAAAAAGTTGGTTGAATAGTATTTTCTTGTCTGCCAATGTTTACTTGAACACATAGGTGGAAGTCAGACAGAAGTAGTTAACTCTTTTGGTGCCGGGAATAGGATGGATGTACACAAATCACATCAAGTCAACGTGTTTCTCTAAAGCCTGTTCAAATTATGGGTTCCCTGGCTAAAGTATATTTTTAAAAGACAACTGTTAACTAGTTTTGAAATTAGAACCATGGTAAATGTTAATTAGAATGATAGATGAATTAAGAACCCCAGTACCAATGCATAACATCACAGTTCAGTCAAGCAAATACATTTCTCAGTACTGCAATTCTAGATGGGTAATGATTCCAGAGCAAACTATAAGAAAGAGGATTTTATTTAATGACTTGCTTGATGCTAAGAACTGGGATAAATCCAATGTATGAAGGTTAAGAAGGATATATTTTAGGTACAAGTAAAATTTTAAATCTCAAGAGGACTAATCCAGATACTACCGTGCAACCACTTTGATCTTTCAGATAGGAGTGAAGAGGACAAAATGCGGGGGAAGAAATAATCTGGTAGGACTCAAAACAATTTACATCTGGAGTGTGAGTTTAAAGAACCGGTTATACTTAACTGAGTTAAGGGTATCCCGGAGAATAATTTATATCATTATAGTTATAATAAAAAAACGTACTGTATAAAGAAACAAAACTATTTATTTCAGATTTTAAGAAGAGACAGGTTTTTAAGAAAGATGATTATATCATTTTTTCTTTTTTTTTTTTTTTTTGTAATTATGTCAATCAGAGTATTCTCAGGCAGAAGTCAACTACTAGGTCTACAACTCTACTCTCTATGAAACTGTATCTGGCAAGCCTTTTCTGTCTTCACCTGTGTGCTTGTCCCCATTTCCACCTTCCTTACTGAACCATCATAGTACAGTACAGGCTCTATTAGCTGTCTCCAAACACAAGACGGACTTCCTCCAGGGACTCATGTGCCCTCACAAAGCAGGCCTTACATAATAGTTCACACAATTGACTGTCCCAGCAGCTCTTTCGATTAACTGCAACTTCAGTTCCTGCCTTGACATGCTGTATTATAACCAGATTTACTCTGAATGTTTCCTTTTGTATTTATAAAAAGGTAAGATTTCATAAGACTTAAGAAGGTTGAGTTTATGTTGAACTGTAAAGTGATCAAAGAGTAGCATGATTAAGAGCTCAAATGGATCAACAAGAGCTGAAACCACACCACACTTAAAGAAGGGTCTCAACACAGCGAATTACAAAGGCAAAAGTAAGCACAGTGCACCACCACCAACTACTCATTCTGCTCAGTGTTAGGACACTTTCCGGTGAGCCAGATGGTAGAATATAATGCGTGAGCTTTCTGATCATAAAACTGGGAACAGAGAGGATTCAGGTGTCCCTTTTGCTGCAAATTTGTATTCCTAGTTTATCTGGTTGTTCACCTCTGGCAGAAGAAAGCAGGAACAGAAAAACAGTGGCTAGGTAGTAACCTATTCTCATAGGGTCCTCAAGACCTGGATGCCAGATCCAAATCACTAACAATCAAAATTTACCACATCTATCCTAGGCCCATCCTGTTATTCACTTCTGTGTTTCATCCAAGACCCAGCCTGGGTTCTCTGCAAAACAAACCCTGGATATCATACTACATACTTTAACAAGTGATTATGTAAGTATGAGATGTATGGGTTCCAGAACTCTCTATTTTTTTTCTTTTCACCAAAGAAATAGGCATCTAAAAGCAGGCCTATTTCAGAAACAATAATAAAACTGAATATGAACTAGCTCCATATAAAGGTGTTTTACTCGAATAGATTATTTATTTCAATAATTTTTGATGAAAAGTTGAGAAAGTACCCTGGCTTTCCAATTAATTTTATTTTAATTTATAGTTAATTCAGTAAGTTAACTTTCAGCATTCATGTTTATTCTTACATAGACTCTTCAATTGTAGAATCATGTTTGTTACTCAAAGGATTTTTGGTTTTGGTGTGAAGAGCACTTTAATGACTGAATTTTCTATTGTGATACATTTTTGTAAGCAAGGAAAAAGGGGACATTTATGTATTAAGTTTGGCTAGTATCTCTGATCAAAGTTTAAAAGATATTATTTATAGAGACATTTATAATTGACTGAAGCAAAATAGCATTTCATTTTTCAAAGATACACACAGCTAGAAAAGTAGGTCATTCAGCTGAAGGTTTATGAAACTCTAAACCTGGGTAATTCAGGTTAAAACAAACAAAAATGTTTTCTTACCTTCAGGTCTTTCCAACTGTCCAGGAGCTTGGTGGCCAAATCACTTATATCTACAGTTTTGTCTGGCGGTTCCTGACTCCTCTCACTCTCCACATCAGATACACCCTCCTCTTCATCTTGGGATGGTGTTTCCTCAGCAGTAGGTTCATCGAGTTTTGGGCCACTGCTCTCTCTAGGCTCTATTTCAGTGTCAGCCTCTAGTTCAGACGTGGGGAGCTTACTGGCCTCCACAGCAATGTCACTATCAACTTTAGGTTCAGGCAGCTGCTGTGTGAGCAGCTGTTTTGGCTGTAAGTCTTCCTCTTCTTCTCCAGGGATGTTCTCTAACTGGTCAAGGTCTTCTTTGCCATCCTTGCCTTCTAGCTCGCTGGTAGCATCAGAGATTGCACTGTCCATGCTGTTCTCGCTTATAATCTTAAGTCTGCGAAACATGAGTTTCTTGGGGGTGTCTGTGTCAGCTTCTGTGCTCAGCTTGGTGGAAGGATCAGGTGTGTTGAGTGGTGTGTGAGCCCGTGACGTATTCTCACTAGAATAGCCATCTCCTTCACTTAGCTGAGGGACAGCAGTCTTGGTTTGAGACCAGCGTTGAATAATAGGAAGTACTTTGCTTTCCTCCAACATATTTTTAGTAGGAATGGGTAAATGTTCCAGTGTCTTTATAATCTGAGTAAACATACACACAAAAATCACTTTGTACAGTTGACTTTTCAAACCTCTGCAATGAGACTCACATCAACTCTGCAGAATCAGTGCTTTTTACTGTCTTACTAAATTAAGACCTACGTCTTATAACCAGAGATAGATTTAAATGTCATAATATTACTTTCTCTAGTATGAAGGAAAGGTGTTTTGTTTTTAAATTTTTTTCAGCTACACCATAACACACGTGGGATCTTACTTTCCCGACCACAGATCATGGAAGCTTAGAGTCTTAACCACTGAACGGCCATCAAAATCCTGGAAAAGTGTTTTAGTAAGACTGACCAGCAAGAAAACAATGTGGAACAGGTAATTGCTCACACAACAAATAGGACTAACTTGATTAATATTTTCCATCTATAGTTCTCAACCCCAGGTATTTTGTGGGATGGTATAAATGCAACAAGTCCACGAATGATGCTATCAATGAATTAGATCTTTTAAAACACACTTACTTACTCCTCAAAACGTTCATATTCTTATCATCCAGAATTCAACTCTAATTTTTTAGAAGCCCAGAATTCAACTTCCATATGGTTTCCTATCTTTTTAAAACTATGCCTTTAGCAACTCACTGGCTCTCTCACTTACCTAGGCTATTACTGTATCTTGCACTTGCATTTCCTAACTATGCAGTTCTACACTTTAAAAGATACCACAGAGAAAACCACTCACTTAAAGCAAGACTCACTTAAAGCAAGGTGTGTATAAAGTTACAGTCACAGGAATGATACTGATGATAAAATTATGCATGAGAAATCCTATGGACAGAGGTGCCTACTTGGCTACAGTTAACAAGACTGCAAAGGGTGGAACATGACTTAGGAACTAAACAACAACAAATTCATTATTACTGATATTATCACAACAACCTCAATCTAAATAATAAATACAGCAGTTGTAATAAACAAGCAAGTTGAATGTGAACTAACCTCTTCCTGAAGCTTCTGGTTACTTTCCCGGCCATCACCTAGTTCTGCCATCCAGATCCACAACAAAGACAGGCCGTGACGTTCCAGAAAGGACTTCAGACAAGACTGTGAGTGTGTATTCTTCCATGAGGGAAGGGAAGCAGGATGCAGGGTATTGGGGGTTGGAGGAAGGAGACAAATAATATTTTTAGTAGGAATGGGTAAATGTTCCAGTGTCTTTATAATCTGAGTAAACATACACACAAAAATCACTTTGTACAGTTGACTTTTCAAACCTCTGCAATGAGACTCACATCAACTCTGCAGAATCAGTGCTTTTTACTGTCTTACTAAATTAAGACCTACGTCTTATAACCAGAGATAGATTTAAATGTCATAATATTACTTTCTCTAGTATGAAGGAAAGGTGTTTTGTTTTTAAATTTTTTTCAGCTACACCATAACACACGTGGGATCTTACTTTCCGACCACAGATCAAACCCATGGAAGCTTAGAGTCTTAACCACTGAACGGCCATCAAAATCCTGGAAAAGTGTTTTAGTAAGACTGACCAGCAAGAAAACAATGTGGAACAGGTAATTGCTCACACAACAAATAGGACTAACTTGATTAATATTTTCCATCTATAGTTCTCAACCCCAGGTATTTTGTGGGATGGTATAAATGCAACAAGTCCACGAATGATGCTATCAATGAATTAGATCTTTTAAAACACACTTACTTACTCCTCAAAACGTTCATATTCTTATCATCCAGAATTCAACTCTAATTTTTTAGAAGCCCAGAATTCAACTTCCATATGGTTTCCTATCTTTTTAAAACTATGCCTTTAGCAACTCACTGGCTCTCTCACTTACCTAGGCTATTACTGTATCTTGCACTTGCATTTCCTAACTATGCAGTTCTACACTTTAAAAGATACCACAGAGAAGCCACTCACTTAAAGCAAGACTCACTTAAAGCAAGGTGTGTATAAAGTTACAGTCACAGGAATGATACTGATGATAAAATTATGCATGAGAAATCCTATGGACAGAGGTGCCTACTTGGCTACAGTTAACAAGACTGCAAAGGGTGGAACATGACTTAGGAACTAAACAACAACAAATTCATTATTACTGATATTATCACAACAACCTCAATCTAAATAATAAATACAGCAGTTGTAATAAACAAGCAAGTTGAATGTGAACTAACCTCTTCCTGAAGCTTCTGGTTACTTTCCCGGCCATCACCTAGTTCTGCCATCCAGATCCACAACAAAGACAGGCCGTGACGTTCCAGAAAGGACTTCAGACAAGACTGTGAGTGTGTATTCTTCCATGAGGGAAGGGAAGCAGGATGCAGGGTATTGGGGGTTGGAGGAAGGAGACAAATAATATCAGAGACAGCATTAAAGGGGACCCACAGAGGACTAAAGAGTTCAATTATATTCACAAAGAAACCTAGAAATTCTGTTTTGATTAACTTAACTCAAACTGTGAAATTAATAAATGCTTTAAAATAAGAGATTATAATCTTTTTTGATACCTATAATATCAACCTGGACTTTACTAAAGTTCAATTCTTTTTTTTTTTTTTTTTTTAAAGATTTATTTATTTATTTTTGGGCGGGGGTCGGGTTGGGGAGGGAAGGAGGGGAGCAGGCGGGCCACTTTTATTGGTCTTTCATTTGTCCATTTTCATCCATCTTTGTTCTTTGGCCCGTGTGGGCCTCCCATCGCGGTGGCCTCTGTTGTCGCAGAGCACTGGCTCTAGGCGCATGCGCTCCAGAGCTCCGGCTCGGTGATTGGACACATCAGTCCAGCCACTCCGCGGCATGTGGGATCTTCCCAGGCCAGGGCTCGAACCGGCGCCCCCTGCACTGCAAGGCGGTGTCCTTACCCACTGGACCACCAGGGGAAGCCCTAAAGTTCAATTCTTAAGGACTAAGAAAAAAACTGCATTCACTATTTTTACTGGAAAAGCTAAAACTATAAAAATTTTTTAAAAAAATCTTTTCTTATAGTCCAATTTACTGGCTAATATTTAATAAGTTGGAGTAAAAATGACTCTTGTTAAAATCTGTTTTGAGATTCTATGGTAAAAATGGCTCTTGCATGGTAATAACCAATTCTCTATCAAGAACTGTTACACACAAATAAATCTCACCATGTTTTTTTTTTTTTGGTGGGGGGGGTGGGGAGGCAGGTTGGGGAGGGAGGGGGGCAGGCAGGCCACTTCTATTGGTCTTTCATTTATCTGTTTTCATCCATCTTTGTTCTTTGGCCCGTGTGGGCCTCCCATTGCAGTGGCCTCTGTTGTCGCAGAGCACCGGCTCTGGGTGCATGCGCTCCAGAGCTCCGGCTCGGTAATTGGACACATCGGTCCAGCCGCTCTGCGGCACGTGGGATCTTCCCAGGCCAGGGATCGAACTGGAGCCCCTTGCACTGCAAGGCAGTGTCCTTACCCACTGGACCACCAGGGAAGCCCCTCACCATGTTTTTTTGACAAGAGAGAAAACAGTAAGTATCCACTAATAGATTAAATGATGCTGAACTTTTAAGATAATTTTAAGAGTGCAAGTTTTCAATGTAATATAGAATTCACATATCCATTTAAAAAAATAAGTAACTCTTCTCATTAGAATTATTCCCTGTCCACTGATCATTCTGGATTACAGTTTAAATGTTCTATCTCAAATTCAGAATAAATTAATATCAAAGTGTTCACCTGTATAAGCTTGAGACAGGTCAGTTTCTGTTCCAAAGTTTCAATTCTAACCATTAACCGTGATAAGCTGAGCACCTGGTTTTTATCAGAGAGACCCTCACCATTCTCCATCAGAGCTTCAAGCTCTCCATCCACCTGTCACAGCAAGAAAGAACATCTGGTTATAAGATAAGAAAAACAATAAAACTCCAACTAATATGAGAAACAAACCATCTGAAAATATGCTCAACCTCATCAGTAACAAGGAAAACACAATTAAGACCACAGTAAAAAAACTATGTTACATTCACTATAGGAAACATGGTAACATAGAGTTTAGGCAAATATTTAATAAGTTGGAGTAAAAATGACTCTTGTTAAAATCTGTTTTGAGATTCTATGGTAAAAATGGCTCTTGCATGGTAATAACCAATTCTCTATCAAGAACTGTTACACACAAATAAATCTCACCATGTTTTTTTTTTTTTGGTGGGGGGGTTGGGGAGGGAGGGGGGCAGGCAGGCCACTTCTATTGGTCTTTCATTTATCTGTTTTCATCCATCTTTGTTCTTTGGCCCGTGTGGGCCTCCCATTGCAGTGGCCTCTGTTGTCGCAGAGCACCGGCTCTGGGTGCATGCGCTCCAGAGCTCCGGCTCGGTAATTGGACACATCGGTCCAGCCGCTCTGCGGCACGTGGGATCTTCCCAGGCCAGGGATCGAACTGGAGCCCCTTGCACTGCAAGGCAGTGTCCTTACCCACTGGACCACCAGGGAAGCCCCTCACCATGTTTTTTTGACAAGAGAGAAAACAGTAAGTATCCACTAATAGATTAAATGATGCTGAACTTTTAAGATAATTTTAAGAGTGCAAGTTTTCAATGTAATATAGAATTCACATATCCATTTAAAAAAATAAGTAACTCTTCTCATTAGAATTATTCCCTGTCCACTGATCATTCTGGATTACAGTTTAAATGTTCTATCTCAAATTCAGAATAAATTAATATCAAAGTGTTCACCTGTATAAGCTTGAGACAGGTCAGTTTCTGTTCCAAAGTTTCAATTCTAACCATTAACCGTGATAAGCTGAGCACCTGGTTTTTATCAGAGAGACCCTCACCATTCTCCATCAGAGCTTCAAGCTCTCCATCCACCTGTCACAGCAAGAAAGAACATCTGGTTATAAGATAAGAAAAACAATAAAACTCCAACTAATATGAGAAACAAACCATCTGAAAATATGCTCAACCTCATCAGTAACAAGGAAAACACAATTAAGACCACAGTAAAAAAAACTATGTTACATTCACTATAGGAAACATGGTAACATAGAGTTTAGGCAAAGATGTATATCAAAATGAACTTTTATGTACAAATACTGAAAAAATAAACTGGCATGATCAATTTGGTAAGCCCTTCATTCACTCATCAAATATGTATCAAGCACTTATATGGCAAGTATAGTCCTAAGTGCTGAAGACACTTCAATGAAGCAAAACAAAAAAAATCTGCCTTGGGGCTTCCCTGGTGGTCCAGCGGGTAGGGACACCGTCTTGCAATGCAAGGGGCGCGGGTTCCATCCCTGGCCTGGGAAGATCACATGTGCTACGGAGCGGCTGGACCGGTGTGTTCAATTACTGAGCTGGAGCTCTGGAGCGCATGCGCCCAGAGCCAGTGCTCTGTGTTAAGAGACGCCACTGTGATGGGAGGCCCATGCCGGCCAAAGAACAAAGACGGAGTAAAATGGATAAATGAAAGCCCAACGGAAGTGGCCAAAAAAAAAAATCTGCCTTCATGGGAGGAAAAAGAATTATGTTAGGTGAAAAGTAGGTCAGAAAAAAATTAAGCATTAGCTTACTACTAATGAGGTTGAACACTTTTCCATATGCTTACTGGCTATCTGGATTACTGAAGTGTCAGGAAATTGTTAATTTTTCTTCTGTGGTTCTTCTTTTTTTAAAATTACTGATTAGATAGAGTTCTCTGTTTATTCTGGAAACCAGGATTTAATTGTTACCTGCTGAAAACAACTATCTCCTCTCTTACATGGCTTTTTATGCTCTTTATTGTGCAAATTAGCTACTGTTAATTTGTCTCACAAACTCAAAAGAGATTGAGGCAAATTGCAGACTGTCTCCTGTTTATACTCTACAGACTACAAATCACAAATAACATTGAATAATTATGAGACTTTCCTGGTGGCTCAGTGTTACAGAATCCACCTGCCTGTGCAGGAGTACATTAAGAACTACAAATCACTTATAACTTCAGATAATACTAGGGATTTATTATATTCCCATCAACTAAGTATTTAATTAAATACCTACTTTGTGACAATCATCTTTCCTGGAAGAGGCTACAATTCTGTTAAGTTATGTACACAGCTGCAACTTTTAAGAGCAAGGAGTAAGAACTGTTCACCAAGCAAGGGCTAACATGGGGAGGGGGTCAGGGGCAGACCACTGTGCCATTAACATAGCCTTAACAGTTAGAATACATACAACTGTATTTTAAACTGTTCCTATTTTTCCTCTCCTGGGCATCCCCTACCCAAAACTTAACACTTGGGAATTTCTCTTTATTTGCCGGGGGTGGGGGTGGCACATGCACAGCTGGACTGCTAGAAAATGCCCTAACACTTTGGAACTTCAAGAGGCGCTACTTTTGTGATTCTATTCAACTTTACCTGACCAGAACTCAAAATCTAAGCATTCAGTCAGAATTTCAGTAGGAGACAATCCAACGAAAACAAAAGTGGCGTTAAGCTCTTATTTTTTTTTTTAAACACCAAAAACATTTTGTATTATGGCAGAGCCAATAAAAATTCTGGGACAGTTACAGGTGAACAGTGAAGGGGCTCGGGCATACACATACATGTGTCCATTCACCTGCAAATTCCCCTTCCACACAGGCTAGGACATAACATTGAGCAGAGTTTCAGGTGCTATACAATCGATTTTTGTTGGTTATCCATTTCAAACACTGCAGTGTGTACACGGCTTTCTCGAAGTCCTCACCTATCCCCTTCCCCTTGCAACCGTAAGTTACTGTGAATCTCTGTTTTGTAAATAAGTTCATTTGTATCATTTCTTTTTAAAATCCACATAAAAAGGATGTTATATAGTATTTCTCCTTCTCTGTCTGACTTACTTCACTCAGTATGACACTCTCTAGGCCCATCCATATTGCTGCAAATGGCCTTATTTCATTATTTTTAAAGGCTGAATAATATTCCATTATATATACATACCACATCTTCTTTATCCATTCCTCTGTTGATATGGACATTTAGGTTGTTTCCATGTCTTGGCTATTGTAAACAGTTGCTGCAATGAACACTGGGGTGCATGTATCTCTTTGGGCCAAGTTTTTCTCTGGATATATGCCCAGAAGTGGGACTGCAGGGTCATATGGTAGCTCTATGTTTAGTCTGGTTTTTTCTTGGCCACTTCTATTGGTCCTTCATTCATCCATCTTTGTTCTTTGGCCTGCGTGGGCCTCCCATCGCAGCGGCCCCTCCCGCCGCAGAGCACCGGCTCTGGGCCCATGTGCTCCAGAGCTCCAGCTCAGCAGGTGGGCACATCGGTCCAGCCGCTCCACCGCATGTGGGATCTTCCCAGGCCAGGGATGGAACCGGCGCCCCTTACACTGCAAAGCGGTGTCCTTACCCGTTGGACCACCAGGGAAGCCCCTATGTTTAGTTTTTTAAGGAACCTCCACACAGTTCTCCATAGTAGCTGTACCAATTTTCATTCCCACCAACAATGCAGGAGGGTTCCCTTCTCTCCACACCCTCTTCAGCATTTGTTGTTTGTGGATTTCTGGATTTTTTTGTTTGTTTTGGATTTTGGGATGACAGCCATTCTGACAGGTGTGAGGTGGTATCTCACTGTAGTTTTAATTTGCATTTCTCTAATAACTAGTGATTTTTAACATCTTTTCATGTGCCTACTGGCCATGTGTATATCCTCTTTAAAGAAATGACTATTCAGGTCTTCTGCCCGTTTTTTGAGTGAGTCATTTGTTTTGATGCTACTGAGTGTCATAAGCTGTGTATGAAAATTTCGGAGACTAATCCCTTATCAGTCACATCATTTGCAAATATTTTCTCCCAACCTGTGGGTTGTCTGTTTTGTTTATTGTTTCCTTTGCTGTGCAAAAGCTTTTGAGTTTAAAATGAAAGTGGAGTTAAGCTCTTGATGACAGTCAAGGACAGATGACCTTTCTAGGACTCAGATTCATCCTGGGTCATTCTTCTATCAGAGAAATGTTTCATCCAAAACATCTGTTCCAGAACAGCTTCAAATTCACATCTGCCATATATTGCTGCAAATGGCCTTATTTCATTATTTTTAAAGGCTGAATAATATTCCATTATATATACATACCACATCTTCTTTATCCATTCCTCTGTTGATATGGACATTTAGGTTGTTTCCATGTCTTGGCTATTGTAAACAGTTGCTGCAATGAACACTGGGGTGCATGTATCTCTTTGGGCCAAGTTTTTCTCTGGATATATGCCCAGAAGTGGGACTGCAGGGTCATATGGTAGCTCTATGTTTAGTCTGGTTTTTTCTTGGCCACTTCTATTGGTCCTTCATTCATCCATCTTTGTTCTTTGGCCTGCGTGGGCCTCCCATCGCAGCGGCCCCTCCCGCCGCAGAGCACCGGCTCTGGGCCCATGTGCTCCAGAGCTCCAGCTCAGCAGGTGGGCACATCGGTCCAGCCGCTCCACCGCATGTGGGATCTTCCCAGGCCAGGGATGGAACCGGCGCCCCTTACACTGCAAAGCGGTGTCCTTACCCGTTGGACCACCAGGGAAGCCCCTATGTTTAGTTTTTTAAGGAACCTCCACACAGTTCTCCATAGTAGCTGTACCAATTTTCATTCCCACCAACAATGCAGGAGGGTTCCCTTCTCTCCACACCCTCTTCAGCATTTGTTGTTTGTGGATTTCTGGATTTTTTTGTTTGTTTTGGATTTTGGGATGACAGCCATTCTGACAGGTGTGAGGTGGTATCTCACTGTAGTTTTAATTTGCATTTCTCTAATAACTAGTGATTTTTAACATCTTTTCATGTGCCTACTGGCCATGTGTATATCCTCTTTAAAGAAATGACTATTCAGGTCTTCTGCCCGTTTTTTGAGTGAGTCATTTGTTTTGATGCTACTGAGTGTCATAAGCTGTGTATGAAAATTTCGGAGACTAATCCCTTATCAGTCACATCATTTGCAAATATTTTCTCCCAACCTGTGGGTTGTCTGTTTTGTTTATTGTTTCCTTTGCTGTGCAAAAGCTTTTGAGTTTAAAATGAAAGTGGAGTTAAGCTCTTGATGACAGTCAAGGACAGATGACCTTTCTAGGACTCAGATTCATCCTGGGTCATTCTTCTATCAGAGAAATGTTTCATCCAAAACATCTGTTCCAGAACAGCTTCAAATTCACATCTGGAGCAACCCATGACTTCAGCCCACCCAGTGACTCAATTCACATTACATCTAATTTAGTCTACAGCACCATAAAACACTGATATGGACACACTATTATCAGAATAAAAACAAGCAAGCAAAAACCAGGAGTACCTACATGTTGGTTCCTTGAAGTTGTTCCTGAATCTTGTCAGGAAGGTAGACAGCCATCTGCTTTTGTTATGCTGGCAGTATAATACCACCCAAGAAACCACCAAATGATAAGAACACTCTTTGCCAACAATGCAGTTTCTAACAAAAGCTTTGGAAACACAAAACAGCCAAAGGAAAGCCTTTCTGTAGATTTAGCTTAGGTCAACAAGTTAAATGACTATTTTGTGGTTGTTCTGGTAAAATACCAATTATATGAAATAAAGAGTTAGTAACAAAAGTAATCAAAGAAGTTTTAAGAAAAATTTCCTGTAACAGTCAAGTCCATAAGCTAAAAGGCAAGATGACCCAGTGACCCCACTTCCATGGATAGACTTTAAAGAAACATGTACTGAAAAGACAAGGTGCAAATACACTAACCGTGACACTAAGAGCAAAACACTGGAACCACAGGAGCTCACGACTCTGAGTACATGTAACCAATTAAATGATGAGAAACTTTACAGCAGTTAAGTTTGTGTGTATAAACTGGAGAAATATACATCATTTCTAAAACTACACAAAGGAACTCAGGATGGTTAAGGGCAAAGAAAAGAACTAGATTAGCTCTCTACTATCACCTACCAAATGACCCTGTAACCTCCCTGTGCCATAGTGTTCTCATCTGTCAAGTAGGAAAATCCTCGTACCTAACTTAAAGGGTTTTTTGTGAGAATTAAATGAGTTAATATGCCAGGTGATTAGAAGCATGCTCAGCACACAGTTACAATACATATGCTCTCCCAACAAAGAGCAGAAACGACAATACTCAGAAGAGCATTTGTTTGTCTTAGAGGGTGTAAGTGTGGATGTTTCTTACAAATTTTCCTTTTTTTGAATTTTTCAAATTAAATTTTTTAAAACTGCCCCCTCAACTCCCAGCTCCTTCTCCTACCCCTCCATGAAGATCCATGGGTATAGGGATAGGCTCCAAAATACACATCTTTATAATGGACCCTGCCAGGTGGTTCTGAGGTGAAAACACTGCTCAAAGGGATCCTCAGATAAAGAGAGAGGAGGTTTTAAAGACCACCCAAAATTCTTGTTCCAGCTAAGAGTCCTTTTAGTGATAAGATATCACTTACCTCCAGAAGTGACTCAGGTGAACTGGGGTAGTTTTAAAAAAGGCTGTCAACCACTGGTCTAATGGATTAAATAAGAAGAGCATCTGAGACTATCCCTTTCTCACTCCTGGGTTGCCTGTTATCTCTCAAAACTCACCATATTATGCTCCAAAGAGGATTTTCAGAGACTTTTAAGAGCACTTGCAAACAAATGAAAAAATAAGATTAAAATACCAGGAATGTAGATCAGACTTATGTGAGCCAACATGTTATCATATGTCAGATTAACATGTTATTTACATGTAAGATTACAGGTTTTACAGGCTCTTAAAAACTATTAGCCATGTGTTTTTAATAGTTCTTGGTATCCAAGTCTAATCTCTGTACTAAAAATAGCAACTGTACTTCTTTTCTAAGATTATCTCAGCTAAGCCTGACTTTCTCTGGTTGTAGTTTGACTTTTCAAGGTTCAATCAACAAAGTTACCTTCCTTCTTAAAATGTACATGGTGAAAGTTGAGGGAAGATGGAACACTTACTGAATCTTTCTTACGAGACCGTTCTTTCTTCATTTTTCCTCCAGCTGCTCTGATGCTGACTCTGTTCTCTCCTCCCAGGTAACCCCGGCAATTAGCTGACCCACAGAAACACTTCTGGGCTTCCTTTCTGAGCAGGAGCAGAGCAAAGATGGCCGTTATGTGTAAGTAAACCATAAAAATGTTGATAGTAGTACAGCAATAACATACAAAAGAGAAGGGAATAACCTAAAGAAAAAAACCAGCTATTTCAAGAGATAGCAACAAATTCCATACCAGCTAATAGAAATGTCTCAAAATTGCTCTTAAAAAAAAAATTCATTCTTTTTTCCGATCTTCTTCTGTTAGCTAGACAAAACTAGCCAAGAAGTTAATAAGTAATTTCTTCATTTATAAGAGTTCCTACTAATGTATGAATATAAGAGATCATGTATCTATTTGGGCTAAGAACAGAATTGATTACATAGCTCAATGTCTATTCCTTATATATGAATATTTAACTGGCACACAGAACAAAAGGTATTATTATGAATAGATACATAGATATAAAATGCATAATTAGTGAGGGACACTTAGAAGGAAGCATGGTTATTATTATATAAGGATGAGATATGACTAATAATACAGTAATAAATATATGTTACCATGGAGTCAAGGAAAAGTGGAGGAAAGAACAGGCCTAAGTATACATCTCTGGGTATGAATCACTTCTGCCATTTATTTACTCAGCCACCAGAGTTATCCAAGGAAGACATGAAGGACTATTCCAAAAGCAAATGGAATGATTTAGTATTTAACAGTTGCAATCAGAGGCACACACAAAAAATTGGTAAACATAGCAGGGAATAACAAACAGCATTTAATTTCCAGTTTCCCTTCTTTCAGAGAGGACAGTACAAATATAAAAGAGCAAAAAAATAATGGAACCCTACATGGAAACTGGTCAACCCCAGAATATTTGACCACTGCCCAGATCTATTAGTTCATGAGGTAGGGCTGCAAAATGATGGTAGTATTACTACCTCATCTATTAGCTAAAATAACTTCTATGAAGAATTCCTCTCACCAACTGCTTGTTTTAATCTGAAATAGAATTCACTTGAGAAAGGCAAGATAAACGCTTGATTTTTCTTCCTCTTTTAATTTTTATTTATTTATTTATTATTATTATTATTATTATTATTTGGCTATTCTGGTTTTCACTGCTGCCAGAGGCTCTTCTCTAGTTGCAAGGAGAAGGGGCTACTCTCTAGTCGAAGTGAGCAGGCTTCTTGCAGTGACTTCTCTTGTTGTGGAACTCGGTCTCTAGGGCACATGGGCTCAACAGTTGCGGCTTCGAGGCTCTAGAGCACAGGCTCCATAGTTGTGGCTCATGGGCTTAGTTGCTCTGCAGGCTGTGGGATCTTCCTGGATCAGGGATCGAACCTGTGTCTCCTGCATTGGCAGGTGAACTCTTTACCACTGAGCTACCAGGGAAGCCCTCCTCTTTTAATTTTTAAACCAGTGGATAGTAGTAGGGGGAGGGAAAGGGGAAGGGACAGAAGAGGGATAGGGAATTATGGAACCTGGCAGTCCATGGGATCACAAAATCAGACATGAATGAGCGACTAAGTATGCAGAAAGTAACATACATATTGTACAAGAAAAGGAAATATAGCCAGTGTTCTGTAGTAATTACAGATGGAATATAACCTTTAAAAATTGTGAATCACTATGTTGTACACATTAACTTATGTAATACTGCACATCAACTATATATAGTTCAATTAAAAAAAAACAAACCAGTTCTAAAAATTATGAATTGGTTCCTTTCAATTATGACTACTGCAGTTTAATTTTTAAAATGCAATTAAGCTCCTGTATTTTGGAGTGTTTTAAACCACTTCCAGTTATTATTCTTATTGATACTTAGGTCTTCATAAGAGCTCTCACTTTCAAAATTAAGTTCTTAATTTGAACTTTCCCTTCTTTCAGAGAGGACAGTACAAATATAAAAGAGCAAAAAAATAATGGAACCCTACATGGAAACTGGTCAACCCCAGAATATTTGACCACTGCCCAGATCTATTAGTTCATGAGGTAGGGCTGCAAAATGATGGTAGTATTACTACCTCATCTATTAGCTAAAATAACTTCTATGAAGAATTCCTCTCACCAACTGCTTGTTTTAATCTGAAATAGAATTCACTTGAGAAAGGCAAGATAAACGCTTGATTTTTCTTCCTCTTTTAATTTTTATTTATTTATTTATTATTATTATTATTATTATTATTTGGCTATTCTGGTTTTCACTGCTGCCAGAGGCTCTTCTCTAGTTGCAAGGAGAAGGGGCTACTCTCTAGTCGAAGTGAGCAGGCTTCTTGCAGTGACTTCTCTTGTTGTGGAACTCGGTCTCTAGGGCACATGGGCTCAACAGTTGCGGCTTCGAGGCTCTAGAGCACAGGCTCCATAGTTGTGGCTCATGGGCTTAGTTGCTCTGCAGGCTGTGGGATCTTCCTGGATCAGGGATCGAACCTGTGTCTCCTGCATTGGCAGGTGAACTCTTTACCACTGAGCTACCAGGGAAGCCCTCCTCTTTTAATTTTTAAACCAGTGGATAGTAGTAGGGGGAGGGAAAGGGGAAGGGACAGAAGAGGGATAGGGAATTATGGAACCTGGCAGTCCATGGGATCACAAAATCAGACATGAATGAGCGACTAAGTATGCAGAAAGTAACATACATATTGTACAAGAAAAGGAAATATAGCCAGTGTTCTGTAGTAATTACAGATGGAATATAACCTTTAAAAATTGTGAATCACTATGTTGTACACATTAACTTATGTAATACTGCACATCAACTATATATAGTTCAATTAAAAAAAAACAAACCAGTTCTAAAAATTATGAATTGGTTCCTTTCAATTATGACTACTGCAGTTTAATTTTTAAAATGCAATTAAGCTCCTGTATTTTGGAGTGTTTTAAACCACTTCCAGTTATTATTCTTATTGATACTTAGGTCTTCATAAGAGCTCTCACTTTCAGTAAGTTAGAGTCTATTCAAGCTGGTCCTAAGGTCCTTTGACATGACCCTCCTAATCTCTTCTAAGTGGTTTTCTGGCAGGAAGACAATATCCAGAGTCATCTTGTTTGATACCTGTCCCAAACCTGACACCTGACATTTCTCCAAGGAATCCTGTTCCTTTTAGTGGGGTTTTATAAAACCACAATATAAATGCAAGGGGTATTCAGTACTAGTGCATCAGTTACTGGTTTGGGTAGACAGAACCAGGTAACAAAATTTTTTCAGAGTACAACATGATGTACATGAGGCAAGATTAGTTATGAACTGATAACTGATAGATGAATTATGGCTACACAGGAATTTATTACACTGGTTATATGTATCCACACCCTACTGACATAGCTATAATAGAAAAGTTTTAAAATTATATTAGAGACATATAAATTAGGCAGCATGAGATTCAGAAGAATATGTAGTTCTTGTACAATATCTCTTAATGGCCTCAAGTGTCATACAGAAGGCAAATACACAAAACTGGAAGAGGACATTACAGATAAGAAGTACATGCACCTGCGTAATTCACCTCTAAGTTTTAGACTCCTATATCTGAACAATCTATTTCCCCATCAGAAACAGCAAAACAGAACAGAATCAATACTTACCCATATCTTTGGAACTGATAGTCAAATGTTAATTCTGAGCCTGAAGGAACCAGTTTGGTGGTAAAAAACCCAACTCTCAGTTGTCCGTTCACAGTCCACTGAGGTGTTGTTTTTAAAAGAAAATAAATTAGTGACTGGTTAATCTATGTGTTTTTTGTTTTTTTTTTAATATCACCATCATCTGCCTTAAGTACTCTGCAAGTCTCTCTTTATAGACAGTAAATTATTTTCCAAATAGCAAATGGAGAAGTTAAAAAAAAGTTTAAATATCACTCTTATTTAATGATCTACCAGACAAATATCTATAATTTGTATCTAATAAAAGTAACTGCTATTTTTCATTATCTTAATACACATTTCCACACAGTAAAAATTCACTTGTACTATGAGATATATAGGGAATGCTTGGTGTCACCGAGTACCAGGCAAATTTGTATTACTTTATACTATATAAAAAGTAACTGTGTTCTAAGATAAGATGGGCATGGAAACAGGAAAACAATAATGCAAAAGGTTTAATTTCATGAAGCAGTGGTCACAAAGTGAAGCACTGGAAAAGATGCATAGAGCTCAAAAATTAAAATGGGAGCAAACACACAGGAATTAGACCTTGCAGTTCCAGAACATGTAAGATTTAAGTTGACTAGAGAACTCCTGTGCAGACCATTTGAACCTGTTACTGATGAAAAACCCAGACTTAAAGAGGTGAAGGGACACAGTACAGCGGGAGTCTCATAGCTAGACATGTGGCCACCAGCTGCAGTCAAAACTAGAACCAGAACTTAATTAAATTATTAAATTATTCCACACTATGTTCTCCTCTTCATTATGTTTCAGTTCTTGGAAGAACTGTATCTATTAGTACAGAGTTCAAAGAGCAAAAAAATATCCAAGAGTCAAAACCACTATTTCAGGCTTCCCTGGTGGTCCAGTGGGTAAGGACACTGCCCTGCAGTGCAAGGGGCGCCGGTTCGATCCCTGGCCTGGGAAGATCCCACGTGCCGCAGAGCGGCTGGACCGATGTGTCCACCTACTAAGCTGGAGCTCTGGAGCACATGCACCCAGAGCCAGTGCTCTGCAGCGAGGGAGGCCACTGTGATGGGAGGTCCACATAGGCCAAAGAACAAAGATAAATGAATGAAAGATCAATAGAAGTGGCCAAAAAATGCCCCCACTATTTCAATATGAGAGGAAATCACTGATATTCTTTTCTAGGGAGTGGGTCTGTAGCCTTCTCAACCTAAAACACAATATTCTAGTGTGCGTATGTGTGTGTGGTTTATTTATTATTTATTTTTACTCTAAGCTTAAAACACGAATTAGAGGGCATGGAGGTCATTATCTCAAGATGTTTTATGAAAGTCAGTAAGTGGATTAATCAAGTACCAAACGTGCCCGGTCCAGGAACATAAAGATAACCGAGACCTGAAGTCTGGCCTTGCTGAGGGGGCAGCACACCTACATGCACACCGCATATTCTCCCTCCTCTGTGGCCATTCAGTCCCTCATAAATGTTACTAAAACCATCGAATCTGGCACCTGCATAAGACTGATATATAATCTGATATAAAATCTGAACACTATGCACTGAACTTCATCAAATTAAAATTCAGTTTTTCATTTCAGTACCTTCAACAATATCTAAAATTTATGGGCAAAGAGATGTGACAATTGAATGCAACTGGAGCTCCTGGATGGGATCCCATCCAAAATGACAGATGGCAAAATTTAGATAAGGTCCTTAGACCAGTTAATGGTTAACAGTGTTTCCTGGGTTGGGAACTGTACTGCGGTTACATTCAGCGGACATTTGAAGAAGCTAGTGAACAGGAACTCTGTGCTATTTCCTCACTGTTTATTATTTTATAAATCTAAACTTATTTCAAAGTAAACTTTAAGAACAGAATAAGATTAAAATGATTAAAAAGATCCATGGGTACCTCTGATATACAATCTAAAACAGTCAGAAAAGCAGTCTTGAACAAATACCTCGAACTCTTAAATCTACCTCAACTTACTTTCTGAGTCTCACAGTTTGGTTCACAGCTGTGATTCATGAACCGGGAGCAATTTCCTTTCTGAGTGGCATCTATTATCTAGGGAAAAGGATAATTTAAGAGTTAAAAATGAGACCTTAAATATACGTGCATTCTGCAAAGGAAAGGCCTCTGGCAAATTTAAGACCCTTATTCTCAATGTCCTGTTCCTTTAGAGAACTTTCTCATACAACTTTACACATCAAGCGTCAAATATTCAACTTCTTAAATGAATGAAAGATCAATAGAAGTGGCCAAAAATGCCCCACTATTTCAATATGAGAGGAAATCACTGATATTCTTTTCTAGGGAGTGGGTCTGTAGCCTTCTCAACCTAAAACACAATATTCTAGTGTGCGTATGTGTGTGTGGTTTATTTATTATTTATTTTTACTCTAAGCTTAAAACACGAATTAGAGGGCATGGAGGTCATTATCTCAAGATGTTTTATGAAAGTCAGTAAGTGGATTAATCAAGTACCAAACGTGCCCGGTCCAGGAACATAAAGATAACCGAGACCTGAAGTCTGGCCTTGCTGAGGGGGCAGCACACCTACATGCACACCGCATATTCTCCCTCCTCTGTGGCCATTCAGTCCCTCATAAATGTTACTAAAACCATCGAATCTGGCACCTGCATAAGACTGATATATAATCTGATATAAAATCTGAACACTATGCACTGAACTTCATCAAATTAAAATTCAGTTTTTCATTTCAGTACCTTCAACAATATCTAAAATTTATGGGCAAAGAGATGTGACAATTGAATGCAACTGGAGCTCCTGGATGGGATCCCATCCAAAATGACAGATGGCAAAATTTAGATAAGGTCCTTAGACCAGTTAATGGTTAACAGTGTTTCCTGGGTTGGGAACTGTACTGCGGTTACATTCAGCGGACATTTGAAGAAGCTAGTGAACAGGAACTCTGTGCTATTTCCTCACTGTTTATTATTTTATAAATCTAAACTTATTTCAAAGTAAACTTTAAGAACAGAATAAGATTAAAATGATTAAAAAGATCCATGGGTACCTCTGATATACAATCTAAAACAGTCAGAAAAGCAGTCTTGAACAAATACCTCGAACTCTTAAATCTACCTCAACTTACTTTCTGAGTCTCACAGTTTGGTTCACAGCTGTGATTCATGAACCGGGAGCAATTTCCTTTCTGAGTGGCATCTATTATCTAGGGAAAAGGATAATTTAAGAGTTAAAAATGAGACCTTAAATATACGTGCATTCTGCAAAGGAAAGGCCTCTGGCAAATTTAAGACCCTTATTCTCAATGTCCTGTTCCTTTAGAGAACTTTCTCATACAACTTTACACATCAAGCGTCAAATATTCAACTTCTTACTGAGAGAGATCTGCTAACTATCAACATTTCACCTATGGGCCAAATTATATCAATCAATACCTCATTTTATTTCAGCTATTTCTTACATCCTATTATATTGCAATCTTACTTCATGTATATAAAACTTAATTTTAAAAATGCATGCATGCAGTACCACAGTGTGTAGCTCTCAAGTTTGCATATGTCTCTGAATCCACTGGAGGGCTTGTTAAACTCTTGCTGAGCTCACCCTCACAGTGAGGTTCAGCAGGTCCCAGGACATCTAACAATTTTCATTTCCAGACTGAATGCAGAGGCAGACATGAGAATCTAGCTAAATTTATTAAGCCAGATATTAAACTGTAAATGGTGCTCCTCACTAAAAGACACCTTTTTTTTTTTGATGAAAGGTGAAATCGTTTTATTTTAAAACTTTTGTTTTAACTTTTACAGAGTTTTGTTTACAGATATGTATGCTCTCAGATTAGTCATATGTATGTCCCCCCCATCCCACCCCTCCAGACCGTCATACAGCACCCATGAAGGATCTGCTGTTCTCACAGAGCAATGACTATAGCTACTTTCTTCACATATGATAGTACAGGCCTTCAAGCTACTTCCTTTATGCCTCTCACCCACTGTTCCTTCCCCACAATGTCCATATGTCCACTGTCCATGTCTGTCTTTCCGTCGCTTCACTGCATGTGCCATCATCATCATCCTACTAGATTCCATATACATGTGTTAGTATATTGTACTTGTCCTTCTCTTTCTGACTGACTTCACTTTTTATGATAGGTTCTAGAGCCAGTCACCTCATGAGGGCTGATTCTTCTGCATTTCTTTTACATCTGTGTAGTATTCCATTGTATATATGTACCAGAGCTTTTGTACTCTGAGTCTCACAGTTGGTTCACAGCTGTGATTCATGAACCGGGAGCAATTTCCTTTCTGAGTGGCATCTATTATCTAGGGAAAAGGATAATTTAAGAGTTAAAAATGAGACCTTAAATATACGTGCATTCTGCAAAGGAAAGGCCTCTGGCAAATTTAAGACCCTTATTCTCAATGTCCTGTTCCTTTAGAGAACTTTCTCATACAACTTTACACATCAAGCGTCAAATATTCAACTTCTTACTGAGAGAGATCTGCTAACTATCAACATTTCACCTATGGGCCAAATTATATCAATCAATACCTCATTTTATTTCAGCTATTTCTTACATCCTATTATATTGCAATCTTACTTCATGTATATAAAACTTAATTTTAAAAATGCATGCATGCAGTACCACAGTGTGTAGCTCTCAAGTTTGCATATGTCTCTGAATCCACTGGAGGGCTTGTTAAACTCTTGCTGAGCTCACCCTCACAGTGAGGTTCAGCAGGTCCCAGGACATCTAACAATTTTCATTTCCAGACTGAATGCAGAGGCAGACATGAGAATCTAGCTAAATTTATTAAGCCAGATATTAAACTGTAAATGGTGCTCCTCACTAAAAGACACCTTTTTTTTTTTGATGAAAGGTGAAATCGTTTTATTTTAAAACTTTTGTTTTAACTTTTACAGAGTTTTGTTTACAGATATGTATGCTCTCAGATTAGTCATATGTATGTCCCCCCCATCCCACCCCTCCAGACCGTCATACAGCACCCATGAAGGATCTGCTGTTCTCACAGAGCAATGACTATAGCTACTTTCTTCACATATGATAGTACAGGCCTTCAAGCTACTTCCTTTATGCCTCTCACCCACTGTTCCTTCCCCACAATGTCCATATGTCCACTGTCCATGTCTGTCTTTCCGTCGCTTCACTGCATGTGCCATCATCATCATCCTACTAGATTCCATATACATGTGTTAGTATATTGTACTTGTCCTTCTCTTTCTGACTGACTTCACTTTTTATGATAGGTTCTAGAGCCAGTCACCTCATTAGGGCTGATTCTTCTGCATTTCTTTTTACATCTGTGTAGTATTCCATTGTATATATGTACCAGAGCTTTTGTATCCATTCGTTCGTCGATGGGCATCTAAGCTGCTTCCAAGTCCTAGCTATTGCATAGAGAGCTGCAATGAACACTGGGGTACAGGTGCTTCTTTCGGATTTAATTTCATTAGGGTATAAGCCTAAGAGTGGGACTGCTGGGTCGTATGGTGAAAAGACACCTTTTTTGAAAACATTTTCATAAAAGCATATGTTATTTGTGTCACTATATAGTAGGCCTATTGCTACATTTAAATGGTCTAATAAAAAATATTTTCAGCTTCTCAGCTTTTAGTATATTGATAAATATAATCCCCATAAAGAAAAGTCTTTAGGAGATATCAATTATTTTTAAGAATTACAGTATGAAACATGTATGTTTACATTTTATATAACACGTGTAAATACTTCTCCCTCATCCTTTTAAGCAAACAGAAAAAGACTATACACGCTGTTCACCTCCTTATTTTTGTCACTTAATATATTTCAGAGATTACTCCATATCAATGACCCTTTCAAACTCAACAATTTCCAGATATGTTTCAAAACAAACACACTCACGCCCTTACCTCGTCATTCTTTAGGGCCATGAAATAGTAGTGAATGTTTTTGTTTCGTGCATACTCTTTTACCCGGGCTTTAAATTCTTTATGATCAAGTACCTCTCCACAATATTCCAGGACAAAGGTGTTCCTGGCCAAAAAAAAGAAAAGGAAAACAGTATTTCCTGCCTCAGAACTATATGGTAAACACATCCACCTATTCAGAAATAGTGAGTTTAAAGAACTATTGTAAAGGAGACATATTTATTATTATATAAGATGTAATTAAAATATATGTAAGGTGCCTATGTAATTGAGGTTATTTTTCTCCTTTCTATTACTTTTATGATTTATACTTACACCAAAATGCGTATGTTTGCTCTCACTAGATATTCAAATGAACTTTCAAGTCTGGTTTACAATATCATGAAAACAATTATTCATAAATGAAAAACAGTTATAAAAAAAGCAGAAAGCAATGAAAAACTAGTCTTTATTTGCTAACAAAAAAGAGGGCAACACGACAGTGCAAAACCTATGGGATACAGCAAAAGCAGTTCTAAGAGGGAAATTTATAGCAATACAATTCCACCTCAAGAAACTAGGAAAATATGAAGCAGATGACCTAACCCTCCGCTTAAAACAGTTGGAGAAAGAAGAACAAAAACATCCCAAAGCCAGCAGAAGAAGAAAAATCATAAAGATCAGAGCAGAAATAAACGAGAAAGAAACAAAAGAAACAATAGTAAAGATAAATAAAACAAAAAGCTGGTTCTTTGAAAAGGTAAACAAAATTGACAAGCCACTGGCCAGACTCATTAAGAAAAAGAGAGAAGAACCAGATCAACAAAATCAAAAACGAAAAAGGAGAGATTACAACAGATAATGCAGAAATCCAAAGGATTCTAAGAGACTATTATGAGCAACTCTATGGCAACAAACTGGACAACTTGGAAGAAATGGACAGTTTCTTGGACAGGATTAATCTCCCAAGACTGAGCCAGGAAGAAACAGAAACTTTGAACAACCCAATCACAAGCTCAGAAATCAACTTTGTGATTAAAAATCTACCCAAAAATAAAAGCCCAGGACCAGATGGCTTCACAGCCGAATTCTACCAAACATTTAAAGAAGAGCTAATGCCTGTCCTTCTAAAACTCTTTCAAAAAATTGCACAGGAAGGAAAACTCCCAAACACATTCTACGAGGCCACCATCACCCTGATACCCAAACCAGGAAAAGACAACACAAAAAAGGAAAACTATAGGCCAATTTCACTGATGAACTTAGATGCCAAGATCCTCAACAAAATCCTAGCAAACAGAATTCAACGACATGTCAAAAAACTCATACATCACGATCAAGTTGGGTTCATCCCAGGCATGCAAGGCTTCTTCAACCTCCGCAAATCAATCAACGTGATACACCATATCAACAAGTTGAAAGACAAAAATCACATGATCATCTCAATAGATGCAGAAAAAGCCTTCGACAAAGTACAACATCCATTTATGATCAAAACTCTTCAGAAAATGGGCATAGAAGGAACCTATCTCAACATAATAAAAGCCATCTATGAGAAACCTACAGCGAACATTATTGTTAATGGTGAAAAACTGAAAGCATTCCCTCTAAGATCAGGAACAAGACAGGGGTGCCCACTTTCACCACTGCTATTCAACATAGTCCTGGAAGTCCTAGCAACAGCAATAAGACAAGAGAAAGAAATCAAAGGAATCCAGATTGGAAAGGAAGAAGTCAAGCTCTCTCTTTTTGCAGACGACATGATATTATACATAGAAAATCCCAAAGACACGGTTACAAAGCTACTAGAACTAATCAATGAATTCAGCAAAGTTGCAGGATATAAAGTCAACACACAGAAGTCACTGGCATTCCTATACACAAACAATGAAAAATCAGAAAATGAAATCAAAGAGGCAATCCCCTTCACCATTGCAACCAAAAAAATCAAATATCTAGGAATAAACCTACCCAAAGAAACAAAAGAATTGTACACAGAAAATTACAAGACACTCATGAGAGACATTAAAGAAGACTTAAACAGATGGAGAGATATTCCATGTTCCTGGATTGGAAGAATCAATATTGTGAAAATGACCATACTTCCAAATATCATCTACAGATTCAATGCAATACCTATTCAACTACCACTGACATTTTTCACAGAACTAGATCAAATAATAACACAGCTCATATGGAAACACAGAAGACCTCGAATAGCCAAAGCAATCCTGAGGAAGAAAAATGGAGCTGGAGGGATCAGCCTCCCTAACTTCAGACTCTACTACAAAGCAACAGTTATCAAGACAGTATGGTACTGGCACAAAAACAGAACTATAGATCAATGGAACAAGATTGAGAACCCAGAGATCAACCCACGCACCTATGGGTACCTTATTTTTGATAAAGGAGGAGAAACTATAAAATGGGACAAAGACAGCCTCTTTAACAAGTGGTGCTGGGAGAATTGGACAGCTACATGCAAAAAAATGAAATTGGAACATTCCCTGACGCCATACACTAAGATCAACTCAAAATGGATTAAAGACCTCAATGTAAGACCAGAAACCATCAAACTCTTAGAGGAGAATATAGGCAAAACCCTCAAGGACATCAATCAAAGCAAGATCTTCTCTGACCCACCAACTAAAATAGCAGAACTGAAAAGAAAAATGAACATATGGGACCTCATGAAACTTAAAAGCTTTTGTACAGCAAAAGAAATTACAAAAAAGTTCAACAGACACCCCACAGAGTGGGAGAAAATCATAGCAAATGAAACAACAGACAAAGAATTAATCTCCAAAATCTACAAGCAACTCAGACAACTCAGCACAGGGAAAATGAGCAGCCCAATCAAAAAATGGGAAAAAGATCTAAAGAGACGCCTCTCCAAAGAGGACATACAAATGGTCCAAAAGCACATGAAACGATGCTCAACCTCGCTTATTATTAGAGAAATGCAAATTAAAACCACAATGAGATACCACCTCACACCTGTCAGAATGGCCATCATCAACAAACCGACAGACAACAAATGCTGGAGAGGGTGTGGAGAAAAGGGAACCCTCTTGCATTGCTGGTGGGAATGTAAATTAATACAACCGCTATGGAAGACAATATGGAGATTCCTTAAAAAACTAAAAATAGAAGCACCCTATGACCCAGCAATCCCACTATTAGGCCTATATCCTGATGAAATCAAAACTGAAAGAGGCACCTGTACCCCAATGTTCATTGCAGCTCTCTATACAATAGCCAGAACATGGAAGCAACCTAGATGTCCATCGACAAATGAATGGATCCAGAAGCTCTGGTACATATATACAATGGAATACTACTCAGCTGTTAAAAGAAATGCAGAAGACTCAGTCCTAATGAGGTGGCTGGCTTTAGAACCTATCATAAAAAGTGAAGTAAGTCAAAAAGAGAAAGACAAGTATAGTATACTAACTCATATATATGGGATCTAGTAAGATGGTCATGATAACACACACAGTGAACTCATGAAAAAACAGAGAATAGACATAAAGACATTGTGGAGACCGAACAATGGGAGGGAGTAACATGGGAACCTATACTGTCATGTGTAGAAAAGATAGCTATTGTCATTGTGCTAGGGGAATAGGAGTACCTACAACCACTTGGAGCAATGGTCTGGAGGGATGGGGGAACCTGGGTGGGGGAGGGTCAAGGGATATGCATCTGATTGATCTGGGAACATACATGTACAAAAATAAATAAATAAATAAATAAATAAATAAATAAATAAGGTAAAAAAAAATTGTAATACAGGACAAACACCAAAAGCACATTACAAAAGGTTCAACAGACACCCCACAGAGTGGGAGAAAATCATAGCAAATGAAACAACAGACAAAGAATTAATCTCCAAAATCTACAAGCAACTCAGACAACTCAGCACAGGGAAAATGAGCAGCCCAATCAAAAAATGGGAAAAAGATCTAAAGAGACGCCTCTCCAAAGAGGACATACAAATGGTCCAAAAGCACATGAAACGATGCTCAACCTCGCTTATTATTAGAGAAATGCAAATTAAAACCACAATGAGATACCACCTCACACCTGTCAGAATGGCCATCATCAACAAATCGACAGACAACAAATGCTGGAGAGGGTGTGGAGAAAAGGGAACCCTCTTGCATTGCTGGTGGGAATGTAAATTAATACAACCTCTATGGAAGACAATATGGAGATTCCTTAAAAAACTAAAAATAGAAGCACCCTATGACCCAGCAATCCCACTATTAGGCCTATATCCTGATGAAATCAAAACTGAAAGAGGCACCTGTACCCCAATGTTCATTGCAGCTCTCTATACAATAGCCAGAACATGGAAGCAACCTAGATGTCCATCGACAAATGAATGGATCCAGAAGCTCTGGTACATATATACAATGGAATACTACTCAGCTGTTAAAAGAAATGCAGAAGACTCAGTCCTAATGAGGTGGCTGGCTTTAGAACCTATCATAAAAAGTGAAGTAAGTCAAAAAGAGAAAGACAAGTATAGTATACTAACTCATATATATGGGATCTAGTAAGATGGTCATGATAACACACACAGTGAACTCATGAAAAAACAGAGAATAGACATAAAGACATTGTGGAGACCGAACAATGGGAGGGAGTAACATGGGAACCTATACTGTCATGTGTAGAAAAGATAGCTATTGTCATTGTGCTAGGGGAATAGGAGTACCTACAACCACTTGGAGCAATGGTCTGGAGGGATGGGGGAACCTGGGTGGGGGGAGGGTCAAGGGATATGCATCTGATTGATCTGGGAACATACATGTACAAAAATAAATAAATAAATAAATAAATAAATAAATAAATAAGGTAAAAAAAAATTGTAATACAGGACAAATCATAAAAAAAAAAAAAAAGAGGGCAACTGAAAGTACAGCAGTCCTTCTACTACCTTCACTGTCAAAGATCTCTAATGATGCTGAAGGTTAAATGCATCGTTTCTCTAACTACATTCTCTGTAACATTCTCTGTTAGTGTTCTCTAACATCTAGCAAGAATTATGATTAAACTCTCTTTGTGGCTTCTTTCAGTTAGCATCTACCCTCCACTGTTCTTCTGTGGTTATTTTTCTGTTTCTTCTGTAGTGAAGATATTAATTCTCAGTCTTTTTCTCTCCTGTTATTTTATAAAAGCTCATTCTCACCAGTGACTTCAAGTATTACCTCCATGTAGACAAGTTCTTCCCTATGCCTGACTCTCAAGTTCTGACATGAAATTATCTACCTGGAAGCTTTCTCTAACCCTTTCAAAATTAACATGTCCTGGGAATTCCCTGGGCCAGGGGGTTGAACTGAGTGCTTTCGCCATTGTGGCTGGGGTTCATTCCCAGGTCAGGGAACAAAGATCCCTCGAGCCACACAGCAAACAAACAAACAAACATGCCCTAACAGTAACCACTGGGATTCCCTGGTGGTTCAGTGGTAAAGAATCCACCTGCCAATGCAGGAGACATGGGTCAATCCCCTGTCCAGGAAGATCCCCTGGCATAGGAAATGGCAATCCATTCCAGTATTCTTGTCTGGAAAATCCCATGACAGAGGAGCCTGGCAGGCTATAGTCCCTGCGGTCACAAAGAATCGGACTGAGAGACTGAACCACAACAAACGCTAACCACTAACACTAACCAAAGAGTTTTTTTAATGTAAAAATGTAAATCATTTGTATTTGTTGTGATATACTAACATAATCAGTATACTTCTTTTGGGGCCATAATAAAAAAACGCTATGCTTAAAGTTTTCTTTAAGAAGTCAGAAACAAAAAGCCACATTTATGTTTCATATAAATATCTAGAATAGGTAAATCCATAGAGACAGCAGATTTAGAGGGTGCCAATGGCTGGGAACAGGGGGAGTCTGTCACAATATTTTAATACTAACTAGCAACTTTGTTCCAAATACCTCTTTATATGGTGGACATCTGACCTTGTTAAGTGAGAATACTCTACCAGTGAACATCTAAACAGCTTGGAATTATAAGTTTATAAAACTGGTATTACCATCAGCATATGGAAGTTACACGAGTGAAGGTGTGAGAAACATGGAAACATTAGGTCCTAGGATATTTTACCCAAACAGGGTTCTTTGTGAGCAGACAGAGGAAAGCTCAAGAGCTGCAGGCATTTTAACCTGCTATGTGAACCAGCCACACACTCTCTCCCCTCCATAACAGAAATGGACTGCTGAGCCAACAAATAGTCTCTGTTGCATGTAACAAGAATTTACATTTAAGCTGAAGCTGTGTTAGTGCAGACTCTGCCAAAAGGCAGTAGTATCCACTACTACCCCGTAAGAGAAGTTTATGTCCAAACTGGAGTTTCTTTAAAAAATAAATAATTAAATAAATAAAAAATCTTAAGAAGGCTCTCCCAAACAAAAACCTGGCTGGCTTGAGTAGAACAAAACCTGCATCTAGACCAGTGTTAGTGATTTGAGAAATGTACTGGACTGCCTCAGAAAGTACTAAGTGTGATGTCATTAACAATGTTAACGGGAAGCCTGTCTATTATTTATTTAAAACACAAACTAGCACTGCTTGAGACAACAGAAGCCAACAACTGTTTGATTTTCTTTCTTTATTCCTTTGACGTATTTTTTTTTAATTCTTCAATCATAAACATATGAAATTTGTATATACTTAACTTAAAAGAAAAAGACACTCAACTTTCATAAGAATAATTAAATATGCTATATACAAAAATTAGTGGTTAAAGGAAATACTGAATGCAGTAGAAAATAAACTGAATCTTTTATTGTATTACATATAAAAGTAACATGAATTACATAGGCCACATTTATTCATTCAAAACTGTATACCGAATGTCCACAAAGTGTGCTTTCTTTATCTTAATATACTCACTCTTCACCACCCTTTTACTAATTCAATTTTATATACATTCAATGTTACAGATTCTTTCTTAATTCCTTTTTTTAGAATTTCATGGGGACTGTAGGGGTCTATAGCAAACACTTGCTGATTACTTGGAATTAAAGGTAACATAACCATCTGACAAAGACTTGCCTAGTCCAAATATCACAGGAGACAAACTGGTCTCTCATATTTAGACAGAAAAGATTTCTGTTTAATTTCTTAAAATAAGTGAATAAAAAAACCCTAGCTACCAAGGGTCATTCTGCACAATAATCATTATTAAACTTCAGTGTAACAGGGCAAATTATTCTTCTAAGAAATATCTAATCGACTTCAACAACACAAGTGAAATGAAAGGTGATTAAAACATAACTTACGAAGGAAGGTCTTTAGCAGCTCTCAAGCCCCAGCCTTTCTTTTCTGTTAGGATGACTTCCACATCTGCATGCTGTTTTCTCTGAAACCGTCTATTGGAACAATAATCCCCATTTGGACACCGGGAAGAACTGAAATGAGAAATGGAGAAAATTAATTCTTCAGAGCAGCAGAAGAACCCAAACCATGTTCACTAGACTGTTTATGTAAATACACCCATATCTTTAGGACATAATCAGTACATGAGTGGTAAACCTCCAAGTGAGTCTTTCTCAGTAATCCTTTCCACCATGAAGGATTCCTTACAACTGAGTGTCCACACTGATAGTTAAACAGACGGTGCCCAAAATACAGTCTTGTCAACTGGCCATTACCCCTCCCTCGGAGTGTAAGATGCACTTCTAGGCTGCATGGAAGTTTGCAGCAATCTGAAAAGCATGCAGAACTAACTTATTTTCTTTTTTTTTTAATTTAATTTTTATTAGAACTAACTTATTTTCAATGAGTGCACCTTCTCTTATATTCTACTCCAGTCATCACTGATTTCATCTTTTGAGGGTAGCTAATTACTTGAGCTACATTTATGCAAAACCAAAGTCATCATTAAACATGTCCTTGGGGCTTCCCTGGTGGTCCAGTGGGTAAAGAGTCCGCCTTGCAGTGCAAGGAGCACTGGTTCGATCCCTGGCACAGGAAGATCCCACGTGCTGCGGAGCAGCTGGACCGATGTGTCCAACTACCGAGTCGGAGCTCTGGAGCACATGCGTCCAGAGCCGGTGCTCTGCAACGACAGAGGCCACTGCAATGGGAGGCCCACACAGGCCAAAGGACAAAGATGGATGAAAATAAATAAATGAAAGACCAATAAAAGAGGCCAAAATTAACCAAAAACAACAACAACAAAAAACCATGTCCTTGTTCAGAGGGAGCACAACATAAAGTGGCAAGGTTCTTCCCTCATGGAAACTGGAATAAAAATAAAATCAAAAATATAATGAATTCTGAATATTCCAAAGCTGACAGATTCCTCTGCTAATGGAGTTTTCCAGTCAAAAATACTGAATGGGTTGCCATTTCCTACTTTATAGAATTTTCTCAAACCAAGGATTAAACCTGTGTCTCTTGCATATCCTACACCTGGACTCTATACTACTAGCGCCACCTGGGAATTCCACCTATACTATCAATCACCTTAATATTCTCTCCATGGTTAAAAATGTAATTTACTAAACAATCAAAAAAACCCCGTTTTTTAATTTGGAACAATAATCCCCATTTGTACACCGGGAAGAACTGAAATGAGAAATGGAGAAAATTAATTCTTCAGAGCAGCAGAAGAACCCAAACCATGTTCACTAGACTGTTTATGTAAATACACCCATATCTTTAGGACATAATCAGTACATGAGTGGTAAACCTCCAAGTGAGTCTTTCTCAGTAATCCTTTCCACCATGAAGGATTCCTTACAACTGAGTGTCCACACTGATAGTTAAACAGACGGTGCCCAAAATACAGTCTTGTCAACTGGCCATTACCCCTCCCTCGGAGTGTAAGATGCACTTCTAGGCTGCATGGAAGTTTGCAGCAATCTGAAAAGCATGCAGAACTAACTTATTTTCTTTTTTTTTTAATTTAATTTTTATTAGAACTAACTTATTTTCAATGAGTGCACCTTCTCTTATATTCTACTCCAGTCATCACTGATTTCATCTTTTGAGGGTAGCTAATTACTTGAGCTACATTTATGCAAAACCAAAGTCATCATTAAACATGTCCTTGGGGCTTCCCTGGTGGTCCAGTGGGTAAAGAGTCCGCCTTGCAGTGCAAGGAGCACTGGTTCGATCCCTGGCACAGGAAGATCCCACGTGCTGCGGAGCAGCTGGACCGATGTGTCCAACTACCGAGTCGGAGCTCTGGAGCACATGCGTCCAGAGCCGGTGCTCTGCAACGACAGAGGCCACTGCAATGGGAGGCCCACACAGGCCAAAGGACAAAGATGGATGAAAATAAATAAATGAAAGACCAATAAAAGAGGCCAAAATTAACCAAAAACAACAACAACAAAAAACCATGTCCTTGTTCAGAGGGAGCACAACATAAAGTGGCAAGGTTCTTCCCTCATGGAAACTGGAATAAAAATAAAATCAAAAATATAATGAATTCTGAATATTCCAAAGCTGACAGATTCCTCTGCTAATGGAGTTTTCCAGTCAAAAATACTGAATGGGTTGCCATTTCCTACTTTATAGAATTTTCTCAAACCAAGGATTAAACCTGTGTCTCTTGCATATCCTACACCTGGACTCTATACTACTAGCGCCACCTGGGAATTCCACCTATACTATCAATCACCTTAATATTCTCTCCATGGTTAAAAATGATACAATTTTCAATCTGAGTTTTTTTAAATCACACTCTTTTAAATGTAAAGATACTACTTATATGAAAAACACAGAAGCAAATGTCTATCAGTAGAAGACTAATAATTATAGATTAACTATGAATAGAATACACAATACAGTCAAGGGAAAGATCCAGGTAGGTCAAAGTAAGTGGCTCTGAATAGGTCTGCAGAATAAAAGTGTGTATGGTGGGTGAGGGGGAACAAAGTTTCAAAAAGTATCGACAGTAAGAATTTCATTTTCACACATAAAGAGAGGCAATGTCTACCTATGCTGCCATAAGCATACAAATTATCTGCCAAGACTATCAACAGAGGAATTGAGGTTTAAAAGCAAGACATTTTACTTTAAGCACTTTTGAAATGTTAGGATTTTAGCTTATTTTATAGCAAAAGCTAAAAAATACCAACATTTACTTCTCAGGCTGTGCACCTTACAAGAGATAAAAGGAAGCTGGGTAAAAGCTAGGGCTACTTTACAGATCACTTATAGTCATGTACCACAATCTAATGCACAATGTAAGGGAAATCTGCCTCCTTATAAACACTATTACACACTGGAGACTTCATTGTTCATAAATACTTAACAATAGGTAAGACGAGAAAAGCTACAATTTACTCTTCTTAATAATTCTTCTCAATATTTAGAGACATTTAATAGAATAGCTGAGCAAAAGCAGAGCATTCTAATTTACTTACCATTCAATCATGAGAAGACGATTAAGACAATCTTCCCCACATGCTATTTCACCTTGAGCTCTTTCATCTTTAGAAAGAGGTGTACACTCACACTGCATTCGCTTAATATCCCGATGGGATTTATTCTTCTTTCTATTGGACAAAATTTTTTCAAAATTGGTTAAACAAATCTCCTAGCAATGATACAACACAATAAAAAAAGTGCTAAATCTCACTCATTTACCATTTAATGATTCTCGTTAAGTTAATCATTCAAAAAGAAGAAACCACTGAACCACTAAACATTCATGAGACTGAAAACACTAAGAAGTGTTGCAAAATGGATGACAGAGGCAACCTCAGCCTTGGAAAATGGAAATATGGGATAAGTTCAAGTCTATCATTTTGGACACAGCCTTATTTCCTAGTCCTATGTTAACACTCATAACTGGCTGCAGAGAAAAATCAGAAAACTCCCGAGCATCAAGTAATAACACAGCTGGTTAATTATTACTAAGTTTAAGAATCAGTCCTTAAGGACTTCTCTGCAGTCCAGTGCATAAGACTTCATGCTTCCACTGCAAGGGAGTATAGGTTCAATCCCTGGTAGGGATTGATGTGGTCAAAAAAAAAAAAAAAAATCAGTTCTCATGGTTATACAAATAATATTTGAGATATAAGGCTGAGGAAGATAAGGAGTTACTAAAACAATAAAAATAAAAAATTTAATTAAGAATTTAACTCAATCAAACCCTTTAGAGAATCCTTCAGCACCATCATTTTTGTACAAATACTGTTGTTGCTATTGTTTTTTAATTTAAGGACAGATGAATAAGATCACCTTCTTAAGATTAGGGAACTATGACTTCAACTAACAGACAAGTGAAGAGCACAGCTGCTGCTCTAAGAGACTGTCTTAATCTCCTAACTAATCTGCTTTCACCTTCAACATATGTCCTTCTACAGTCCCAGTTTTATAAAGTACCTGAACAGGGTCATGATAAAAGTTTCCACCAAAGTTGGAGTAATAGGAATGATTCATCTGGATCAATTAAAGACATAATTCATTAATAAGCACAAGAATATGCTTAGCCTGAAGAGATGACTAAAGAGAAACAAAATACCTTTTCTCAAGTACTTAAAAGCGATACATAAAATCAGTAGCTTTATTTTGTATTGCTCCAGAAGACCAGATGAGGACTAACGAGCCCAGATTTCTTTCAGGTAAGCCTATTTTCACTAGACATAAGAATGCTCATACTTGAAAATAATCTGTCTTCTTGGTGGCTTCTACAAATGCCCAGCATACATCAAGCACTTTAAAATGTTGACTATATATAAATGCTTCCCAGTGCAGAAGGCTCTCAAATGCCTCTCACCAACCAAATTTACTGTGCATAGTCTTACATGTATCTGAAGCTCACTGCTGACTAAAATCCAGAGGGTTAGGTTAATTTTACTTCTATTTCTTTACAAAAATCATGGAGGTTGCATTCTTCTACTCACAAAATACCTAAGGAGTACTACTTAAAATATTCAATATTTTGAAGTTAAACCTAGTTTACAACTAGATATAAATGAACGTTACTATATAAGAGGCTTTTTGTATCCTTTCAAAAAAAAAGTGTTTGTTTTTAAATAGGAAAAACCTCTGATGGGTCTAATGTTAAGATGAAGTCTTTTACCTTATCCACAGTGGAAAATGTCTTCATTTTAAAAAATTCTGAATGCTTAAAGGGATGATGGCTAAGTTGATTCTCAACTAGAGGAGAAATTTCCAAAAGGAGGTAGGTGATTAGGAGGCTATAAATTTTTTAAACACATATTACACATATATTTACATTGAGAAAATGAGATTTTTCAAGAGAGGTGAGAGAAAGTTGACTGAGAAGCTCTGCTCTTGAAGATTATGTTTTCATTATCCTATTCTTAGGACACCTGATTTCATGTGAGGGATTTTACCATTTATTTCCTAAAAAAAATTTTTTTTTTGCCTCTAAGTCACCATTTTTTTTTTTTTCATCCATCTTTGTTCTTTGGCCTGTGTGGGCCTCCCCATTGCTGTGGCCTCTCTCGTTGCAGAGCACCGGCTCTGGACGCATGCGCTCCAGAGCTCTGGCTCATAACTGGACACACCTGTCCAGCCGTTCCTTGGCATGTGGAATCTTCCTGGGCCAGGGATTGAACTGGTGCCCCTTGCAATCCAAGGCAGACTCTCTACTACTGGACCACCAGGGAAGCCCTATTTCCTAAAAATTTAAACTGCCAAGTTTAATCTATTAGTAATAGACTTTAAAACAGGACAAAAGAAAACTATACTCCAATCTAGTTCTAGTTTGTAAAGTACCTAAAGATATTTTTCAAAAATGTTCACAATGAAGGGAAAAAGAAAAAAAAATCCAACGTAGCTCTCTTTTCCTTCTCTAAGAGCAGACTCTTTTGCTAGTTTTATTTATTTATTTATTTTTGACTATTCTGGGTTTTCACTGTTGCCACAGGCTCTTCTCTAGTTGCAGGGAGCAGGGGCTACTCTATAGTTGAGGTGAGCAGGCTTCTTGTTGCGGTGACTTCTCTTGTTGTGGTGACTTCTCTTGTCATGGAACTTGGGCTCTAGGGCACATTGGCTTCAGTAGTTGAGGCCCATGGGCTCAACAGTTGCCACTCCGAGGCTCTAGAGCACAGGCTCAATAGTTGTGGTTCATGAGCTTAGTTGCTCCGCAGCATGTGGGATCTTCCCAGATCAGGGATTGAACCCATGTCTCCTGCATTTGCAGGCAAACTCTTAACTGGGCTAGTATATTTACTTTTATAAAAATGTACTTCTAGAACCAAAGAGGTAATGGGACCCAAACAAAAATGCAGACATCCCCCTTTTTCCTGGGAGAAAAAAAATTAAATTGAGGGAAGGACTCTATGCTGTTAAATTTAAACAAGTAAATATACTCTTTAAATTTCTGAATTTACATTTTACACACAGCTATATTTCATGCAACTGAGCTCATAATATTAACTTTTGAAAGCTAATTTTTTGCCTACAAAAAAAGGTTAATACTTCTCAAGACAAGAATTAAGTTGGCTTACCTTTCTGTTAAATAAACATTTTCTTCAATTAGATCAAAGTAACACGGCATCTTCCCTTGCTTGGCATATTCCTTCCACCGCTGGGGGTCCCTGAAGTCCTCCATGACACAGGAAGGCCCAACCAGCGCTGAGCCTAGAGGCACTGCAGTCTCTCCCTGCTCTACCTCCACTCGAACTTTCTTCCTGTCCTGAAGCTCACCATCACTTTCAGAATCACTCTCCAGTTCCTGTCTCCTTTTTTTGAGAGGTCCTCTATCTTTCATGTCATTTTTGTCTAAGTTTTTCATAAGATCTTTCTTTTCATTCACAGCAAAAGAGTCCTTAATGGAATTGCTGCTTATTTCAGGTGCTTGCACTGATCCCTTGTCCTTCTGAAGGGACAGAAAAAATTTATCAGACTGACTTGAATAGTGAGGTCCTCCACGTTGATCCCAATTCTCCTCCTCGTCTCGGTCATCTGTTAAGGAATCTGGCATCTGTCCTTGAATTCGATCATACACAACCCCAGCTCCTGGTGATCTACTCACTGATCTTGGATCCCAGTAGCCATTGCCTTGCCAGTAACTGCGTGCCCCACAATACTGTTCTGCGCTTTGCTGATACTTGTGTCCACCACAGGCTCCATAGCTGCTGTCAGGTTGCTGGTACGTGGTTGTTGGCTTTTCTTGTTGAGAGAAGTCCCACCCTAGGTTTCTGAGTTCCTCTGATGAATGGAAGCGATCCACTCGGGAGATCTCACAAGAAGCAAAACCCAATTCTGTTTTTCCCAGTCTACTATCTGGCCTGTTAGGAAAAGGAATCTGTTGTCGAGACTTATTTGAGACATCTTCAAAATCACTGGAAGAATAAATGGGCAGCTCTTCTTGTTGCCGAGAAGCTATTTTGCCTTTCACTGCTTCCTCAGAATTTGAATGACCTAGAGGGTCAGATTTTATGTCTGTGTGACTTGTACTATCAACCCCATCACTCTGAGGATGAGCAATTTCAGGCAGGTGATTATCTATCTGTTTTCGGCTGAGCTGTGTAAAAGAAATTTCGGAATTTTTCTCTGCAGCTTTATGAAAGAAGGACTTCTCTGTTTGAAGACAGGCTTTGCTTGCCATACTCTCAAATTTTTCCTCATAAGAATGTCTCCTTTGCTCCAATCTCTCATCTTCCCAGTGATCAGAATAGTGTCTGTAACTCTGACTGCTCCGAGAAGAACAAGGACTAGTTTCTTCCATGGGCAGAGTAGAATTCTTTGGCACAACCACGACGGACTGAAGACGGTTTCTTGGAATACTGCTATCATCAGAATCTGTATCTTCGGAATCACTTTCATCGCTTGAACTTTCGGAAGAACCAGAATAATCTTCATGGACAGTAGAGACAATCTCGGAGGCATGACCACTACTGTCACATTTTAATGTGTATGTGACACCATCACTGTCCTCCATAGTTAAATTCAAATCAAAAGAGGAAAACACAACTTCTGAATCATCAGAAGTATGCGCATGTCCTCGTCCATCTTCCTCATCTAAAGAGATCTCTGGTCTTCCTCTTCGATCAGGCAACAGAGAGTTTCCTTCTTCTTGAGCCTCATGCATACATTTCCCAGACAGTCCATTATTATGCCTGTTTTCCCACGAAGCAAATCCCCATCCTGAATCAGGTAGGCCACTACCTACTTTTATTACTGTTTCATTTTCCGCATGCTTTAAAAACTCCGAGCTTTTACTCTTCGGCACAGCATCCAAAACTGGAGGGGTATTCTCTCCACGTTGCAAAAGAGTTAAACTGTCTGCTTGTATTCCTGGTGGAAGACTCTGAAGAGATGAAGCAACAATACAGGAGCTCCTTGGAGGCTGATATAAATCATCAAAATGATTAACAGAAGCTGAACTAGTGCTAGCCACATTCTGCTTATATTCTCCACAGGCGAATTTTGAGTGCTGATCTGTCAGATTTCCATTATCACATATAACTGTTTTTGATTTCAAATGCACATTAATAAAGCTGTTTGAAGAAATCTTCGTTACTAAAGGCTCAGTATTTTCAGCTCCGGAATGACAAGAAGAAGCGTGGTTGTCATTTGAAGTACAGTATATATCTGAATCTTTGGTTTTACAGCAAGAAACTCTCACATCAACTGGTTCTTTAACAACTGTTTTGGAACAATCTACAGTCATAACTGGCAGAGATATAAGTTGATCTTGGTGTGGTGACACTAGAGGTTCTGTTTCTCTAAATGGGCTTTCTGACTTACTATGCTTCATGTAAGTGTCCTCCAAGTCTTTTTCTTTACATCTATTAATATTCTGAAATCCATTTGATGAAAGCATGCATGTTTTGACCAACGGGGACACCTCTGATCCAGTCACACTATCATCAGAAGACATCAAAACAGTGTCACGTTTAGAAGTGCAAAATGCTGCAAAATCAGATTCTGTGCCAGGAGAGCCATTCATATTTAATTCTGTGGGACAATAACTTCTTAACTGATCATTCTTCACTTTACATAAAGAGTCTACATCCTTAATACTATCATGGCTATCATGTCCTATGAATTCAGACTTAAATACAGGCGATTCATCTAGCTTTTTAAAAGTAGGTGAATCATTTAATCGATTTGATGGAGATGGAGACCCAGTCTTCTCTCTTTCAGGGATTTTACTAATCACTCTTAATTCACTACCTTTCCCATTGCATACATTTCCCAGACAGTCCATTATTATGCCTGTTTTCCAAAAATCCCTGAATCAGGTAGGCCACTACCTACTTTTATTACTGTTTCATTTTCCATGCTTTAAAACTCCGAGCTTTTACTCTTCGGCACAGCATCCAAAACTGGAGGGGTATTCTCTCCACGTTGCAAAAGAGTTAAACTGTCTGCTTGTATTCCTGGTGGAAGACTCTGAAGAGATGAAGCAACAATACAGGAGCTCCTTGGAGGCTGATATAAATCATCAAAATGATTAACAGAAGCTGAACTAGTGCTAGCCACATTCTGCTTATATTCTCCACAGGCGAATTTTGAGTGCTGATCTGTCAGATTTCCATTATCACATATAACTGTTTTTGATTTCAAATGCACATTAATAAAGCTGTTTGAAGAAATCTTCGTTACTAAAGGCTCAGTATTTTCAGCTCCGGAATGACAAGAAGAAGCGTGGTTGTCATTTGAAGTACAGTATATATCTGAATCTTTGGTTTTACAGCAAGAAACTCTCACATCAACTGGTTCTTTAACAACTGTTTTGGAACAATCTACAGTCATAACTGGCAGAGATATAAGTTGATCTTGGTGTGGTGACACTAGAGGTTCTGTTTCTCTAAATGGGCTTTCTGACTTACTATGCTTCATGTAAGTGTCCTCCAAGTCTTTTTCTTTACATCTATTAATATTCTGAAATCCATTTGATGAAAGCATGCATGTTTTGACCAACGGGGACACCTCTGATCCAGTCACACTATCATCAGAAGACATCAAAACAGTGTCACGTTTAGAAGTGCAAAATGCTGCAAAATCAGATTCTGTGCCAGGAGAGCCATTCATATTTAATTCTGTGGGACAATAACTTCTTAACTGATCATTCTTCACTTTACATAAAGAGTCTACATCCTTAATACTATCATGGCTATCATGTCCTATGAATTCAGACTTAAATACAGGCGATTCATCTAGCTTTTTAAAAGTAGGTGAATCATTTAATCGATTTGATGGAGATGGAGACCCAGTCTTCTCTCTTTCAGGGATTTTACTAATCACTCTTAATTCACTACCTTTTGAACAAGGAGTCTGTAAACTAAAACAATGAGACAGTTTGATTTCCTCATTCAGTTCTGTACAACAGAAAGAATTTTTAAATTTATCAGACTTGGGTACAGGCTTTGAAGGGGTAGATTTGTAACGGGCAGCACTGCCATCATGCTTGGAATATGATGACCCCCGTCGGAATCCGAGTTCATTGGGTGGGGAACAACATCTTTTCATTGCTTCACTTTCTGAAGTCCTTTTGGATTCTCTATCTAATTTGGAAGAATACTTTCTTTTCTCTACCTCTAAGTAAGAGGACTCAGTTTTACAGTCTCGATCAGATTTAGAATAGGATGACGATGTCCTTAGGTCTCTGTAGGAGGAAGAATGAGATGAGGTGCGCCTTGAGTATGTCTTCTTATACTCCTCTTCTGAGTCAGAACTCTCTCGCGCCCTGCTATCTGCATATGCCCGAGAATAGCGTGT